>CM077466.1:45339726-46012226 GCA_039654755.1 Calcarius lapponicus
ATAAGGTCAGGCACAGCAAAAACTGTTGGATAAAGCAAAAATGTGGGAAAGATATATGATCTGATGTTATTCATAATGAAAAAGGGTTATCTTGTGGTCAATACAGCACCATTATTTTTAAGTTAGAGGTACAACTGCTGAAAATATACAGTGGCCATAACAACTTACCTGAGAAGATTGTGAAAAACGGCTCACATAAAAAGCATTTTATGAAATGATACTCCCATTTACACGATCAAAATTCATGGCTCTTTCTGTCTCTTAAACAACCCCAGGTTTTATTCTATCCAAAATAGGGAACCTTCCTAGAACAAAAGGAGCTTGGACCCGATGACCCACTGTAGTCCCTTCCAGCCTCTCCCATTCTATTATTCTGTGCATTTAAAGTTGTGGCAAAGTGACAAGAATATATATTTTGGGAAAATTTCCTGCTCAAAGCCCATGTGCCAGGGAATGGCTCTCAGACCAGTTGCTTTGTGGGTTTGCAAAAGAAGAAGCTTTTGGGCAACAACTGCAAATGTTGTGAGCCTGCAAAACAGGCTCACATGTTTTCCTTGTGGCACTGTACAGAACCTATGGAAAGCAGAGCTTTCTGTAAAAGGAAAATGCTTTTTAAAACATACAGAAGCACACATGTAAGAAGCAAGTGGGCTCAGAGATGGTTCAAGTTCCAATTGACTGTCTTCATGGTTTACTCCTGAGCCTGGGCTAGGCATCTCTGTAGCATTGGGAGGGATTAATCTCAGTGAAATATCGGCACCTGTGCATCTCCTGGCTGGCCAGGTGCCTTTCAGCGCCAATGAAGAGACTCTTCTAGATAGGATTTGTCTCAGGTGTCTTAAGTGATTCACTGAATTCCCCCAGCCAGTCCTGTATCAGAGACTCCCTCAAAGGCCAGCTGAGATGAATTGCCTCATTTGAGTCTGAGCAGACCTCAGGACATCTAGAACCTGAACTTCCCGAGCTGGCTCAGCCACCTTGACTTCATTCTCTCTGCCTGTAGGCTTGGGACTCCTATTTAAGCTAAAACAAGAAGGAGAGCTCTTTTCTGGTGTGTCTTGTGCTCCTAACTGGAGTGCTTTGTTGGTGAAGACTTGGAAAGACCTCCAGTGGCTGACCTGATTTGCCACCACCAGCCTATTCTGCCCTTTCTGCCTCCTGGATTGCCTGACCCCAGCGTGCGTGTGCAGCCTTGCTCCTGCTCCTCCAAACAGGTACTGCCAAATATAATTTTTCTGCTGAGTTAGTAAGAGCTAAAAATATTTAGGATATCACATTTGGCATTGCTGAAGTACTATTATTATTATTTTGCCTTGACAAATGAGACAAAAATAAGTAACATTTAAAACTTTTGTTTGAGCAATTGTTATAGAAAGACTGTGCAAGTATAGGTTTATTCCAAGTGTCTGTTGAGTAATGTATGTTTATAATGAGGTTTTTTCAGTCATGAGGAGCAATGCTAGAACAGTCCTCCTGTTGTGAAGTTGCTGTAGGTTCCCCACTGAAACTGTCAACAGGTCTTTGAGTGGTGATAGAGATGCCATTTATTTACCCTGAAGCAGATTTATTTTTTGTTCGTCTAATATTTTTGAATGGTTTCTAAATGGCACTGTCATATCATGTGTGGAAATATAGCCTTCCTGTTTAATTTCCAGTGTGCTGTGTGACTGTCCTTGCATCTGTTGCTTTGTCAAAGTGCATGCTGCACATGATAGGGCCTTCCTCACATTTTATTACCTTGAGGTTATTTCTTTGCCAGAATTTCCAAAGGAAAGTAGGAGCACCTGTATGTTTGTAGGGATGGGGAGAAGTGAAGACAGCTGGTGTCCTGGGTCTTCAGTGGTGCTGAAGTCAAGGGGGCATTACTAGCAAAATGGGGGAGAGAATAGGAAGTTCAAAAAAGTGAGAAAACTGGTATTTTGAGAAAAAGACAGTTTGATAGGTAAAGTAAAAATTCTGTGTGAAAGCAAAGCAAAACAAGGAACTCATTCACCATGTTCCATTGGCAGACAGGTGCTCAGCCATCTCCAAGAAAGCAGGTTGTCATCACACCTAATTGTTTCTTTGGAAGAAAAATGACATCACTCTGAATGTCCCTCCCTTTTTTCTTCCCTCAATTTATGTGCTGAGCAACCTCTGATGAAAGGCTGCCTGCTAATAAACTCTACTCATCCTTAAAGCATTTCTCTTAGAGCATCCTTTGAGATTGCTTGCCTATTTCATAAAGTAAACATTTTCAGTGTTTTCCTGTGATCTTATGCGCTTGCTTTGTCCTGGCTGTTTATCTTGTGAAAAAATTACAACAGCATGGTCTGCTTGATTGATTTGTAGGTGCTGCTTGCTATTTTGTGCATATGAATATCCTGAGAGGCATTTCTCTCTAAGCATGTTTATGCAGATAGACAGATAGGCTTCTGCATCAGCCTGTTGGCCATCAAGGCTGTGACTCTTCAAAGTACTGAAAGAGAAGTTGATTTTGGTATTACAAAAAAGAACAGTGGGACCTACCCATTCCATTAAATGTTTTCTCAACAAATGCTTCAGTGTTGTATTTTTCGTTGTTGTTTTGGTTTTTGGTGGGGTTTTTTTGTGTGTTTTGTTTGTTGGTTTGTGGGCTTTTTTTTTTTGGTGGGGTAGTGAATTTGGGTTTTGGGGGTGTATTGTTGGCGTTTTTTTAATACCTTAAAAATTTGACTTTTTTCTCCTGCATAGAAGCATCACATAGATAGGAATAGCAGGGCCTTGCACAGAGAAATTGTATCCATCATTTTGCACCTTAAAAAGAGAAATTGTATCCATCGTTTTGTTGCCCATAGTGCTGGCAGATTAAACTCACATTTCACTTTTCAAAAAATGATGACCATGAGATTTTGGAGGAAAAACTTTAAAGTTAATTGTTTGGGCTTTTTTTTTTCCCCTAGGCCTTGAGAAATAGAAGAGAGAGAGAATTGCTTTTCTACTGTTTTAAACCCTTATGCTTCTTTTGAGATAGATGTTTGATTCTTGAAAACTGCTGCTTTTGTTGCTGTTTTTACTGCCAAGGCCCATATTTTAACAGAAATGCTACCTTAGCAGGTGCTGGCCCCTCTGAAGCTCTGTAATGAAAGCATGTCTCTCCATTCTGAGGAAAAGAGGAAGTTAGGAGGTAGTGGAACCCAGTATAACATTTTACCTATGCTCCAAAGAGAAGCTGGGAAGGCCAAGGGCATTTTAAGGAAGCTTTATAAATTGAGTAAAACCAGCTGAGTAAGAGGTTGCTTTGATTTACAGTTTAATTTCTTCTAAGGGTTGGTGTTTTCTCAGACTTGCAAGGATTTTTTTTTTCTTGTGCATGTTGTATATTTCTAGCCATTCTTGAGTCTTGTGCATCTGTATTCTCTTCCAGCTCCCCCCCATCCAGGGTCTTTCTTCTTCTCTCATTTGCTTCATCAGTATGCTTTTCCAATGCTACTGCCTGAGGCAGAGGGAAGCTGAATGAATTTTACTCCTAATATTTTTTCCTCTGAAGATCCATTAATCTTGGTATCGCTTTCCAAAGCAGGCGGTAACACTAGTGTTGCTCTAGCAGCCTTGTCTCGGTAAGAAGCTGATAACTGAGACAGTGAAATGAGCACCAGCAAATTTACTCTTTTATTTGAGAGTACTGGAAATGAGCCTGTAGTTCTATTTGTAACGATCAGCTGCATCATCTTGGAATGTATTTCTCTTCAGAAAATGATTGACTCTCTCCTGGCCACCATGTGTAGGTTTGGGCACTTTTAGGCCACAGGTGAATGAAAAAAGCCTAAAAGTGTCTGCCACTGGCCAGGAGATCCCACTCTATAGACACTGACACAAGGAACAGAAAGCAGGGCTTTGTATCTAACTGTGCTCTTCTTAAAACAGTGGCAGAACAACTTGTCCCAAATGGTAAAATTAATTTTCATGGACTCTGCCTAAAGTAAGATCCTTAACTGGTTCCATAGTAAATAGGTTTCCATTGGCTACGAGGGTAGGAGCCCTCTCAGTGATATTTAGTGTAATCCTCCCCATTTAATTCATTCACTGAAGCTACAATTCAGTATTTCTGATGTCAGACTTAATTCCCATAGAAGCCATTGTGGCCTCAAAAGCATTGAACTGTGGCCTTGCTGAATGAATCAGGCAGAAGAAATAGGGATAATCATCAAGGAGGAAAGTGTATATTTATACACGGATCATTGTCATTGATAATAGCTGTAAGGAAAATGCAGAAGAAATACATATGGGTTTTAATGAGGCTTTTGAGTAGCAGTTCTCTAGCCACACTGCAGGAGTAATTACTCATCAGAGATATAACTCAGGGATTACCCTAATGCAATTTTGTGAAAGTGAACAAGACCTCTTTAAAAAAACACCCACCCCTTTAATCAGTGTTTCCCTTTGACAGCAGGTGCTTTAGCCCTGCCAAGACATTTTTACTATGAAGTCAGTTCAGCATCAAAGTCCTAAATGATGCATAGGATTTCACGGCTAGCTCTGTGGTTTGAATGTTATGACTGATCAGGGCAGAAGAAATGCCTTTTCATTTCACTACAGGAAAGTCTCATGTCGTGTGGAAAGAAACTACCATTTTTTCTCTGCCTTTTCCTCTTCACCACACATCTGAAGTTTTTCCCCCTACTGTTAAAGCTGTTCAGTCTAAACAATAAAGCACCATAGGCAGGCTGTACAAAGATCAGGCCAGTTCCCATGTTTATTAGCCTGAGTTCTGGGGTTTAATAATGGCCAGAAGACAGGCTTTCCTTGCAGAAAAGGGCGGTATCAGTAGTCTTCAACCATCAGGGGTCTGCCCTCTCTAACAAATATCCCAGTGGTGGTATCAAGCTGTGTGGTTCAAAACTTTGTCTTTCTTCTTGGATCAGCTGAAAGAAGCAGATGTCAGAAGTGTTTCTTTTCACACAACCTAGACTTCAAACCAAGCTAAAGCTTGGGCTTAAGGCTGTGGGGCATTGTGTCTTCTGGGCATGCAGAGGGGATGTGGCCAAACCTTTTGGTACCCAGGCAGTGTTATGAACACCAAGGGCAAGAGCGAGTTGCTCTGTGCACTCTTGAGAAATGATGGGTGTAAATAGAGCAAGGGAAACGCTGAGTGGCACAAGACATTCCTGTATGGTGTTGTAGAGGGAAAGCTGCCTCCTTACTGCTGCTGCTCATCCCTTGCCTGACTCTGGAGATGTGTTAGCCTGGCTGGGACAGGGTTAGTCCATGCCAGAGGCCAGTAGAGCAATTGGATTACCCTGGGGATTGGTTTTTCTTTTCATCTTTCACTTCTGTAACTTGTAATAGGAATGCAAGGGGTAGAATGTTGTTTATGTGTGGGGCCTAAAGTAAGGGGGATGTTTGTTTGAGTTAGTCAAAGAGGAAAGATTCATGCTTAAAATAGAACATCTGGGTATGACTGAGATGACATTTCCTAACAGAAGATTCAGTGTTAAAGGGATATATTTAGAAATAGTGGGGGAAATGGGACACATGTAGCTCTATCTCTATTGGAGATTTATTAAGTGTCATAGTTTTATTTGGGCAGAGGTTTGACAATTATCAACACCAGCCCTGTTTATTAGTTTTGAAAGTAGATCAATAGCAAATTGGAATTCTGTGTATTTTTGTGACTGCTTTGCCGCTGCCTAACAAGGTGTAGCAGAACACACCTACTGGACAGTCACATGTAGGAGTTATGAGGAGAGACGTGCATATGCACACTTACTACTGTTAATTGCTTTCATGAAATGAACTCTGTTGTAGTAAGGAATTTTCAGAGGAGAATCAGGAGGAAACTCCCATGGTAAAGGAAAATCCAGTGAAATGCGTAGGGTTCAGCTGATGGATGCCAGTGATGAGGGAAGCCCTGTGGTAAGGTGTGGTCTGCTTAGCAGCTCTATTTTAACTGCCTTGAAGCTTTTGCAAGTGCTGGGAAAAACATTTGCTTCTTATTATTCTTTCTGAAAGTTGCTAAATATGTAGAGCACTGTCCCAAACCATGAAAAGCATTCTGCTCTTGAATTGTTGTCAGGGATGATGAGAGCAATAAAAATCATGCTGTAACAAAAAAAAAAGACACCAAAACCTGAAATCTGTGAGTTTTTCCTGGCAACGCTGCCTAAATTTCTGGTGATACAGGTGGAAGAAAGAAAATTATTGGAGATGAATCTCTAACAGGCAGCTCTTGGTTTGGCACATTATGCTTCTTTGAGGATAGCTTGGCCCCTGGCAATGTGTAAGTTTTGTTGGAGATTGCTACTATTGTGCTCAGGATAGATATATCTTTTTGTTCCTTTAGTTTTGCACTTTATAACCAAGCTCCTGTGGTGGGCAAGAGTTGACATTGTAGTTCCCATGGAGATGGGAGCATGATCTTGCCCCATTCTATGGACTTGGCTTCAGCTGAGCTCATGGAATGAGTGCTTTGCTTGTGAATGCATGAGAAGTAACACTCCTTGTTACATGCCAAAAGGGGAGCAAAAATAAAGCTAAAATACATGTAGTTTGCAAACCGCCTTGAGTTTTGTGGCAACAGCATGAATGAAGGTCTTTTTGCAGTGGAAAGATGCAGGATTCAGCAATTAAAACCTACCATTTGGTGGTTGCCTGAAGAGATTGAGCCAAAATCTAAGATTCTGACCTTTACTGATACCGGCCTAGCATCCAAAACCAAATCCCTTGGCACAGATTCATCTCTGCATGAGTGTGTACTGAGAAAGGTATGAAATATTTCACATTGCTAATAATACTCTAATTAAAAACAAAACTGAGGGAAAGAGTCCAGGCACAGAGAAACGACTAATTGCCTGGAAGCTGTTAAGAAAGCATAATGATCCTGATGCAATTAATCCATGAGAATTACTGGCTTTTAGATTCTCCCAAAGGTCCTTCTGCCTTTGATTTTGCCTGTTGCTGGTCAGCAGGTGGAACATGGCATGCTGTATTTGTCAATTTTCTGTTCTGACTCTGTCCTTGTGAACTTGGAGCTGCCCAGATGAACTGTGATTTGTTGAAGGAGAGGTCTGGAATTCTGCATGTAGATGACTTCCAAGGTGACAATTCAGCCTGAGGAGAGGTGGTCCTGCATTCTGCTTTGAGAATTTATTTCTCAGGAAGCAGAAGCTGTGGCTGATGACATCAGTGTTGCCAGGAAAGTAAAGGAGCAACCTATTACCAGTGGATTTGTCTTTTGAAGCAGAGGCTCTAGCAAAATCTCTCATGCCCAAGAATTGATCTGATGGTTATGTGAACTTTATTTGGCAGAGGATACTGTCAGTCATGTAAGCAACATACTTGGGTAATCTTGGTCTTGCCTGGTGAGGATTCTGTAGTTAGGTGTTGTTTAAATGTCCCCTCAGTAAATGCATTCACTGGTGGGCAGGAGGGTGTCAGGCTCTAACCTCATCTGAGCAATAAGCCAAATTGAAAAGGCTTTTTTCCAAATTAGAGTTGTTTTTGTTAGAGGAGGAATGGGGAAAATTTCACTGGTAAACTTGCTGTGTCAGAGGAGTACAGAAGATAGTGAAATAGGAAAATACAAATAGCATGGAGCCAACAAACCATTTAGCTGAAAGTGTATGAAAAATAAATACTCTCCTGCAGAGCAAGCAGGATATGCCCAGGACCTGTCTTTCCTGTGACCTACAGGATTTTAAGAGAAAAGCTTCAGAATTTTATTGGCATTGCCACCATTAGACAAACTTTTCTTTCCCTTCTTCCCAGCCTGGGGTCAGCTTTAAAGAGAGCATTAAGTGAATGGCTAATGGAATTAAGGGTATAATAATAGAAGGATATAGTGAGACAATTGTATTAACAAGAAATAAATCATGTTGAGTGTAAGGTAAGTGTTTTTTAATTGATTGATGGGAAGGATGCTCTGTAGTTCTTTTTGCCTTCCCATCTACAGTAAAAAGCCAGAAGGGAAAAAGAGATAAGAAAATTATGCAGTGGGGAGATAAATTATTCAGAGAAGATGGCCATTTTGTGCTGACATCACTAATGTGAAAAAGCATTAAATCTTTGATACTAGCTGCATTCCTCAGAGGTTGTGGTGGCTGCACGAGATATTAGAGATTACAGCGGGAATACTACTTCAGCTTCCCTAGATGACTTAAGTGGCTTCCCAAGGTGATCCACTAAGTGAAAACTCAGCAATGCCTGTGGGTACCAGGCTGCTCTGACTTTTATAAAATTTACATTATTCTAGTGATTTCACCAGCTCCCATGTTTTATGTAATATGGCCTGAAGATACAGGCAATGTGTGTAGAGATGAATGAAAGCTGGTGGCTATTTTAAGTGTGGAGCTTACACCTTACATGTGTGTAATTCCACCAAAAAGGGGGAGATAGGAATGCTAAATATGAAGTGAAGCTTTTAAGGCCAAATCTTCCTGTTCTGTGAATAATTTGATTTTACAAATAGAAACGTGGTGTCAAGCTTGCACCTTTTCAGGACCTGATTTTCTTCAGTCAGAGTGGAAAAAATTAGGTCCTAGCTAAGATGCAACTGAAATGGAAACTTTGGCAAAAGGCAGTTAAGAGTAGCTACTAAAGGTCTATAGAGTACGTGAGTAAAATGAAAGCAATGTGAAGGAAGAGAGGTCATTTCATGGCCTTTTTTTTTTCCAGTTGAGAGCTTTTAAGCAGTGCAATTAAAGTGCCTTTCATTGTCAGTAATTCAGCAGGACCCTTTGTGTGATGCAAGACCTTAAATCTAACCTCATTTTATTCCTCAACACTTTAATCAACTGTTCTCCCAACAATTCCCCCACCTGTTCAGTGTCCTGTGTGTGTTGCTTTTGCTGGGGTCAGAGCTGCAGTTGGCAGCCTGCACTGGAGGAGGTGCCTGTGTGGGGACTCACCTCTGCTGCTGGGCAGCACGGGGAGGCCACTTCAGTAGCCTCATTGCTGCACTTATGTGGTGTGCTCCCACAGTTTTCCATCAGAGAGGTTGGGGTGTCTGGAAAGGCTGTTAGGTACAGCAGGACTCACTTTAGTAGAAAGAACAAGTTAAATAGGCTTTGAGAATGATTTGGAACCTTTAGTGGTGTGAGCACTGCAGGAAACTGATGTGAGTGTATGAGACTGAATTTAGGCTTGCTGTATTGTCATAGAGAGGCTGAGGGAGGCATGGTGACCCACTGAACCTTTCAGACATGGTCAGCATAAGAGGCTTTTTGCTTTAAATAGGGTAACCCCTGGCTTCTTGCACCACTTAGGCAACAGATTTCACAACCCTTTAGTGAGTGTTAACAACTGGGTTAATGGGTCTCTTAGAGTTCAGAAATCTGAATCAATCTCACCAGGCAAATTGAGCATAACTGTGGTGTTGCTGTTTGCAGCCAACTTGAGTTACATATGAACATGCACTGTTTTTTCAAATGGAACAGGAAGCTGTATAATTTTTTTATATGCTTGTGTAGCTCTCAAATAAAACAAACCAAAAGTGTTTTCAAACACTTAGATTAGTAAAATGCAATAAAAATAAAACTGAGGTCTCTAATTAATGTATTTTTGAAAGGCAGTCTCACAAAATTTGCTAAGTAAGCAAGTTTGGGTATTGCTGTTATCCCTGAGGAGGAATTGGCTGTGGTGTTGCTGTCCTGTAGCTTCAAGAATTCTCTTAATGCCCATCTTTGCATTTGTGGTGTCCTGTGGTCAGCCTGTCATTGACTTGTCAGTAGGCAATCACACCAATTTTTGACCAAATGGTATCATTTGCTGTAAATTAATTTACTTTTGCCATTAAGTGCAGACGGTACGTGGTCAATTCAATTTTGTCCATTAGAGACAATAACCGTAGCCAAGCTCTTTGATGCTATTCTTAGTTCACCCCTTGGGACTACTCTACTTACATCTCCAGAGGTACTGGTAAATTTATATTATCATTCCTTGTCTAATATTCATGATTTGTTGTCTTTGCTTTAATACATGGATAGTTAAGTCTAAATGCAAAGAGTCTTGCACAGAGTAATCTCAGGGATGTGAAAGTTCTGGGAGGTGAGAAAGCAGAGTGGTTGTGTGTAGCAAATCCAATACCTGTCTAGTTTGGAGAGTGGTTATTTTTGTGTCCTTACTCCCAGCCTGACTGAGGTGACTGGTTTTACTACAACAGTGGGGGCTCCTTGGTTGCTCGACATGGCCTTAGATTATAGCACAAAATATATATGTATTTAGATATTCTACTGATGGGGGTCCTACTGCAGATAACTTTGTAAACCCCTGACTTAAAAAAAAATATTTATTGTTAAAGTAAAACAGGAAGATTGAGATGCTTGTGATGCTTGACTCTTCCATGGTTTTGTCATATATGGGTGAATCTTCTAAACTGTTTACTTTTGGCTGCATTTAAATGCAAAGATTACTGGCAAACAAGGAGAAAGAAATAAAGGAAAGAAAATGTCTTTGCAATCTGTCCATCTTTACTTATTTACATTCTTGTATAAACCTGCACATCCAGGTTCTCTAAAGGTTGTTGTTTTCTGTTCCCCTGTGACATGATGAAAACAAGTTGTGTTGCTTGTGCAATCTAGAGATGCTGAGTGCTGCATACATCTGACATTGTGTTTGTTCCTGGTTTAACACAAATAGCCAAGTGCTTGGTTTTGGTCTACAAAGCAGTGTCAGTGCCTGTTGTATATTATCTGTTGAATAGTGTGTCTATGTAGTAGGTAACTTACAGAGGTCATGCTTTCAATTATTGATTTAAAAAGACTAGAAGCCATCTTGAAAAGCACATAACTTCTTGTGGCCCTGAGTTCACTTTTTCTCTTGCTTGTCCAGTTAATGAACAAGCGGTTTTGCTTCAGTCCTCTCTGTAATAATGTGAGCTATGTGTTTCTTTATAGGACCTTGTTATTTAAAAACTGGATCAGGCACTGGCTTGACAGAACCTGATTAAGTAGAAGGCAGTTGTGACTTTACTGTTGGACCTCTAAAAGGAAGGAGAATGTGCACAGCATGACACAGAAATAGCACCTGTACAGGACACAAATGCTCTTCCTCCAGGACCACACATGGTCTGCTCTCTATGTGGTGTAGGAACCCTTCCTACAATACTTCATGGCTGTGTTTTTTGCTGTTTGTGTAGAATTAAAAGGTGGTGCAAGGTTTTATGCATTGGTACTGCTGCACAGTTTTGGACAGATTGAACAGAAAGACTTTGACTTCCAGTTGTGAGCCTGCAGCACACAGAGGGATGGAGGAAATGCTGGGGAACATGGAAAAGTGTTAACTACCAATCTCTGAAAAATAAGAAAGCAAACCTGATTGATGTGAGACCTTGGCTAACATGAGGAACAGAGGCTGCATGTTAATAAGAGAGACTCAAAAAGATAAGCGACTACAGGAAAAATATCTTACTTTGTGTTAATGCAGTATGCTAGCCTTTTACCCCTTGAGACAGTAGGACCAATGCAGGTTTGAGTCACAAGTAGAAATGAGGTTAGCAGTCTCATGCTAATCTCTAGTGGACATTTGCCTACGTTGTGAAATCATTGTGTCTTATAGTAGAAATGGCCAGCAGTGTTTTCAGGCAGTCTGGAGGAAGTGGCCGTAAAAAAACCATAATCTTTGTTCTGCTTCAACCTGATTCCCAGGTATTTTGTCTTTTTGCTGTCAAAGAACGCCACAAACAACCACTTGACCCTGCAGCAAGGCCTACTGTAGAGCTGTCCAAAACAAAGGAGGTCTGGAAATTATTGCTATGGCTGAAATACGACTTTTACTGTATGAACTCTAAGTGCTTAAGCCAGTGCTGGTGGAAGGCAATTCTGGCTCTCCAAATATTATGACTTCTACCATTAATAGTATCTTCAAAGTAGATGCTGGAGGTCATATGAATGGTTGATGCTTCTCAGTAAGTAGGATGGTCAAAAAAAGAAGCTGTAGGAAACAAGAAAGCAAATAATAACTTTGATTTTTAAGGAAAGGAACTAAAGAGTAAATGCTGCAAAAATGGGAAAGGGACGTATCAGGTACATCATCTGTGGATATATCAGGGATGTATCTACAGGTGACAGTCTTCCTATGATGGGCTTTAAAGAGGATTGTTGTTGATCCTGAAGGGCCTGGGATGGAAAACAAACTCAGTTTTGGATTCTAGCATTTGCTAATTCACAGGATGGAATTTGGAGGGAGCTAAAGTAAGCATATGAGTCAGTAGCTTGCTCCATCTCCTGGTGTGTATTCTTCTTAAAAAGTTAGAACAATTATCACAGAATAATGAGGTTGGAAGAGACCTCTAAGGTCATCAAGTCCAACCTATGCCCTAACACCTCAGCTAGACTATAGCACCAAGTGCCATGTCCAGTCTTTTTTTAAACACATCCAGAGATGGTGATTCTACCGCCTCTCTGGGAAGAGAATTCCAGTGCTTTATTATCCTTTTGGTGAAAAATTTCTTCATAATATCCAACCTATACCTCCTCTGATGTAGCTTGAGACTGTGTCCTCTGGTTCTGTCAGTTGCTCCCCAGTGGAAGAGACCGGTCCCCACCTGTCTGCAACCTCCCTTCAGGAAGCTGTAGAGAGCAATAAGGTCGCCTATGCCAGTGTTGTGGGGTCTCTTGCTCTTGGCTTGAAAGTGAAGAAGTGCAAAGCCAAAAATAAAAGGGGAAGGGAAAGAAAAGGGATTTCAATGTTGTGCAGAGTTAAAGCTGCTTAAATATCTGTGTCTGTCTGTTTAAATGTCTGTAATCTGCTCCATTTCTAAGCTTTCAATTCACCCATTCCTTAATTTAGCTACAGGAATTGCTTCTTATACCTTGCCTGGGGTTGTTTTCTTTAACTGCTTTGTAAAATGCTAGAAATAAGTTGTCCTCTCAGGATAAAAACTCAGGGTGCCTCGAAAATGTACCTGCTGCTGTGTTAAGTGGTGTAGTTCTGGCTCTTTTGATTTCTCCAGCCTGGGGATTGAAGTGGGAGCTCAGTGGGCAGCCTACCAGCAGGAGGGATTGGACAGTGTTTGGCTGTGCCTGCTCCTGTGCTAATGGCCTTAGAATTTTAAATTCCCCCAGCCAGCCCATGATGGGACCTCGTAGCCCTCTCCCCGTGGGCTAAATCTGAAGTCACAATTGCCATCTGCCAGCAGTTGTGTGGGCCCTAGGTGGGAGGTCAAAATGAGGCTTAAAGTAGTTTCCCTGCAGTTTTACTCACTATTAATTTGCAACAGGTGGAGTTTTTTTCTTCCTTAATCTGAGAAACTTCAATTTGCTTTTACTGATAACAGTGGTTACCTCCAAGTGTAGAGCAAAGACTGGATCCCCTGTGTTAAACACTTAAGTGGCTGGTGCTGATGTGGAGAGTTATTACCACAGTGGGACCCTGAGTCTCCTCTTGCTGTCAGGAGCTGTATGTTAGGTCAGTGTTTCTCAACCCTGGTTTGGGGTTATTAGCTCAGTTGCTAATAACTGCCTCTATCAGGACCTGTTTGTTGGATATTTGTGCATCCTGATGATGAAGATATGCAGATTGAAGCTTTAGGAGGATGAGCTGCAATTTACCACGCTCTTCTCAGATGGTGAGAGGGATAGAAGGAACTGAGTTCCTGGAACCAGGATATGTCCTGGGCAGCACAAGGGCATGATGTTGGAGGCTCCTCCATGCTGGCAAAATGTGGAAAACCTTTACTTTCTTCCCCTATTCTTTGTTCTCTTTCTGCTTTGATATCAGCAGGTATTCAAGCAGCTGACACATCCCTGCAGGCCTTAGTGAGAAAGGCAATTAATTGCTTGTAAACACTGGTTTAAGAGTACTTGCAGAGATTCTCTTAAATTAATCCAATACAGGGCATGGGTGGCAATGACAACTCTCATACCTCTAAGCTGGTGAGGCTCTCCAACAGAAAAGTGTTAATCAAAGGGATTAATATAATTTTATAAAATATTATTACTACCGGTTTTTGAATGGACCAAATGGAATAAATCCCCCTGATTTTTGATCCCAGGGAGAAAAGTCAACTTTTCAAGACTTAGAATTTTGAAAATTGTTTATAGAGACTAAATCACAAGTCTCATGAAAATCGTTGGTTGGCAATTCACTTCCAGGAAATGCTTTTGTGTCAGATGTTTGTTTGAAGGGTCTAGATCTCATTCTGTGGTGGCTTTTCCTGTTAAAACCAGAGTAGCTGCATCTGGTCTAGGAAATAACTAATCCAAGTCCTACCAGATACTGAGAAACTATTCCAAGAAGAAGCCTCAGATAGTTTACATACCCCTCCCTACACTTTCAATTTTCTTTGTTCTTGTCCCTAGACATCTCCTATGTCTAGGAGGAGTATGAAGAGCTTTGCTTGAGCTGTGCCTTGGAAACACAGGAGGCATTGTGTCCCTTGGAATCTGGGGAGATCCAGCTAAAACAAATTGGGGGTAATCTGAGTAGCCCTGTTAACTTTGCAGACACTGCAGGAGCCCTTGCAAAGATGGAAGCGGCAGCATGATTGCATCACCTTAAAAGTCAGTGCTGAGGTCAGATCCTTTCTGCTTAAAACAGCAAGGTTTGAACACTGAGCATTTGTCCACAGCATTCCACTATGCCCCAAGTTGTGGAAGTTTTTTGTGCTTTTTTTCCTGATACAGATTTTGGAAATGTTTATTGTAAATGGGGAGACTATGAAATGGCTGGAGTTTGTATATTACATTCCCTGAGTTGGATAGTAATGGTATCTAGTCTAATGGCCTTTCTGATTTTCTCAGGGAAAACTGAATTTGCACTGGAAATGGACAGAGCTATTAATTGCATGGTTTGCTGCTCAAACTCAGAGCAAGCTTTCATCTAGACAAATGAAAGAGATATGAGTCCACATCTATCTTCTCCCTACACATTTATTTCTTTTTCACATATGTGGAGCCAAGAGCAAGAAAAAATATTCTTTTAAAAGCTGTGAAGTGCCAAATTATGAATGAAGCATATGTTACGAGAAAATATGGATTGGAAAGTAACAACACTGAGCTGAAAGGAAAGGGCACCCTGCAGAGAGGCAGCTAGCAAGGACACATTGCAGAAACAGTAACCAAATGGAGACATTAAAATATGTCTTATCTCCCAAGCTGTCAGCAGAACTCTGTCCTTGCTGCCCTCTCCCTTAACTCTCATTTTGCTGTGGGCTTCTGTGGAGGTGCTGCTCTCTATCCAGAGAGTTTTGGGTGCCGTTTCCAGCAGTGGGAGGTGGGCTGTGCGTGGCAGCTGCCCTTGGAGAGGTGGTTGCAGTTAAACGCTTGGGAGCGCGCAGCCGGGTGCCCGGTCAGTGGGTGCTGCCGCACCCTTGGGACCATGGAGCTGGGTGTATCGGTTCTGACGGGCAGGAGGTGTCCGCGTGTGCTTCAGCTCTTGCATGCCCTTGGAGGAGTCAATTTACTGCTTGGTTTACATTCTTTGCCTTTGAAGGAGAAGTGGTAGCATGTGTTTGATCCTATTTTCCAATGTTTTCAGAGTTCACTTGCATAGGTGAAGACCATGTAATGAGAAGATGAGATGAAATGAGGATCTGTTCCCTAAAAAGTTACAAAACTGCCCAGAAGAACTCCTAAAGGGAATTTGTCTTTGGGCTTGGATGCTGACACAAAGCAAACCTTTATAATTACAAATCTGCAATTAATGGAAGTTCAGTTTAGACCTTGTCCTAATACTTGGATACCAGAGAGAAAAAAAGAGTCTCTTAGTCCAACAGTGCAAATAGTGAAGCCTGGATTCTGCTGATACTCTTTTATAACTTGGTATTTTATGTGAAATACTGGGATGCTGGTCACAGATTCACTGGTAATACAAAATTCTTACCTGCTGTTCCTTGGAGGCCAGCAGATAAAATTTCAGGGACCAAGATTCCAGTATATTGAGGGGGATTCTAACAGTCTTTGAGCAAAATCGATAGACTGCAAAAAGGAGGAAGAATATTTTTGTATTTTCCTGAATTTTTACAGGTCCCTGTTGAGCTCTCGCTGGCCTCCTTGAAGCAAAACAAATAACAATCAGCCTGCTGAGACTCTAGAGGTAAAATGACAACAAATTTTGTTGCTGTGAAGGCTGCCAACATGCAGCTTTAAAATATTGCCAAGAAAACTAGATAATCAAATCTTGTTAAAAGGGTTATTTAAACACAAGGTGAATGGGTTGACCAGATCAGCTGAAAGTCAACAGTTGTGTTTCCATTGCACTGCTGAATTAAGCTCACATATTGGCTCCTTCCTAAATCTTTGACTCCTGGGAGTGCTGGGGAAAGGCTTGTGTGCCTTTGCCTTGCTTAGGTTGATCTGCTTTTGGACAAATGAGATATGCTCAGCTCCTGCAGGTGCCATTGAAAGCTGCCTTTTTGCAAAAGGCTGGGGGTTTTTGGCTGTCTGATCTTCCCTCAGGAGAAGCTCCTGCACAATGCCAAGATTATGATGTCTGGTTCAGCAGAGGGGTGAATCATGAATTGCTTTCCCAAACTGAACAAATCGGGCTCTGCTGCTTCTCTTCCACAAGCACCTGTTTGACTTAAGTTCATTCTCTCAAATGCAGCTGCTTACATTCCACCTGCCTATACTTCACCACCTCAAGCATCTGTTTGGTTATGTAAATCAGCTTTTCTGATAATTATTGTAAGAATATTTGAAGAGCTGACGTGTTGCTAATGTGATAAGGTCTTGGATAGGCAAGAGATGGGTTGTCCCTAACACTGTTTTTCAAGTTCCTCTGTGGACCAGAGAAATGTGAGAGAGTAGTTGTCTTGAACTGACACAGCAGGAGAACAGATCTTTATGTTAAGAGATACAGGATCTGAAGTCACTGCATCCCAGGTGAATTTTTTTGGGAGTACCTCTCCCCAGCTGGCTCTGTTCCTCCCCTCACACAGCCTCCTGCACCCATGATAATCATCCACCCCTGGCTATTATGAGCAGTGCAAACAAATGACAAATCTCTGGGTGCAGGAAGTTAACAAGAGGCTGATCAGTAGCTTTAGTTATCTTTCCTTCATGTTTATTGCAGTCTGCTGCAGTTATTTCAAAGGCACTGACATTGATCGACAACTTCTATTAAGGCCCATCCAAGGCAGCTGGATTGCACAGATACATTAAATAAAGCAGTTATTGCTTTTCATTGCCTTTCCATAAAATATCACTGCTAAATAGCTTCTGCCATCAGATGCAGTTAGGTACATGGTTTTAATTTGAGGGACTGCTTTATAACACTGCACAATTGACATTGGTCTTTGTTTCCCCTACAATAATGATTGTGTACATCCTGGAGAATTGATGAGCTGTCTTCTGAGGCGGGAGGGGGGAGCTGCAAAGGGGGCACCCGCCTTTGTTGCTCTTGCTCTTTTTTATACTTGCCATGCTTGTCAGTTGTTTGCAGCACAGACAGAAATAATGTCAAGCAGGGCCCCTTATCTCAGGATGTTGTAATGTAGCTGCTGTAAGCCCTCGCCTGGATACGAGATAAGAGCAACCTTACAAGCTTGTGGGGGAGTGAGGAGGGGGCCCAGCAGTGCCATCACTGGGACAACAATGGCAGAGCTGTCACTCGCACATTATGGCTCTTTCTGGTGCCAAGGAAAGATATGTATGCTGAGTGGTGAATAACAAGCACAAAAATAAAAGTCTCGAATGTTCATCTAATAATGATGTATTTGTAACAGGATTATACTGCCCAATGATATTCTTTTTTTATCTCCTCAGTAAATGGTGAGGCAGCTGTGTGCTTTGGCAAGGCATGATGTCCTTTCTTTTGTGTGCTGCATATTAATCCTTTATTGAAGTAATTAAATGTGTGCTTAATGGCAATGAGCTGGCAGAATGAACGTACAATTGAATTAGCAGTTATGATGGGGACCATGCTACAAGATGAACTAAATGCAATTACTGTAGGCATTTTTCTCCAAGTTGAATCTGGCTGCATGACATGACTTAATTACAGGTTGTTAGACACACTGATCCCATAGTGGTGCGTGTGGAGGCAGGCACAGCTTCGGCTCTCTGTGTATCTGTAACACACATATGGGCACTACTCACTGAGAAATTCAGTCTGGTGTCAATGCAGATTCCTGAAGGCAGCTCTTGGTTGTGCTGGAAAAACACAGATTAAAAACGAGAGAAACAACAAGAGAGGATTGCCAGTGCTCTGCTACTGGGGGCATCTGGTGCAATCTTTGACCAGGTTCTTGTTGCCTGGGGATCATCCCCCCTTTCCCACTTTTCTAGGGAATACTTGTTCTTCCTTGAGGACAAAGAACAGGTAGTAGTCTTCTGTATAGGCCTTTTCTCAACACTGGTGGCTCTGGTCAAACCCAGCTCTCAGCAGGAGTACAGACCAACTTGTCTGACCCCAGCAGGACATCTCTAGCCTAGCAGGAACACAGTTTGGGAGCTGGTGCTTGGAAATGCTTTAGAAACAAAAATGAAAAAGGCAAAGCCATTTGAAGCTTATAATTTTCAATGCTGACCAAGTTCTACAACATGACCCAGAGCTTCAAAGGTAGTGCTGGAATTTAGGATGTGGTAAATTGCTGAGATTTCTGACGCTAGGGGGACTGTGACTACGGTATTGCAAGTACGGGTTTTACAGCTCTTTAGTGATCTAATATGTCAAATACTGGATTCCCAGAGGAGTTTTGCCACTGGTTCAAAACTGAGCAAAGCTTCAGCTGTCACCAAGGGAAGATTTGGTCTATTTTGGTAACGATAGACTCTTGCTCACTGCTAGCAGCACAAACATCTCCAGTGTCAGGGCCTACTTTCTTTTACTGGCACACAGAAGGCAAGAAGTCCTTCTTGTCCCATGCTTCTCTGTACTCTTAGTGCCCTGTGCCTGCTCTAGCAGCATTGCATTCCTTTGAGGGAGGCAGACTCTGAGGTATGAAATCTGCCAGGGAGCATCCTGAGTGGGGAATGTGCTGTGGCCCCTCTGGCCTCAGTCTGGAGGCAGTGCAAACCTTTCCTTACATCAGCAAGAGCTTCTCTGCCAAACAAGTGCATCCCAGAGCTTAGCAAGTCCCAAACTGCCAATCTCCTGCCATCCTTTCAGGAATGCAAACATTCCAGGGTGTCTGAGTTCCTTTGCAAAGGACTCCAGATCAGTGTTGTATTGGGTGCCCGACTCTCTTGCATTGTTTGCAATTGAATTTCCAGATCTGAGGAGAAGATGGTGGCAGAAGTGATAATGAAAGCTGCTGGTATAATTTGTAACCATATATAAGGTAAGCCTTCTGGTCACCAGGACTCTCGAGGTTTATTTTACAGCCTTCGTTCTCTTTGGTGCCATAAACGAATCCCTATCATCCCTAATGACCACAATGACTTTCCTCGATCATGTTATTGCTACTTTGGCACATTTATTGCTTTCACATGCACTAATGGATGGGTTTGGATATGTTAACAATTTATATATCATTTGATCCTAAAAACGAGCCACCTCCCACCAACCAAACTAACTTAGCCTTGAGGATTGAGTAGCTTTTAAGGAGTATAAATGAATTTAATGCTTTAGAAAGAGCTTCTGTAAATTATGAACATGACACCTATTACATTAAGCTGCATTAAGCATTAATACATCTTCATTACTGGCAGGTTGCCCAAACCTCCAAGGTTGAAAAAGCTGCCTGAAATGCCCAACGTGATAGTCACCTAAGCTGAGATTTATGACCTCTTTTTGGACAGATGGGACACCCTGACTCTCAATGTGCTGCATTTGCCCATGAAGAAATGCCTTCGGAGTACCTGTTGCATGATGGGGCTTTTTCCTAGAGTTTTGCTGGCCTGTCTAATCCAAATGTCAGGCTCTAGGTAAAAAGGTGTGATAAATCTTGTGGAAGCTGCTACAGAAATAGAAACTGTCTTCACTAAGCTTTTTAAGCCACTGTTAGTGGCAGATTTCTTGGCAGATTTTTCTAACCACTGGCCAAAAATTATCTCACTGAGCATGTAATAGTAATTTCTTATTGTAAATCCTTTCTGCACAGTAGGCACCAAAAGCTGGAATTGCTGAATTCGTGTTTCCAATGGTTTTGGAGGAAGAAAGTCTAAAAAATAATCACAGTACATTAATGAGAGCCTACTCTACACGGTCAGAGAAAGAAATAAAAGTGATTTTAGTGTCTTAAAAAGCAATATCCATTAGACTCAGATTTGGCTAAAAGTGGACTGAAAGGCTCTTATTTCAACAAGATGTACAGGCTCAGGGGAAAAAAACAAGTTAAATGCTTCTGACATTGTAATTGATTTTATGTGGTACATTTATGAGACTTTCAATTCATGTTCCATATGGGATTTAACACTGAGATGTTATTGCAACTTCTGAGACTGTTATGTTGTCATTTTGAAGGAACAATTTGGTGGTTCCTGTGCTCCCAGAACAAGTACTGACTAGGGTTCAATGTTTACGCCTTTCCACAGAGAAACACTTTAAACTGGAGACTGTTTTCTCACAGATGGGAGAACACATAGCACATCTTGGGAATTTGAGTGCCACAGGATGCTGCTGTGAGCCTCGTGTTGGCAGGGAGAAGGTGAGAGAGGCTGTAATATTGAGACTGCAATCCAAGCATAAAGCAATGTGGTCACTATATGAGATGGAGATTTAATGGATATTGTTCATGGTGTTGGAATATATGAAGCAATAAATTGCTTTTCTGGATGATTTAATGCTGAAGCAAGGTTGAAGACTTAGGTAACTGCACATGGTTTACTGCAAATACTAGCTTTACAGAGGTAAACGTAAAACCTAATAAACAGCACAAAAGGGACAGAAAAACAAGCCAACCCCAAAGCCTTTTAATCAAAATAATATTCAAGGTTCAAAGTCAAGCTCTCAGAAGTTGAGAAATACCATATTTAAGGTAACCTATTTAAATCACATGCTCTGGGAATGTGTGTGTATTTGTGTGAGGATATTTTTATATGAGTTTCAATTATATAAACACATGTTTATCTCTTCCACATATAACCAGCTTCAGTGCACAGCATGAACCATGTACAAAGTGTTAAACAACTCCACAATATTTCTTCCTGTACTGATGGCTCAGTGCCAGAGGTTATGTAAACCTTGACATAAATATGCATTTAATAATTTCCTGATGTTGTTCTTTGCGGTGACTGTCACTGCTGTGGACAAATATTAATGAATTTGTCTTTTTTGCTTTTCTGTGAAACAGCCAACTAATATACTTACATCATTGGGCATAATTCACCAGAAGTCAGTGAGAAAGTTTGAGTGCTTGAAGTTAAGCACATGCTTAAAATTTCTGTGGGATCAGGGCCTTGAATGCCTCTGCTGGATTAGTGGCAATGTGAAAATGAAAGTGAATTGTAAATGACATTAGTGTGCCTTATTTGAAATTGTGAATCTTACCAGTGTGTCCTGAAAAAGCACAGTAAGAGGAAATACACATACAGAATTTAGACACCTGCTTATGTCTAACTGGAGCTGTATCTGCTGTTTCTTGGCTTGTTTGCTTGTTTTGCAAGCAAATACAAGTGATTGCATTGTTGTTTGTTCTCTTAAGTGAAACTTAATTCGAAGGGACTTCAAGTTTTAGGAAGATTATCCTGGTTCCATTGGTGTTGATGGCAAAATTCTTATATTGAGAAGTGTGATGGACATCCAGGGCGATGTTCCTAAAAGGTGATATGCCATAAAAGCTTCCTTCCTGCTACAATGTGCCTTCAGTAAAGCTCTGTGCCTTTTCCCCCCCTCTAAGAAGTTTAGTGTTTCTGAGGAGCATACTTGTTTACTTCATTAGCTCATCTTTGTAGATGGTCCAGCTTACTGGGTGTTTCTCAACAGAGAAATAAGATTTGCTTGTTTAAAGTCTTTCCAATTTTTAACAGACTTTTCATAAACAGTCATGTTAACTATTTTCCCAGACCTTGTCATAAATGAAATGTTTGCCAGAAGAAAACTCTACATTTGCTTTATAATTGCTCATAATTTCCTAAACATTTTATGTTGTAGAAGGAAATATGGTCTTGAGCCTTTTTGACTATTGTAATGTTCTAGTCATAAGCTGGCAGAAACGATAGATCAGTATTGTGCAAAAAAAAAAAAAAAAAATTGCATCTACTAGCTTCAAAGAAATTGAGAAAATGTCCTTAGCTATTGAATAGAATAACTGAATCAACTCTAATATTGACACTAAGAATTCACAAGTGTATCTGTAAATGGGTGGATCAAGTTCTTGGGGTTTCCCTGGAAGCTGGAAAAGACTGCATTTAAGGTTAGGATCTCTTTTAATTACAGTCTTGTATGATAATTGCATCCCAAGCCAAATGTACATCAATTTTGTTTTTTGGGGTTTTTTTTGGTGCTAAGTGCTGTCCTGACTCTAAAAGATATCAATGATAGCATAGTTTGGTACAAGAAGTAGTTCTTCCTTTTAGACATAGGAAGAGAAAATATAGATGTATTTAAAGCATGTCAACTGCTTCCTTCTCAATATCAGCCTTGTGTTTCCAGATGGTTGATGCTACAGTAAAGAGCTTAGCAAATTATTCTCTACTCTGCTTCACAGGCAAACTTGGTGAATGTACAACTCATTCCCTGGCTTAGTAAGTATACACGAAGAGTTTTGCAGGTTTCAAGGCCTGAAATTCTTTCATACTGGGAGTCGGTATGAGGTGGATAACTATTTATAATGCTGGAAATGTGTATAGTACATTCTGTGTATATGTATACATAACATATATAATTTTTTTATATATACACGTGCACTCTGAAAGATTAGCATGAATTGGGTGCTAAACTGAGTTTTAATGTGACGCTGTACCTTGTGTATAAATATCCAAGTGTTGTCAGTTTAATTTTCCATACCCGCTAGTGATTCACAGTGACATTATGCAGAAGAGTTTAATATAAAAAAATAAAATGTAATGAAAGAAACATTTAGAAACTATGTGATTAGCAAATATTAAACAAAATATTGTACTTCATAGACATGAAGTTGCATATTCTAAACTCAGAGAGTTAACCATATTTAGGTTTTCTCTCACAAATAGGTACAGGAAAAGATAAGAGTTAGACAAGCTGTTGTCTTTAAGCCAAACATCTGAATGCATTTTGCTGTGCGTGGAACAAACGCAGGGTGACCTTGGGCCCTTTGTGTGAGCTCACTCTCACACTTAAGTATAGATGAAGACATCTGAAGTGTTGGTTTGTGTTGTTGCAGCTTCAGCCCTAACCAGTGGGATGCCAGATGCACTGAAAACATGTCATAGTTAAAACTGTATTACTTGATTATTTTAATGCTGCTTGAGCACAAGTTTACTGGGGCAGGGACCAGCTTGATGTCTATTTCACAGCTTGAAGTGGATATTGTTTCTCTATTGAGTGAGTTAAGTAAGAAAATGTTCTCTTATAATAAGTAAGGACTGTTTTGTCCCCATGTAGCCCCCCTTTGGTGTACCTGGTTGCTTCTTTGTTACTCAAGGATAACCTATATATCAGAGGTGAGTTCAGTTTAATGCAGCAAGCTGCTTGTAAGGCACGTGGGACTCTGTTGCCTGTAATGAAACCCTAAATGACCTTCTTGGTGTCTGTCTATGACCCAAAGAGCAGGGCAGCAACTGCTCTGATGACAAATTTCAGTACTATTTGATTGAAAATTGGAAGGCAGGTACAGGAATGAACTCTTTGCATAAATGGTTTTGCTGCTGGTAATGTCCAAGTTACTTTAGTTACAAGGCAATGCTTGCCCGAGATGAACTAGCTGAGAAAGGAGTACCTTTTAGTTTTCCAGTTCAAGAACAGTTGGCCTTAGATTTGTACATGTTATAAATGTGCTGACAATGTTGCTCTGTGTGTGTATTTACCTGTGGTCATCTAGAGAAGCACAGACATTCTGCTGGTGAATGTGCTTCAAGTAAAACCTCAGCATTTGAGGGTATGAGTTCAGTTAGTTTCCTTTCCCTTCCAGGTTTTGGGAGGAAGAGGTGTCTGGCACAGAGCTGTGTGTGGTGTGCCCCTGCAGGCATGGGCTCAGGGATGAGGCATTAGGGAACATGAAATGGTTGTAGGCAGGGCTCCCCCATGCTATGTTGATATGTTTCACAAAGCCTGTTGTGTTTGACCATTTCCAGTGCTTCCCAACAGGAAGGAAAATTTGAAGTCAGGAATGTTCTGCAGAGTCAGCTCCGATTTGTAGCTGTGTTTTAATGGCTCATCTGACTCCAGGGTCAGAGACATTTGTTCTTTCAAATCTCAGTAGATACAGAGTTTTCTGTCTTTGACTGATTTTAGCCAGAATCCATCCAGCTCAGGTATGAGGAATCCTCTTCCTGTTCCTATTAGACAATTTGTTGTCATGATGGCTATGAGTTTTCTGGATTATATAACTGCTGAAAATTTTAATGAGACTAAGATTGCTTCTACAAATGAGCACTCAATGTGCCATTAAAATTGTTCTCTCACTGAAAGACTTCATACTTGAGAGGCTGCTGTAGCCACGGTGAAAAAATGGCTCAGACACCAGCCAATGAAGTCAGTAAATCAAAATAAATAAATGGAAATGCCAGGGGCTATGAGCATGTACTTGATGCAGTTCAGAGCAATTACTGTTACCTGAAGGGTGGGAATCCATCATGTAGAAGCAGCCCTACCTGTGGGTGGAAAATCGGCTCAGATCAGCGTGGTTCCAGTTCCAGTGGTGGCCTTTCAGCAGGAGACATTACCTCTGAGGGCATAGCTTGAAAGTCAAGCTTAAATTTTTTCAA
The DNA here is from genome assembly GCA_039654755.1 of Calcarius lapponicus. Taxonomy (NCBI): domain Eukaryota; kingdom Metazoa; phylum Chordata; class Aves; order Passeriformes; family Fringillidae; genus Calcarius; species Calcarius lapponicus. The sequence continues at coordinate 45,364,410 of CM077466.1, forward strand.
GGACTCCAGTTATTTCTTGACTTGCTATTTTTGCACAAGCAGCCCTTTCCCACTGCAAAGTGAGGATCCTAACTTCTGTCCAGGAGAGATGTCATTTTCTTTGGACTGCTGAGCACAAACAGATCTTGTAATGCTGCTCATTTGCCCTGGCCAAACATGTTCTGCATGTAAAAATGATCAGGGAAAGAATGTATGTTGGTGGAGTGATTTTAAACTTGGATTTTAAATACTGCTGTTGAACTAAAGTAGAATTCCTTCATGTGTTTCCTTGTTTGGTATAAATGGTGGTATGAAATTCAGCCCAATTTCCCCAGAAAGAAAATCAGTTGACCCTTGCATTCTTAAAGGCTGAACTAAAAATTTGGAGGCTCACATCAAAGCTCTGTAAATAAAGTGAGTAACACTTTGGACGCTTGCGGTGGCGAGCGGGAGAGGAGGAAATTCCCTCCATAAAGAACACCCAAGTATTCAAAAAGAAATGGCTAGATTGAAATATCTCACTGTTTTTCTTCTCTGGGGCTCCATGCTGAGGATTTTATTTTCCTTTGCAATGCCTGTGCTGCTGAGCCTTTTTTTCAGAGGTAGGCTGATGTTAGCACACTGCAGCCACTCGCAGGTTCACCAGAGTAAGTTTATTTGTAGTGCGGGCTGAGTTGTGTTTGAGGGTACCATTAGGGTTCAGAAGGCTCCCCAAGCCTTCAGTGGCACTTCAAAGGACTAGAGCTGTGCACGAGTAGACATGCTCCCTCACAGGCTCTGCTGGGGTGAGGAGTGGGAAAGACACAGGTTCAAAGGCAGGAAACGGGGAGCATTTGTCCAAGGGCACTGGTAGTGAAGTAGGAATCCCTGGTCTTCATAAATGTGGTGGAGTCTGGGATCTGCAGAATGTGAGAACTCTACAGACATTACTCAGGGCAGCCAGGCAGCTCTCCCTGCATTGCTACCTTGTGTAATTCTTCGATCTAGCCAGGAGTTGAGGAGAAAGAAATACAATCACTTTTCTTCTATGACTTTTTTTTTTTTTTGGTCCTGAGAGATATAAATTGAAAGCATATAATTTATCTTCGATTTTCTCAGGTATCATTTTAGATTTTGGGAATCTTTCTTAAGCCACCCGAAGCTCTTTCCTTTGTTAGGCCAGTCTAAATAAACCTTAAACTTGGGGTAGTTCCTTTTTCTTAAACTTGTGGTTTAGCTGAGTGCTTAGGCTTATTGAGGAAGAAACCAGTGGTAGTATTTGGTCTTAACTGCTTGAGACACTATTAAAAATTGTGTTAAAGACTAGCAAATGTGAGCAAAACCTAGGACTTCTTGCAAACATGATCAGAGGTGCCTGCTTTTCTAAGAAGATTATGTCCTTAATAAGTCTGGTGGATATGGAAGAAGGCCCATGCCTTTAATTTAAGGATAGAAAGCTTGTGAACAAGGATTAAGTGACTTGACCAAGGTCATTCAAGCAAATGGTGTCAGAAATAGGAAACTGATGGCCAAACAACTAGCTTTCGTGCTGTAGTAATGAGCTGTAGCTAAGAGTGTGGCCTTGATACCTTTTAACTAAATTAACTCAGCCCGGGCAGCTTGTTTCAATGGGTTTTCTGTCAGTTTTAATTTTTTTCAACAGGATTTTGCTTCCCCACCTTTCTCTCCAGAGAGTTCTTTCTATAGCAAAACTCATATTGCAAACTTTGAGGCAGGAGAAACAACTGTGTCCATATGGCACAAGACATTGGCAAAAGCTCTTTTGAATTGGATCCAGATCAGGACAGGCTATCTGGGTATGTCATGAGGTAGGCCAAATACTTTTACATCCACTGATACAACTCCTTAAGAAATGGTGATGTTTCTCACGAGTGTTCAAAAGGTCAATTGCCTCTTTCTCTGGTGGTGATGTGTTTCCTGTGTGGAAGTGACTGTCTCCTGAGTGTGGTCCTAGCAGTGCTAGGGACCACCACAGACTGTTTTGGAGATGTTTTGTGTTACAAACCGCTGTTGTTGAGAGAATACTCCTTCTGCTGATGTTCTGAACGGGCTTTGCATCAATCACAGTAGAAAAGGAGTGAAGGACGCCTGTCTAAAAGGTACTTACAGGCTGCACCTGCATCTAGGTCCTTGTAATACTGTCTTGTGAACTCTTCTGATGTGGAGTTGGCCAAGTGCTCTCCTCTGAACCTGAACTGCTGGGTTGGAACTCAGTTTGATTTCTGCAGGCTTTTATTGCAGCCAAGAATGTCATCCTAGCTGGCCATATAAGCTAGGCTGGTTTGAGGAGGGAAAGTAGAGTTCAGTTTCAGTTAGATAAAGGTGTTCTAATTTTAGGTCTTTCTATGCTAGCAGAAGGCTGCCTAATGTGTGTATTTCTCTATGTAACTATTTTTTTAACTTTTGGAACTTCCATTTTTATTCATCCATGTCTTGCCTGATACATATTTTCCCTTTTAAACAAATGAGCTGCACTTGTTTTATTCACAAAGTAGTTCTTCCTTCAGAGTAAAGCGTTTTATGTTGATATTACTCATTAGTTTACCTTCAGAATTGCTGGAACATACTTTTGTGTTCTAACCTTTTGGTATGTAGCCTGACCTTGTTTGTTTTGGAGGCAATATCTCTGTTAGCCATTGTTTGCTCGGGATTCTGATAATACAGGCACTTTGCTAGTGTTAATTATTTGTTTTGCTAGTATTTGGGTTTTTCTTACAGCAGACTAAGACCTGAAGCACATTACTCCTGAAAAGCAGCCCATGTAATACACAGGCATAGTTCTGCTATTGGTTTGGCTCCAGTGATAGATCCTGTGTGAGAATTGTGGCTTAATTTTGGCAGCTCAGGAGCAATTGCCTGTCTTAGTGGTGTTCATGCTCCTCAGCAGGGTTCAGAAGAGACTGGAAACACACACAGCACTTGGGGCTTGGACTAGCTCTGTGCTGAAATCTAAGGAGCAAGCAGAGGAGGGTCTTGCCATGCCTCAAAGCTGTCAGGGCAAATATATATTCAGATGACTGAGAAAGAGATCCTGGGATGGGTGGAAGAAAGCTGGGGGTAAAAGCAGTGATCACAGTTGTTTGCAAAGAAGTTACAGACATGGAGTACAGATTTCCTGATCCCTCCTCCAAGCACTCAAGGAATTACCAGGAATCTGGGCATTGCTAAGATGTGAAAATGGAGGAGTGGTCCCATCTAAACAGAGAGTTACTTTTTTCTTCATTCTGAAGAAATCTCTTCCTAAATTTGTGCAGCACTATTCACTTCCCTATGGCAGAGGTGCAGAGAAGCTCTGAATGAAACGGACACCTGCAACCCATTTGGAGATGCTCAGCCACATGAGTCTGTTTGTTGTGTCACTCCAGTAGTGCACAGCCATCCCTGCCCTGGGCAAGGGCCAGGACCCCTCCAGCAAGCCCCAGCGTGAGGCAGCGGTCCAGACTTGCGCATGGTTGCTGTGGTGGATTGGAGATTCAGCTGCTATGCCAGCCTAACGACACAGTATTGCCATTTTGTGAACTCCACTGTGCAGACGGGAGCTCATTAGTTCCTGCAAGGATTTACTTTTTTCCAGCCCCATCACTTGTTTTATAAAGCTATCGTGTACCATTTAAATACTTACCACTGCTCTACAGTCTTCTTACGCTACTTTTTGTACTGATATATTGCAAAAGGGCCTGTGTTAAATCCAGGGTGATGATGATTCAATATCAACCATTATTATAATTTTTGGTTCAATGATATCTGGTGAGGTTTGACTAGGATAGAAGAAATTAGTCTTTAGGGGTAGACAGTCATTATTTTTCATTATTTCCTTTATTTGTGGAATGTTCCCATTGATTTTTTTTTTCAGATCACTTGCAGTATTACAATGAGTAAATAGGGCAAGAAGGAAAGCATACTGTGTAGGACAGCTCAAAACTAGGAAAGCAAATTGAGTCTGGTAAATTTTTTCTTTATAAGTGTATTTTCTATGGCATGTTTTTACTGCTCTTAGGTGATAGTTTTCTACTTTGCTCCAAATATACCTTTTGTTCCCATGCACTATGAGGGTACATTCTAGACTTGCTCGTATTTTCCAAAGAGACAAGTGATTTTTTTAGCTGTTTGGGTTTTTTTGAAGTCCATGAACATTCTCAACTTGGACCTCCTTTTATAGAAACCCTAATTATTTTTGTTAAAACCCTCAGCACCTGCTCTCTAGCAGCCCAGTGATATGTTGCACAGCTTTGGGTAGATGAGCTTTAATAAACATGATTGTATCTGTCTATAATGTCTCTTCTGTGAGTAGATCATTACATGCAGTTGTTTTTCAATACTCAGCCATTACTCTTGACAGCATTACAGAGCATTTTCTGCAGCAGGTTCTTAGGCATTCCAAGTGACTGCACAGATTGTATCCCATCAGTGCCAGGATACAACAAGGAAAACATTTGACACTTTGACTTTAACCAGTAGCTCAATGTATTAGCCTATTAATTTGAAAAAATGCTGATGGAAATTGATGTGAGTTTTTTTTGTTGGTGTGGTTTTTTTTTGGTTTTTTTTTTTTTTTTTTTTTTTTTTTGCAAAACAGACCAGGAAGCATCAGGAGCTCAGGATCTTGAGCCACAGATCCTGCCTGTAAGCTGTGCACTTTCCCATTGAAGAGGAGGGGGCATTTCATGCCAGGCCATGGGTATATCTCTCTGTAGTAGTAGTTTTGGAATCCATGGCAGAGTAAGAAACAGCTGACAGAAGCAGCTGGGCAATGGATGATTTTCCATGTTATGTGAAACCTTCATCAAGGAGCAGAAGTTCTTTTGGAATCAGCTAAAATGCACATGGTCCCCATTGTTAAGACAGGTCTACAAGAAAACAGCTTTTGTATGTGGTCTTTGGATTTTAGATGTTTCATTTCTGTGTGTTTCTGAAAGGAGAATAAAGAAGCACTAGAAAAATTAAATTGCCTACTAAATAAAAGGCTAAATCACAGAGCTGACCAGCTGATAGGAACTGCTCTACATCACAGAGTCACCGGGAGCCAAGTGGGGCTGCTTGTCAGCTGTTTATCTTCTGAGACTGGAGAGAGGGGATATCTGGCACTGTCTGCATTGGAAAGGGCCTGTAGGATGTCACTTGTATATGTGTCTAAAACAAGCATTCAGGGAAACTCAAAGCCCTTCTGGAGCTCATATTTTATTTTGGCAGACTGATATTTTTTTTTCCCCCCCTGGGAGGCGGAGAGGAATTTTCAGAATTCACTGTGATGCAGGCTCCTCTTGCCTTGAAATACTGTGGTGTGTGGGCACCAGTGGGAGGAGGCTCAGGTGTGTGGCACAAAGGATGACCTCTCCTTCATGCTAATTCCAGCCAGCTGCTGGGGCTGGGCTGGGCAGCAGGAGCAGGCTCTCAGTGTCAGCCCAGAAGCTGCTGCTCAGTGGGACTGCCAGTGTGAGGGAACAGCAGGCAGGCTGTGAGCTTGGAGGAGCTTCCTGGAATGAGTGTGAGCTGTGAGTGAGCAGCTCACTGAAGCCTTTTGGTTTGGATGTGCCGTTTGTGTAGCCTTATGTCTCAGACAAACCCAGCAGAAAACAGGGATTGTATTCTGGTCTTGTGAATATCAGATGGGGCAAGATGCATTTTGTGCCAGATACCAAGCAGAGACTCCAGCTTTTTGTGCCAGAGGTGGCTAGAAATGGCTTTGGCTCAAGCCATGTCAGCAGAAAGGCTGCGTGGTGTACACAAGGTGTGTACCAGGGCAGGGGGAAAAGGAGAATGCTGCAAATTAATCATTATTCAAGATTATCAAAGAACACTTCTTCAGCTTAGCTATGGCTTTCACATAATTAAATCCCCATTAATGAAATATCTATTTTTCTTTTTTTTAAATTTTATTAGAGACACATGTATAGGTTGAACAGATTTTTTTTTCCCTCCAGGACAACAATTAAAGCATGAAACCTTCCAAACCAGAAAAGGGTGTTCTGTAAAGGTATGCAAAAAAGGAAAATCTCCTCAAGATGCGAGGAACTTATTGCTGTAACAGAGAGGGATAAGTGAGTAGGTGTAGAATAGAAAATCAATTTTATGAGAACTTCCTTGCATTTTATAATTCGGTGGCAAATAACACAACCATGTGATCTGACAGCTGATGAAGTTCAGCTTGAGATAATCTGAGTGCTTTGTAAGTTTTGCTTTCTTTTTAATGAATTCCATGATAAAAAGAAGCAAAATCCTCTTTTAAATGACGTTGGTAATACTTCATTTGAATAAAATCAGTTCTGAGAGCTGAATATACAAGAGAGCTAAAAGTAGGAAGGAGCCCTATTCTGAAATACCTGAGGTAATCTTATTGAATCTTTTAAATAAAAGATTCTCTGAGAGTTCCTCCACAAGACACACAAGTTGATATTAGGTATTTTTCTTATCATAACTTTTCTGGTTGACAAAAAGTTTCAGAACCTTCTCTATGGGTTCAATGCCAAGAATAGCAATAGGGAAAAAACCTTAGAGTGTATTTCTATGTTCACGTCATTCATTTGCGTAAATAGTTGTAGGAGCTTCTTTGATTTATATGGTCAGCAGATGTTGGAGCTCAAAGCACCTGCTAAGAAAAGCAGATTCTTTACAGCCATGGCTCAGCCCTGTCTCCATTGGTTTTTATTTTTCCCCTGGCCTCCTTGCTGTGGCCCAGCAGTATCTGTGCTATGAGTTCATCTGTGCAGGCAGCGTCTGTGGTGGGTCTTGGATGCTGTGCTCTGTGTATCTGCCAGCCCTGCTTTGATAACACAGCCAAGCCACTGCTGGTTGAAATGTAAAAAATGCCAGAAGCTTCTTTTTCTGTGTGTACAAAATCAGCCCAGGGGGCCTGTGACATGAAGAAAGCATCACTCATTCTACTATGGTGCTAAAAAAACCCCAGCAAAACTGAAAATAAATAAGAGGCTTGCTAGCAACACCTAGGCAGTACTGCAGCTCAGAGCAGGGGCTTGTATTATGAGAGCTTGATAGCTGACAAAAGAAGTTGTATCAAGAAACAATGAAGAAACTAAATTAATCCTAAACAGACAAACTGTTTGCTCCACTGTTTACCTTGTTATTACCTATCAGTGTGTCTGGGAACATCTTGTTTGCTATTTCTAGGAGCTGCCCATATTTTCAGTCAAATCACATTGGTTTTAGCCCCCATATGTTTGGTTACACAGTGACAAAAACAATCTAATGTTCATAGCTGCTCTCCTCCCATCATAACCTCTATTGATCATGCCTGTGCCATCTCTGGCTTTCAAAACAGATACACAGCAGATGTAGAGCAAGCAGGCAAGAACTACAAGTTTGACACTGAGCATCAGCAAAATGCTGGAAAGGCAGAGAATAGAAAGTCTGTCTTTAGCAGCCTTTGTCTGTTTTAGTGTAACTGCTATATATGAAACTTGGAGCAAGTCACGTATGCCTCATCAATAGATGACCTGTTGTTGGGGAATTCATAGGAAGCTGACATGAAAAATACCCTGTGATGATGGAAAGAGTTGAAAACCTCAGATATCTGCACCATGACACACAGAAGGGTGATGTCCTCTTCTTTAAGAGCAAACTGTACTCCTTGAAGGGAAAAAGCAAACACTAGGCATAGCACTCAGTTCCTGCAGGCTGGTGGAGCTAGTCCTTATCCACTGTGAGATTAATTGTTGGGGTACACTGGGGTAGCTGAGTAACAGATGACTCTTAGAAGAACAGTGAAATACATGCAGCAACTGTGTTCCAACCCTTTCCCTGGACAACTCCCATGCAGAAATGTGTGTTTGCCAATCCTTAGTGTGCAATGTGGAGCTCTGCCTCACTGGAGTCCTTGGTTTGTATAAGGTGAATGAATGTACTGTGACTTCAGTGTGAATGATGTAACTGAAATGTGAAATTAAGGTTTGCCTACCTTAAAAAAAATTCATCACACCACAGTTTGCAAATCCACCACTGATAAGGTTTCCAATTCAGTTATAAATCTCTAAATTACATTTAGATCTAGGTTGCTGCTGTTATAAGTGTCTGTAATACTATGAATACTCTGCCAAACACAGAAGTTGGAGAGTTAAAGGAATACATCATACCAATTAGTTAACGATGTACTTTTGTCTGGCCAAGTATTGTTAAAAAAAAAAAGGCTGGAGAGCACTAAAGGAAGTGACATAATTTGGCATCTTGACTGATACTGTGTGATCCTTGACCTCATTTAATTGAAGTAGTAACTGATCTTAAATACAGTATTTCTTTCAGCTGAGAGTGACGTTTGCAATACCAGCTTGTAGAGCCAGTCCTCTGCCATGGCTGTTCATGGCTTGCTTGTAGTTCCCAGTAAGCCTTGGCTTCTGCCTTACCCTGTGTTACTAGAGTCCATGCCTTGGCATTTGTCTCGGGAGATACAGGATTAGTCCTAGCACAGGAGGTACTCTCTGAAGATGTTACTCTGCCCGGCTGTTTGGAGAGGTAGGATAAGTCTAAGTCATCTCCCCATGATGGACTGGGACAGTTATCTCTAAAGTAGTTAATACAGCCCTCCTGCTGCTTGTATCAACGGGATTTGTTTTACTTAATCTGAAACCAAGTCGCTTCCAGTTGGGAGAGTGATTTCTCTTAGCCTTCACCTTGATCTGACATGCTTCACAACTGTTCCCTCTCATCTTTTCCAGACAGCTGGCAAGTTAGATTTGAAGGTTTGTTTGTCAGAACGCAACTTTGTGAGTGTCATGTAATCTCAAATTAACAAACCAAAACCACTACAAGTGGGTTTTCCTGATGTCTGGCCTGCCAGATAGCAAGAAGTAGTAAAAACAGATGGTGTGTTACAGGGTGGAAATGAGACCAGGGCATTTGTGTTGTTCAGCAACCTGGCATGCTGTCCTGGCAGAAGCCAGCTCTTGGGAAGGTGTTTTTGGCTTTGCTGCATCTCATTCACTAAACCATTCTCCATTTGAACACTGACTGAATCTGATTCTTTGAGCAGAGCATTTAATCTTGTGCTTGGCATTAAGTTATTGCTTTATTCTGAGAGAATAGCCTGATGTATTATAATGGACTCTGTGGGTGAGCTGGGATGGACTGTGTGCAGAGTTCCCAGGGCGTTGAATGACTGGAAAAGAAATGGGAGAAGAATTTAGATCCGTGGCATGTAAATTAAGTTAGATGAAACCTCTTCTTAATCAGACGTGACAGTCATACTGCTGTAGTTTATTAATGATAAACTAATAAAGGCTATCCATAGCTGATGGAATAGGTGTAGGGGGATCCAGTACGGATAAATGAAGGTGGTATAGAATGTAATCTTATCCCCCAATGAGTTGCAGCTGGGCCAATTACTAAAGATTAGAAGCAGGTCTGATCTTAACAGGCCACACCTGTAGCCAATAAGAACAGTGTTATAAAGGAGTGGATTGGTGGGATCTGGAGTCAGAGGAGGAGTCAGATGGCTGCTGCAAGGACCAAGAAGAGTCAGTGCTTAGAGGAGCTGCTTACAGGAAACATCGAGGGGGTATAAAACTCTGAGGATATGAAACCCTTGCACTATAATGATGCTAGAACTCTTGCTATATAAGACAACAAATAGGCATATCATTCCCTGTTGAAGGCATTCCTAATTTTAGGCAGAGTCCTCCATCCCTTGAATGAGTGAAAATGTTGCTGACACAAAGCGAGAGGTTTTCTTGGGTTTAGGATTGCACACAGAAATAGTCCTGTTTGTGACAAACTCAGCTTGAAAAGGCAGCCTCAGGAATGTGGGAAAAGCAGAAATGACTTGCGCATCAACATAGCTCAAAACTGGCATTCCATATTGCCAAACAGAAAAACCTTTTAACAGTAGAAACAGTAAATATATATTATTGTCACAAAGATGTGTGAGAAGCCAGCGCATCTCACGCTAATCACCATGCTGAAATGGAGAAAGAGATCCACTGGCTCAGCTGAGGGTTGGACACCAACACAGAGTGAGCATCTCTGAGGTACCTGGTCCAGGGGAGAATTCCTTCCATGGCTGGGGACAGGAGGTACAGGTGAGTGATGTACACAGAGTCCAGGGAAGACAGATGGATCCCCTCTCTGGAGAGATGATTCTATTGATAGGCAGGGTTTTGTTTTGCCCAGATGGCTACTGGAGCAGAACACAAAAGTAACCAGGGAAACTTAATGTGGAGAGGCTCTGGCATCCATCCTGGTAGAGTCTTAGATCTAAGATGTGTCTACTTGAAAGGAAGGGAAGACATAGGGTTTGATGAATAGAGGATGCCTGATCTCTGGAAGAAATTATTAGTTACACTTAAAATTATAAGGTTGGAGATTCAAATCTTTTCCCCTTAAAAAAAATGAGGAGAGGTGAGGGGTGACCAGACTTGAAACAGTAAGGTGAATTTAATCACGTATATACAATACAACTCTGAGGCACAAAATGCTGAGGAAGAAGGTTTAAGATATTATTTAACTTCTTTAATGATCTTAAAAGGTAGTAGGCAGTACATTAATGAACTGATAATAAATTAGAAAGATCTTTGGATAGATAAATGATAAAAAAGGGGCATTGATTTCTTAATACAGAAAGAATAGCAAAATGATTTTCAAGCAATTGCCACTGAAGACAGCTGTGAATGCCAGAAATATCTAATATTAAAGAAGTACTTGTATAAAACTGTAGGTGTTCTGGCTGCATGGTGTTTGAAGCTAAAAATTTGTGTTTAGCTTCTTCTAGTAAATGACAGAAATAACTGTCCTATACTTTCAAAACATTTAAATTTTGATAATTTATCCTTGATAACAGGTTTTCCAAAGATGTTTAATTGGGAATCAGCAATATATTGCTAGTGTGATATTGTTAGATTGTTTCCAAATCCTCTTGAAATATTAGCTGTCCTTTTCCTATTCACATCTGTATGTTCCCCTGCAGCTGGATCATCAAGCTAAAGGAAAAATTATCAATGACTGTTTAGAATTTTGCCCAATATTTGACTGCAGCTGAAAAATGGGAAAGCATTGCTCAAGACTATCTGTAACTCCCCCTCTACTTCTACACGATAGCAACAGAAAAAAAGAATAGTGTCCTGAGTTAAATATGAAATGCACCTTAAATTTAGATGGCTAGCAGCAAAACCCTCTTGGCCAGGCCAGCTGGAAGAGAAGGTCCCTGATCTAAGGCAGTTTAGTTAAAGTTGAATCACAGGAAAGGAGGAACATGAGCATTCCAGCTTCTGAGTGCATGCTGTGCCATACAGTAATTGCATGGCTTGTTTCAGGCTGCTTAGGCCGAGGATGGTGTGAAGTGTTCCCTTTGCTCAAAGACAAGATGTTTTGATCACAAGGTTAGGAAAAAAGACAGTTGCCTATTGATACTGGAAAGATTTTTTTTTCTTGTCTTCCTAAACTTCTGTGTTGGAATCCTTGCAATTATTTTGGTCAGTGATGGAGCAGTAAATATTTGTTGAAGCTCTGGACAAGGTAAAACCACATGAAAAACTGTCTTTTTATTATGTATTGATGGAAAACTTAAATACTTTTATTAAGTATCTTACAAACAAGACTGATAATCTATTGTGATGGGAAATGTAATTAATTTCTAGTTTCTCTATTTAGGTAAGGCCCATAAAGTCTTGATGTGTTTTGGTTTGGGTTTGTTGTGTGTGTGTCATACAGTGGCACAAACCAGGGTCTGGAGGAGGTTTTGTGTCAAGAACTTGATTCTAAAACTGCTAGAAACAGCTCGTGCAGTGTGTCTTACACATGTTCTCTCCTCTGACTTTTGCATGTATCACTCTAATTTGGCATTTATTTACTCATTATGTTCTTTTGAACCTGTTTTTTATTAGATTAAAACTATCCAAGCAGTGTAAGCAGGAGAGTTTCCAGAAGGAAACTCTTGAGGATCGTGGGGAGCTGGGTGTTGCATAGTGCAGGTCCTTCTCCCTCACCCTGCAGACTGCAGCTTTCTACTTGCTAATGTGCCAGGTACAAATCCAAACTGCTGGCACATCACCCAGACAAATAATCTGATGTTCTCACTGAAGCATGGGAAAGGGCTCCCAGGAGAAGCTGTGTTTCTTAGAGGCCTCAGCTGCAGCTGTGGTTTCTGGAGATAACATTTGATTAAATGAAAGCCGTTGCTCAGCGCAGCTTGTGGAACCACAGTACCATCCCCTGCTCTTTGTGCTCACAGCTCCCCTTGACTGGGCTGGGCTGAGGAGCCTCTTGCAGCAGGATGCAGCTGTGATTCGTTAACTTGTGTGGGAGCAAGCCTTGCCCTCTCTGAGCAGCCTCCAGGGGCTCCCTGGTCCTGCCTTGTCCCCTTGGGCAGTTCAGGGGTAGCCTGAGGGTGGTCACTGTTGGGTCCCAGCAGCGCTGCCCCAACAGCTCCCTGGAAATGCTTGTTGTAGTGTAGAAACCCTGGGGTGCTGCAGTTAAAATCTGGTGTGGGGAAGTTTCTCAAGAAACAAAGCTATTGCTGGTAACAAGGCTTCTTTGGAAGCTCCCAGCTACCAAAATTCTGGAGCCTCATCTCGGAGCCGTGCTGGAAGCTTACGGACAGCTCCTTCCTCTTTAACCAAGGATGTATTTTTGCAATAGCGCACATACAGCCGTAGTGTTTGATTCTGGAAAAATGCATACAAATGAAATGAGGGTGACTGGATGAGCCTGGTCTCAGGGGGAAGAGGCAGCACAAACCTGCTCTAGGTGCCAAGTGCTAGCAAGGAGCCCTAAATCCAGGACGAAAAACACATGGAAAACTTCTTGGGTGAAAAGTATTGATACTACTGTGGTCTGTTTTACAAATTAAGGTGGTTTTTTTTTCGTATATTTGGGGGATTTTGCCCAAAACTGTGTGCAACTTTGGGTTCTTCAGATTCAGTAACTTCAGCTTTATGAAACTTTTGATGAACTAAAAAGAGACTTTTTTTTTTATAATGGCAATAAAACTCTGTCCTTTGTTTTACTAGTAACTCTAAGTATTGAGTGATTTGGTCTTTTCTTGCTGTGCAACCACAAAGTCTTTTTTCCCAACTATCCTGCAGTGAAAGCAGAGTGGTTCTCACTGCTCCTGGTTAGCTGGTCCCAGATTGTTCTAGCAATGAATTAATTTGCCATCTTTGAGGTGGAGGCTTCTAATTTTGTAGCCTGTCCTGTTGGTATCCCTTGGGTATAGACACTGATTAACAACATACCTGTAATGCACAATACATAGTCTATAGATACTGATACTGAGAGCTGTAAATGTCAAGAGAAAACATGGCTCAGGACTGCTGTTACCAGGGTCTAATTAGATATCTCTGCCACCCTCACCTACTAGGTCAGGCCTTCCGTGAAAGATTTTGTTCTGAGTGCTAGCACCTTATGAAACTGTAATTTTTTAAATCCAGGCTTAATACTCTTCCTTCTGAATAAGTTAAATGTGCTGTATTAATTTGAGAGAGAATGTAGCAGTAAGAGGCAATCATGTACAATTGGAAAGAAATATTTACGGTCAGTTTATCAGGATCAGCTATCAGATGACCTCTGACATCCACCATCATCTACTGAAGAGCTAATTAGCTGTAAAAGTAGATGACAATAGTAAGTAGATGCTTTTTGCATCAGCACAAAGGATGAATTTGCCTTTTTGGTTTTACTGATAATATAGTCTGCTAGATAAAGAGAGGTAGAGAGCCACCTGCATGGGAAAAGCAAACTTTCCTGAAAGAAGGTTAAAGAAGATAGAGTTGTAAAGAGAAGCATAAAGCAAGGTAAAGGTACAGGATGAGAGGGTGCTTGGGGTGAAATGGGCAAAGGTTCTCATAGCTACAGTGAGGTAATGAAGCACAGGAGACAATTCAGTCCGTGGACAGTAGATTTATTTCCATGCTAATTCAGATTCTCCTGGCTTTTAAAAATCTGAGCATCCTCATTGGAGCTCTTTGAGTGTGAATTTGTTTTGGTCAGTGCTCTACCATGCTGTTCTCTGCATAGAATGTTGCATTGGTGGCTTTACCCAGTAACAGCTCGGGGTCGCCCCTTTTCTCTTGCTGTTTCTGAAGTGCTGGTTATCATTGTGAACACAGTTTATGGCACAAAGTTTGGACCTACTAAGGGGCTTAAAAACACTAGGTACGGCTTAAAAAAATACAGTGAGGGAAAAATGGAAGCAAACTGTACTTTCTCTAGAGTGTGAGATGGGCTCTATGGGGTATAGTAAATCTAGTTAGCAAGTGATTCCCACTTGTATATTAGCGCAGTTAACTACACTGACTAATTTAAAGAAATTTTAAAAAGGGAGTGTTTACTTTTGAAGGGGACCTGCATGGAGTTATGCTCACATTCAGAATGCTATAAATGATCAATCGAAAGCCAAATTATCAGAAATGCAAAAAGATTTATGTTTTTCTGCAACCAAAATACAGTCCTCAAAACCACCAAAGCCAAAGAGACAGCGTCGAGCCCGGATCGGCACTGGGTGAACCTGGATCCGACCTCTATCGCACCGGATCCCCCTCTGTTCACAAATGCCCTTTCCAGCAAGGCTATTTTATACAGTTTGTTGTGCCTCAGGCAGTGGTGCCCCGATTTCCTTTGTAACCCTGCATATGCATGAGAGTTTCTTTCACTGTGCAGGGCTGGACGATTGCTGTTTCCTGAGTAGTGGCAGGCGCTGACCATGTCAGGGGAAGTCGTGTATTCAGATGTATCTTTCTGGCACTTCTGTTATCTCCATCGATGGTATCAGTCCAGCGATGATTACTCCTGATTACCCCGGAGGACAAGGATCATCCCTGGCCACGTCTTTTCATAGGTAAATGGGGTATTGTTCTCTTGCTGCCTTGAGGAATTTCAACATTCCAAAGTAGACATCTGTCCCTGGGCTGCTTGTGGTCAGAGACTCGTTTGGATTTCACAGTCTTTATAAAATACATTCTTTTATAGCATGAATTATTTCTAACCTATATCACAAGAATATGTTGGTGCTTTATGCCATTCTGGACCTGGCAAATGCTTCCTCTGTGTTAGCAAGTGAGTCAGGCATGATTGCCCCTGTTATTTTTTACAGTTTGCACCTCTGAGTTTCTGGAGCAGTAGCCCTAAACCAGGCCAGGTTTTTCTCAATTGTCTTCTGCTGCTGAAACAGTCTGACAGCTGTTACAATTGTGGCAGCTCCTTTGTCTTCATTACATGGTTGAAATAAAAACCAGAATGAAAACAGCTCAGGCCAATTTCTAAGGTTCGTAGCTGAGCACAAGTCCTCAACAAAGCTGAAGGGCAGTTATTTGATTGTTCAAAAAATTTGGATCAGTTTGTAAACTGTGGGGAAGTCTCAAAACCCCTGAAAGCCTTTAGCTAGGATGCTTTAGCCCTACTGAACTTCACAACTTCTGCACCACTGCGGGCTCTAGTTAACTGGACTACCTGTAAAGAGGCTTTGTGAGTTAATGGAAGTCACTGGGAGCTTCTTGCCTCTGTTCTTTCATAGCTGAGCTACTTTGCTTTTGACATACCTATGGGGTTTTTTCCTCCATCACGTGTCCTAATAATAGTTCAGGTGATAAATTCAAGCAATTCTAAAGGGGAAAGGATGAATCCCCTGCCTAGGCACGTGCTGGACAACAGCATCCTTGACACATTCAGCCAGGGACCAACAGGGAAAGAGTGGTGTTCAGAAAGTAGCACTCTACTATTGTACTATGTATTTTAATGTTTTGATAGAAATGCTTCAACAATAAAAAGAGACCCATATAAATTCAAACTACAGCTCAGAGCAGATTGAATTTTTATATATATTAATAATGCAGGTTTATTTAGACTATATATTTTTTTTAGTTTGAAGTAATTTGAAGATGTATAGTAAAATTATCACTAGAAGTCCACAATGCTTAACTGTTTGTGTTGCTTTTCATATTTTAAATAAAAAACACTTTTTAAAAAATGTTTTCAAATTATTTATTAAAAAAGAGAATATTTTTTTTTCTGCTGTTGTCCTCCTATATTTTATTCAGGCTCTTCTATCAGGCCCACTTCTGTGGTGCATGAATACTTAGCTACCAGTGCACTACAGCAGACAGCATGAAATGGTATAAAACACAATGCCATCGGTGAGAAAGCATGATGGAAGATTTTAAAGGGCTGTATAGGTCAGGAAGAGCGCCTTGAAGCTAATGTAAAATCTGACTGGCATGATGGAGACAGAGGTAGAATTACACACTTCCTTTGCCTGGTGCCAGTCAGAATCCCAGCAGCAGCGTTTGGTACCAGCTGCAGCCTGTTAATTGTGTGTTCAGGGAGACTGGCAAAAAGAGAGTCACAGTGGTTCAAATTGAGTGAAACAAAAAAAAAAAAGCAGGAGCAAATACCTTTGTTTCTGAAAGGGCAACTTGCTGGCACAGACAGCTGGTGTTCCTGAGGTAAAAGGTGGTGCATTGCTCAACAGAGAGCTTCAGCTGCATGTGTTGAATTCCAGGTGCAAGGAAAAGTCTGTCTCCTAAATTGCTTGCTAAGTGAATACATTGCAGTGATGCTTTTGAAATAGATAAATGAAAGTAAGAGATTGAGGGTAGGGTATGCAATGACTTTTGCAGTATTTACTTTTAATTTTACTTAACAAAGGCTTCAGATAGTTACTCTAGGCTTTGGTATGGCAAGAAGGCAGCCTAGTTAGAACAAAGGGTGTAATTTAGTAATAAGTCAATGGTATGAACACTGGTGATGGTTCAATTTGATTTGGGAATTGATATAAAAGCAGGTGCCTAGGAAAAGTAATAGTTTATGCATCTACATCTCAATACTGGTCAAATGGAGAATAAACAGAAGGGGAGGAAATTTGGGCCTTTGTTACACAGGGTAATGTGTCAGAAGAGACAAGTTCAGAGGGCCCAATTCAGCCTCCTTTTGTGCCTTACCTTCTCATGTAAGTGAAATACTCACACACCATGTAATATATGTTATAAAGTAATTCATGCTTAAGGGGAGAATGAATAAAATAAAAATTGTAAAAAGAATCTAACACCCACTGAGCCTCTGACCACGAGCAACCTGGAGGCAGATTACTACATTGGAATTACGAAACTCCTGGTGGAAACGGAGAACAATGCCTCATTTACTAATAAAAGAACTTGGCTGGCTCGGAGATGGGCTTCCTCTGGAGCCACCAGGGAGTACCCAAGGGTGATCATAGCTTGGTAGATATCATCAATCAAGATAACCAAAGTCACCAAGGAATATCTCAATAGGGGACTTCTCCTGACGTGGTCTGTTGCAGTGTGAAATCATTTCCTCTTTCAGCTATCCCAGTCCCTCCCAGGTGTGGTAATACCTACTCCCTTCCCCTCCCTTTGTCTCCTGCTAAGTGCTGCCAGTCAAAGCTTAACATTCCAGCAGGGGTGTAGTCTGGTTGGCAGAAGTTCAAAAGATGCCCCTCAGTGCCAAGGTCATTGGCCTGTCTGTCACTTGTCCCCTGAGACCCTGCCCCTTCCACCTGGTTGGTGGCTCACCTGTCCCTTCCCTCCCCCTGCCCCTGAGCTTAAAAGGTGATTCAGACCATGTGGTCGGAAATTCTGTAGAGCTGTTACCAAGATTCGGAGAGATCAGTGACCCTGGAATAAACCTGGATTAAACCCTCTGCAGAATCCACTCCTTTTCCTCTTCACCTAGCCTAAGGACTTTCACCAGAGGTGAGCCTGAGTTCCTACAAGCCCGGACTTGGTTCTGAGTGCCCAGCTGCAGCATCCATCCAGCCAGAGGTATCTCTGGGGTAAAACACCACAGTGCCACCTCAGGCCAAGTAGCAAGGGGCCAGACGAGCCCAGGCCCCTTCCGTCCGGTAATATTGGGATCATATTCCAGTAACGGTCAGCGCCTGCCACTACTCAGGAAACAGCAATCGTCCAGCCCTGCACAGTGAAAGAAACTCTCATGCATATGCAGGGTTACAAAAGAAGTCAGGGCGCCTCTCCCTCAGGCACAGCAAACTGTATAAAATAGCCTTGCTGGAAAGGGCATTTGTGAACAGAGGGGATCCGGTGCGATAGAGGTCGGATCCAGGTTCACCCAGCGCTGATCCGGGTTCAACGCTGTCTCTTTGGCTGTGGGTTTTGAGGACTGTATTTTGGTTGTGAAAATAAAATCTTTTGCATTAATTAATTTGGCTTTCTGGCTGATCATTTATAACAACCAAAAACATGGGGGTTCAAACTGTTGTTTTCTAAAATAAAGAATTTTCAGGAAGCAGTGCATGACAAAGGTGTGCAAATCTTAAATACCTATGGCACAGCATATCAATATCAAAATACCAGGCGGGCAGTTAGAGATGAGTTTTAGCTACACAATTAGCTGCAAATAGTTGTTCATCACAAAGGGTGTGAGACTTGAGTGTTCTCTATATCATAGAGTGGCAAAGCTTGTACATTTGGCTGAACACTCAATGTACCTTCCTGGAATGCTTTGCCTTTCAAATCTGCAAGCAAACAGCTGACTCTGCATTGCAGTGTTTGTTCTACCTGTCCTCATCAGGTCTGTACAAGCTGAAGGAAAGATGTTGACGGAAGTAATCGATAGAGTAAAGAATGATGAACCAATGAAAAGAATCTGACTGAAAGGCCATGACGGAAACCACAACAGTCATGACAGCATCATAATTGTTATTTTGGGGAATGCTAAATTAAAATGCTAGCACACATATTACAGAATCGATAATTTAAGCCCTGACAAGTGTAAGGTTAAGAAGAAAAGGCCAAGACCAGAAACTGTTGTAGAGAGGGGAATACTTCCCCTCCTCTTTAGCTTACCAGCACAATCATCAGTCATGATGGGGTTCCAGGCCTGTTTGCAAACTCTTTAAAACAGCAATAGTATGTCAAAGAACTGGAGGGTGTGGGGGAAAGGATGTTTTTATACGTGGAGATTACAGAAGTCAGGTTTCTCCTGGGTTGTATTGCTATCTGCTGGTTGTGTGACCCTGAGCACAAAACACATGACTTCCTGATGACTCCATATTTTCAACAGGAAAAGGATTGTGCCTTTTAAATTTGTGTTTTTAGGGTTCTTTGCTGTACTTTGCATGGGTGGCAACTGCTCAAGTTCATATGGAACTTTCAGCTTTGCATTGCAATGGTGTGAGTTAGTGTCAGCTGTAGTAAAAATGTGGCTTCAGATGTTGATTCACAAGGTCTCCTCCTGTTAATATTTGCCGTACTTGGAGTTTAGGGCAAGAGTATGACTGAAGGTTTACAAGACTTGTGGAACCATGCAGGACAGTGTCATGATGGATAAGAAAATCAGTTGTTTTTAAATCTGCGACAGCACTCCTGTGTATAGAACTTGAGTTTCAATTTCATGAGTTGAAAGACTTGTTTCCATTTGTAAGAAAGTCAAACAAAAAACCAACCAAACAAAAAACCCCCAAAAAACAAAAAAAAACCAAAAGAACAAAAACTCAACCAAACAAAAAACAACAACAACAAAAAAAACCAAACAACCAAACAAACAAAAAAAAAAAGGGACAAAATGACCTAAACTGGACAGGAGGAAAGGGAGTGAAATACTGGAGATGAAAGAGAAGGGAAAGGATATGTAAAACTTTGCTAGATGTCTTGAAGAGCCATGTTCGTTAAGATAACATCAGAGTTGAGGCTGGCAGGCCTCTAGAAACAAGATGAGCCCTTCTCACAGGGGCTGAATCAAGGGGAGTTATTTCTCTTTCCTGATTCAGCAGTTTTCAGGGACTGATCTTTGCAGAAGATCAGCTCTTAAAAAAATTATGAGCCAACAGAAATTCTCAAGAGCCCTGTGGAATTTTGAAAATGTGATCTCTGGTATGTGGTTCCTTAGTGCATGCAAGTCTATAGTGCTGTGAAAATGGAAAGAAAGGCTATTTAATCTTAAACCTAAAACTTCAGTTAGGTTTAAGGCAGGCTTTGGCTGCAGCCTTTATTTGTTATCATGCATAAAAAGGAAAAAAATTTAAAGTAGGAGAATTCATTATAATTACCAAAAATACCTTAGCTTCTTCCAAGGAGTTAGGTTTTGTTAGTAAATCTGCATTTGTCATGAAAGAATAAAGCCTGAGTTCTTAATTCTTACTGTTTTCTGACTCTATACTGCAGCTGTACCTTATCAGGATCTCATATAACTTAGGTTTTTCTGTACTCTTCTATTTTGCCTGAATTCCACTCACCTTATTCAAGGCTGACAAACACCATGTGATGTGCACCAACAGCTTTTTTTCAGAAGCTTTCTGCTTTAATTACCATGTGTCATGTATTTCCAACCAGCTTGTGCTCTTGCAGAAAAAATTTAAACGTCTCCATAAAGCAGTTAAAAAAATATCCAAAACTGGGCTAAACTTGAACCATGAATATATTAATGAAAATCCCAATCTGTTCATGGGCATTTTGTGAGCCACAAAAAAGCAGCATTAATCAAGTCTATTACCCAATTTGTGTTTTTCACTTGATGGTACGGAATGTCACAACATTTGGCCCTCTAAGTTCTGGTAGTAACACAGGCAAGGGAACTTGATTTTCAGCTTTCTCTTCAATGTGTCTATTCTTTTTAGCTTTTGTTTGAGAATAGGATTTTCTCCCTCTGAGGACTATAAGGCAGAAGTGTGTTTGTTAGCTTGCACAGTGTCCATGTATTTCCCTGTGCCTTCAGATGAAAACAAAGCCTGGCACTTGGAGTGTGCGTCCTGCCCATAATTCATGCTGCACGTGTCAATCAGTAAGCTAAAATGTCTACAGGTATCTGTGTTGGTGTCTATAGGGTAACATTGCTTTTCATTTTCTAGTGAAGGGCATTATTCCAGTAATAGCACCATTCCCAGTATGTCTGTGAGCTTGCCTAGGAGTGAAGCATAGCTCCTGAATATAGGTCAGGAAAGGACGTTGTTATAACTTGTGTCCTTGATGGAAACTGGTATGTGCTGAATTTGCAAAAACTCTGAGTTCAGTGTCATCCGTTTTCAGTATTTCCTGAACAATTGATTTATTTCACATTATTAATGAACTTTGCAGCAGTTCCACTTGTCAGGCCTTCTCTGCAGGGGTCAATAATGAGAGGAAACCTGATGTTAGTGGATCCAGCTTAAGTGATTCTGTCATGCTAACGATTCAATATATCAGGACAAATGTCAGCTCCTTCCAATATGTTAATTCCTCTGATCTTATTTGCATAAACTACAGTCTATGAAATACAAGTTTTCCCTCTAGGATAGTTAATGGAGATTTGTAAAGGATTTTTTATTTTCCTTTTTCTGTGTTTCTAAGAAGGCTGGGGAGAATGGGAGTTCATTTCTTAACTCCACGTGCCACCTGGAAGCAAAGATGTGGCCATATTGGAACATGAGCTGTGCATCCATTGTATCTGATTTTGTAGGACTCAGAAGGGATTGCTTGTGGGGTTGATTTCTGGTCTCCTGTGCTCAAAAGAAAGGCTTAACCCATCAGGTTAGTGTGCTGTGAGGCATTTCCCGGCTTTTCTGGCAAAAATGTTGCCTAATTCTGTGTCTTCATAAAATGAAACCTGTCACAAAGCACCCTTGGTAGCTCTGCGCTGAAAAGATTTTTGGAGTACTTCTCACTCTGTTATCTTGTCTGAGTTCTCATTTGCTTAAGCTGAAGGTTTTTCTTGGATTTTTTAGTTTTGTGAAATGTTTACCTGTGGCTGGTAAGTTCTTTAACATAACTTTAGCATGGTTTGTACCTGAATTTACCACAGGAATGACCCAACTCCTTAAAATGCAGTTCTGTCTGCAACAGCCTTCCTTTAGGAATAAAAAACCCCAACTTTATGAACATTAGAAATAGGGAAAAAAAATCCTCAGATACTTTGTGGAAGAGATATTCTTTGTTTTCATGTACTTTCTTGTGGCCCATGTCCTGCCTTGCTTGGTACCTGAAGATGCTACAATATTTTAGTAACTTAAACATTTTTATTTCACAAGCAACTTAAAGGCATGTATTTAAAACAAAGTTTTTCTGAGATTCTCTGTCACCACTTTCCTTCTACCAGGATTAAATTAAAATGATGGATTTTGTGTAGTATGTCCCCTCTTCCCTGAGTTTTTGAGATAATGCTTCAGTGTTTAGGCACAGCAACAAAAGCATGGAATAATAATGGTTGAAAACACCATGAGGGGAAGCAGTCTTTCCCACAGAGTGTTAAAGTTTCTCAGGACAAAAAAAAAAAAGTAGCTACTGCTTTGTTTTATTCTACTTCCTCTGTGTATGAAATCAGTTTGATAGATTTGCAGGAAGAGATTTAGTTGCAGATGGCAGAGGTCAGTGTATTGTGTATTCAATGTAGTCAATAATAAAGTCAGGACTTATGCTAACTGAATGTTAATAAGGAATCACAAGGACCTTGGAAAGTCATTATGTCTGGTCATTTGCTTCACAATATTGCTCCAAACAGGCTCTGGAGGCCAATGCAAGGGGATTAAAAAAATAATCTGCACGAATAAGGAAAAGCGGAAAGGCTAAAAATAGAAGGTTTGTGTAATGTGTTTCAGACCATTGTAAAGAAAGAGAAGAAAACTGTCTTACTTCATTGAATTACTTCAGCATTGAACCCCATCCTGGTTGTCCTTTCTCCCCACGAGTTTGCTGTCCTGTTGGCCTTGGAGATCATGATGAAGCCACACATTTTTCCTGTACGAGCAGAAATCTTTAGCTTTGGCTGTGAAACTGAAGTTACACTCACTGCATTCAAGAGGAAATAGTCATACAGACATAAGTGGATTAATTCCTGTGACTCTAGATAATTGGACAAAGTTTTTGTTTGCTGGGATTTTCAGGTCTGAACAATTATGATTTGTCCTAGGATCTCTATTTTTGGGTTGGGCTCATAAGGAGAAAACTTTAGGCTATTGGCTAGTCAATACTGACCTGGGTAGGTAGTCTCTCCTTCCTGCAAAACAATTATTTTTTCTCCCTTGTGTTGAGTTGTTACTGGTTTGTGTCCCAACCTTGGGATGACCAAAACTGCAAGAACAAAAACTTCAAATCCTAAATTGAATTATTTAACCTCACCCGGACAAAGTGATCTTTCGAGGAGTAATGTCCCTGTACTTGATGTAGGATTTTGGTGCTGCTCCTCATCCTTGTTTCTAGAGGCCGATAAAGAAGGAAACCTCTCTCGTGGGGATGTAGCCAGTGAGCACTAGCAGATGTTGCTGCCCTGTGATACATGGTTACCCCTCTCCTGGCTGGTTGAAACTCCAGCCTTTATAATTTCAGTGAGCCATGACCAGTTCTGCAGTATGCCCAGTTCTACTACTTGGCTATGCATGATACTGTCTCTGTGCCACTGAGTTGGCCTCACTAGCTAATTTATTTCAAATGCCTATAAAACGCATGTAGAAGTCACATAGGTCTGTCATAAATCTCAAAGTGTTAGCCTAATGCTTCTGTTGTTTGCAGGCTGAGTCTGTGGGCATAATGCCTGTGTTCATTATAATTTGGTTCAAGGGTAAGAGTTCAGTAGGCAAAATTGCTGGTTATACAGCAATGTTCCAGTATATTTACAGTGGAAAGGACCAGGGAGATTGTTAACATTGCATTGAATTCCATTACTGGACAAGGTTCAAACCCTTTTCTTAGGACACCCTAATTTCCAGCAATTTTGCGGTAGAGAGGAAGCTCAGCCTTTGCATAGAAAGTCAGCATGGGACATAAGGTTCAGATGATCTGGGGTTAGGAAAATGGATAGTCTCATTTATAGATATGCTCTAGTGAGTGAAGCCACATCCACAGTATAGATGAAACAGCTTGAATTTGGAAAAAAAATGCAGCCTGGTGAGTGACAGGGTTTCCATTGGGATTAATTAATTTTTCTTGTCCTGCAGCCTCAAGATTTGGGCAAAAATATTCTCTGCTTCCAAGTTCTCCTGAACCAGGAGTGACTTGTATGCTTTAAAATATATTGTTTGCATTCAAAAATATCGGGCCACGCAAAGAATTGTATTTTGAGGAATATCACTTCCCTACTCAGCTTCTACACAAAGTTGAGCTAAATATGATTCAGACAAAGTTTTCCTAACCCATCCTCTTGCAGATGTGACACTCTCGAGAGATCTGGGCTATCTGTTTGGCACAATTACTGCCTTTCTGGGTAGGTTTGTTCTGATAGAAAATAGTTGATTAGGTAACCTGGTTATTTTTCTGTGCTAGTACTGAATGGTTACACAGCAGTGGATGTAATGCCTGTGTTTTCAGCTTCGTAGGAAGCAGCTTAAATTATGATGTTCTCAGTTACAACAGTCTAAGCTGTTGATCTAGAAGTAATTAAAAATGACATGAAAATGCTGAATGGGATCAAAGCTGATGATTTATTTATGAAGGACAAATTTTGACAGCCTAACCTGGCACCTGGTTTTAACAGGATAGGCTCACTATTTAGCAGCTGTAGGATGTCCAACAGGTTTCCCACATGGGAAATGATTACTGAAGGCAGGGAACAATCATGGTTGATAGAAGTGCAAAGGGGCCAAAGAAGCAGTTATTTGCCACTGATGAAAGGCAGTGTGGCTACAAGTCTTGGAGGAATGTTGCTAAGGGGTTTTCCCATCTGGGTATTTTCTTGATGGTTCTTGCTCAAATTTTCATCACATTCTGATGTTGTCAGAACATTCATTTTTTTGTGCTAAAGCTAGAAGAATGTCAGATTTAACAAGAAAACTGGGACATCACAAAGAAGAAGAGGAAGGTACTGAAGACTGGAATAAAAAAACCACAGGTGTCTTTCCAACAGCAGAAAATGTGTCCAATGCCTTGTATATAAAATACAGCCATAATAAGGTAAGAAAATATTATTTGTGAGTGACTAATGATAAAGGGAGGAATTAATGGTAGGCTAGCTCTGGACTCACCAAGGTGAGATGGCTGTAGGAAAAATAAATATTGCTCCAGCCAAGGTAGATGTCAATCTGCAGAGTGGTGAGGTGCTGCTCTTGTAACAGGCATTGAGGAGACCTCACACAGATGCACAGGTCTGTTCAGATATAGTGCAGAAATGATTCAAATGCAAAAGAGGCACCTGGAAATAATTAAAGGACTGATCTGACTGTCATTTCAGAACTGAAAGAGTATGGCTTACTTAGCCTAGCAGTATTCAGAGGTGATATCATTGTTTCCTATAAAGCTATCAGGAGAGTAAATTTCTGCAAGAGAGGCTAATGTCTGCACAGAGCCATGGATATAAACAGTGAACTGATTTCAGCTGAAAACCAGGAGACTTTTTCTTTGTGCTCTTGCCCCCTGTGACAACGAGGGAATTTCTCCTTTCAGCTCCTTTTGGCTCTTATCTAAGGGTAGCACAAAACTTGACTGGTGTGTAAAGGAATGCCAGGGGTACCTGAACCCACTGGGTCTAAACTCCATGGCCAAGTGGAAAACCTGAAAGGCATGAGAGGAAAGTACCTTATACTATTAAACATCTTAATGGCTCTTTACTGTGTAGTCACCTCTTTCCTCCCCAGAAATCTGGGTGAGGAAGAGCACTGTCCTAATTGGGAAAGTAGTCTGGCTCAGAAAAGAACCTTGAAAGCAGTTAGAAAGACATGGACACCACGTGGAAGAAAGCGGAAAGCTGGTAGTAATTACTACAAATCAGAAGATAAGCATAATAGAAATTTGGTGTGGAAGCAAAAGGCACAAGAAGAAGCATGTGGCTGGCACTCTTGAGGTTAGTAAACACAATTTTTCAATTGCATTAAGGAATAAAAGATATCTCAGGAATAGTATTGGTCTGTTGCTGGAGAGAAATAAAACTGGAGATAAGAAAGCAGACCTTATCAAGTAAAGTCTCTATTCTGTATTTGCATTAAAGGTCAGATAGTCATCATGTGATGCTGATCTGGCTTTCCATTGCAGCACTGTAAAGGTTGTCAAACAGCAACATCAAGGTGGATGCTTCTGAAGTGGTGGAGTAAGGGGTCTCAAAGATCTGCTCATTTGTTTTTTCAGTAACTGCCCAAGAAGTGAATGAGGACTTCCTTGATAATAATCTTGAAATGTGCTTAAATTATGTTGAGACTATGGAGAAACCAGGACGATGCGAAGTTAGGGCAGCACTTGGTATTGCCTGAAGCACTGGAAAGATTAAATCTCAGAAGCTGTTTCTGAGCAGCTGCTCTTTCCTGAGTAGGGAATGAGCTGTCAGCAGGATCTCTTGGGGCTGATTCTTGGCTCTGACACATTTACTCTCTTAGTAGCCTGGCAGAAAGAACAAACCATAGCAGGTAATATTTTCAGCAGGGAAGAGAAACACAGACCTGGATCACAGGGGACAAACTTTCTATGTGGAACTGAACAAATAGTTTGATGGGAGAAAATAGCTCCAGTAGCAATTTACCAAAATTGTGTTGGATTTTTTCCCTCATGCTGTTTAAAATCAAAACGTTTTCTTCCATTAAGCATGCTTCAGATAGCAGTCATGCCTTTTGCCTTTGTGGAACATATAAATAGTACCTCTGGAATCATCTGATGTGGGTTCAGCTTCCCTGTCATGTGCATCTCCTCCAGATGCTTGAATATCCTGTGTTGGTTGAGAAGCAAACTGTGAGGTTTGATGTTGAGCTGCTGTTAACACAGTATCTATTTGGATTCTTAGAGCAGGGGGCAGGCGTCCAAGCTTTTCCCTTGCATGACTATGTAAGGTTATGCTAAAGGTTATAAGGAAAAATGGCTTTAAAATTCCTCCAGAATGGTTCAAGATAGCAGAGAGAAACAGTTCACTGAAGTGACAAAAACAAGACAACTTCTGATCTGTTAATGTCACTTTATCAGCAGCAAATGCTGAAAATAATGAGTTTTCTCAATGTCTGACCTGGCCCTATATGATACTGTAAAATAATATTTTGCCATCATAGAAGGCAACTGCTATAATGCATCTCAGTCTGGAACCTGACTGAGCTCATTGATTTTCAGCCAGTTTCTGCAGAGCTGTAAGAATCAGAACACAAATCCAAAATCTGAGTTTGGTATTTTTAAATTCTTCATTTTAAGTGTGGGGGGTGTGTGTGTGTGGAAATAATCTGAGTTTGGCAAGCTGAAATGTCCAAAATCACCAGGGAGTAGTGGTTTGATAAAAAAATAGAAGGCAGATAACTGAGACACTTGGTATGGCCTTTCTTATTGAATTCTGTTTCCTACAATATAAGGACTTCTTTCGCCTAAAGTTGACTTAAACTGCTGTTTTTGAGCAAGGTTACTGATAGAGGAAAGGCATTTGAACACCTGACATTGAAGAGTATTGTAAAGACCATCAGGATTAATGGTACACTGAGCTAGAGATTGAATTTGTGCCCCATGTGTTGCCATTTCTCTCTTCCTTTATCAGTATTTTGGCTTATGTTTGTAGCTAATATATTCTTTCCTGACTTCTGAGGTTCAGAATTGTGGGTTTGAGTTTTACCTTTTTACTTCCTCTTCTCCTTACATCAAGGCTGGGTGCAGCTTGCAGGGACCTATCCCCTGTAGCTGTCCAGAATACAAAGCCATACAGCTACAGTAAAGCTCTGCATGGGCAGCAATTAACAAGCAAGCAAAATGCAACTTGTTTTTAAAAAGTTGCAATGCTAAACATGGGGTCAATCTTTTAATTTCAGAAGTTAAAGTACAAAATTTACCACAATGCCCTTAGGTATTTTTGAACAGTTTGTGAATGTAGTATAGGTGTTTAATCCCAGAATCCATTTAAAAGGGCTTAAATCCATACATATGTACAATTGATGAATTAAGTGGATCAATTTTGCCTTATGTGTATTCATCACCATACTGTTCATTAGCTGAACAAAGAAAATAGCTTCAAGATTTCAGATCAAGAGTCTATCAAGGTTTGGCAAGCTGAACAACTTATGCAGAAGCTTGGCCTCGTGGGACATGAATGCTCTGGAGTGACCTTGAAAGTGTGATTTTGCAGGACAGAATGGGCAGCAGTGTCATGGCTGTAGTGCTGTGTGGGTGGGTGTAGGAGCTTGAGTTTGTTTGCTGAGCTGTGAAATCAGAAAATTCCCCGAGGCCGACCTCAGAGTACAAATACCCTTAGTGGAACAGAACGAATTCAAAATGAACTGTGGGAAATGTTCAACATTGCCTGTGATCCTAAAGTATTTCTTTTTGGCTAAGTTCTTTAAGTATTAATGACTTTTGAAGCAAAACATTGTTTCAGCACAGAAATTATCCAAAAGCCTTTTCTTTAATTGTTTTCAAGGAGAGAAAACATTTCAAAACTGTGTGCACTTTTTGAACCATTTAACAAGTCATGATGCCCACTGGGTGCTATAATTCAGGTTTTCTGGTAGCAGTATAATTCCTGCTTTCATGGCTGGGTTGTGGAAGCTTGGTTGAGGATGAAGAGGAGGGAAAAATGGGGTTGAAAGGAAGGATTTCTCTTGCTCTCATTGATGGGAGTGGCACCAAGAGAGTGCCATAGCCTAGCAAGAACTTCTGTGCTGACCAAATTTACCTCTTGCCTTGCTTTCAACCTTGGTCTCTTCAAATTTATATTGTTTTATCCAGATCTGAAATGTGGGAAAATTTGGAAGTTCTTAATGATCTGTAGCTAAAAGGGCTGTTTGTCTGGAAAACCTTGTTATTACTGGAGGTCATCTGAAGCTTCCTTCTGAAGATGCCTCAGGTAGGCTGAGAGACAGAGTGGAAACCTGTTAATGTTTGAGAAATTTTACTTGAGTGTGCCTTGACATGAAGTTTGGAGAACTTTTCCCTGGTGTTTTCAGAACTAAATAGGAGGAGAAGGTGCAGGTAGGTGATCACGGTCTATTGAGGCAGCGGAAGGCTTTCCTTTGAAAGTAGTGAATAAACTCAGGAAACAAAACTAGCACTGTTCTTAATTGTTCAAATGAAATGCTGCTACATGGTAGCATTCAGACCGGCCAATATCTACACTCTGTAGCTGCACTGCAACTCAACCAATGCCCCTTCATTTCATCGTGTAATTCATCCCACCATCATCGCCAGCCTGAACTACACTCATAACCTTGGCTTCCAATATGCTGAATTGGTGATAAAATCAAAGTGGGGGGGAGAAATATGTTTTATAAAGAACAGACATTACTCCCTTTTGACAAGAGACAAATGTTTCATTCAAATGCTGCATTTCGCATATTGGAAATAGTAATGAATTCTTGTGCACCTTTCTCCCTAGTTCACAATGTCAGCCCCAGGCATAGAGGCACTTCAGGCTTTTCTTACAAAATTAAATTTAGTGTTACACCCTCCAGTGGAATGATGCATAAATCAAGTGTTTGATTTGCATGGACTCTCGTGAACAGCCCCATTCCGTGCAAATATAAACCCAGACTTGAATATTATGTCAGGGAAAGGAACAAAGCAATCTAGGGCTTCCAATAAGAGTATGGTACCAAGTGTAATTCAGGCTGGTATTGTGTTGCTCTCATGTCAGGGCTGTTATTAAAATTCTTAGGTTTTGCTTCCTTTTTTTCATCTCAAAAGAAAATGTTTTTTCTACCTTCTTGTATTTGGGCAAACCAGTATACACCAGTGCAATTTATACACTGTCTGTGAGGAGCTAAGATGGAATTGTGGAGGGTTTTATCTTTTTCTTAGATAAGCAGCGAGGCTAGCAGGATAGAGGGGTAATGAAACAAGGCAAAGCAAAGATGATCATGGAATAAAAATGCAAACAGAAAGAAAAATATTAAGCAGGTTTTGTACCCTTTTTGAAAAGAGGTCGCCTTCCATGTGAGTATTCATAGCCTGGACCAGGTCAACAAAGTTAAGGGACTAGAAGGCAATGAATACATTCTGCTTGAACATGCAAATGCATTTGTCTTTTACACTACATAAATCCCCTGCAGGGCTTCCTCCTGGAGGTACTGCACTGCCATGTATTTATTACAGATTGCTGTTAAGTTCTTCGTGATTGTTGGTTTAGTGCAGTGAGTTGTAAACATTGCGCATCACACTCTCCTGAAATTTTGATTGCTTGAGCCTGAAGTTTGTTGATGAGATGATGAGTTTCTAGCTGATCAAGGAAGTCTTTCAACAGTACTTGTGTATCAACTCCATTGGAAAAACCATACCACTGCATTAAAATGTAGCACTGAATTACTAATATAATTTATATTTAAACATTAAGCATTTAAGTCTTAGCAACTTAATCTTTAGCTTAGTCTTGCCTTTGTTTCCAAACAAGAAGCACACGGTTTCATTGGATCAGTCACAAACTGCCCAGAAATCCCTTTCAGATCCAAAAGGGAGTGAAGCAGGTTAACAGCTGGATGAAGCTCTGAGTTCTGGGGAAGTCTATTTGACTTTTGGGAAATCTATTTGACCTTCAAGGACAATCTTTTCAAGGATCAATCAACTTTGATCCTGGGGTGCAGTAAAATCAGGAGGGTGACCAACCAGATGGATGAAATGGGGAAATTCAGTTGCATTTTAAACTGGTGTGGGATGCAAAGGAAAAAGGTGAAGTAAGAAAAGCATGTGCTCTCAGCTGAAATGACAAAG
Source organism: Calcarius lapponicus (assembly GCA_039654755.1). Lineage (NCBI taxonomy): Eukaryota > Metazoa > Chordata > Aves > Passeriformes > Fringillidae > Calcarius > Calcarius lapponicus. Next base: position 45,394,853 of record CM077466.1, read on the forward strand.
GTGGCAGAATGGACTGAGGTGTTTGCTGGCAGGGTTGGGATGCAGGACTAGTTTTGGGAGAAAGAGATTACCTGCTGTAGAGGATTGGATAATAATCTGCTAACTGGATGAAGACAAGTTTCCAGGAAGGGATGGAACAGGATGTTCCCGTGGGTGCTGAGAGAGCTGGTTAATGTCACTGCAGTTATTGTCTAAAATGTTGGACAGATTCTGGTAATTGAGAGAGCCCCTGATGGTAGAAAAGGCAAATGTCCATCAAAGATGGATTAATAAAGCAAGGACTAGACTCCAGCTAATTGCAGGCTTGCCAACTAACACAAGGTTTGGGTGCTAAACTCTAAAAGGGTCCGAATTAGCTCTGGAAACCTTGGACACTTAAACTCCACCCAACCTCATATATCTCATTATACCCCTCTTGTATTTAGAATGATCTTTTCTTTTCTCATTATGGTGCTAAATTACAAACTTTACTCAGAGCATCCAAGCTCTTATTCTGTGGCTGGTATCAGCTTTTTGGTTATAGACTCCTTCTACTTTATTCATACAGATCTCACATTTTGATCTGAAAGCTGAGAGCTGGATAGAGCCCACTGTATTGAGGCTCTGTCTTCTGGAAAGAGCTGACAAAGCAGAATGTGAGTAATGCTGTTAAGTGTTGAGAAGGAGCATGAGGCCAGATTTCACTAGGAGGCCTGAAATCTGTTCTCAGATAGCACTGCTGAGAGAGTGCTCTCAGAAAAATGAAGAGCTCTCTTGGAGAGATGAACTTAAAAACACAAGTGAAAAAGTATGTTCATGGTCAGCTACATAACTTAGAAGGATCCTAAGGGCTTTTTAAATGCTTTTGGGAACTGTACTTCCAAATATTGAGCATTTGGGAGCATACTTGCTTTTGGTGCTTGAACAATAGTTACTTTTATGATAAAATGATCAGGACACTTATGAGGGTTGTATATACCCTATACAACACTAACTGCCTTCAAAGTCTGTTTTCTTTGAAATAAGAATTGATAAACTGAGTTATGGTAAGCAAAATGTATTATTACTATTATTTAAAGAAGCATAAAAATAACTTGAGAAGCCTAAGACATTAACAGTTGAATGAGATGAAAATAAGACCCAGAGTATGGCATATACCTGGAATTATGAAATAAAAACAGGCTTTTTTGACTCGATAATACACTAAAGAGAGAATTTCCAGATGACTTGATGCTTTTTGTCTTCCTTTTTCCCTGTTTGTACAATAATATTAATTGTGCAATATGTGTGATGTTTTCCTGCTGCAACATGGTCAGTCACACATTCAAATAAGAGTTTCCAAAGCCCTTCACCGGGCAATTACTAAACAGGTCTAAACAGTGTTAGCCACCTACATTTTCCTTCTGTAAGCATTTTCACTGTAAAATGTGCTGAAAACATCCTGAAAGGTCAGAGATTCTGCAGTATGACCTTGATACAGCAGCTCACTTAGATTTAATTATCCTTTACTGATGTTATGGAAGTCAATAGGACTTATTAATTTTCCTGTATTAAGTACAAGTTAAGTGTTCTGATGGACGGGAATGCTTTTAAAAGTGTATTTTAAGTTCCACACATGCCTAAGTGCTTTGCTGAATTGGAGCCGTGGCAATTTACTGTTTTTATTGTCATCATCTATGTGATGGAACTTGGAAAGTTAACTAGATGTTCTCAAACAAATGAGTGATATCAGGTGCTTAGTCTCTTAATATTCAGGTTTTTTACAAGCCTTTAAACTCTGAGTTCTTAGCTTACTGAAATAGCTACTGAAGTTGGCAGAGGTTGCATCTGCAAGAGGGATACAACTTGAGCAATGAGGAATAAACTGAGGATATAGGGTAATATTTGGACTAAGAGATGATTCATGATATGAAAAGGTTTGAGATCTTGAATGCCAGGACTTGTAGATGTAATTGCTATGTATGTTCATACAATCCCCAGTGTATGTGAAATATGCAGGTGACCCCCTTGTCACATTTCATCTGTTACCTAGGCTTAAGCATCTTTGGATGATGCCTTTGTGTCATGCCACAGTTAATCGGGACTCAGAATTTTAGTTTGGGGTCCCAAAACCCTTTTGGTGTAGATAAAAAGAAAAATAGACTGCCATTCTATATGAAGACCAATATTTTCACTTATACATTTTCTATCCATCCAAAAGTTCCTGCCAGGTAGGGCATGCTGGAAATGTCCTGTCAAAATTTCATTTAAAGAATTAATTGCTGTACGACAAGGAAGGATGCGTCACTTGTAAATTGTTTGTTGTCCCTGAGCAGCAATCAGCCCTTCTCAGCCAGTTCTTAACATGACACTCTGTGGGAGAGTGATCACCACCTCAGATCAGCTGCTCTGGCCATGATCCCTCTTGGCTTCTTGTGCACTTCCTTGCTGGCTGAGCACGGGAAACAGAAAAATCCTTGACTTGGGCCAAGCACTGTTCAGCAAAGCCAACACATCCAAATGTTATCAACATTAATTCTCCTGCTAAATCCAAAACACACCTACAGCTACTGTACCAGCTAATAGAAATAAAATTATCTCTATCTCAGCTGGAACTGGGACAATCTGGTCTAATAGAATACACCTATGCTTTAATTAAAAAAAATTAAATTAGATCCCATTAAGATCAAGCAGTCACCTTGAAAAACTTTATTCCAAAAAGTGTGGTTCTCTGTTTCATAAAAAAGATCATTGAGCAACATCCACAATTGCATGGCTTACAGGGCCACCTAAGAACAAATACAACTTCAGTTGCTTTAAGATTGTTTAGATGAGCTATCTAGTTAATAAATGTGGTACCTGAACACAAATAGTCTTGTGTGCAATAATGACCACTGTATAAGTTTTGACTTGTACAAAGGACATGGCTACTGTGATTACTGGGAGCATGTAGCCACAGGGATGGTCATATTGGAAAACCAATCTTATCAAATGCTTTGAAATTCTTTTGGACACCAGCCATTCATGTACATTTCCAGGCTCCCATTCTTCCCTCACATCCCTCTTCTCTCCTGGATTTTTGCTAGCATTTCGAAAGGCAAGAGTTTGGCATCTGCCACTTCTGGAGCACCCTTTTGTCAGGGCCAAAAAAAGAACTGTTGCTAAACAGGGATTAAAGACTTCATCTTGGAGGAATGCAAAGTTTGATGGAGGGACTTGTGATGTGCTTGGAAGTAAGGACTGTGTTGGATTTCTGTTGTCATCTTTGTGATGAAGGGAGGATGTGAATGGTGACCCTTGTCTGTACTAAATACACAGTAAATAATATGGATCATGGGAATCTATTTTAATCAAAGTGGGGAGAAATTTCAGCTTCAAAAGGTAATGCAGAAAAATCTCTGGTTTTATCCACTCTGCCTAGCAGTGTGATATGACAAAGTACCAAGGGTCTCATTCTTAATACAAACGGAGAGAATTTGCTTCAAAGCACAACCTTAATAACATCCTTGTAAGGCCTGACTTGCTTTCAAATTTTCTCATATGAATGACTATGTAGTTTAGGGATGTCATCTCTAATAAGTTTATTCTGAGTTGGGAATCTTGAATAGAAAAAAAGAAAAAAAATAAAATTCCCCCCATCAGCTTCGCTAGGTGGGATCTAATAGATCTGTGCAAGTGCACGTGGTGGTTCAGCGCACTGAATAGCACTCCCTGTAACCAAGTTTCTTCTTGCAGACAAAGTATTGTCTTTCCAGCTCTTAATGTTGAATCAGTGTCCTGTTTTTAAAAGTATAGAAAGAACTTGGCTCAGGCTGAGTGTAATGATTTTTGCCTCAGCAGTTTTCTTACCAAATTCTTCTGGGAAACAACTGCAAGGTTGCCCAGTGAAACAAGCATAAAATGCACCTACCCAGCTAGCTCAGTGCTTTTATATTCAGTCATGAAGACTGATGAATCAGAGCCAGTTGCTGTGGCAAAATCCAAGTGTAGGCATTTGCTGTCCTTGCTAATGGGAGGAAAATATAGTATAACATTGGCCTAAAGGCTTCAGCTGTGATGCCTTTGTAAGCTGTAGTGCATTAAAAAAGCTTCAGTCAGCAAGATAACTTAATTTTTATGACCTTTATAAACTGTTTTAGACTGGATCTTGGGAAAATCTCTTTAAGTCTAAATGTGTCTCAGGATTGCTAAGCATCTTGAGGACTCCTTTGTTCCAAACTCAAAAATCTATGAAGAAATTCTGTTTGTGACAGTTCTGGTAAAAGTAATGATCAGCTAATGTGGAATTCCAAGGTTTTCAATGGGTCCCATCACTACAATACTGGCCTAATAGAGGGGAGCCGATTTCTCTCAATGTGGGGCTTCTCAGGTTGTGTGTCAGCTGCTGTTCCTACACTTAAAAGCACTTGGAGGAACAAACTGGCTTGTCACCAGAGTCATCACTTTGTCCTGCCCCTGCTGTGCCTTGGCCAAAGAAATTGAAGAGAAGGACAGACCTCTCTTCTGTGGAAGTGCACAAGTGTAAAAACACCGGGCTGCTTTGAGAAATTGCACTGGAACCAAAGGCATAGCAAATCAAATGAAACAGGTGAGAAAAAGTAGCTGAGACTTCAGGTGGGCTTCTTGCCTATCACAGCTCAGCTCCATGCTCGTGCTTTGTGGGCAAACCTGGCTCTGTGCATATCTGCACTTCTGTAGCTGTAGCAGAGGATGGATCATGTACCTGGTAACAGCACCTCTGGAACAGCCTCTGCATGTCAGTGGACCTAGTCTCCTGTGTATAAAAAGATTCACTCCTTGGTGTGTGAGCTGATTAGTTTTTAAACTAAGCAATTTAGATTTTGTTTTCCTAATGAATGAGTAAAGCAACATGGCAGTAGTAGAATATTGGCAAATTAGGTATCAAGTATATTATGTTGTCTTTGTTTTGGTGGTAAGTTCTGCTAAAGATTCACTGTCCAGAGTTGCATGCTGACACTGTAAAACCCCAAGTACCTTTTGGGTTTTGTAATTTGAAATAATATCTTTAATCAACAGATTTAAGTGGGAAAAGTAACTGATAGGGAGAAGGCTCTTTTTCCTTGTCTGACCAGAATCTGAGTTATAAACGAGCATATAATATATTTCTCCCAAATACATCAGTCTAATGTAAGATATTATCCCACCTACAAATTTTGCCTTGCCTTGTTCTCTATAATGAGCATTGATGTGAGCTGACTCAAATAGAAATGTTTCTTTTCTTGCCATGTCAAGCTAAATGAGATGGATTCACCTCATCTTTATGGTGGCTAGAACGATGAACAGCTATCCTGACTGGTGTTTGATGAGATCACAGGCAAAGAGTTTAGGATTTTTCCTTTAACTTCACAGTATTAACTTGTTGGTGTCTAAGGTTGACATTTTAGTCTCATTTGGTGCAAAATCAAGAAATGCATGTATTTAATCAACTACTGGAAAATGTGGAGGTTACAATACCGACTTCAAAGTAAATTTAATTTATCTTTTTTGGTACTGTGAGATTGCTTCTTTTTGTGTTGGAGTTTTAGGGGTTTTTTGAAGGATGTAAATAGTAACCCATTGTTGCTGTTTAATTAATTCATTTGTGGTTTATAACTTGATAGCCTCATTTTATCACAAACCAAATCGAAAATCTTATTTCAGACTGAATGCAGAAAAGGACACAAAGGTTTTGCACAGCACTAGCAACAAACAATTGTGCATCTTTTTGTGACAATAAGACTGGTTAGGGAAGTTTCTTCTGCTATTAATTTACATACAAGAAGTTTCTCTAAATATAATTGACCCAACCAGGCATGACTACTTCTTGTAGTGTTCTTTAGAATACTGAAGAGTGGCTAGAAATGTACGGCCACATCATTTTGTGCAGAAATCTGTACCTTCCTGCACACTGCTGAACAATACAAAATGCGTTATTGATCATATACATGATTAGATGGAGGTTAGTGGAGGGGATACCCTGTCTAAATTTCCTTTGATCCTGATAAATGTTGTTACCAGTGTGCTACAGGAAATAAGTGAGTGTAATGATTTTAGAGTGGTGTTATAGTTGGTTATATCAAAGATGAAACACTGCCTGTGTTCCCTTAACAGACTTTACAGTAGTTCCACCATGAAAGATCTGAAGATCATTATTTACTGGAAATAAAAGAACAAGGCAGAAATCGATTACTACGACACTAGATTTATGTCTCCATTGCACTCTATATACATCTCCTATTTGTTCTAACTTCATGGAAGGATATTTAATACGTAATGGAAAGAGGCTTTTGCTTTTGATTTATTTTTTGTTTATTATTTTTGGCATTCCTTGGAGAAATTCTGGAAATCAATACTTGGATGGGAGTATGCCTGGATGTAGGTAGTGAGAAGCAGTGGCAATTGATGTATCTGTGTGTTTTTGAGCTGACATACATCTGGCACACTCAGGACTCTGTTGTTGCAGTACAATGTGCTCAGCCTAAGTGGGGAGAAAGTCATATTTCTTCCATCATCTGTTTACATAAAATAAGCCAAGAGGCATAGATAAATTTGGGTAGTTAAGTTCAGGCTTGGGAATCTGTCCCACTGAAGCATTTAGTTGCAAGTGTACATATTTGTTGCATCAAGATGAGAGATGAAGACAGATGATGGAAAGCATGAGCATAGACTGACTTAAAATGAGGCAGGGGATGGTAGGGGATGCCAAGTGCTCAGAAATTTCAAGTTAAGTTACAGATTTCTTGAAAATGGATATGGCTTTTCTTTCTGTCTTTTTATCTCATAGGTGGGACTTCGCTGACTTTTGCTCTTGCCCTAATTCCAGGTAAGCATCTTAGATTTTGCAGTTTCTGCAGTCATGTGCTAAGGGAAACTGCAAAATACTGCTCTTCTTAAGATAAAATAGTGGGATTTGTTTTAAAAATCCTAAAGTTGGTCACACACTGCAACATGATTAGACCCTAGAGAGGTTTGAAATCAAAGTCAGTTTGTTGTTTCCCAAATACCTTTTGGTAAGATAGCATGTAAACAGTGGATGAAAAAAAAGTAGGATCAACTAGCTGGCTGCTTGGTACATGGAAAGGAACAGATCAAAGGCAGGGATGCAATATGTTGCAACACAGAGAGCCACACAAAGTACCCAGGAAAGAGCACAACATTACCTCAGATCCCCTGCCACCAAAGCTGTGCTCTCACAAGATATAGAGCATGAACTTTTGCACAAAAAAAAACCCCTTTCCCAACCAAGCATGTGCTTTGGAAGCTTGTTGCTACTCCTTTTTGACTCCTGGTGTCTCATTTGTAGAAGGTCTTATTAAAGCTTCACTTGGCTCTGTATAATCTGCATAAACCATGATCTTTGATTGTGTTCAAGACCCTTATGGGAGCAGTTGCTTCCTTCCTGCAGAGAAGGTTTCAATCTTGTGTACCTGCAAAATCAGCGAGTGAACTAGTCATTGAGATGTGGCAAGATCAAATCTGATAATTGTCTCATACCTGCCCCCTGTGTGGTAGGCAGGATGGAAGGAAGGGGATGTTCTCTTGATGCCTTCCCCCTCCCCCAGTTTAGATAAATAATTTGAGTATTGTTGGTTCACATTATGATAAGTTTTATCTGTGGGTCACTCGAGACCATTCAAGTTATTGTGGATGGTTCGTCCTATGAACCACCACTAGGCTTCATGCAGGAAAAATACCTATTTTTTAATTCAGGGGAAACTTGGAAACCCTGTACTTGCATGGCTTTGTAAAACATTAAAATGCTTCCCTTTCTACACAGATTAGTTTGTGACAAAGGGAAAAAAAAAACCACTCATGTTGTTTTCCAGACTGAATTGTTTATTCCCATTGTTCCTTGTTGGTTTTAGTCATGATTATGAGCAGCAGATGGCCAACTGCAGTAGTCTGGTGTTTTTCCTCCTCAGTGCTGACCTGTGCTAGCTCAAATTCCTTATATTATCTGTGGAGATTCAGTTTTGAAAAAACCTCTACATTGCTAAAGCATCTCTCAATAACAATTTCTAGCTGATATATGTAGCTTTACAAAAAAGAGTCAGCATCAGCTGAAGTCTAACACGGCGTGTCCACCAGGGTTTCCTGGAGCAGGAATCAATATTCTCAGGTAAGTTTATGAGGATGCCGTGAAACCCTCTAAATGCAGTGGCATTCTCTTCAACCTTTCTTGCAGCCCATCAATTCCAGACTAAAAGATCAGTGTTACTGTAGGAAAAGTCCACTCTTCAGTTAAGATTTTTTTCTTACTCTTCCTGCCAGGGGGTGGGTGGAGATGTTTGTTTTGGCAGGATCTGTTCGTGTACAACAAAGCTAGCCAAAAGAGCCAGAGGACAGCCCTTCTGTGTTCATATCTTGCTATTTTTATTTCTGAATCCTCTCTGGTAAATCAGAGGTATTTTGGAGCTTGTGAATGTCTGCTCCAAGTAGTGAAGCAGCCAATGGTGATGCACAATCAGTCCTGAGCTGGCAGGGAATAAATGGATCTCCAAAAGTAAGTTCCACATTACATTGTTAACAATTTCCTGCTTTGCTGTCATTCCTTCTAAAATAATTCCAGTTTTCCATGAAGAACCTCCATGAGGTTAGAAAGCAACTGCAAAGGGAATGCCTGTCTTTTACATGCCTTAATGCTGGCTTTCCTCTTTGAGTATGTGTGCAAAACTTCTCACATATTTTTGGTTGTCTGAATCCAGGCAAAGAAGCAGTTCTGGTGTCTGTGGCTGGATGTTTCTCTACCCCAAACTTAGCTAGGCAAGAAGCTTCAGCAACGTTATGTGTCTCAACCTCTTTGGAGTGGAGCTTTTGGAAACTTGTTTCATTAATGGTCAGTTATTTTAAAAATTGTCAGCATTAGCATAGTTCCATTCACCCTGGTGCTCTGGCTCCAAGTAGAAAGTATTTGGCTATTGCTGAGCAGTTCTGAATGCAGCTCTCTAATATTTTATGGAAAAATAAATGTCACCAAATGTGTATGCCTTCATAAATATTCATGTATATTCATAAATTACTTGAGAAGTTCAGCAAATATTAAAGGGGGTGGAAGGAGAGGAGGAAATACAAAGTAAAAACCTTGAAAAATACAATGGAAATGCATAAGCACCTTTTTTTAAAAAGTGAGTAATTCAAAGCGAAGAACTTTATCATCCAATTTCTATGGCAATTTCTAACCCTGTATTCTGAGTGAAAGCCTTTTTGCCAGAGTCAAATCTCACCCCAGGGGAAAATTGTATGAATCCTTCATGTTGAGTGCAGAAGTGATGTTCCTTCTATTTTTTTCCTGTGAACTGAAGGGTTTTGTCTTGTAAAATTGTTTCTAGGACTATGACAATTTACTTTCCCACACCTGGAGCATTCTGAGCACTGTTTTCCATGTTATACTCAGGGTAGTTGTCAGGTAGCAGCATAACCAAAGAGAAGGTCAAGCTGGATTAAGTGGACGTTTCCATCTTCACTTTTTTTTGAGGCTGTGCCCTTGGACTCAGCAGCTGCCAGTGGGTTGCTGGTATTGGACTGTAGGGAGGATTTTATCTGGACAGCTTAAAAAGACATGGGAAATGCACTGAAGGAAGGGATTTATGTAAACAGCAAGTATGTTGATGGTAATTTGGTATGAGGTCTTGCTGTGTGTTAGGTTAAGTGGAAGCTGCTGTTTGTTAATGACTTGCCAGCATCGTAATTCCACAAATGGATTTATTACGACGTACTACTCTGAGGACAACTGCCCCCTTAGTTTTGCCTCACAGTTCCTCTACTTGGGGAAACCTGGCATCAAACACGATGCCAAAAGCAATCAGAGCTATTCCCTGGGCAGGCAAGTCTCCTGTGCCTCTGCCTCCATGAAAACTTGCTGCAGCACAGCTGGACCCCTGCCCTTTGTGTCGCTGCTCTGGCAGCAGCCTTCCTCTCTCATGTAGTTTTTGAGAACTAAACCACAGGCAACTGGATTCCAGATAATCCCAGACTCGTAGTGTCTTTAAGGACCAGATTTTAGCAATTCATTAGCACCTCGTTAGGGGAGGTTGGTGTGGGATTAGGAGGTGTTGGTGAGCAGTATTGGCCAAAGCAGCAGATGGGAACAGAAAGGCTGTGAAGAAGCTCTGATTTTCTCTGAGGCATCTCAGTGCTCCTCCAGCTCTGTCATTGCACCCATCACTATGGCCTACTCCCTACCCTCTCTGGATTCTTATTCTCCAGAAAATAAGCACATTTATGATGCAAATTTGCCTGACAGTGATCATAGGTACTTTTGGACTCTTTTTGGAATGAGAGTTGGAAACACATCATATAACTGGGTCGGGGAAAAACAGGCAGATTCTTGTTGTGCTCCATCCACCAGGTATGGGGTTACCACACAACTTCAAGAGGAAGAGGTGCAGTAGCCCCTCCAGAAAGGTGTTTGTTTTGGTTTCCTTTAATTAAAGGCATACTTCAGTTCTAGAGAAGCCTCAAATTATTTTCTTTTGATTCTACTGGTTTTAGGGCAAGCCATAACATATTTATGCTCTATCAGTTTGGAGGTGACTGAAAACAAATGAAAATATAGGATTAAAATAAGAAAATTAATTGTAACCATCAAGTTCATCACAAAGAAGTACAGTACATTGTGCTTCTACATCTCAAGTGGTATCTGTGTGTGTATATATATAAAAATATGCATGTAAACACATGTTTTCCACACTGACACTTCCAGCTTTGCACCCAGAGCACACCAGCAAGCTAAAGTCCATTCCAGAAGGGGATACACACTGTCTGTAGTTCACCATCTGTGTTAGAAGCCTGACCCAGTTCCAGCTTGGATTATTTCTGTCCTTTTTTGTTTGTTTGTTCATTTATGGCTTGTTTGTTTGTTGTTATTTTGGGGGTGTTTGTTTTTTGTTTTGTGGGGGGTTGTTTGTTTTGGGTTTTGTGTTTGGGTGTTTGGTTTTTTTTGTGAGGATGGGAAGGACAAACTCTTCTCTGGAAGTACTGCCAGTCATATAAGTGGTGACACAGACCTCATGCAGCACACGACAAGAGATAGGCTCTTACACGGACAAAGTCGGGAGGCTGTAAGGATCCATCACCTAAATTAATGAACTTTTGTATGGCTGTGTTCAGAAAATCACTGTATGGAGCCCTACCTGGCCCTGTTCTTTGCTCTGAAGAGCAACTGAGGTACCATTTTCCCCCAGTAGCTCTGACAAGCAGAAGAAACCACCGCAGGTGGAGCCCTTTAATCCTGTCACTGCATAAAGACAGCAGGATTGAATCAAGACCAGTTTGTTGAGGAAGGATTTCTGACCTGAAAGCACAACGTAAATGATGATAGCTCTTCCCTGGCTCCCTCTGCTTGCAGGCTTCCCCTTCAGGACCAAGTGTCTGTGACACCATGGTCATAATTCAAAGCGTTTTCTAAATAAATTATAAATAAGGCCAGTGAAGAGTTAAATGCACCATATATTAGATTTCAGTGATGAAGCCTCTGATTAATATAATGAAAAGCCTGGTTTAATTGCATTACCTTCCATTAGCTACCATCTTCCTTTTTTTTATAATTGTTTCTAAGGCTCTGTGTACTTTATCCCTGCTGGGACTTTCATCCCACATTTATTCAAGTGAGACTTCTGCTTTCAAAACTGCATCTTTCATCAATCTCCCATTAATTAGCCAAATGCCACATCATATTATACATTGATGCATTCCGTCAAGCATGTGCCATAACAAGAGGAGAGCCCATGGTCTGTCCCAGCTCCTCTCGGGAGCTGGTCATTGGTATTCCAGGATAAGTCAGCTTACTGTAATTTGAAATTGGTCTGCTGTCCCATTAGGAATCTGCCTGATCAATACCAAGTGAATTAGAGTTTCAGTGATCTGATTAACTCCCCATTATTTTCTACCCTGGCTGGTTTAGAATGCATGATGAGACAATATTCCAGTTTCTTTGTTTTATCCCAGTTTAAATGAAATATAGACATCTGAGGAAGCAGTGGCTGTGCATTTGATTTGGCTGTGGTATTATAAAGTCAAACACTATAAGCGTCTGCCTTGCATTGACAGCTGGGGGCAAAAGCTCCCATATCACATAGAAGGATGGCAGGAGGCTGGAGAGAATGGGGCATCTTTCCACACTGGTGTTCCTTTCTGGCTTATCCATTCTGTGCCTTGGTTGGGCAGTCTGGGGTAGACTTACCTAACTCAGGCTAGTAGCTAGTAGTTCGGTTGGTAGGTGTCCGCACCATTCTGGTCCTACACATCTGCAAACCAAGATTTAGAGGTGGGAAACTCTCTGTACTGAGTCTCTGACTATGAGCCTGAGAAAGGGTATAGAAGATGTGCAGTGGAAATGTGAGATTTTCTCTAATTCATGGGATCTCTGCCATGACGAAAGGGGGAAGTTAGGGAATCTCATCAAGTTTTGTTAGATCACAAGTTCTTTACCTTCAACACATGGATGATTATTTTGTGTTGGCAGCTTGTGGATGCAATCCATAAATGGAGCTTCCAGTTGCTGTTTTATTGCAAGTATATAACAATGGGAAACAGGACCAGAAAAAAAGGCCTAATTTTGTGAGTCTAGAAGGCAGATTTTAAATAGAAGGCTTGCTGGCTTTGATTCATTTGCTAATCTTGAAATTATGTTAACAGATCCTGCTTATCAACTCTTTTGCCTTTGTAATATCTGAAGGTGTTTCAGCAAGGTATTCTTACATAAAGAAATTACCCCTAAAATATCAGGCCTTTCCACCTAAACACACAAAACACAAAAAGGAAGAGTGTGTCATTGTGCTTAGATACTCAAAGAGAGTGTTTGGACCCAAAGCTGTATTTTAAAATGTACAGTCTTAGTGTGCCAGCAGACAAGAATTAAAAATACTTTAAAAATGAGAAAATTATTTGGGGAATGCTGCATATGCATTTATTTTAGGAGACAAAATCTTGTTTGTTTTCTCCTTCAAGATGTTCATCATGTCTTAGCCCCTTTACTGCATTTCGGGGCATCAAGTTATGAGCAGGGCTGCACATTTTATGTGCCAATAGGCAAAAAGCAGGTAAAAATCTGCTTAATATGTACGATGTGTATATAATTAATTAATATTAATTTCTCTCTTTTGAAAATTGATATAGATTTGCTGAGTAGTACATGTATAATGCATAAATGCATACATAAAAGCTTTAGGCGGACATACTCTTGTACCTTCTGCCAGTGTACATGGACATAATTTTAGTATTTCTTCATTGCTGCTTCATGGACAGTTTGCAGGCTGTGTTCTTTTGGGAGTATCCTTGTTTGGGGGGATTGTGTTTATTTGGGGTTTGTTTGGTTCCTTTATTTTGGTTGGGATTTTTTGTGTATATTCATGGGGCTTTTCCTTTGAGAAAAGAAAATATGAGAGAGGAGACTTGCAAGTGCCAGGAACTTGAGTGATCTGTGGGCAGTGAAACTGAAAACTCCGACTCCCAAAGTTAAGCCTCTCCAGAGGTCCTGGTGCAGGATGACACCAATGGGATGGTAAAGCTCTGTACGTAGCCCACTAGAGGGTGACAAAGCCTAATGTTAGGGACATGGAGGTGACACTGGGCATCCAGAGCCCTTGGCATCCTCCTTGCCTGCTTGGGGTGCACACGCTCTGGTCCACCCACCAGGCTTCATGTCCATGTTCAATGGCATAAACAATCCCTGCCTGAGAAAGATGAGCTGAGCCTTCAACTCATGAGTAACAGCCTTCTCAGAAATCTCCTCAGAGCATCATGAAATGGAGGAAACAACAAAAAAATTATGGGAAAAAAATAATAAAGCAGATGCAGGACAGCTGACTTGATCCCCAGTACCATATGCAAGGGCTGAAAACAATGCATTACAGGGTCAGTTTTACCAGCAAATAAGACAAGGAGCTGCGCAGGGATGTCCACAAACTAACTTAGTGAGCCAACTGGTTTATTCCAAACCCACTGGAGCTGGTGAGAAGTGGTCTGTTGACATGGCTGGGTTTCAGTCATGACCACAGCAGAAAGGCACATTGTAGTGTGTTCCACCAAACACAGCTCACCCTTGGGCTGGAAAGCAAGCATCATTTCTTTGGTTTGTGGGGTTTAGACTCATGAAGATAAAAATAACACATTTCCAGGAGAAATATTGCAAGCTCTGGACTGTGTGTAGTTTAATGTTTGAGTGCTATGGACTGTCTCAGTATTTGTCAGGGATCAAGGCAAGGAAATAGGAAGAGGAGAAAAAGGAGTATTGGTAAACATTCGTGTAAAATGTTGGGCTAAACTAGCAAGAAAACAATTTTATAATTTAAAAGTATTGCTTTAAGTAGCTTTAAAAGCATTGCTAAAAGTAGCTTTAAAAAAGGGCTAGTAATCTTTGGAATTGTGCAAACTGTGGAATCCTAAATAAAAAATCTGTAGGATTTGAAAGAAGTTTGTGACAAATTTCAGATGTGATTTATTACTTCAATGTTTTATTATTATTTCTGAGAAACCCATATAGGACTCTATTAATTAAAACTCAGACTGACACTTTGGCTCCATAAGATTTAGGAATTAGTGTGATTTTATCTCATTAGTGCATTTATTGCAGTGTTCGTCCTTTTAATTAAGCATTAAGTCCCTCCAAGGTGAGTTTTATCATCCCATAATGCATCTGGGCTTTTGCTACTTGCCTAAATACACATTAGGGGATGACAGCCACTTTGGAGAAACCTTAATTGTGTTATCACTGAAGTTTGAGTCTTTCATTCGTCTGGGTTTGGGTGACAGGTTTAAATTTCTTTAGGGGCCTGCTGCAAGGAAACACTGTGATGTCAGTTGTGTCTGTGTGGGTAGGAAGGCTGAATTCTAAGGCCTTGAGAAAGACCTGACCCAGTGCCCAAAGAGGTTCCCACTGGTCCTGGTGGCTTTGGGAATGGGATCCAGGATGTGGTGCTGAGCACACAGCAAGGATTGTTGACGTGCCTCACATCACACTTGAGCTTCCCAGCCAACTGGTCAGGCTACTGGTGCTGCCATCTCACATGGCCAGCTGAACTGGAAAGTGGCTCCTGCTCCTGGATGTAAGGCTCAGATCCCCTGGGAGCCTCTGCTTCCCATGTAAAATATGGAGGGATTGAGGCCAGGCTTCTGTGGTGCTAGTTGGTCATCACTTGAATGGAACCAAGGGGGCATCTTGTACATGTACACACACGCCATATGTACACACCTGTGTGTACATAAATGGATGTATATGTGGGCATACAGAAAACTGGGTCATTTTTGCCCCAAAGGATTTGCAGTGCTAGCACTTGCAGAACACTGGCTGAGCACACAAAGAAGTGATGTACAGTGACCAAAGAGAAGATTTCTATAAAGTTATTCCTGCAGACATGCTCAGCTGTGCATACAGTCCTGTTTAAATAGCTGCTGGTACAGTATGGATATGTGCACACCTCTCTAAGGGGCAGAGGTGATATCGTCAGACTACTTCAATAAACCATTTTGCTGTCACCAGATGGCAATGTAATGATATTTTGCCATTATTTTACCTTGATATGTCACTGCCAACTTGTGCTACTTAGTGTTTCCCTGTAAGGCCTCAATAAAACAGTTAAATTTTAATTTAAAAAGACACAACAAACCAACAGTTTCCATTTCCATTTTATTTTGTTGCTAACTTCTTTATTTAAAAGAATAACTTTATTAATTTAGAAGAATGCAGGAATTAAGAAATTTGCTGCAAATGTCTGCCTTACAGGTCCAAACCTCCCAGGTCAAATAGAAAACCTTGTGATTTATTGTCGTAGCTGTTACTGCTATTAACATTAATATGTGAATTTTTTTCTTAAGTATATTGTGACTGTAAAATGAATGAGTTGGGCAGCAATACAGACTTCTCTCAGTAAAATGAAAAGGCTGAAAATTGGTGATACAAGTCAGACTAAATACCTAGAAATTATGAAAAATTATTGCTATTTTCCTGACCTGTGTTACTTCTGACTTAGTGGGAATTATGTGCAATTTAATCAAATTGGGGGCCTCAGAAAACATGTAAAAAATCTCAACAAAAAGACTTCTAGGCTCATTAGCTATTATTATGAAGCTGGGATATTCTCATGTTTTTCAAACTATAAAAGAAAAAGAGAATAATATTTATTTTTCTCAGTGCGAGTACAAAATACAACATTAAAATAACCAACACATGGCTCCTGGACTGGACCTGACACTTTGAGACAATCTAGTCAGAAAATCTGATGCTTTTCTATACAGGTGTAAATCAAAAGATGTTCTCCTGAAGTAAGTTTGAACTGTGTTTGCATGGAAGTGCCCTGAGGAGCAACTGAGTCACATAGAGCAGTGCTTATTAAGTAATATGGGGCATTTGTGATTTAGTGCTGCCAAATTAATTTCTCTAAATTTCAGTTCTCCCCTCTGTAGGCCATCATCCTAGTGCTGTCACCTAGGAGAGTGATAAGATTAGTCTGTACGATTGCAGTGAAGCTGTAGTTAGAGGTCCAGGTGTAGGGACTTGCCCCTTCCTATATAAAGAGATTAGCAATTATGAATATAATCTGAGGAAAAGTTAACTTGCCCTGCTTCAGTAATGAAAAGTCATCTACTTTTCCAACAAATTACAAGAAAAGGTTTTTTTATTGCATGAGAAATCCAGCCTAACACTCTGTACAGGGTGCAGGAATCACCTTTTGATCCCAAATATGGATGCTCAAGTTTGTAAATTTAATAAAAAAGATAAAAACCCCTGTGGCAGTGCTTATACCAGAAGCAATAAACTCTGATTAGATCTCAGTATTTTTGTATCAGAGTCTCTTTGGCTTGCACGGAGGTGAGAGCTCTGGATGAGATAATGGCTTCAGAAAATGCTGGAGCATATGAACTTTAAAGACCCATTCAGGCCTCACAATGTCTAGGAAATTAAAATAATCAAGAAAGTTTTCTGTCACTGTCCCCTGCCTGTTTTAACTGTCTGTGCCCTTTTGTCATTTGTTCCTGCATAACTGAGGCTGTATCTGTGCTCCTGTTTCATGGTCTTGGGTGCCTGCTTGGGATGAATATCTCCATCAGCTCATCTTTATTAACCTATAAAGCAGTGAGGAGTCCTAACCAAGCAATCAGGTACCATCAAAACATCAGAGATGCTTCTGGTATTTGTGTCTTATTATTGGCACATACAGCTGAGGAAAATGAATATGTAGGAAGTGTAATAATATGTTTGTCATGCGCTTCTCTCAGAACAAGCAGTTAAAGAAGGGGAAAGATTAGGGTGAAAGGCAGGGAGGACCCTGTTGTGTTTCCTCAGGCAGGCTTCACTGGCTTTAACTGGTACTAAAATACAGCTGTATTTGTGGAAAGACGTCTGATGACTAACCAAACCTCTAAACTGAGATTTGAGTCAGCAACTTTTACAAAGTCACCTTCAAGAGTGGAAGAACACCTGTAGAAATTGCAGCAATAAGTTCCTTGATATGAACTGAGTTGAAAGAAACAGAGACTAGAAAGTCTGCGTCTTTTTTTAAAAGCCAGGGAAATGTTCTGTATCCAGTTTTAAATTTGGAAGAAGAAACAGAGTTGTCTTTGCCCTTCTAGAGAAACTGGCTGCCAAACTTGCTTTTGCAATTTTTGAATGAAAAAGTATCAGAGAGTGGGAGGATGGGCTGCTACACCAGCTGGCTTTTTATTGAGTTTTTGTTTGCTCAGACTCCTGTTAGATGGAGAGAGTGAAGCCCAGGTGAACCTGCTCAAGCTGCTGATGAGGCCTGGAGACAGCCAGGATGTGGTGTTGCCCATCTTGGTGTTTCTTGTCTCCCAACAAACTGAGGGATCTGCTCCTGTGGCACACTGCAATGCAGACGTGCGCAAGGCTGGGACTTGTGCTTCACTTTCCTCCCCTTCCTACCAAGGACCATATAAAAAGATCCTTTGTAAAGCAAGTTTATAAATAATTTAATATCAGATATAAAAAGCTTTTACCTTTTTTTTTTAACTTGCCTTTTTTTTTTTTTTTTTGTTAATCTGTCTACATGAAAAACATTCCTAGCAAAGTTCACGCAGAGAAGGCTTAAAGTTATTATTAGGCACATAAATTGCTTCCTCATTTATATGCAGGAAAATTTCTTTAATTTATTAATCTGATTTGCATAGAAAATTATGGCACTCATCACTGAGAAGTCTCATTTAGGAAAGATTTTATAAAGCTGTGACTAATTAGAAATAGAAGAAGATACATAAATGTGTTTAACTTTTTACCTTTCAAAACTTTTTTTTAGATGAAAAAATTACTTTTAAAAGGTACCTATTGCAAGAATCTGGAGCTTGTTTGAAAACTGCTTCAAAAATACATATTTTGTCTTCTTATATTTAATTCAGGACAGAGGAAAAAGGTTGTTGAACTTAAGTTTTAAAGTTCACAAGGGAGAAAAAACAGCTTAGAGGAGCTGTTCTGTGGTAATGTACGAAGACACTTAATTAACTTGGTCTTCATTTAAAACCATAGTGTAAATCTTTTCAAAATGAATCAAAGTCTCTGCTGAATTACATCTTAGCCAAGTTTTACAGTCAAAAGGCTCTTAAATCAGTAAGACCTGTCACTGTGAGAGCTGTGGTAGTGTTTTCACATTCTCTGCAAGCTCATATGCTCTTGGACTTGAAAGTGTTTTCCTGGGGTCCATTTGCTCTAGCAACAGCTGGCTGTTAGAGGCAGCACATTAGCAGCTCACAATTAAACAATATTCCAGCTAATTTGAGCTTGGGCAGATGAAGAACATCAGTGACAGTGAATTTCCTCCCTCCCACCCTCTGTTTGTTCAGTTTTAAAAAAACTTTATTTTACTTTAATTGCTCCTTGGAGACAAGGTTGCTAGAATTCTCTCTTCATCACAACGTCCAGCTGAGAAATTGTTCTCCCATCTTGCTGAGGAAAAAGGAGAGAGCGTTCAGCCCACACATGCTGCAGATGTGCAAGGGGGCAAACTGGGGGAAGCAATGACAATTAAAGAACATATGGTCAAAAATAAATCTGTACAGTAGTGCCAGTCCATATTAATCACAAGATTAGAATAACAGTGTATCTGTACAAGTAGCATGCTAAATCTCCTATTACATTTACTAGCCTTCATATATCTGGATCTGCATGTTTATCAGGGTGTCTTATATGATATAGTATATGAAGTGAGGGAGAATTTATAGTATGTTTAGCGTAAATGGGGCTGATAAAAACCAAAAAAAAAGGGCTGGTAAAACGTTAACATCTGGAAAGATGTATGTCACTGGAACAGCACACACCAAAGAGGTGTGTGAATGTTTGAAAGGACAATGGAATTGAAGATTCATCTTAGCAGAACTGTAGCATGCCAAGCTCTTCACACATCTGGGTAAAAATGTAGTAAGTTTTCCTCTCAGGTTTAGCACTGCAAGGAGGCTTCTTGCCATAGCATTGTCATCAAGCTGCTTTGAGATCTTGGGGGTTTGTTAGTGGGATTTTTTTGTAGGAATAGCTTCATACTTTTTTTGGAAGGGTCTGTTTTGCCCTGGGCACGTGGTCCTTGGGGGGACTGAGGGAAAGGCAGAACAAAACCAGGAGAGATTTTCAGTGTGCATGAGTTTTATCAACCAAAGCAGCACTTCTAACAAGTCTCCTTCTGCCACTTGCATTCTGCAAGGAGAGAGCAGGAAGGGAACTGATGGCACTAACCATAGCATAACATTTGTAGCCTGGTCTATGTTAGAAGTGCATGCTCTGGACTGGGAACTGGTGCTTCACTTGCAAGCATGAAATGTAAATTTTAGGATGTTCTAACACTCTCTTAGGCTTTGAAACACCCTTTCCAAATGGCTGCTCTTCCATCATCCAGGATGGTGCAGATCTCTAAAAAGTGAATTATCTCTTAAAAATTAAACCAGTGCGATTCTCTACTGTAAAAATTAGGCACTTAAGTATCCATGATAAAACATATGGGATTTTTCCTATCAGGCCTTCCATGAAGCTGTAAACTTTCTGTAACCTGGTTTTCCCAGAGGTAACATGAAAAGGGAATAATTTCCCTTGAGGAAGGATGGTGTCCCATGGGAGGCAGGTGGGTAACAGGGATACTGGGTTGGGAATAGCAGCCACACCAGGCGGAGTTCTGTGTACTGCAGCTGTCACAGACTGTTTGGTGTTACTCAGCCTCAAGCTTGAAAGAAAGGAAAACCTGCTGTAGAGGAGAAGCTCTTTTAGACTACCAGAATTCCCCTGTGATTCTAGGGATTTTTTTTTTTAAGGTTAAAAAGTTTCCATTACCCCATTGGTAGCGACTTCAAAGGAAGAATCATCACAAGTCTCAGGCTAAGCCATAAAAGCAGATGCTCTGCATTAACTTTGAGACCTATTCTCGTATTCCTTGATCAGATGCCTGCCCTTAATACCTTGCTTCCCTTCACCTGGGTTGTACTTTTTGTCTTCATCACCTACCCTTCAAATTTCTGAGCAAGCCTCTGTATTTCTCATTTGCAGAAACAGAATTATCTGGAAGGAAATATAACGAATACACAAAATATTATCAGAAGTACAGAGTGTCCTTGTCGCTGGCAATAGTCACACCCCATTTATAAGCTTGTCTCTGTGTGGCTGCACGTGCTAGGGCTGCTTTGTGCAGGATAGGAATGGAGCTGCTTCAGAACCACTCAGAATGCTAGTGAGGTGTCTGATGGAGACACACTTCATGCCACAGGAAAGGGAATAGAATTGCTTTTTTAAAATCAGCTCCCAAAATAGACAACTTTTTGACTTGATATTTCAATAGATATGGAATTGTTTATCAGCTTTGCAATTCACACAATCCCACTAATCCCTCAGACAAGAAATACCACAATGGTGCCTCTGTCTGTTCGCTCCTGTTCTGCCACTGATCTCCATGTTTTATCTCTACACTTATTAAGTAGCTACAGTAAGAGAAGAAATTAAAATTGCCCCTGCTCAGTTAAGCACCTCAGGTGGTCTATGGTCTTATGTCAGATTTTTGAGTAAAAAGGGGATGCAACTTTTGTTGAATGAAAGCTTTTTAAAGTTTTGCTTGTAAAAGCACCTGCAGAAAACTTTTCAGATATTCTGACAGCCACTTCTCTTCAGATGCATCAAAATATCTCTGTAAAAATGATAACTGAGAATGAATGGGCTGCATGCTTGGGGCTGCATTGTGATGTTGACAGATTTGAGTGCAAGCAGAACAACTTAGAAGGGTAGAGCTGCTCAAGCGCTACTAAATTCCTCAAAATGGAAAGCAGTTAGTGCACTGCTGAAGCTTTCTTAGGTGGACAGGAACTTTCTGCTGGTCAGCATCTCATTTTTCATGCCAAATCTTCTGTTCTTTCCTGTTTCCTCCCCAGCACATGATATGTGTGCAGCAGCATTCCTAGATTTACTGCTTTGCATCTGAATGAGGAAGCAGCTGCCGATGCTGTGATGATGCATGCAATCTAAGGCTGCCAGCTTTTTATTCCAGTCTGTGGGGGTTTTCTGTGGCTTTTACAGTGAAGCTTATTGGGCATGGTCAGAGTTTTAGGATGGGCTGGGGACACAGTTAAAATACGGTTAATGGGATGTCTACAGACTCAAAGACTTGCAAATGCTTAAAATGAACTAAATAAGGTCCTGATGTGGGTAGGAGGGATTTTTTTTCTGCATGATTGCTTTCATAAAAATGTTTCTGATGAGTTTCTTTTTTTGTATATGATAGTTTCTGGACAGTGCTTGAGGTTATAAACAGTGTTGGTACAGAAGTCACAGCCAAAAACATGGCTTTGGTTTATGACTCAATTTTTGTGGCAGAATGCACAGAAATTGGTCCTGATTAACAAAATATGATTTTGTTAATGAACAGACTGTGAAAAAAACCCCTCATATTTCTCCCCTGCTTTGTTCTTTTCTTACTTTTTTGAACTAAACCTTGCTACTGAGTAAGTGCAATTCAGCTTAGTTATGGTCTCTGTGCCTGTGTTGGGCACTCTGCCCTGTAGTTTCTCTCTCCAGGCTGAACTCTGTCTCGGTAGGCATGAAACTCCCCCAAAAGTGTCTTTTCCTCAGTATTTGTGAAATGTGGGAGATTTCTGCAGTAGAGAGCATTAATAAGAGCTATGAAATGAGTTTGGGACTTCATCTCCATTGGTCTGCCAAATGGAGTTTATTTGCAGTGAAGCTGAAAAAGGACTCTACCTGCTGCAGGGAGTAACAGAATAAGAGAGAGATGCAAAAGTTCTGTGATTATTTTCAATAAATTACAAATCTTTTTAGTTTAGAAAAACAATTTGCACACAAATGTGAACAGAAGTTCATATTTAAATAGCTAAAAAGGTCACTTGTAGCCAGAACATTGATCTGTCTGCTTGTTTCTCTAGACATAAGTGGAATCAGTTGCTTTATTTAGCTTGAATTCTGCATTCCTGTCTAAGCCTTAAGCAAAATCCAGAGCTCTTTTGGTTGCAGTCTTTCCTTGGGTATCTGTTTATTCACCTCAGCTGATAGTCTGCATTTCTTGTCAGTCTTTCTCATATTGAATGTAGCTCTTGAACTGTTGACATGGCAAGTGGGCTTCCTCTCCTCTCCCCAGCTTTCTCTGCAGATGTGTCATTTGCTCTGCGTGACAATTGAGTGTTTTTACTTAATACATCCCTATGCAAGACTAGAGGGATCTTTAAGCCAGATGTGCCAGTACTGATGTTAGAGAAAAGGAATTTGCCTCTTGGGCTGTCTGAATTAATGGATGGACGAGTACTTAAAATTTGCTTACTGCTGGTCAAAGATGTCAGGTTAATGATTTTTGTTATCCATACAGAAAATACAAACCCTGGGTCATATCAGGCAACCTAAGAGTTTTCTTCCTTCTCTGACAGTCCAGATCCCACTAAAATTAATGTGAGGGCACATCCTGTCTCAGTCTTAACCTGAAGAAATTGTTCTGTGGGTGAACAGCTTGTTAACCTTCATGAACTCTGGGTTTCTCCCTCCAGTGGCTTCAAATACCTCCACTGCCGGTGCAGAGCTACATCCAAAGAACAAGATACATATTCATGGGACATCTTCCTTAGGAATGGGGTGGAAATCTGTTTTTCTTTATATTCTCACTTAAAAAAAAAAAAGCATTCTTATAAGGAATGGCACAAACATCTGAAGCAGGAGGACTGAACAGTATCTTGACTTAAAAGCTGCTGTTTCAAGGTGAGAGCATGTTTGCTCATGGGGTCAGATCCAGCAGCAGTGCTCTGGCCAGTCATTCCATCTGACTCTGTTGTCAATAAAGGGTTAGAAACAACAAGACAGTCCCCTGCAATTGAGATGGACATTAGTGCAGAAGAATTCTGAGATATATGAAAAGAATTGTAGCTTATTCTGGAGCAACTGTCGTTCATGTTAATGTTCCTACATCCTGTGCAGCACAGAAACTGTCATCCTCACAGGAGACAGGACTCATGTCCTGTTGCATAAATCCATGCTTGATGTTGATCTTGTATTTAAATGCATTGTTGAAGTTGGTGGTGTTTGGATAAGACCAACAAGGAATTGTCGATATAGAAGAAAAATTGAGTGATAGTTCTTGTTGTAGTGTTAGAAGTACTGTGTTGATTCCAGTGATATTCATGAAAAATCAATAAATGCTCTATAATGGGCCAAATTCAAACAAACAACCAAACAACCCCACCTCCAAAAAAACCCCCAAAAAACTCCAGAACAACCAAACCCCTTTACACACACAAAAAAAAAAAACCCCACAAAGCCAAAACAGACTAGAATCCATTAAAACATGGGAAAAACTCAAAAAACTCTACAAAGCCAAAACAGACCAAAACTAATAACAACTAAAAAAAAAAACCCCAACAAAATATAAACCAACCTATGGCAGGTTTCATCAGTACACATTTTCCAGAAGGATGAATTGAAACACAGAAAAGATCAGCAATCTGCCATAACCTTGTTAATCAGAACAACTCAACATGCAACCTAGAAGCCTGTCTTTGGGTTTTTTACTTGAGGATTAAGACAGCTTGCTCTGAGGAAAGGTGTCTGGCTTCCTACTTGGAAGGAAAATAAATTAGCATGGTGGTATATGCTTTGTACATCTGCTGTGTAATATGCTTGGTGAAATGCAGACATCCAGAGCAAGGATGCAGATGCTCCACTACTTGCAGAAGTTAATGACAATTATCCCAGTCTTTGATGGAAAACAAAGTCATGAGGCTCTCATTTCCACAATCCATCATGCCACTGGAGGTTTACTGCGGGATACTTCATGTTGGGCTTGGTGAGAAAAATATACAAACTCATATGCTGCTGTTGCAAATCAATTCTGCAGCAAAGTGGAAATAACTCTTGTACCAATAAGCAGTGAGGCCTATGAAAAAAATACCAGCTTTCTGAATGTTCAACTTGCAGATAACAGGAGAAGCTATCAATCATGTTAGAGAGCTCCCATTCCAGCGGTGTTGTTCTTAAAGACGCACCAGATGAAACTGGACAAGACCAGAATATGCAAAGCTCCCCCCTCCTTTTTTTTTTTTTTCCATCTCATGTCTTTCTAGGGAGTTGAGCATGAGAAAGGACTTTTTTCTGTTTACTTTTCCTACTTTTTTAAAAACAAACTTGTGTCCTAGCAAAAGCATGTATATTGGTTAAGTTTGCTATCAAAATGACTAATTAATAGTTTCACAAATGGCTGCTAAACATGGGATACTCCCATTCTTTGGCATGTCTTTCCTTGGCACCCCAAGCTGGCTAAAAGCATGCACAACTCAATCTCACCACGTCACAGGGTGTCCAAAACTGTGCTCCAGCTGAAGAGAAGCAAACGTCCCTATTTAACTGAGTAAATTCAGAGGCACTTCATCATTCCTTCAAACCTACTTTTGTTCCCTTCCTTTCTGCCTCTTTAGATAAGTTTGAAGCATATCCCGGGCCACAAGAAAAAGGCTCCAATGCACCCCATACCTAACACACTCAGATAAACATGTGTTTCCTGTTGTCTTGCAAAAAAAAAAAATTGTCATGTCATGGGTAGCAGATAAAACCTGAAACCTACCAGTCATGCTCTCAGCATCCCTTGAAATCCACCTACATTGCCAAAGTGAATAAAAGAAAAAGGTCATCATGCAATGGGATGCTGTTTCATTTTGTCATTGGCAGAGATGCAAAATACTCTGAAATAGAAAGAAATTGTCACCCAGATGAAGTTACACTTTCGTCTTTAATATAAATTAAATTAAGTCAAATTGCAGCACTAGAAAGCCTAAGGAATTTTGTTGGTTTTGGAAAAAAAAAGAGCAGTAGTGCCTTGATTAAGATAAGATAAGTCTCAAACTTTAAGTTATTCTCAAACAGGCCACAGAGAACGTGGCCTGTCACTGTCTATATCCAAAGACTCTAAAAAGTCAGAGTAGGTACACAGTTCACTCCACCCTGGTGGTGTGCTGTGCTGGTGGGAGCTCCTTGAGAAATATATTCTCTATATTCAACTGGGACCTATTAAAAACCATTGCCCAATCCTGTTCTAATTAATTAATACAATTAATTAATTACCCATTAATTAATTGTATTTTTTAAAATGCAGCAAAATCCACATGTTGAGGAGTGTGAGTCAGCCTCTGCGTTGGAATTGTAGTAGGAAATCCTAGGATATTATTTCTTGGCTTGATCTGACATGGCTGAAATAGGCTGCTAACATAAAATGCCAAAGCATGTAGATCTTTGATCTTGTTGGAGATACCAGTTTGTGTGTTGCCATGTGTAAGGTGTAAGGATCTATCCTGGTAATTTCTCAGCGCTGTTTCCCTGTCTTCTTCTCCATTCCATCACTGCCAGTGTTTTTTTATTATTTCCAGTGGCTGTCATTAATTTAGCCTTTGTGTCAGGAGTCTAAGAAGGGATCAACTCCTTCACATGCTTTGATGTGTGACACTCTTAAAAACAGTGTCTGCTAGTAAACACAGGTTTAGCTATAGCCAGAACAGATAGAAGAAAGGTTTGTCCACCTGAAAACACACACTCTTACGTGCCTGCTCTTCTAGGCTTTTACATGTTCCAAACGTGTCTACAAATTGGCCAAGTAATCAATAGCTATGGAGGTGTTTTTTCAGAAGCTACAATCAGTTGATGAACGATATGAAAGCCAAAGGACAGCTCTGTATTTTCAGTGGGTTTTACTGCTGGGACTTCATATGACCTTCTCTGGTTAGTTCAAAAGGCAAGTTCAAACACATCAGGAAATGGAGTAGTACCAAATACAGCTGTCAGATGAAACTCTCTGTCCAATTGATGAAATTTTAATTTACTTTGCTCTTGTCCTTTCCAAATGGTTACCTTTCAGTTTTCCCTACACTGGGATTCTGTAGATGTTCATTTTCTGAGAAAAATGTATTTGTTCTCTAAAGGGTACCACAGTGTGTTTTCTTCTGGCAACAGGCTGATGAAAACAATAAATTATTCAATCCAAGAATATCTAAAATGATGACTCGCTGATGATTCCTATTTTTTAGGCCTTGTTTTCATTAACTTCTACATTAATAGTCCAAATGTGCAGTTAGATTGAAATGTCCTGTGAAATTGCCTTGCTTTCCTCAAATTGGGAAGCCCTCAGCCTCTAGAAACTGTTGAGTGATGTTTTTCCTCATTCTGTGAAATAAAATATGGTCTGCATTTGACAAGAAAAGATAAATCTGCAGCCACTAGTTGCCAACCCTCCCTCCAAAACAAAAAACACTGCAGTTACAGCCGCAGCAAGGGTAGGAATTGTTATTAAAGAAAGCATCAAAATGACCTTCTCCGAACTGTTTCGCTTTCTTCACTTCTTTGATAATGAAAGACAAGAAATAAGTTCAGGGAACCCATGCACCAAGTACACTCCTGAGTAATTTTAGCTTTCTTATTCATAAGGGAAGACTAACACAGCAGGTTACCACCAGCAGAATACATTTATTTTCACCTTGCATAAATGAGACAGTGTAAAATATTGCTTCTTTGTGTGTTGTAATCAAATACTGTGGTAGATGAAAACACATATCCGCTGTACTGATGAAACTCTTCTGAGCTGCACAGGTGAGTCAAAGCCTCCAAGCTCTGTTCAAAGGAAAAACCTTCAATCCTGTAAGTAAACCCATTTATTTCAAAATTGTCTTTGGAGAGGAGATGGTAAATGGGCATTTGAGATGCAAATTCTAGGTTTGTAACTGCATGGTATGTGGCCCAAAAGTAAACTAATAGCATGTGACCAGCTTATTTAAGGTACTTTTCAGAGACTTTAAGCCCTCTTGGTGTGTTTAAAATGGGGCAGCCCCAGGGACCTTTGCCAGGGCCAGTGGCAGAGGCCCTGGTGGCAGAGGGCTCCCATCTGCTCTTGAGTCTTTGTGCACATTTTATATGGTGGGTAGTAAAACTTACCATAAAGCACAAGCCAAGTTGTAGCAGTTGTGCTGCTGCAAAGGGCTGTGGCTTCAAACTTCCCAGTGTGATCTGTGAAAGGCTAATCTACATTGTTGTGCTTTTCCCAGGTAACGAAGGACTTTGAGGCTTGGTTGACTTTTATTTTGTGTTGGTGTTTTCTTGTTTAAAACCTTTCTAATAGTGAGGTTTCCATGTATTTGGAAAATAGAGGTATTTTCCATGTTCCTAGGAGGATCAGTGAGCCATGGCAGGTGCTCACCACAGAGGGAGTGTGCCAGATCCTGAACAAAGGCTTCTGCTGATCACAGTTAATTAGTCAGAGATCAGGTCCCCAGGGACCAGGATTACCTGGCATCCTATTGGCTTGCACACTGAGCATGTGGGCTTGTATCCTTAGCTTCAGTAATATTTTGAATTTAGTACATTTCAAGAATCAAAATAATTTACTGTGACTGCTGCCATCAGCCATAACTGATGGTTTCAATTCTGAAGATTTTGTCTTGGTTTCTTTCACTTGCAGCTTTTTGTTTAAGTGTTTTGACTATGTTTTTTCTGTGAAAGCTTGGAGTTTTTACTGTTTCAGTTTGGTAAGATCATAGAAACAAATAGGGCTGCCAGGGAGATGATGTAGCCAAATTGTCAGACCCAAGGCAGATCCTTACAGGTGTCTATCCAATCTGTTGTACAGGACTGCCTGTGATGGCAGCCTGTTCTTGTTTCCTATTGGAAACCGTTTGCTCACATCTGAGGTGAGTCTTCCCTGCTGCAGCCTAATCCTGTTGGATTTAATCCCATTAACAATGCCTACTGGAGCAGGTGTTTTCTTTCATCTTTACAAAAGCATTTTTCTGCTGTTAGGCTTTTTCCCTCCTTCCCTTCAGGCTAAAACAACCCAATGGCTTCACTCTTAATAGATGGATTTAATAAATTTACGCAATCCTGGCTGTTTTCAGGGTGGTCTTCAGCTTTTTCACATCTAACTTTTGATGTATGCATGTACCATGAGTAGCACTACCAGATGATGTAGAATTTAAGGAACTTCCTAATGGGGTCATGTAAACGAAATTAAGATAACCCTGCATGACAATTTACTATTTTGCAGCAGGAACCAACTAGACAGTATCAAACAGTACCAGACATTTGTCAACAAGTTTTGGGTTCTTCTGTTTGTTTTGCCTTGAAGAGATTTGGGCTATTTTGTACCCAGCCCCCCCACGCCCTTCCCCCAGAAGGCCTGCTGCAGATAAAGGCATGCTGAGGGCTAATGCATACCCCCATTTCATGTCAAGGCCAGGAGGGTGCTTGGAGCTGCTCCTTCATGGATAAGAGCAAAGAGTGCTAAACATCTGTAAGCTTTCAGGTTTGGGTTTTCCCCATGCTTGTTAACAAAATACACGTGGGTGACCCCCAAATTCATTCTTAGCATCTCATTTGATTGTGGAGTTCACACGAAGACAGCAGATTCTTCCCTGTGTTTGATCTTGTTTGTGCTGCAAATGCTTCCTGGGAGCCTTGTTATACCCTACTTTTTTTCTGGGCTGTTTTTTATTTCTCCTCAGCAATGATTGTGTTCTTTTCCAACACAGCTAAACATGGAAATATTTCCGTATGTTTAGGGGGTCCTGGGAATTTTCCTTTCAGATTTGCGAAAACAACAATCTGACAAGCTGCTTCTTGGCATGACACAGCATGTGTTAATCTATGTCATTTCCAGGCTACTTTGTTCATAGTTAATTTGTTAAGCTCTTTGTGAGAACAGACATGTTCCCCACTGAGCAATCAGCGCAGCTGCAGCAAGAGCCAGTGACCAAACAGAGCCCACTTGGCACCCTGTGTTCAGAGCTGGGATGTGAAGCCAGGCTCAGGACAGCACCCTCAGCAGAAGACACAACTGATTTGGGGTCACCTCGGCACCTAGGATTGGTGATGATGCCAGTTATCCTGTAAAAGGGAGAAAAAGCTGCGCTTTTTGTCTGGATGGACTAGATTTGCAGTGTACACCCCAAAAGAATGACTAAAACATGGCTGGTGAAAAGAGGTCAAATAGTGTTACTTATCAAAAAAAAAAAAAAAAAAAAGAAAAAAAAGAGAGAGGGAGAAATTGAGTCATAGGTCTAACTTAACCCTGGCATTCACAAACAAGTCCCTGTAGAGTATCCCTTAGGGTGATAGTGTCATAAAATCCCTCAAAATATTAAGAAACAACCCCCAACCCTCCCCCCCAGAAGTCTCAGTTGATCTTTCTCAGTTTTATTAGCCTCCAAATTTTAACTCTTCTGTCACTGAAAATCAGATCCCTCCAAAAGACCCGGTGCTGCATATCAACCACTTGTGTAAATGTTGGGGGAAGCAAGAGGGATTAAGCCCTTTGTTTTTATCCCTGGATTTATGAAAGGCTTTTCAAAGGCCATTGATATGAATATGCCACTTGACAAAGAGCCTGTGGACACTTCACAGTTTGTGCATCCCCTCACATTTCTGTGAAAGATTAGGAGGAAGAACCACTTCAAATTCCTTTGCAAGCTGGGCATGTTGTCCAAGTTGTTCCTGTGGCTCTCATTAACCTAGTCTTGTACTCAGATGCCTATTTATGCATAGAAATTTTTTTTTTCCTTTTTTCCGTGTCTTAGAAGCCTTGTCCTCTTGTAAGAATCTGAAGTCTTTTTGTCCAGCTGTTAGGTCTCTGGGTCTACAAGGTAAAGACAGTCCTTTCTACTGAAGTGCTAGATGGTCACTATCCAATTCAGTGCTGGATTTTGGGGAAGCAACTTTCCCTATGCCTCTGTTGGTTGCAGTGGTGGCAGTCTGTGATTTGGAACTAAACATGAGCAGTGCTCTTTCAGTGTCTCTATCTGTAAGACCCATAACTAACAGAGTGCTGGAAAACAGGCTGTCTGGACAAATGTTAACATTTAAAGGTATATTTAGATATCCCACATCAGAGGGTTTAATTTCAGCTTGTCAGCTGGTTTTCTACACCTTTTTTATGTTCAGGAAGACTGATTGATCTGCAGGACACCTTTTTTTCCTTTAAACTCTGTTGCACTGCTGCATGAACATATTGCCTGCAGTTTTATAAAGCTGGTTCTTTCAACAGGAAAAGATTAAGACAAGGTGTAAAGTGTGTGGAGCATGGAAGTAAAGAGCTGATTGAATGAATGAGGAAGGACGAGCAGAACACTTATTAATTTCAACAGCAACCATTTTAAGCCACTCTGTCTCAGGCCAGGTCCTTCATCTGGAAGAAAACCAGCCAAGCTGCTGTGCTGTATTATTCCCACTGGGCACCAGCTGTAAGATTGACCTGTAGCCTTTCGGGGGATCCAATCTGGCTGGTGCAGGACCCCTGGCCCTTCGCAATCTCACAAAGACAAAAGTCTGGAGGCGCTCTTTCTCCTTGGGATGAACGTCCCACGTTTATTGTGGAACCACTCCAGGAGGTCTGGGAGAGAGAAAAGAGGGAAAAAAGACCGAGGGTCTTGTCCTGAGAGATTTTAAACCCAGAGGAAGGGGTTGGAGGAGAGGGGCCACAGCCAATGGGATACAAGTGATGGGAGGGGCAAGGGAAGACTGACCCGGGACAGGACCAGCACCAGGGCTTAGAGGGAGAGAGGGAAAACCATGTTATACAAACATAATATTCAGTGCAAAATACCAGTCACCCAGTGCAAAACAATAACTAAAGCAACCACTTAGTGCAATACAACACTTGGCCTTGATGGGCCTTTAACAATTTCTTTTGAGTTGGACTGGCTCTCTGGAAGTTGGCATTCAAAGATCAGCATGGCAAAACTCATATGTCATTTATTTCCCAGTATGGCCACAGGGAGCTTCATAGAGATGAGAGATAGACAGGTTTTTGCACCTTTCCAAGGGTGATACGGTCTCCTTCACAGGCTGTGTCCATTGAGAACCCACTGTATTTTTCTGAAGGATTTGGTGAGATTCAGTCACAGAGTAGTTCCTCATTGAGGGAAGAAGGGATATAGCCTGCCTGACATACAAGTCCTGCAGCATGAAATCACTAAATCTCATTGCAGAATTTTGATATCTAAAGCCTTCCCAGTGATGTACTGACTCACAGACACGTTGTTTTGTCTTTTGTTTGGTTTCTGGAAAGCTCTCTATAAGCTAAAAATTGAAAGCCGGTCTCCCTTAGTGGAGACAGTATTGAGTAAACAGCTGTCAGCCTGTGCCCTAGTCGCAACTGCATTCCCGAGAAAGTCAGCTACAAATAAGTGCATACTCATTTGATAATAAGCACCAGAATGCACTGAGATTACCTGGCCTTTCTTTTCTTTTGTTCTTTTTTTCCCTCTCTGTGGCTGGGGGGAGAACTGGGAGTTTGTTACAAAAAGGTCAAACACATAACTTTGCGGCTTTCAGCCATCTCTATTCCTTTCTTTTGCAATTCTTCTCTCTGATTAAACTTCCAGATAAGTCTAGGCACTGTTGCCCAGCCCTTCACATTTAATGATTTTATGCATCACTTGCTCTTGGCACTGCTCACAGCCCTGCCATCTCCACTGCAGCCTGTGATCTTCTCCTCTAAATGTTTGACATCTACCAGCATTTCTCTTTTGCTCTAAGATGCCTTTTTTCTTGTGTGGTCTAGAGAGGGAAAATGATGGTGGACAACCCTGAGATGAATTACTTAATACCCAAGGATTTTTTTTCTCAGCTCTCCTAATGGAAGGAAAGGCCTGTCTCCCTTTTTAGCTTTGTCTTATAGAAAAAGCAAAGAAAAAAAATCCCAAATCTACACCTTGTCCTAGATCCAGGTCCCTGTCCCACAGCTCAATCTACTCAAATGATTCCACAAATAAAGAATATGCAGCCTTCCTTCAGAGTATATTATATGGGGAGCAACCTGGTTAGGTAAAGAAGAACTTTTCCTGGGTTTTTTGTTATTGCTGTAGTTGTTGGGGTTTTTAAAATTTCTTTTTCCTCCTTGTAAATGAGAGTAGGTAAGGTTTATCCATTTATTTAGAGATGTTTATCGGAGAGATGGTGTGAGGAAGCCAAAGAGAGAAGACCTGTTTACCATGTCACCTGAGGAAGATTAACTAACAGCAAGATTTTTGGTGGATGTGATTTTTTTTTTAAATACCTCTTTGAACTCATCTCTATTTATTTCAGTGGATATAAAACAATGACTATATCAAAGTGTTTATACAAAGTCCAGGGTGCATTTTTCCACAGCTTTTAAGAGCAGTATAGGAACCCCTGGCTTAGGAAGTTGTTAAGACCCAGATTTTTGCTGCCTGTGTGTACAAAGTAATACAACAATTTTGTGTTCTCTACTCTTCCCTTAATTTTCTGCCATTGGCTGCTGTGGAAGACAGGGTGCTGGACCCAGTGTGACTTGGGGTCTGATGCAGCACATCTGTTCCTATAATCTAACCAGGAGAAACTGTATTTTGTATATTCACGGATAGAGAAATGTGAATTTCCTGTATAAAACTGCAATTCCAGTATCGTTGCAGTGGAAATGATGCAACACTTGTCTGCAGAATTTGACCTGAAAGAAATTCAAAACTTCAGTTAGCAACAAGGTAGCATTTGAAAAAGCAGGAAGTCACAACAGTTGTTGTCTTAGATCTTCTGATAATGCTTAAGATGGACCATAGCTCCACTTGGAAGTGCCAAAGTATTCAGCAGGTTAAATGCAATTAAGTAGATTATGTCAAATGAATGGGATCTGATGATGAAAACAGCTTTTACCTGGGTACCTGAAATAGGCTTTAATTGGAGCCTCAGATGCTCACAGGACATCTTCATTGTCTCTCATGGGCACTAGTTGGATTTTAGGGTTCCAGTTAATTTTTTCCACGTGCTTTTGTGTGAGCAATGGGGTGGGCACATCTGACTTTTGCACAAAGGGACTATCATTGCTAATGTCACAAAAATGCATGCTGGACAGGGAGAAATCCACAATATGTATAAATGTGTTCAAACTCATCCAGTTTCTGGGAATACTTACATAGAGATGTTGGGGAGCGGAGTTACCTTTGGGGAAGGCTGTTAATGAGTAAAGACAAGCAGTTAATTGCCTGGGTAATAAAGTGTTGGTTTCTCCATTTAAAGAGACCATATTCGAAAACCGCTGCCACCTTCATTACCTGCATACCAGGAGTTGTCTTTGGGATCCCACTTGGGTCTCTTAAGAGCCAGTGATACCATGAATGTGCAATTTCAAAATTTTGGGTACGTGATGTCTTTTAATGTAACAAGAGCAGAATTTAAAATTTAGATCATGGGGCATAAAAAAAAAAAAAAAGAGGAAATGGACCCTGAATTTTTTAAGAGTATCTAAAATATATGGAAAAATGTTTTAGGGAAGGAAGGGCCAGAGACTATACATTTGAAGTCTTAAATAGCTGCTATGATTTTATGATTTGCACTGAAAGAGATTTCTACCATTTGGATATAGATAACATTTACTAAATAATATTGGAATTAAGAGTGTGGCTTTCAGAGGGCACCAGTTCATCAGCATTATGCACTCTGTCTTCTGTGTTGAGTTTGTAAGTGCAGTTACTACAGTAGTTCACTGACCTTCATAATATAATCTCTGTCTGTCTCTCTGGGGATTGCAGCAGCTACAAGTGTAGGAGTATCCCATTCATAGATGCTGTGAACACTTGCTTTCTGGAGTTTACGATAGCAGAGAGCACAGAAGTAGCTTCTTCAGGACCACCACCAACTCATTCTGTAACTCTTTTTCCTGTTTTTTCCTGTTTGTTCTGATCTCTGAAATGTGACTTTTATAAGGGCTGTAAACTCAGAGAGGGTTCTTTCCATCACCTGCCATTCAAGGGAGTTAAACTTCAGGACTAAATCTGACTTAACGTTTCATTCAACAAAATTTACACAGACTGAGTTGTTAGGTTTTTGGGTTTTTTTCCTAGAATGTGGATTTTAGTCTAAGGACTTGTGTATTACAGTCTTTCTTGTAAAAAATCCCAGCAAACCCAATCAAAAAACAACACAGCAAAGAACCTCCCAATTTTATTATTTGTGCAAGGGCTACTGAGAACCATCTGCTTTGGAGAGGCCAAATTCTAGGCCACAGGTGATGTCTAAAAAGATTTCAAAGAGTTTCCAAATCTTGCCGTGGCACCTTTCATAAATACATGTGTAAGTCCTGCCAAACCTTGGAGATTCATTTTTCTTTTTCCTCCCAGAGAGAGGATCACTTTTTCTTGGAATAGATCCCATCTGCCAGACAAGTATTGAAGGCATATTTAAACATTTAGCTTTAGGCTGTGGATCAGCCTTTTGTAGTTCCCTGTTGTGCTAGGATAACAGTCCATGTAGCTAGAATTGTGGAAAATCCACATGCAGATTTTACCCTTGTGATTATAGATCGGATTATCAAGTTCCAAAGGATTAAAGTTATTTTCTTTGGCCCTTGGCCAACTAAGTTAATAAGGTGATTTTCTTGAAGTCATGACCTGTCGCAGAGCTACACTGCCCAGTTGTTAAATTTCCAGTCTGGTAAATTATTCCCTCCATTTTCATTTCCCATTGTATTTTAACGAATGATATGTAAACCTCTTTTTTCCCCCATCACAGGAAAAATCCCTTGTTTCATGTTTCTATGGGATCTATGCAATTATAAGGTTTTAAATCAATTTAGTGTAAACAGGATGTGTACTTTGAGCCGGTTAGACTTTCTGACAAAAAGAAGCATTTTATGACTTTTTGCAAAACTTACCTATTGACTATATCATGCCTCCCTGTTCAACAGAGAGAGTTTTAAGCCTTGCCTTGGCTCAAGTTTAGTGTCTGTTACTCCCTGAAGAACTTTATTCTAACAAATTGTATTTCTAATGTAGCGAAGATTCATTGAAAATTGGGTAAAATATGTATTTGACATGTAAGGCAAAAATTGTGCTCTTTAATGGTGGAACCTTGAGCCTGACTCTAACCATTCCAGGTAACACTGGCAAAATTTGCTGATGAATAGTTACTAAAATTGGTGTAGTGTTTTCTACAATGGACTTTGCAATGTTTGCAGATAAGATTTTTAGTTTTTCAAGGTGTGAGAGCAGTCTCTGCTTTGAAGACATTTCTATCCCATGATAACTATATCACAATCAGTGTTGTGCAGATGGCATTTTTCTTCTTTGTGTTCAGTCATCTGAGCTCTGATGTAGTACTGTGAAGCATAGTAGAAGCTGGTATTAACCAATAACCAATTTCTAGCTAAAACCAGCACTCTTTAAAAGTAAACACATTTCTTCATTCACTGGGCTTTTATTTTTGTTGACACAGAAGATAAAAAAGTATCATGTTGTACTTCTAACTGTACACTCTTAACTCCCACTGAAGTGTGTTGCTTCTTAAATAAAGTACAGCCTGGCTGATTATGGGGCTCTGCATTGTGCTTTCTTCGACTTGATCTTGATAGTTATATTTATATACAGTATAGTTATATATGGTAGTTATATCAAATGTATCAATGGTAGTTGTAGTATAACTATGATGGTAGTTATATCAAACTTGGTCTTGATGGTAGTTATATCAAATACCTTGTAAAAAGCAGTTTGTAGTGCTTTCTACTGGGGTGGCAAACAACCAGGCCAAGAAAAGCCACCTCTGTTTTACAGCCCAGGCAGCAGGAAGTAAGTCTCCATTGATTTTTTTTTTTTCCCTTTGAAGGTTATGGATACTTTAGGCAAGGTGTGAAATGCTTACACTACTGAGGTGAAAAATTTTACTAAAGTTGGAACTTAATTACTGTCTGGCTTTAGCAGAGGTGTAGTGCAATGTGATCTCTCATGCTAAAAGCCTTATGCAACCCAACCTTCTTTTTATTGGTTTTGTACTGTTCACATTTGGCAAATGCAGAAACTTAGACCCTAAAATTCAGTTTCTCATTCAATTCTCAGTGAAAATAAATTTTAAGTTAATCTTTCAGTTATGAGAAAAGATGTAAAACCTGATTTTGTGGGTTTGGGATTTTTTGCTTTGTTTGTTTGTTTTGGTGGGTTTTTTGGTTTGGTTTTGGTTTGTTTTTTGGGGTTTTTTTTTGTTTGTTTGTTTTTTTGTTTTGTTTTGGGTTTTTTTTTGGTTGAAGCAAACCAAAAAGAATGTCTGTAATGTGCTTTCTTTTTTTTTGCTTTAAACTCATGAATAGTTGTGGAAAGTAGTTTGAATTATTTACCTGTGTGTAGCTCAAAGATGTATCTCTGGATTTCTGTGTTTGTGCATACAAAATAAGAGAAGATTAGATACTCTTTCTATTTGAATAATTCTTGTTGCAGCAGATAGTGTATTGTGTGGCTGAAAACTTTTATTGCTCTTGTATCAAATTGCTCTCTACCCATTTCAAATAAAACCTAAAGTTGTTTTAGTGAAGAAAGACAAACCTGTCCTTAAAACCTGAAAGAATCCTTTGGGCACTGGCATTTTTCTTCACCACTTGAAATCTGTAAGAGGGCTTCAGAACAATTCTGCAGCTGCTTGACTTAGTGGCTTCACCCCAGTCTCTTGGTTCATAGGCATAAGCAGAGAATCAAATTTGATGTTTACACTGTAGTTATCTGGGTGGTCTTTCATTAACAGAGCAAAGTCCATGTTAAACTTAATTTAGATTAAATTCCCTGCCAGCAATGTCCATTAGCTGACTCTTGCTGAAGCAAGGATGGTGCTGTCAGACCCAGAACCCTCAACAAGTGGTGAGTTAAAAGAATGGATTGTCCCATACAGGTGTGAGGTCTTGGTGAGCAGGGCTGTAACATGAGGTTAGAGATCACTGAAGTTTCCTCCTAAGGAGAAGCTGTAACTGGAGATGTGAAGAACAAATTAGACTTAACTGATGGGAGTTTGATTTGGCTGCCTAAACAGGTTCCCTTTCCTAGGATGAATGTTCTTGCACATACTATATTGCATATTTGCTTAAGTTACTTGGGTTCTTCCCAAGTTTACTTTTATGGGTGAAATGTTTCAAATGAGCATTTTTTGTTACATTTTTAACTATTCATAATCAACACAGAGTTGATCCTTATGCTTGAGTAATAGCATAAGAAACCTGAAAAGCTGATATTTCTTCCACTAAAAATAAGTCTCTCCAAACAATATCAGAGCTGATTATTTCACTTGTTGTGCTGCACAGCTGTGTGACATTTACTATTTCAGTTACTTTATATCCTGAGTCATACAAAGATGTCGCAGAATGAAATGAACAGAAAAGCTCTTCTCTTTTTCTTGCTTATTGTTCCCTGCTGAAAAAAGCTCTAGCAAGAAATAAGGCTTTTTCCCAGAGGTGGTAAGAATGGCGATTTTTCAATGTGCTCTGCAACACAGAAGAAATTATACAGGGAAACAGAGGCTTTTGTCTTTAGTAGATCATGTGAAAATATTTACTGGAGATGATAATGTTACCCAGGGGAAGCTGACAACAACTTGAACATGAAATGCAGTGACTGGGAGATTCCAGACTGACACATTATGCTAACAACATGAAAACTTCAGTCCCACTGTTTGAGAGAACTAAATTTTGAATTGAATCTAGTCATCAGAAGGTTCCCTCTGACCTTGGCTTTTTTTAAAGACAGTGAATTGCTGACCCTGGTAATTTAATTTCCTCTTCAAATAGCGCTGTGTGTGTATTCTAATATCAAAGCAAGTTTTGCAACAGGATTTATCAGTTATTAGTTGGAGTAATAGTTAATTTTGTGGACTGGGATCCTTGTGGCCACAGTGAATGGGTCAGCAGGTAAAAGATGCCCCTTGTCTCAGCAGCTCTTTCCCTCTGGTTTGGTCAGTCACTCCAGTTTTCCTGTCCTACCTGCTTGGCTACTCAGCCCATGACAGTTTGTATAATCCTTGAATGTGGGATTCTGTGGCTAAGTATAATGCCTTTTTACACTTAGATGAGGGACACCTTGCTTCTCTTTTTTATTTTTTTGACAGCTAATGCCTAATGGGTTGTCAATTCATTTAGGAAACTTTTGCCCGTATGCCTCTGTGGTTAGATGCTGTGTAATTACACTAAGCTGTTTTCCTTGTGATAACCTCATGAGTAGCACTAAAACTTTGAGTTGAGCAGATAATTTTGAGTAATCAAATAAATTGTTTTCTTCTGTAGAAAAAGCCTTTATTTTCTTCTGGCACTAATGAGTGTAAAAACTGGTATGAGGCTTAAGTTTCAGAATTAGTGTTATTTATTTCTATAGATTTATAGAATATGACAGACTCAGCAATGGTTTGTAATAAAAGAAGAAAACAAAACAGAAACAATACACCTGAATTTGATTCCTTATGTCCTAAAAACACTTTTTGGAGTCAAATTCAGCTTTCAAGATCTGTAAGTCTTGCAGCATCATGTAAATTAGATAATACATACAAGTCAAGTAACACTTAAAATTTTGTACTGGTTTTTTTGGATCATAGCCTCCCTAGGTTGGAATTAACTACACCTGCAGGCTGGATTAGGACCTGCTCTGCTTTTTTACACAAGTGAATTGTAGCGGCACATTTACATTAAGTTTAACTAAAGGGAATCAAACCCAGCACTTGAGGAAGAAAACTGCACCACCCAGTATTTGTTAAAACACATTTTGATAGATTAAACTTTGCCTTTAGCAACTTTCATCCAACAGCAATTACCCCTCTCTCGCTACTGCTACAGCAGCCTGGAGATAAACTCTGCTGTCTCAGCTGCCTTTTGCAGTGCCCACAGAGCAAACAGCAATTGGAAATCAGCATCATAAAAACACATTCCTGGTGATTTAGAATTTGCTTAGTGTTACTTATTTCTACAGATGTAAGGAGCTAAGTGAGACCAAGTCACATGAGTAGTATTGCATGATGGTTTTAATTCAAGTACGGCAAAAAATTAGAGGTGAGGTGACTTCTCGTGGTCATTTTGTCACCGAAAAGGGAAAATAATTACCGGAAAAATGATATTTTCACTGACAGTACAGGCTAATTAGTTTCCCAGGGAGAAGATGTTGGTAGCAAGGGGCTTTACACAGGGATCCTTTGTCATTTTATGGATGCTCATCTATCAACTGTCAGATTGTTTCAAAAGAGTTCGGGTCATGATGTTTTCCCTCTGCACCTTTCCCATCATGGTGGCCCAAATTTGCCTGAATAGCTGTGAGTCGTCTTGTTTGCCTAGTCTGGGCTTTCACAATGGGGCAGGAGGTGGCCGTGTTGCTGTGGCTGCACAGCGTGGGGGTTTGTCAGGGAGCGTGTTATCAGGGCTTTCGTGCACAGGACGCACTGGCAGGACACGCGCTTTCCTTCTCCAGGCAAGGCATGCTTCGCAAATTGAGTGGGACTCCCCTAGGTGGAAAACCTCGTTTTGGTTCTCATGAGGGAGAATGTCTCCTTGGTTTGAGTATTAAAGATACACATAAAAATATATCCATAAAAATGCCCCAGTTTCATTAGTCTTTCCCACATCATATTTTGGGTCATCATTCCTAAGACACAATTATTATCTAGCTGTGACAGCAGAATTAATGCAGATAAATATTGGAATTTTTTGACCTGGATCTCTCAAAGGATACAGGTGCCTTGACATTAACAGACGTAAAAATGATCACCACTTCTTGCAGAGATGGCCCCACCTATGAAGCAATAATGAAAGGGGTTTTGGCCAAACTTAAGGAAGTTTGATGTTGTGAAACAGCAGCTGTACCTCCCCTGCTTTGCCTTCCACTGGAAGCTGCTGCCTGGCAGAGTGTGGCTCGTCTGTACCCCTGGTCCTGTGGCAGTATCTAAGTCCTTGGAAGGCTCATAAACTCTTCCTTATCTATCCTGGGAAATCTTTCTTCTTGGCACTTTTCCGTAGAGAGAGTTAAACTAGTCCTTGATTCCTGTTGTGCCCAAAATGTCCCAACCTCCCCTTTGCTTTTCTTTCTTTTCTTTTTTTTTTCTTTTCTTCCCCCTCCCCTCCCCTTTGATTTCTCATACATAAAAAAACCCCAAAACCTTAATTCAGCTGTGTCACAGACATATTTTATGAAAAATCCTTTCCTTAGGATTTTTTCTCCTGAGAAGCCTCAGGAACAAAATGTAAACAATGATTATCTGCTGCTGTGGAATGCAACAGGTGCATCTGTGATTGGTCTCATGCAGTTGTTTCTAATTAATGGCCAATCACAGTCAGCTGGCTCAGACTCTCAGGCACAACCTTTTGTTATCCTCCTTCTTCTTGCTAGCCTTCTGATGAAATCCTTTCTTCTATTCTTTCATTATAGTTTTAGTATAATATATATATATATCATAAAATAATAAACCAAGCCTTCTGAAACATAGAGTCAATATTCTTGTCTCTTCCCTGGTCCTGGACCCCTGTGAACATCACCACACAGCTGAGAGTAGGCTGCTGTTCTTGGGACAGTACCCAGTGTCTTGCAGCAGGACTAGCTTGATTTTAGACATGTTTATAAATACTGTCATTGAAATGTCATGAACATTTAATATTTAATGTTAAGGACAAAATACTTGTCCTTAATGTTAACAATAGTGTAAATTGTCAAGGCAAGGTTTAACACACCCAGCCCGCTTCTTCCTTTCTTTTTATTTGGGACAACTCATTTTAGATTGTTACTTATTTATAAGTAATCTGCAATCTGGACTTTAAGAATTTCTATGAGAATTCACTGACAATGGGAAAAAAAAAGGGTGAAAATGTGACTTGAAAAATCTGTGTGGAGGAGGGAAAAAACCTAAACCAAAATGATTTGTCTTAAAGAGTGGTAATATTACTGCATTTCTTTAGCAACACAAGTAGTTTTATAGTTTGGATTGCTTGTGTATGTAGCCCCTAATATTTTTTTTCAGTTCATTAAATGAATTGGTTGTACAGAGATCCTAATACGACAAATGCTAATTTCTAAGACTTTTTCTGGATGTGACTAAACAAATGTAAAAAATGAAGGCTGGAGGCCTATAGCTCGTCTCAATTTCTACTTGTGTTTCTCAGTGACACTTAAGAGTAGCTGAAAATGCTCCCTTGATGGAGTCAGATTGCTTCTTTATTAATTCCATTCATAAATACACACTGGGTGTCCAGTGGAGCACTTAAAACCCTGATAATCAAAAGCTTATTGTGTGTTTGAGAAGCTTGAAAGGGAAACTGAAGTAAATACCAAGGGAGAGTAGAATAAAGTTAGAGTTTTTCTTTCTAAGTCAGCAGGAGGTCGTCTAAAGTATAATGTTATGCACAAGTTTTACCATCGAGGCTGTGATGGGGGGTGTGATATGTGTGCAATTACAGTAGTAAAATCAGCATGCCCTGCATAACTAATGCAGCACTCTGCAGATGGTAGCACCCCAGAGCAGCATTAACAGCTATCTGATGGCCTCTGTGTATGTGAGACATGAAGGACTTGTACCTTTATTTCAGCTCTGCATTTAACTCTGTTCCACTCAAACAGCACAAGGCAAAGTTCCTGCAAAAGCTATTAAAGAATAGAGGCTATTTGTTTTTTCTCACATGTGTCTTTCTCTAAGGCAAATATTCTTGAGTTTGAATGTTGAGGTTTTCTGGGGGGAATTTGATTTGTTATATTAGTAAGGTTCTCTTCTCAGTGACTGTGTATGAAGAATGGAAAAGTGGTGTTTGCACTATAGTGAGGCTGGGTTGCTTGAATTAATGTGGTTACACAAATTTCTCTCCTTCCTTTAGCTCTAGGGCAGAGTTATAAGGAGATAAAAAGCAAAGGCTCTTTCTTCCAGAGGTGCCAGTTCTCCATACTTTCTGTAAATCTTCAGTTCTCATCAGCTGAGGACCTGCATAAGCTCTCAGACTACAGCTTTGAAAAAGCAATTCTGGTTTTAGATTAATGTAACTTCTGCTTAACTGTAAATTTACTTTTACCTGGGTGAGGAGTGTGCCCTGAGGCTTGGGATCTGTGCAGAGCTTGAATCTCTTTTTGGGTCTTTTCTTAAATCTCAGACCTGGCAAGCAATAGGAAACAAGTTCTGAGCTGATAGGCACTGTGGTGGCCTGAGTCTGTGGCATAGATGGGTGCATCCTGTGAAGAAAATGATCTGATTCTTCAGCACCTCCCATTATTTTATGGAACCATTTCCATGACGGCATGGCAGCAGAGGATCACACATGAGGAGCCATGAGAAGTACCGAGAACTGGAAATAAATACTTCTCTGAGATAAACAATAACATTGATCTTGGCCGAGCATAACACAGAATTTCTCCCAAGACCCCCCTGCCAGGTCCTTTGAAACCTCGAGGCCTAAGCAGATCCATTTTTGGGCAGAATTGCTTAGTTGCTTTCCTTTGCAGAAATACAAAACTATACTTTCTTCTTTTTTTTTTTCTTCTACTAATAACCATGAATGATGGCAATGTGAATGCCTTGTATTCTACTCTCCTCATCAAAACTACAAAGAAATAGAAAGATCTGAAGCTTCCAGGCCCCTGCAGTAATAATAATGAGATTGATTTTTTCAGATTACACGCTGGAGAATAAAGCAAGGAGGATGCTATTCCATACATCCATAGTAGACAGACTGAGAAGTTGTCTTTGTGACCCCAAATGATTTGGTAAGACGAAAATTGGAACATCACCTCAATATAGAAGTAAATTAAGTTATAGGGGAGTGAGGAGAGAGTAGAGTAGCAAAATCAGTGTTTTAGTCACCAAATATTATTCTAGATAGATTTTCCTTAGTCTATTCTGCAGTTATCATTTGTAACCTCAAAGGATTTTTTCACCTGTGTTCTTCATGAAGGCATGTGATCTCACTCTGCCTACTGCATGCAGAGGAAAGAGCT
This sequence comes from Calcarius lapponicus, assembly GCA_039654755.1. Classification (NCBI taxonomy): domain Eukaryota; kingdom Metazoa; phylum Chordata; class Aves; order Passeriformes; family Fringillidae; genus Calcarius; species Calcarius lapponicus. Next base: position 45,437,960 of record CM077466.1, read on the forward strand.
CTCAAAAACTGCTCCTGATCACGAGGAGGAAAAGTGAGTGCAACAGCTATCTTCATTTGGGCAAGACTGTGCTTCTGTCTGTTCTCACTATAGTGCAGTGTTGGAATAATCTTTATGTTTCTGAGAATTGTGTCTTCTCCCAGACTAACATGGAACAGAAAAGTAGAGCTTTTACACTGCTGGTGTATGGCAGAAAGGATCGAGATAACTAGGTTGGGGAAAAAAGCTTGTCTTTTGATGCTGATCTAGAAGGGGTCAACAAAAGAGCAGGTAAATGAAACCAGAGGGATTCCAGTGTGGGTGAAGCAAACCTGGTAAAAAAGAGAGACTCAAAGATCTGGGTTCTGCCTGGCATTTCTCCACCAAGAAGAGTGCACACTGCTAGAGCCCTGCCCTGGTGTGAGGGTTTGGTGCAACCCCTGCTCTTGGCAAAGGTGGCCTGGCCTAGGGAGCGCTCGGTGCATCTGGAGCCACCGTTCATCCCAGCATCAAGGGCAGGTGACCCTGGCCCCTGGCTGGTGCACCAAAGCAGGAAGATGTGCATGGGGATGTGTCCTGACAAACAGGTGGCTTTAACTGCACACATCCTTTCTGCTACTAATCTTCATTTGTGTGTGTCAAGGGCTGTTTTTAACCTGTCTGTCAGTTTTAGAGCAATCTTCCATATTCTCCAGCATATGCAGGCAAGTGCATAGGAGCTGAACTCTTTGTCATGTCAGGCTGGGGTTTCTGTTTGCATGACAGAACTTTTCATGACATATGAGTTTTTAAATAAAAAACAGAGAGGCAGCAAATCACTTTGGTTCAGACAACGGAAGAGGGGGAAAAAATCCCACCTAAACAATAGATGTTTAAGTAGAAAGTGTTCCAGCTCCTTCTGACAAAGAGCCTCCAGAGGATTACAATGCAGTCAATGTTGCTTTAATTAAATTTAATGCTGTGTGAAATGCACTCTGAGAAACTTTGATGAATGACTGGGGCAATTCATGTGGCTCACTAAAGGGCATCCAGCTCTTGCAGGGGTGTCAAACCACGATGAATTGGTTAGTACAGGCATGTTTATAGACTGCCTAAGGAACCTTGTATCTGTGTGGTAATGTCAGAGATAATGTTATGATTCTCTGGACCTTGGGGGGCTTTGGTGACATGGTTAATGAGCCAGCCCAGGGAGTGTCCCAGTAGGTTACTTGCAGACCTCCCACATCAAAAGGAGCAGCTTTGCCCCTTCAGAGCCTGCTGTCCTCTAGATCTCTCAGCTGGCCCTTGCTTTCTGTAGGGCCACTTTTTTTTTTTTTTTCTACCTCCTCCCCCTTCTTTTTTAGTTCTTAGTCAACATTAACTTTGGCTGCTGAAATTAAAAAGTTGTTAGTTTTTAAGTTGGTTTCTCTTTGACCCACCTACACAATGGCTTTCAAAGATTTTACAGGAATAGCAATTTCCAGTTACCCTCCTCCCAAAGCCTCAAAATGATGACAACAATAAAGCTTAAGTCAAAGAGGAAAACAAGGGAGGAAAAAATCTTAACTTTCCCTCTTTCTGTTCCTTCTTGCCCCTTCACAAAAAAGAGGAATGTTTCTCCCATTCCGAGTTTGGTTACAAAGCAATGGGCTATGATAGTACAACTGGGTCTTTTATCTGCCGCACCCAAAAAAAGTGAAGGAAAAAAAAACCTACCAAAAAACAGTGGATCAATTGATAAATGAAAGTCTGTAATTCATGTTTGATTTAAAGGGTTGATTATAGGCCTGTGGAAAAGGTTGCTTAACAATTTCTCTTTGTAAGAGGAAAAACCTCACTGTATGTTTGGTTTAAAGTGAGGTTAGATGGCAAGTAAACATTCTTGTAATAATATCGTGATCTTTGCAAAATTCTTGGTCCAGGAAGTTGATGTTCAGTATATTACATCACTGAAGGAGGCAAACATCAAAGTTAATGCAAGACTACCTCAAATGATCCTTATAAAATATAAAAAATCTGAAACTTTTATTGTACTTTTGAATTTTTAGAGGAAAGAAATGAGTCAGGGCTCATGGATTTAATAAATTTCCTATCTCATGAATCTAGTGATGGGTATAAAAGTTTTGCTTTGAATGACTATATGTTTAAAACTTGTGATCTTGGGCAGAGAAATAAGTGCTAATGAGAAACCAAGATGGGATCTTCTGCAATGCCATAAGCAGCGTGCTAATTGATCTGGCCTTAGATGTTCACAAGGTCTGGTAGTGTGTCATGAACTTTGAGCATTTATCTGCTATTGTGCTTGATTTAAGCATTTGTTCACATCAAACAGTACTGAAGAAATGGTAAACATAAATGTGTATATGTTAGTTTTTGAGTATACTTATACAGTCACACTTAGGTTGAGTCAAATACTCACTACGATTTGCTTTCAAATCCTTTTGTAAAGCTTCTTTATCCCTCAAAGTTTAAAAAGAACTCAAACAACAAAACACCTCACTCAAACAAACAAACAAATCCCATCTAGGTGAGTCATCTCTGGCCATCTCGTTGTGAAACAGCCAGAAATGGTTGCCTGCTTTCTGCAAACTTTGTGTTGGACAGTTCTGCTAGTGGTGGCTTCCCACAGCAAGAGTGGGGGGAAAGGGTAGTGGTAGTGATTTGTGTGGTTAATGATGATATTGACAGGTATTAGGTCTTTTGGTGTTTTGTGGAGGTCCTAATCACTCTTTTGTAAGTTCATCAAATGTTTAGCTATTCTTTAAATGCAGTTGTAGCACATCAGGTGGTGAGATGAAGAGGCAGCTGTGCCCATAAGCTTGTAGCGTAGTGGTTATGGCAGATCTTGTTTATTTTAAGCACATGAAGTGGAACATTTATTTCAGAAGGCTGGATTTTTTTCTGCTTTTTCTAAAAGAAGTAGCTATGCTGTTCATCACCAAGCCAGCACCACCCTTCTGGTGACACACTGTGTCAAGCTGTCTATCCTGAACCGTTTGCTCTCTTCCCTCTCCAGGCAGAGAGGCCTTCTGTGTCTTGGTAGGGGATGACAGTGGCTTCCAGGGTGGCATTGTCAACTTTGTAAAATATAGCAAAATCATTTTTGTCGAAAAATTATTTGCAGAGATTGAGCTGGTTTTTGTTGAGAAAGCAAACAAATACATACATGCCAACAAATACGTTTCCTACAAAGCTACATTTGCTGGAGTGTGCAGAACAAATGCTGGATGATTAGAGTGAAGGTTTTTTTTAAGATTGTTGTAAAGGCCAATGTGTCTTTCAAAGGGCTGCATAATTTCTCCTCTGGTTGCAGCGCTGGGAGATGCTGCTCACCTATTCCTGAAGAACTGGAATGGCCTCCTGGCCATACTGCAAGGGAAGGTGGAAAATGGGCAGAGCCAAGCCAGGCCCTTCCTTCCTTCTATCTCTCTGTTATCTGAATCAACTATCCAGGTAGAAGCACTTAAAGGGCATTTATTTAATAAGTTACTTGCTGCTGGCCAATATTGCTATAATGAAGTTGTAACTAGATCAGAGGGGAAGCAAATGCCAGGTTTGGTTTGGTAACTTGTCTTGCAGAGAAGAGGGGAAAAAAGGCAGAATAAGCTGAGTGGTTTCCAAGACCTTAATCTATTTTTAAATAGGTCTCTCTGAAACTGTAGCAGCAACAACAATCTTTGCTGTAGTTAATGGGCTGTCAGTGTATCCTTTATTTGAATGACTGTTTTCTGAATCAGAAGTTAAAGACATCGTGTTGCTGTCGCTGAGTCAATGGCAGTAAGTCTAACAAAGGACCTTGAAGCCACTCTGAGCAGCAGCCTCTGATGGCTTCAAAGTAACAGCAAGGTCAAGGAAAAGGCAAACATACCTAACAGTGTCCCAGTCTCACCAATGCAGCCACACAGAGTGTTTTTGTCAGCCAAGCTCAGAGCACTCCTTTATTACCTTTAAAGGTTGGAATGGTGCAACAATTAATAAATCTGGCTCACAGAAGTGAGCTTGAAGAGCCAGAGCTATTCATAATCCTGATGGTGGGCTGGTGGCAAATGCTGATGGTCAGTGGGGGACTCAGAGGGGAGTCCTGGGTCAGGACAGCTTCCTCCTGGTTCAGTCAGGGTCTAAAGCTCTCATGATCTCATGTGGATATTCCATGCCTTGGTGTTTGAAGGAGTGCAGGATGGATTTTGTCTCTTTGACAACTGTAAAGAGTGAAAGTGGATTGAAATGGAGAGGTGATGTGACATTCCAGGACAGCTGCTGTGCTAGGCGACCAAGCTGTTTGAGAACTTGGAATCAACTCACCCTCTTGGTATATTCTGTCCTTTTCCAATCATACTTACAAAGAAATGAGTCTCCCTTTTTAGACTGTTGAGGGCCGGGAGGAGTTAATTAGGTGAAATAAGGTTGGACTGGGTGATGCTCAGCTGGTAAATGCCTGTGTGGCAGTGGGGACAGGCAGTCAGAGAGAAATTAAGGAATGTAGAGGGGAAAACACATGGTAGATGTAACCCACCCTTTAAGCACTGCTAAAGGAACACAATGTCTAATTTTCTAGAGGCAGTAGTACCTCAAATGGGATTCCTAGCCCATTCATGCTGGGCCTGTGGGTCAGCCCCTACCAAGAGACAATTTAAGTTCACCATGTGGGTTGCAGTGGCTGGGTCTGAGAAGATAGGCTGGAGCTAAAGCTCCTTCTTTCAGTTGAGCCCTTCTTGCTTTGACGTGTTATAACTGGACATTTAACACGATTTTAACATAGGGTTTTTTGTATTTGGTCTCTTTGCATGGTTTAAAATTCATTTTCAGGCTGTGATCTAATGGCAGTAATTACCTCAGAAGTGCATACAGTACAGGGTATGTTTATTTTTGTTTCAGCCAAGGCAAATGATTACAGGTCTTGGCTTCACTTCAGGGCTCAGCTCTGTTGGGAGAGCCAAAAAAAACATCTACCTTTGCAATCTGGCAAGCAGGTTCTAAATACCTTATGTGAATGTTTGATTTAATGATATGAAGGGTAGCGAGAGCAGGACAGCACAGCCCTTTGAGTCTTGGTGTTGCAGGGGACTGCAAATCACTTTCTAACTCTCTGTTGTGGAGGGAGACAGCTTTGTCAGACAGTGACTACAATCCCAAGTATCAAACATGAAGTTGCCCACCATTTATCCCGAGTTTCCGCAGCGTCATCTGAGCAACATTGGCAACAGCATGAAAGGCATGAGTAACAAAATACCTGTGAGATTTGCCTGTGGGTAGGTTTCAGTAGCTATAGGAATAACACAGTCTGTTACACACAAAAATTAGCTCACATAATTGTTTGCTTAGAGCTCATGACAAGCATAGCTGTTCCTTCTTTAAGTATTTCCTGGCATCTGATGAGAGAGGGTGGATAAACAGGGAGAACAATCTGCTTTATTCCTGTTGAGCAGTGTGTGGTGATAAAACCCACCCTGCTTACTCTGTCCATCCAGAGTTAACTAAGAACTTTGTGTTTGGTGTTTCTATCAAGGTACAAAGGATTTAGTTTAATTCTTCTGCTTAAGGAATTGTAACATAAAAATCAAATCCTTAATTATGTCTCTAAAGAGCAGAAGAGAAGTTTTCATCCTTCCCTCAGTTTAGCTTCTTTGTGATGCATACCAAAATATGGCTGGATACACGTGGGAAACACATGAAAGAATTTTGTGGATCCTAGGTTTAATCTTTGGAAAGAAAATGTGCCCTATGAATATCTGACAGCATTGGGGGATCTGTTTGTAAGCACAACTAATGTGATGTGTAGATTCCATATGTGCTTTTCTACCTTGTAACTCTTGGGAAAAACAAGAAGTTGTAGAAAAACCTGGAGAGTGCTCCTCCTAATGGTTACCTGAGTTAAGAAATGAGATGGTGATAGTTACCTTGGAGCTGACGCGAATTTCTCTAGGAACCAGGATAACTAAGCACATCTCAAGGTCATGAAAGGAGGATTTAGCCTACTTTAAACATTTTTTTTAAGTAATCATGACTATTAACCTTTGGCAGTCTGGATTCAAGACACCTACAAATGCTCACAACCACTGAAAAGAGAAACTTATACTTTAAAAAGTTGACTCAGTTTCTAGGAAGGAGAGACATGTAGTTCTGGCTGCTTTGATTTTAACTCCTTGAGCTTCATCAGCTGAAGTTGTTTTGAGTTAATACTGGAAAAGAGAAGATCAAACTCTTCCCTCCTTGAATAGAATATGTGATTTTAACAGTTTTGTATTTTCTGGCTTTCTCACTTCACAATCTAATTTCTCTGCTACCAGAGATCCTTTTAGTCACATCTGTGTTAAGAATTTAAAAGCAATATATATTTAAATGCAAAACAATATTGCTGAGAGTGTGCTCTATGAAAAAGTACATTTGAGGTCATGTACACATATATGTGTAGTGTTACTATGTGAGAGAAAATGAGATGATACAGTGGTGATGAGTGAGGTCATGTCTTATCTTATATTTTCAAGAATTTTGAATGTTTTCATGAATGATGAAACTCTAAGAAGCAATTTTAGAACATACAGAATTACTGGGGGTCACAGCCTTTCCAGACTGTGTTGCTGGAGCCTTAGATATAATTAATTTCAAATAGTGCTAGCTATAATTATATAGTAATTATAGATGTTTGTGGAAAATGCTCAAAACCACCTACAGGCACACAGCTGAAATCCCTGCTTGATTTGAGCCACAACAGGAAGGTTAAAAAATGGTCCTTTTCATGGTTTCATGAGATCAGAAGCAATACCTTTGAAATGGTAGTGTAGAAATTCTGTTGCACATTGTACAGTGCTCATAAAACCAGGAACTGTTTTGTAGGCTTTCCAGGAAGGAGAAGTAGAAGCTCTGAGAGCTTTGGAAAGAGGGAGTTGGAACTTCAAACCTTCCATTTCACCTCAGTAGCAATGCTCCACAAGGTTCACAAACTTTGCACAGGTTTCTCCTGAGTATTTTGAATGTGAGAAGGAATGCAAGAAGCTGTTGCTCTCCTCAGGAAAGAAATTGCTATATTTGCTTCACTACTGTTAACAGCAGCTGGTATAAAACCAAAACTAAAACCAAGTGTTAGTGGATCTGTAAAGGTGTTTCAGTATTACTCCAACCCTGATTTTAAAAAAAGCAAATCTAAAAGCTTACACAAACATTCATGCAGCTATACTGTGCTTTTCCTTGGGAAAAAGTAGAAGAACAAAGCCTGAGGGTGGTTAGCACTGATGGGAAAGCAGTAACTTTTCTTAGATGTGAGGTTTTGTTGCTTTTAACTTGAATGAGGATGAACACGCAATCCTTTGAAGGCCCAAGTGTTCCTCCAGCATGAAATCAGAGCAGCAAACTTTACTTGAGAAGAATAGTTGCTCACAACTTAATTACATTGATCAATGAGATGATTTAGATTTAGGAGGGATGTGTGCAGCAAAGGTCAGAATCTGGGAAGATCTCAAGGCTGGTTTAATGTGCTCATTTCCCCAGCTCTTGCTTCCCAATAGCTTCCACAGAGATCATTAAAGTCAGCGAATGCTGAGATCTTCAAAACATTACAGACATCTGTAAACTTCTTTATCTAGAAAAAAAATTATGTGTTTCTTTCTTTACATCCACCAGTAGCTGAGCCAAGCTTGTTTCAAGCAAGGAAGACTTGTAATATCAAAGATTTACTTAATTTTTATTGCTGCGCATAAAACATCTGACAGTATTTGCCGAGAAAACCAAAATGCCTCTCTTTGTTTGCACAAGCCAAAGGAAAAGTACAGTGTATCCATCTGCAAACGAACATCAAAGCCCTTTTGCAAAACCAGGGTTGGTGACATGTATTTGGAATACCAGTGTGAGAGCCGCCTGTTACAGAGTCATGCGGGTCTCTGCACTTGCCCAGCATAATCCTGATTGGAGCCACGTCTTTTCTTTTTTCTCTTTATTGTCACTTCGTGGTTACCATCTGTTGATGAGTAGGATTAACAGCACATTTTCAGTGACATTTAGCTCTTTTAACAAACTCTCTTCAGTCAAAGGTTGCTGGCCTGAAAAAAAAAAAAGAGAAAAGTCATTAAGCAAACAAATCTTTGCCAAGAGTTGATGCTAAACATGCCATCACTCTGTGTGAGTTATTCACTGTATATGAAATTTATTCCACAAGACTCTGACCTTGATGTTGATTAACCAGAAATCCCTTCTTGTCTTGTCACTATTAACAGCTTTAGGTGCCTCAAGTGGCCCTTCTCTCTTTTCTTTTTCTTTTAAGCATCCATTAAGGAAGGCTTTGCCCAATTTGTCATTTCTTTCATAGTGCTGCTCATTGGCACAACCTCTTGAGGCATGAGGAATCGGGGTATTCCTTTAGCCTGGTGATGTATCTCAGGGGAGACTTTTACTGTTTCAGGCAATTGAGTCCATTATCCAAAAAGCCTGAAAGGGGAAATGGGATTTCTCCCTGTCTGTGTTCCTGTTTTTGAGGCCTGTCAGTGGCGGTAAGGCCACTTTATGACTTTCTGGGCAGAACAGGGTTTCAGCACTAGATCTTGTGAGGCAGAGAGGGAGAATTGTACGGCTGTTCTTTACTTGTTCAAGGCTCAGAAGGGCCTCTCTGTAGACGTCAGAGATGGAGCATCAGTAGATTGCCCTTAGGTCACTCAGCTTTGAGTAGACCCCAAATATGGAAGATGGCTTAAAATCACCTCCAGCTCAGTATAAACACAGGATCAGAGCAAGAGCTGAACCTTTTTGGTGCCTGCTGCTAAGCATGAAACCATTTACGGAACAGAAACACTGCAGGTATTCACTTTTGCTGGCAATTCCTGGAAGGGGTGAGGGGGAGAGATCAAGAGAAGAGAAGCACACCAAAATAAATGCTGGTTGGGTTTTTTTGTATTCTTTTTGGGTGACATCATATAGTGATAAGTTGAATAGACTGGAAGGATTGAAAACTTGACTTGTTCTAAAGCTGGCTAGGAGTGGATTGCATTACAGAATATAGCTGACACCTCTTTCTGTGAAGAAAACCGGGCTGCCACAGACTTTGTGGAAACTGGCATGGATTCATTTGGTGCTTTGTGATTTTGCTGCATGACACTCACCTCTGACAGTCTCTTGGCACACTCTTTTGTGGTGGAATATGATGTTTATCACCACAGCTGTGTGAGATTGTACCCAGTCTGAAAGGCTTTCAGGATCATTGACAGTCCATGACAGTCCAAGAGTCCTCCCTCTCTTTCCTACTGGTTATACCATTTGAGTGCATCACTCATGGTTGGCTGTTCCTTCCATAGCTTATAAGCAATCCTGCAAAACCAAACATTCAAAAAAGGCATGGTGTCATTAAGATAACTTAGATAATCTTAATTCTGCTCCTTCACGCAAGTATGAAATATGCATCACTGTGGTATGAGTGGCTGCTACCACCCTCCCAAGCCCAGGTAGGTTCTTTGTCACATCTTCATCCTACAGTGGGATGGATGGTGCAAAGCAACCATTCCTTCTTTGGGCTTCAGTTGCTAAATATCCTGGAAAGGCCAATGTAGAGCCATTAACTTCTTAAGGGCATTACTAGGATGCTGCTGGAAGTGGTATCCCTATGATACGTGTAAGACTGCTAGGGATGGGAGATATATTGGACCTGGCAAATTCTTGTCCTTCTGAAGAGCATTAATGCTGGGGTGGAGGTGGGGGAACATTGGTGTGGGGAAAGTGAGTAGATACAGCTGAAAACCATTGTGCAATTCTTATTTACAGCACAAATGTACATGCTTACGTTTCAGGCAAGTGTAGGCAAAACAACATCCTTAACAGGGAATGTGAACAGCTATTACAGCTACATCTGCAGGAGAACTCAGCAAGCCAAATGCAAAATTATGAGATCATGAGAGAAATACACAATCAAAAATGCTGAAACACCTTAGTGACTTAAAAACTGATTATCCTTAATGGTTTGGGGTTTGTCACAATCTATATGTTTGTCAAATGCTTTGTTTTTAACAGAAGTATGATTTTTTTTCATGAAACTGTCTAAGTGACAAACCTCTGATCAACTTAGATCCAGATAGATATAACTAGTTGATTTTTAAATAAATTATTGTGTATGCTAATTTGCTAAAAGTTTTCAGGTTAGTCTCCTAGCAGTATTTTTTTCAGTTTGGGCACTACTTTATTTCAGGCTTTGTTGTTCATTGTCTTGTCACATAGGACCCAGTTTGTACAGTCTGTTATTACTTTTTTCTTTAGTTTTAAAAAGCTCCTTTTATCCAATTTTCTATGATTTCCTGTGTTATGTGTGAGGTCATTTTGTTATTTGTAGTGTCATAATATCCAATAATCATACTAATTTGACAGGCATTGTTTGAAGGGGGAGAGAAGTTGCTTCACTGCAATGACTACAGCTGATACCATCTGATCATCTCTGCTATCTCCTGCTTTCTGTGGTTAAACAGGAGTGCAGCATTTCTGCTGATGTTCTTTCCTGCATGTCCACAGGTCAAATGGAAAAGCAACCGTTGTTTTCTCCATAGAACTCTGAGCATTGCAAAGCATGACCTGCTACTCCATTAAGAAATCTGCAAAAACTGAGCTGATTGTCTCCTTGCATTGAGCAGTTTCTTGGTTGGTTTCTAAGAAAACAGTCAGTTGTTTCTCCTTTTTGTGTGTGTGTGTGTGTGTGTGTGTGCTCTCTACCTCTTGAGAGATTCCAGGTTGCTCTTGTTTTCCTTTGTTATATTAAACATGTAAATCTTTAAATCTGAGTTCAGCAGGTCTTGCCTGGAGATTGGTGATGTGGGCTTTGGGCTCTGATTGTCTAGGCTGCAATGCCATTGGATATGTGCATGGCAGCACATATTCAGTAACATGTTATTTGGTACCTTCCCCTGGGTCATCTTTCATGTGTTTTTTCCCACATACTATTTGATTTCCTTATATTAACTATAGAGGAAAAAACGGCTGACAGAACTGCAGCCTTTTCTGCAAGTCATTTGTATTTCTCACAGCTTTCACCAAACACCTGAGGAAACCAGTTTTCAATAACACAATATCACAGGCTGGCTATGTGCTGAACACCTCTTACCACCACCATCACATTGTGACCAAGATTCCTGTTTGGGCATCGCCAAAAGGCAGTTTTGGTCATAGACAGCTCCTCCTGATGACCTCTCATTGGCATTGAGATTTTAGCAACATTTGAGGCTCTGATAGCAAGAGGGTGTCGCAGTTCTGTATTAAATGGCCAAGTAAGACATCATCTGTTCATCCTATTTAATACATGCTTAAAGAAAAATGATGCAACCAAACTGAATTACTAAAGTTTTGGGTTTATTTAGCTTGTTATTGAACTGTCTTCTAGTTTCTGCTTTGTGAACAAAGACGATACAATATTGACCAAAATTATCTTAATTTATTACAAAGCTGTGGTACATGAACAAGCTGAGGGAAATGTAGAAATCCTTGTAGCTTTCTAATAGGATAGTTAGCTAGGGAGCTGAGATGAACTCAGCAGCACCTGGATATTTGCTAGCATGGGTTGTTAAAGTACTACAGAGAGGCTCTAACATACACAAGGTATATATGATATCACTATATATGATATAACTATAGAAACATGGCCAGGAAACATCAGAGATGACTATTTTGCTATCAATTTTTGACATGATCACCATCATTCAGATGTTTTCCTCTTTTTTGAGGGAAGGGGGGTGGAGGTTTGAAGTTCAGTCACAAATTCCCGCTGGCAGCAGCAGGATGGCGCACGTTACTAGAGAAGATGCAGTGATTTCTCAGGCCTTTCTTTCTGTTAGCTATGAGAGAATAAGCTGTGCTATATTTTATTCAGAATTAGCAGCACTGCTGATATGCTTGATGTTTCTGACACCCTGCTGGGACCTGGTGTAACTGGCTTTTTTGGTGTGTGCAGGTGAAGAGGCTCACAGGCTGCGCAGAACACAGCCTGTGTGGCATTGGCTCCCCTGTTGATTTAGTTTCATTTTCTGTTTTTCTGACTTGCTCAACTGCCTGTAACGGCATTAAAGTATTCTTTTGATCTTTGTTTCCATGTGTTCACTAAAAACAGTTCTAGAAAGCCTTTATGCCAAAGGAACATTCAGAGTGAGAGGCAGCTCTCAGATTTGTTTCAAAAATCATTGGCTAATTGCATACTTGACTGAGCCTTGTTTATAATAACCTCTACTGAGAGAGCCTTTGCTGGGAACTTAATGCAAAATCCCTGATCAGACAAATCCATTCAGAAGTACACGAGTCCTACCTTGGACAGCAAGTACAGACAAGCACCTATTGTTACATCCATACTGTGCTGTCAGAGTCAGAATATTTCCTGCCCAGAATTGTGTTCAGAGGTACAGACAGAAGCAACTGCTTGGGACATAATGCAAAGGAGTTGGGAGGGAAGCACAGACACTGGCAACTAGAGGAGTACATGACTGTGCTTCCCTCAGGAACTGAAGAACCAAACTGCTGGAAAATGCTTTAGCTGGAACATTGATATCTCAGCAGGAACAATCTCAAAAATTTCAGATTGATACATCCTCTTACATTTCAGACTGATCCTACTCATTCACTGTTAAAGTCTACGTTCATGCCAAGGTGACCAGAACATAGACTTCTTACCTACCAGACCAAAATAATCTCTTTACCTCCACAGCTTGTCACATTGTCCCCTTCAGTCTGCCAACACACACTTGCTAAAATGGACTTCTGTTTCCATAGGTCAGGATAATTGACCTTCCCACTCCTCTATGCCTTCCTTGACTTTGTGAGCCCTGTCAAAACTTTACCATCATCTTCTAAATCAGAAACAACCTCACTGCTTCAACTGCTTTCACTTAATTCGTGCACTCATTCCCTTCCCATTCTTGCTGCTTGCTGTTTCAAATCTGCATGGATGTTTATGTGGCTCTAGTGAATATGAGTGAGTATTAATTATGTTATATGTGGGAAGGAGGGAAGAAGGGGAAAATATGATCTGGAATAAGACCTTAAGGAATTTGATTTTTCTGTAGTATTGTCACTGAAGAAGATACAGAGCTCCCACAAGTTAGAGGAGAGTACTTTGAGAAAAAAATCAATATTAGTGACAAGCAACAAAAGTATATTTGCTCCCCACAACAACTCAGAGTGCCAACAAATTGCATCAGTGAAGTCTTCTTAGAGCTGACTTCCAAAGAGAGTGATTTTGGGGGAGAAATCAATCTAACTACATTTCATCAGGCTGGATTGGGTAGTGAGGATTGGCCACACATACTGGCTCTGCTGTCCAGTGGAAGTGCTGATTTCTTAATTCAAGCTACAATTTTAAATGAACTGTGGGATATTGCAAGCTTCCAGGTGTTTGGGGTTGGTGCTCTTATAAAATTATGCCGTCTTGGTTATCCCATGTGTAGCTGGTGAGCAGCTTTTTGAAGACTTTTTTGAGAGGATGATTCAGCCCCTTCCTGCACCTCTTCATTGTCCCATTCTCCTGTCTGGAAAAGTTTGTGAGAGTTTTATGGATATAAATGGTCATCAAACCATTCATTTATCTCCAGGTGAGGCATTGTATATGCCAACCACCAATAACAAATCAAGACTATTAAGTACTGATATTTTCTACAACAGGAAAAACAAATTCTTAAAGTCATTAGGAGCACTTGAAGCAAGAAATGCATGTGATGTTATCGTAACGTAAAAATGAATGGCTTACAGTGCAAGCAGAGTTTTTAAAGCACAGGATTGACAAAAATAATGTAGAAAGTTGTCAGCAAAATGGTGGGCTAATGTTCAAGAAAGTGGCTTTCCATGGTCTGCTGTCTTCTGCTGTGTAAGAAGGGAGCATGGTGCAGACTGCTTGGCTATTTCCTTTCTCGTACAGAAATCCTGAACCTTTACTGTCTCTCAGTCCAAAGCCAGACAGCACTTTTGTCATTTGAGTTCTCCATGTTTAGCTCGATGTTTTGTTAGCAGTCAGTGACCAAGCTGAGTGTGGCTGATTTTTATTGGAAAGGAATTGCAAGACAAGGCTGATAGAAGGCTTCCCTTTCCTATCTCAGTTGTTTTTGCCTTTTTCCCCCTGTATTCTATGTGTTTGAAGAAAAATATTGAGTAGCGTACAATGAACAGCATCTCTGGCAGAAACTGATACTTCCCAGCAGCCTGAAAGGCAGGAAGAGCTTTGGATTTAATAGACAGAAATACAAGAATAAATTTATCTTATGCTTTGAACCGTGTTGGTGGCTAATAGTTCTTCCAGCATCAGAAGACCGAAAATCATAGCCTGAGGTTATTTTTGGCCCTCATTCTAACCATTGGTGAGCCAGCTCAGAGATGGCAGCTGCTTGGTTCTAACCTTGTGAGATTCACCTTCCTTTAAGCCCCACCAATCCATAGTGCCTATGTGAAAAGAAAAATCTAGCATTCTAGAGAAGCTGTCATATACAAGCTGGAGGGCTGCTTTTTTTTTAAATCTTATTGCAAATTGCCTCAGATTTCCTGAGGGCAGAGAATCATGAACGGCAGTTCCACATCTGTCATCACTGTTTTACTCACAGATCCTCTGGCTTGACAGCATCTCAGAAGAAAATTGCCTGCACTTGCCATGCAAGTTGCAAAATGTACATAAAATCATCTTGGTAAGTCTTTGTAATACAGCTGGAAGAAAATTTCCTGCCTCCAGTGAGTATTCACCTTTGAAATGCTTTTGCTTTTATGTTCTATTTAGTGAAACTCTGTAAGAATGTATGTAATTGTCACTTAAAAACTCCTTTGGACCTGTGACTATACCAGAACTTTTAAGCCATGCTGAATTTGAGGATTCAGTTTTTCTATCAACCCTGCAAATGTTGTAACTCTTCTCCATTATTTGTGTATTGTTGATACATAGCACTGCACCTCCATAAACACCTCAGCTGAGATTACGTCTTTCAGAGCCAGTAGTATATTACTTGCCTATTCAGCAGTTTTTGCAGCACTTGAACCAAATTCTTTCAAATCAATAGTGCTGTGCTGTGATGCAGATTTTCAGCCACTCTATTTAGCAGGCACACAGAGTTACTTGATCTCAGATCTTTCAGTGGCAACACATCTCCCAATTTCTTCATAAATTGAATTAAATTGTTACTTCTTTACCCTGCCTTCACAAGCAAATTTAGACATCTCACTTTTCATCTTTCATTTTAAGTAGAAAAAACAATAGTAGCGATCACTTCAGTATTTTCATGGCCTAAGAGATGGCCTAATAAATTCATAGAATTTGCAGCTGCAAAGGTCTTTCGGTTAAGTTTTTCTAGCATACTTTTGCAAACTACTCTTAAGCCCCACGAGATCCTCTGAAATCAGCCTGGTATTATTTGTCTTAGACTAATAAATGAGGTACACAAAGGCTGTGAGATCTGTTGAAAGTTGGATAAGGCAGTGTTAGTGTAAGGAAGAGGGCATCCATGTACTTGACTAACTAATCCTCATGCTGTTACCAAAGTACATATCCCATGCACTGAGTGTTTCTGCTGACAGAAAATGGTTACACAAAATACCAGATTCAATCAAGAAGAAATTCTTCAGCTAATGAAAAGCTGGTTAAACTTTTGCTCTTGTTACTGTGACTATAATATAGATTTCTTTCTTT
This sequence comes from Calcarius lapponicus, assembly GCA_039654755.1. Lineage (NCBI taxonomy): Eukaryota > Metazoa > Chordata > Aves > Passeriformes > Fringillidae > Calcarius > Calcarius lapponicus. Next base: position 45,453,525 of record CM077466.1, read on the forward strand.
CCATTGAGAAAATCTGAGCAGTCTGAGCCCGTACATTATTCCACATTGATGGTGGAGTAACTGTCCCAGAGATTGCTCGGCAGCATAAACTGCTGCTTCACTTCATCAAGCCTAAGTGTTAACTACTTCCCATTAACTCAAATGTTCCCAGGTTCAGGATCAAGAGAACTTGCTTAAGCAAAGCATCTGTCTGAGTTCATCTCAAGTTAATGTTCCATACAGTGAAAGGCTGACAAGGGAAGAAGGGAAAGCCTTAGCACTTCTGTATATTCCACCATATAGAGGGATGGGGAAAGAAAAAAAGAAGCTTTCTGTGAGCCATCTCTTTACAATTCTGTGAGTTTGTTTCTTTATTTGTTCTGGTACTCAGAAGGGTGAGGGAAGAGATTTGTACTTACATCACAGAGTTAACAGTCAGGAATTTGCAAGCCTGAGGCCCTTGAACCTGATATATGAATCTACCAAATGCAGGGCAGACCTGGAAAGTGTGTGGTGGCTCTTGTCCAAAAGAACAATGATAATGCCATATAGGCAATACAAGATTTTGGGTGTCTATTTCACAATATATACAAGAGGGGAAAAATTATCCAGATGACCTCTCTCTCTGGGAAGAGGGATAAGTGGAGCTAAATGCAGACACATATTTCAGTCACAAATTAATATTACATCTTCTCAAAGAGCTGACATTTTACTGGTGTTTAGGATGTTTGAATCAGGGGGATGCATCGGTTCATGCAAGCATAATGCCTTCATCCCATTAGAGCTGTTTTTCAGAAACAGGAATGGTCTGTAGTTTTCCTTATGCAATTCTGCTAGGGAGGACAGCCTTGTTGCACTCTTGGGTTTGGGTGTACCTAACGATGTGCCGGGGGGAATTTGAGCGTGACAGTCATAACCATGCACCACAAACAGGCTCTCCAGAAGAGTTAAAATATTTAAAAGAGGCAAGCAGAGATGTGAGAGCTTAACAGTCCCCCATCCTTTGCTCAGTAAAGACATTTCATGATCCTCCTCTTGTTTGCTTGGTGACTAGCTTCCAGCAAATATTCTTTAGTTGCCTATATAGCATCTTTTCAAAATTCTTGTATCCATGTTGTTCCTTGCCTAGGAGTCCCCTCATGTTTCCACCTTTCTGTGTGGAGAGCCATTTCTTTCAGTCTGGCTTGAACCTGACTTGTACCTTCATTTTTCCTACCTTCTACAATAAGAAGAAACTGTTGATTCCTATATGCCTACTCCAAAGAACTTTATGTTTGTCAGCCTTGTCATATGCCTAAGTTGTCTCTTTTCCAGACTAAACAGTTCCAAACTGATCAGTCTCTCATTGTGTGTTTGTTGTCAAGGCTCCATGGATGTAATTCCTTCAGTCAAAATCTTAAGCTTGCATAGTGGCATGAAAACCATAATAGAAAACAAAAAGAAAAACATCTCAATTGGAAGAGATCTCCATCTGCTCTGGAGCCATGATATGGGGAGGACATGGAAGTGCAATTGGGGAAGAATTTCCAAAGAGACCATCAACGCCATTATCTAAAATGTAAGGACAACACACAAAAAGAATACCTTCCCCCCCTCAAGGGATTTCTAGGAGCCTCAATAATTTTATTCTAAAACAAGAAGATTTTTTTAGAATGAGGATGGTGAAACACTGGAACAGGTAGCCCAGAGAAGTAGGGGCCCCATCCCTGGAAACATCCTTGGTCAGGTTGAACATGGCTTTGAGCAACCTAATCTACTTGAAGCTCCTTGAACTGTTCTATAGAAAGCAGTACTAGAATATAATAGATTGTCATTACACATAATCTCATTACACAATCATTAAACATAATTTTCAGTACAATTGTATTTTTCACTTTTTACCAGTTCCTCTAGTATACACACTCTCTGTGATAACAGCACTGTACTTCAGTGTTTTCCACAAATACACTCCCTCCTATGTAGTCATAGGGTATCTTCATAAAAAATCCAACCCTCTGGTGTGATGGAGTTATTTCCTTGCTTCTGGGTTTTCCTCTTGCTGCAATTCCCCTCTCATGTCACCTGGTGGCTGCTGAACCCTTCTGCAGCTCAGAATGTGCCATTTGTTCCTGGGAGCAGCAGACACCTGACCTCCAAGCAGTCCCAGGAGATATAAGAATTTATGTTCTTTTCTTTTTTTCCCTAATTCCTAGTGATGGAATCTGACTCCATAACATTTCTGTGAGAAAAAGACAATGCTTTTCCATGGAAAAGGAGAAAGAACAGGCATAAATATTCTCATTTTGAGTTACCTCGTGCTATTTACACATAATTCCTCTTGATAGTTTGATGTGAGAATCAAGCCTTTAGTGTGAGGAAATACTTGATTCTTCATTAACAACCTCCTCTGCACAGCTGCATCAATAAGTAAATTGACTGGGTTCAGAAAGAGCAAGATAATTATTTTCAACAGCGTTCATCCTGATCTTCACCCAAACTGGGTACAGTTCAAAGCAGAATTTGAGTGCACTGTGTGTAATTTGCACGGAGAAGACATTACTCTGCAGCAAGCCTAATGTCAGTAACTTCTTAGTTTCCTTTCAAAGGATCAAGAGGGAACACTGTCCCATATGCATAAATGAGGGAACTATTTTCATCCTGTGACAAAGAGGGATTTTGTTTGCCAATTTGGTTTGAATTGGCTGGGAAAGTGTAAGCGTTATTAGTCTTGAAGCTTGTGGAGTGATGGGGGTTTTTTGTGTTTAGTTTTTGGTGTGTTTTTTCATTGTTTGGGGATTTCTTATAATTCCATTAAATTCATCCACAGAATCCTGATTTCTTTTTGGCCTAGCATGGTTGTTAGAGGTGGGTGTTGTAGCAATATATTCTGTTGAGTAAGGACAGGTGGTTTTCACCCTTGTCTGTCATTAGCCTGGTTTACAATAAGAGGTGTGAAAAAGGCACACTTTTCCCACGGGGCAAACACACATCCAGGCGAGGGCTTGTGTTTAAAGGGCACATAATTAATAGCTGTAAAGAGTCTGCTCCTCTAAACATAGCAAGGAGGTGATTTTCACTTGAGCAAGTAGTAATGGGGAAGGGAGTTTTACAAAAGAGAGAGAGAGAGCTCTTGAGATCCCCAGAAACAGAACTTGTGTGGCTCTTTCTGCAGGCTGCCTCTGACCAGCGAAGAGCAGAGAGGTTTGTGAGGGAAGAAGGACTGCTTCTTTTGAAGCATGGCTCATTGACAAAAAGGTGCAAGGGAGTAGAAATAAAACCTCAACCACTTTGAATGACTGCCCCTGAATGTTTGTGGGAGGGTCATACTCTCCCAAGACAGGGTATCCCTTCTGACAGCATTATTTCAGTGCTGCATTTCTCTTGCTCCTGTGATAGTGTCTCCTTCCTTGATGTCTTTCTAGACCCTGTCAGATTTGAGGGCTTGCTGTCAGGCCAGTACTGCAAGCTGGGAGCAGCTGTCCTGTACTCACAGGTGGTTGTGCTGTGAGCTGTGGTGTGGGAGAGCACTTCTCTTTCTGCTCCACTACAGCGGAGCACCTCCCCAGAAGTCTGTCAGGGCTGAGAGATGCCCCTGCTAGTGCTTCTCCCTGGTCCTGACTCCTTCCAGCAGCGAGCCCAGCAAGGGTTTGGGTTTCTCTTCAGCCAGCTTTGTGCAGCCCTGGGGAGAGAAGGGGAAGAGGTGGGCTGTAGCAGAATGAGGATCTGTCAGAGCCTGGGCTTTGGGGCTGGCTCAGCTGGGGCAGGTCTGCAGGACAGGCTTATGATTCCTCTGGGAGACTCCCAGAGCACCTCTGTGTTTGGGTGCTCTGCCTGCTTCTGCCCAGACCTCTTGTGACCTGCCTTTTAAGTCCTTCTTCTTCACTGCTCATTTCACTTATGACACTTGGCTTTCATACAGCTCTCAGAGCAGATAAGGCTAGAGGATGAGGAAGGTGTTCCTCTTTCCCCAATCTTTATTTTATATCTGTGTAGTTTTCTAAGGAGTGTATATGCTACCTTCCACCCCAACCCCTTTCTTCCTTCCTAAATTTACACTTCATTTTCTGCACTGCAGATGCAGAGACAGCCAACTTTCTGCCTGAGGTTGTGAAATGGCTAGAGTGGAGAAAAAGAGGGGCAAGACCTTAGCTGAGATGTGTATGTGAGAGGGAGGAGGTGTATGGGGGACAGGGAGCATTCATGGAGCCCCACGGGGAGGGACCAGCAGCCTGTGTGGCACAAAAACATTTTAAACTCACAACAGGGGAATGTTCTGTGGATTGAAGGCTTCAAAGAGAGAGCCTGCCAGCTACAAAAAACAAATCTTTAAATAACTGGGAGGAGGATGAGAAAAAGTCTGAGCCACTTGCTTGCAGGAAGAGAGCCGGCTTCACTCAGCCTGGGTGGAAAACTCTGTAATCCCATTGGCTTTGGGAATGTTGCAAGGGCTCACACCTTGGAAGAATTAAGCCTGCTGGGTCTAACGGCCTTATTCAGGCTGAATAATTCTTTTGTCCCTTCTCTGCATCCCAATTGCAGCAATAGGCACCAAAACGTGTGTTGGTCTTGGTTCCAGTTAGGCAGGTTTACTGGGCTTGTGTGAGGGATCCTTGTTAAAACTGCTCTGCTGAGCTGAAGGGAGAGTTTCTTCAGCTTTCCAAAGAATTCTCTTTATGGGCAGAGTTCAAGCTAGGGAAATGCCAGCCTGAGAGGTGCAACATAAAGTAAATTACAAGCAATGAAGTACAAGGAGATATATAAATCCTTTACCACTGATAGTAGAGTGACAGCTATATTACATATTTAAAGGGAGTTCTCTTTAACAAAAATAATTTTAAAATATACCTTCAATTAATTGAAAGAGCTTATTGCTCCAGAATATTGGTAAAAACCCTGCCTTGAGAAATATCCTTTAGTTAAATACACACCAGCCCTAGTCCCTATATCTGTATAACTCTGAGCATTTTTTGGTTTTAGAAGAAATTTTTAGCATTCATGACTGACTTTAGATTCTTGACTGACTTGAAATTATTCTGGCCCCATCTTGAACCCTGTGCCATCATGACACAGAAGCTGATGGCACCTGGCCTCTCCTTGCAACTTCTACAGTGCGTTCCATGGGCTTCTGTTTCTCCAGCTGACCCTTAAATAGTGTCCTCTGAGCCTCTGATATGAAACAGAGAGTGAGAAAAATACACAAGTGTTAGAAAGTCCAGTGTCTCTTTAGGGGCCAAGATTTGCCTGTTCTTTGGGGTTTTGTTCCAGTATAATTTCTTACGTTTCTTTATGTTCCAGTATGATTTTCTTCTTGCAGGAAGGCATTACTTGATTTGGGTTTTTTTACCTTCAGTGCAGGCATATTATTTCAAATACCTTCCTCAGACTGCAACACATAGTTCTTCTGAAATGTAATGGGCAGGTAGGCATGAAAGAATTTGATTATACTTGAAAAGAAAGACGAAATAGATCTGATGGTAAAGCTATCCAGCATGTTTTAGGTTTCTCTCTGTAGTTTAGGTAGAAAGGACTGTTCTTCTGCCAGTGTAAATATATAAATTTTAAAAGAGATGTCAAGGACTGCTTAACATACAGACAAAAAATAGTTTCCCACATCTGCCCTTATAATAGCCCTATGTGTTTGTATTCTACTTATTTATGCATTCGCATTTGGTTTATTTATGAGATCTTTGCCCAGAAATGTTCCCTTATTAACTCTATATGGCTCTATATGGTAATTAATATATCACTGTGATATTCCATCTGTTATTATTTCTCCAGCATTTGCACCTATGAGCCCCAGCCACGATCAGAGTCTCATTTGGATCCAAGGATCAAAGCCTCTTTTGTACTAGGTACTGCACACATGCACAGAGGGTAGCTGAGGCTTTCAGTCTAAACGCAGAAATCGGGCAAGTGTCAGTGAAGGGATGGGCACTGGCCCTTAGCACTGACCAGCCCATCAAGCAGTGCTGGGGGAAATGTAGTAGTTTGGAAGTCAGGCCTGGACTTGGCAGTCCCTGCAGTCCCTTCACCGTTCTGCCTCTCCTCAGCACTGTGGCATCTCCAAAATGAGAGGCATGATATGACTGTGATTCCCTTGATGTGTTTGGGCTGTAATAAATCGCCCACCCAAGGCCACAGAACAGGATGTAACAACTGCACCCAAGGCTGTCATCTTTTTGCTCATAAAAATGGAATGACAAAGCAACTTGTTAAGCAGGCTGAACGACAAGGATACCCTAATGTGAGCCATATTCCTGTGAGATTTTGTGCACCAGCAAGTGCCTGCTGGGAGCAGCGGGAGCTGAAGTCCATTGTCTCCTCCGTAGCAGGCTGGCAAATATGAGAGGTGGCTACAACAGTGATGGCACAAAAGATGCTTTAAAACGCAGCTGTGTTTATGGTAGGAAGCTGGGAAACAAGGCTCATGCCCACAGAGGTGCAAGGAGGAGGAGACAAAGGAAGGGGTAGTTTCAGTGTGGTTGAGGTTTATGAGTCCAAAGCTAAAGTAAACATAAATAACCTGTAAAGTGTGTGGAAGTAGAAGGAACATTTTAATTCAGCTTTGCAGATTGTGAGCAAGTGATTCTGGCAGGCCAGGTTAATGTTTTAACTACTATGGTGATAATGTTATTGCTGTGTAGTCTGAAAGTAAAGAGAAGACTATCTTTTCTCAGAATACTAATGTGTTAATAATTATAAAATAAGCTTCTCCAAACTGCTGTCCAATGGAAGCAGCCTCCATAAGCAGTGTGGCATTCAGGCTGTCAGGGACTCATTATTTCTGTTCAGTGGTGGCAGGAAGGCATCAGCTTAACTGTAAATATTGACAGCAAGCTGAAAATCTTCTGCTTGAGGGGAAAAAAGTAAGTACAGGCAGTTGAGAACCCAACTTTACCGTTTTCTGATGGCAAAGGCAGGGATTAAGTCATTTATGATATCCAGGAAAGGCTAAAGGAAACATGAAATGGAACATCCAGTTTCAACAGCTGTGGTGGGAACAAAATCTTTCCACCTGAAGCGAATGTTAAAATATTTTGTTTCTGATCTTCTTCCTTAGAGAAGGAGACTTTTGTCTGTATGTGGTTGGGGATGGTGGGAAATAATAATTTTCAGTATTTCAAGTATGAAAATTAAAATATGTTTATTACTCTGAATGTCATAGTAGTGTCCCATGGCAATGGTACTCTGTGGAGTACTCATGTTTCCACTCTGCTGCTTGGTTTGCATCTTTCCATCTAACCCTCAGAGCCATCTTTCTGCAGAAGTGGGAGGATGGAAGGTGCCATTCTGTGCTCTGCAACATAATTTGTTTGGATGATCTGTTACTTGCAGAGAACCCTGTGAACCCAGGTATGTTGATATTTGGGGAATGTTTTAGGGGAACAATTTCCCAAAGCCAGGGTAAAGGGCATCTTTCAGAAACAGAATGGGAATGACAAATTCATAAAGTTTTCCTGTGAATAACATGAATAATCTAAAACAAAAACAAACAAAAAAAAAAAAAACCAACAACAACCAAAAAAGCCCAATGAAACAAACCAAAAATAAAAAAAAAACAACCCAGAGCTGGTTTTAAGCAATTACCTCAGAGGCCATTCATCTACTTTGTTCAGTCTCAAAGAACACCAAATACATCTTATTTCCAAAAGAAACATCCAAAGGAATAATTGTCCACCATGTCTCCATGTATTTGTGTTGCTGGTAGTTTTTTGGCCACAGATACACCCCATGCTGTGCAGGGCTCCAGCCCCAGGGTTGCACACTCCTGGTACTGTGGGTTCAGAGGCAAATTTGCTTCTCTGGCATAGTGGCCTGGCTTTTGGTAAGTCAACACCAGTGGCTTTCCAAGGTTGTCTTCAATTCTTACTTTCCTTCTTTTTCTTTTGGTGAATCTACATGTGGCTGTGATCTGGTGCCCAGGCATCCTACTTGCAGGGCAATTTAAAGGCCCAGTATGAGTGCAGTGTGCTAGGTCTGGGAACAGAATTTTTATTTCGAGTTACCTTAAAAGACACTTTCTGTTGGGCTCTTCTTTTTTAGAGGGTTTTCACATGAACTACAAGTGTGTTCAGAGAAAATTTTCTAATTTAATAAAGGCTTTTAAAATTCTCATTATGAAAACAGGAAAAAAGGGCACTTTTGTTGATAGACATATCTTTGGTTTTCAGTTTACTGGTATCTATAAACATTTAGAGTAATTCTTCATATTTCTAGCCGGGGATTTCTTATGCTCATGTGTAAATAAACCACAAAGCCATAAATAAGCACTTACCACTTTGAATGGGTTTTTGAAAGCTAAATGCAGGGGCACAGTTGAACTTCAGAAAGAGTACTTACAAGCAAGGATTTGCAAGGATGTACTGACATTAAGGCTTGCTAAAGCATGGCTGTAACTTTAGCCAAAATAGTTATAAAGAACTCTTGTGCTGATGCCTCAAACATATCACCTTATTACTGCCTATATCCTGCAGTTTGAGAACTGCCATCCAAGGAAAATTGCAGGACTTGGAGCACATGACTGGTAATGAAACATTGCACTTGAATATTCAATCAGTTTGGCCTTAATTTGCAGTGGCTCAGTCAAGGGCTGGATTGAAAAGTTCATTTTAGAAAGTGGTTTCTTCCTCAAGATCTGCAGCTCTGCCAGGGCGAAGGACAAATGCTCAGAGCAGCGTTGTGGCAAAGTTAGGAGGAGCACTGCAGCTTTGTCCCTTCTACACAGATGGAATCAGGGAAAAGGCAGGGTCTTAGGCAATACAGTGGTTTTACATATATGATGGCCCTTTATGTAGTAAAGGGCCAGGATTTACATTTTGATTGGACAAGGCCTTGTTGGCATCTCTCCAAAAAGACCATACAGCTGTGAGGGTGCTCGTGTTTTACTTTGTGGGGAGGGGCAGAAGAGGGAGAAAGTGAAAATTATTTTGCCAAAGTGGTTCTTGTCTTGCAAAAAGAACTTGGACATAATTTTTCTTAAATTCTGTGTGAATACTCAGGATAAATATTGTGTTCAAACTTTCCTGGCTGTTTGAGCAGGCAAGATAAAATCATCTTCATAACTACTATGAATGGTCCTTCAGTCCAGATGCAACTTTATTTCTTTATCTCTGTGATTAGGCATGTTTTACTAAACTTTATTTTATTGCAGCTTCCCAGAAATGCATGTTTTAATATACCAGACAAGAATAAGCAATGAGCTCATACAAAGAAAAAAGCCTGGTTTATACTTATTGAATATACATGCTCTGTGTTTGCTATGAGTTTAATATGTATGTCATGCATTCTACTAAACAATTCAAGCATAAATGGAAAAGTTGGGTCATAATGGAAAGAATCTAAAGCTTTTGAATGCAAAAGGGCTTGGCAAAAACATAGGTAGGAAGTAAGAGCTCTGATTATGCTGCTTATACTTGTTTTTAATAGCAAGCTCCCCAACAGCTGTTGTGATGGAAGGGCATTTTTGAAGATCAGTACAGGTATTTCAATTACTGGTACACGTGACACAAGAAAAGATGCTTATTTTATTGAAAGCTGAAAACAGAAACTCTACAGATTTCGTAACATATATGGAGAGATAGAGCAGAATCCTGCATGTTTAGCAATGCAGGTCTAGCTCCAAAAAGTAAATTTAAAAATAGCAGTGTGAATCATCCAGCAGTTTCATATCAAAGGTGCTTATCTACGAGCAATCCGATGGTTTTCCTTACTGTCAGCAGCACGCAGTCTCCCTGGAAGCTGAAAGTCAAACTGTGTTTCTTTTGGCTCACACTTCAGCAACAGTAAGGATTGCCCCATTAAAAGCTACAGCTTGGTCTATTACCCTGTCCATGGACTTCAGAGGATATTGCTTCAGTTCCCTTATGTTTAAGAGCTTGGGCCTTTTCAGGAGTTGTTGTCAGTGTTGTTTGATTTCATCTTTGATTTTCATCTTTGGACCTGTTGGTATCCTTTAGAGCTCAGACATCTCAAGCTCTCTTCCCTGGCACGACCAAAGGCAGAAGAAACAGCAGTCTCTGGCTTTACACCTTTCCAAGGAACAGAAATTGGCCCCAGATGAAGCAGAGCAGATAAGCTGACTATCATCAACACTGAAGCCCAGCAGTGCCGTGAAGTTCCCAGAAATACGTAATCCCCCTTAAAGGGCTATCTGGAATATCTTGTTTCATCCAAATTGAAAGGTCCAAAATGAAACATTTTATCGGTAAATATGTAGAAAAAGGCTTGCAACAAGGCCTTTTTTGGACATTTTTTGTCCTTCATACAGTGTATTGTGGATGAAATGGACAGGCTTTTGGACACTGGGGCTCAGGCACGGCAGTGCTGCGGGGGTAAAGCCCACAGACCGTGTTACTGTTGCAGTAACCAATGAGGGGTATTGGCTGATGGGAGAGCAGAGAGAAATCTGCGAATGCACGGGGCAAATAGCTCCCCTCAGGCTGGGTTTTTGCTTACACACCAGCAGGGCAGCTGCAGGAAAGCCCTGATGCCAGGTGAGGAACTGGCATGGTTCAATTGCCTGCACTCTCACCCGCTCGATTAAACACAGGCATTTGCTCATGTTCTCTAAATTACTTGGGATCATTTACAGTTGTAAAAATATGCTGTTACAAAAGCTTTGTTGTTCACCTTTAGGGATGAACGTGTTCAGCCCTGACAATGTTATCTAGAGAGAACAGCAGCCCAAATCATCTCAAACATGCTTGCAATATAACACAGCTTCAGGCGAGGCTCGCTGACACCAGCGCTGTGAAAGAAAGGAGCGAAAATGAAGTGACCATTACAATGAGCAATGTGAGGCAGATGACACAATTTTGCTTGAACAACCAAATTTAAATAACAGAAAATTGCACTGCCTGTCCTTATTTTTTTCTAGTTCTCTGGGGGTGTTCTTTCTGTGGCAATGAAATACTCCCGAGCTCTAACATAAAACAGCGTGTATCCCTGAAAGCTGTAGCACTGCCTGTCCAGACAGAGCCCAAGGCTTCTGAAACATTGCCGTCTCGTGGCAGCCTCCTGGCACCACTGCAGCTGCTGTAGCACAAACAGCCTCGCCAGAGGTCACAGGCAGGTGTCACAGGCATTCAGTGGTAGGCAGGATACACAGCGGAAACTTTCTCAAATTTTACAGATGAACATAGAGAGTTCGTTTTGTGCAAAAAAAAGAAAATTAATCAGATGAGACAGGTGCCCAGTCAGATGATGACAAAGTAACTGAACTGCTGCCAAGTGAAAGACAGCCCTGGATTCCCTTGATGAGTTTCTGTGCTTTCATGAGCCTCTTAGCAGCCCTGAATTCAGTCACCTTGCTGAAGCAGTTCAGCATCTGCATCGACAGTCAGGAAGGTTTACAGCTTGGGAAGGCAGATGACCTGGGATGGCTTTCTCAGAATGGGAGCTCTCTTCCAAGCCAAACTTGCTGTACTGCCTCCAGCACACCCTGTTACATGCACTCAGTACAAAGCGTTACAGTCCTTTTGCAGTAAATATCAGAGAAAGATATCCTAAATAATGTGAATAATTTTTTTTTTACTTTTTTTTTCCCCACTGACTTTGAGTCAGGGATGCTTTCTGCCATGGATTGCTTTAGCACTCATCACTTAAAAGTAATAATATTCCCTGTGTATAAATTATCATCATTGAGAATATTTTAGCACATACTGTACAGTTTACTTTTAAAAGCAAACCAGCATCTGTCTTAATTTTTGATATATGAATTATTTCCTAGGATTACAGGCTTTAACGTTAGTCCAGTGAGAGTCAGATTGCTCAGTCTCTGGCTATTAAACACCAGTTTGGAACCCCTGCATGGATGCGAGTCTGACTTGTACCTCTGGCAGTCTACACTGGGCCTTACACACACCCTATCAAAGTAACTTGGTGGATTTCCACTGACCTGTGATGAAGAATCTCTTTATCTTATGCCAAATGTGTTGACCTCCTGTCCTGTAGTATCCTGCCGAGTTTGTATGAATATCCCATATTTTTCTGTCTGCCCAGAGATATTGTAAGGAAGAAATCCTTGCCAGACCACGAGCACCGGTTCCAGGAAGGGTATGTGTTTAACAGCACAGAGCCTCAAATCATGTCTGGTTTTTAATAAAGCTTAGAGAGGCTTTTCTGTGCCTCACTCAAATGATCTGAGTCTGACCACAGGGGCTCCAAGTCAGTGTCTGCTTCCATAAATGGAGATGTCCGTAGAAACAAGACAGGTGGCTACAGAATCTCACTCTGTACAGCACATAGTTGGTACTAAAGCACTTCTGCATAAATTTTACTGATTCATTTTATAAAAAGCAAACTTGAGTACAGCTTTGAGCAATTATTGATGTTATTTCAGTAAATTTTCTTCCCTTCCCTTTTCCACCCTAAGGAAAATTCAGTGACTATACCTGTTCCCGTGCATCCCACCATTTTTAAATTGGAACAAGGGCAGATATTGGAGTTTCATTGGCTGGATTCTAGGGCATTTCAAGGATTAATGGATACCCTTCCTAAAGACCTAGGACATGTTTCACCAATGGGTGCCTGAAGGATGGGCCTCTCTGATTTTAATAAACTTCTGAGCATGCAAAGTTAGTGGCAGCTCAGGGGTTCTGAAGCTCTGCTGTGTCATTTTGCTGTAGAGGCTGTGTTCTCTACCACTGGTCCAGAGTGGCTGTAGGGAGTGAATTTGATCTTCCATGCCTTGGGTAGCTGTACAGGAAATATCAGGGCTGGGAGCTTACACCAGTTATGCCCGTTGCCCTTACAGGGGTGGAGTGGAGACCAGCCCAGCAAAAACCTGGATCACCTTACAAAGGTGGGGGCAGTTCAGAGTACAGCCAGTCACAAGCAAAATCCAGGCAATATGGGGGACCAGGGAGTATGAGGTGCACGCAGAGATTCAAGTCCGGAGATAACATGATAGTCTGACGTGTTGCTCGCGTAAGAAGGGAAAATTCCTGTTCTTTGTTACCTCCTCTGTCATCACTAGAGCCCTGCTGGGGCAAGAACGTTTGCTGCCTTGTGAGATCAAGCCCTATGTTGTGCAAAATATCACTGATGTATTTAATATCAGTGGCTGTAGTAAGTAGTATGGGGTAGTCATACCAGCTCAATGAAAATCCTGAGGAGGCAAAAAGAACTGAGGGCAAACACAGCTGTGATAATACTGATTTTATAAGGGATTGCTATAGCTACTGGCCCCAGTATGAATTTGCAAGATTAGGTAGTGCTGTAATTTGATGCCTTTCTTGCCTTATACACTCAAATATATATAGTTTTATTTTATGCATCCACACCTTATAACCCTTGGCTTCACGTGTCTGTGGCTGTCATATACAAGCCTGTCATTTTCTCAGATTTCCAACCTTATCATCTTCTATCCATAATAGACCATTTTCCCCCCTCACTTAAATGCAATCAGTTTTCCTTAATGATGTGGTGCACCGGTAAGAATCATTTATGTTGAGTAGTGGCAGCCTGTTGTCTTTCTGTTGCAGAAAAAATATAAAAATATTTGCTTCTCATGGGTCATGATTGCTGATTTTTTTTAATCAAATTTTGTTTTCCTAGCTCCTTCCCCTATTGTGTCTTCAGGTGATCCCAAGAACTATCTATAAACTCTCTTTTATGATCTTGACATAAGCTGCAGCTTGCTAAACTGCCCTTCATTTTGTTTTTGATATTTAATCTGTTGGGACATCCCTAAAACAGTAGAGTGCCTTTGAGGCAGTGATAAGGTGCCAAGTAGTTTCTTAAGTCATCCTTGTGTAGGAGTGACAAGCTTCATCTGCTCTAGGAGCCTGACTTAATACAGGAAAGAAAAAAATATGGAGAAAGGTGTTCACTTGTGTAGGGGGATCCAGTATGAGTAAATGAAGGTGGTATAGAATGTAATCTTATCCCCAACGAGTTGCAGCTGAACCAATTACTAAAGATCAGGAGCAGGCCTGATGTTAACAGGCCACACCTGTAGCCAATAAGAACAATGGTATAAAGGAGTGGATAGGTGGGGACTGGAGTCAGATGGCTGCTGTAAGGACCAGGAAGAGTCAGTGCTTAGAGGAGCTGCCTGCGAGGAACATTGAGGAGGTACAAAACTCTGGCAATATGGAATCCTTGCACTATAATGATAATAGAACTCTTGGTATATAAGACAACACACTTGCTTTTTGTTTCTCCTCCATTCCAAGGTCAGCTGGTATATAGTTTGCAGTGCCCAAAATCTCTTAACCTGCTTTTGCCTAGACACACAGGGTGAGAAGGAAGGTTTGCTCTTTGGGAGCTGGAGCACTGCTGTCTACAGCTTGCGATAGCTCTGGTACCCAAGTCCAGGCCCAGGTGTGGTTTTTATGTGGTCACAAGACCTGCCAGAAATCAGACAGTTGTCTATGGTTTCACAGACCCACAGTGGCCTGACAAACTTCTTTAGAGTTGTATTTTGGACTTACCTGTTTTGGATTATAGGACAAATGTTCCCAGTCACACCAGATGAGGCTGGGGATTTGTTGCCCTGATTTTTTCTGAGCCATCTGATGTTTACATTCTTGTAGCAAACGTTCTCACACATTTTCTGTAAATAACTTATTGTTTTGCATTCTTTTATGGAGGAGGAGAAATCTGATGGACTGTTGGTTTGTCCGGTGTCATTGGGGGGGTGGCACTTTCACCCTCTAATCCACTGTCACTTTTGGAAAACTATAGATGTTGGAGTCAGAAAATAAGCTTCCCTTTTCTTCACCTTGAGAGCAGTGGTGTGTGTGCTCATGTTGTTTCGTGTCCTATAGTGACAGGGATCCATCAAAGAGGTGAAAAGTTTGGCAAGATTTTTGGCTGGAAAATGTTCTTGCAATATCTGAATACTGCTATGTATTACAGGAAATCAGTACATGTGGAGTTCTTTGGGGTTTGTTTTTCTAAATTTGATTGAGGGTTTCCTTATCACCTCTCCATATTTGCCTGGATGTATGCATGTATGCCTGTTACTTGTCTCTCTCACTGACTGATTCCTTAATCTCAAGTAATTGAATTGACTTGATTTTACTTTGTGTCAATTAAGTAAAACACACAGGTAGAAAACCAAGGTAAAGCAACACTGACAGCTCTATTTTAAAGTTTGACTTTTTCCTCTTCAAATATTTTATATAGAAACATATAAAATTATAAAAGGCTTAAAGGAACAAGAAAGGAGAAAGGGCTGTCTTTTGCTGCCAGGACAATGAAAAAGAAGTGCAAGTGATATAATAATGGATACCTATTACTGCAGATCAACTGTGTGGATTCTTTCTGGTAATGAAAATAGCTGTTTGATAGAGCAGACTGAATACTTGCATAAGAATTAACAAATCAACAAACATTCGGAGTCATCTGATTAATCTACTTATAATGGCTTCCCTATGAACAAAGGCGTAACCTTTCATGCTCAGTTTTTATGCAAATGCCAGCAAAAGCGTTTATAGGCAGGAATACTCATATACAACTCACAGGGAGACTCATAAAAAACATATTTTGTATTTGTTGCATGGTTTGCATGGGCAGCCCCATTCTGGCTCTGCTTCAGAGAAGCACTTGTGGTTTTGCCTAGTTTTGAGTCTCCCTTTTCATGTTGCATCAACTTTTGTTCCAGGTCAAGAAAACAAAAGCTTTGCCACTCCTTTTGATGGCAGTAGATATAACCATATCATCCATGCACTCCAGAGTCATTCCCATTCCTAATTTATCAGCTCCTGAATGAAAATAAAATGCTGTGTGCCATGGATACATCAACAGGGGAGGGGTGTGTTTAGCCCAATAGTGCTCCAAGCTTTCCTGACAACAGTGCTGGGCAGGAGAAAAAGCAAGTTTGGCAGGAGCACAGGATATCTTTCTCCTTCCCTAGTGCATCATTTAGAGGGTGGACTCTGGCAAGGAAGTCTGACTGCCAGCCCAGCTTTACAAGGTCAGGAGGAGTCAAAGATAAGGACACAGGCTGGTCTCAGCCAATGTGCCCGAATGCAGGTACTCCACTATCCACTGCACAACCCACTCTCCTCTCAAGGCTTTTTCCACCACCATCTTCTGAACACTGATGTTCGTCATCCTCTTAGTGCTTTTTTTCCTTCCAGTGAGTTCACTTTCTAGTGACAGCCAGAAGACCTTTTTGCTAGATGGCTCAGCCCAAGATTTTCTGCCTGCAGGCACTGGGGCAATGTTTGGGCTGTTGGGGTGAGGGCAAATGCTGCTGCTGAACAGCAAGGCTGGTGAATCAATGAGCCTGTAAAGAGATCTGGGGGGTAATTTGAAACTGCATTATTAATGCTATTAAATATTACTTAGGCCTACAGTATGCTGCACCTTCAATAGTTTAAGCTGTAATTGCTGGCTGATGCAGAAGTGAGACTGAATGTATGTAAATCCTGTTGAAATCTAATGTCATTTTGGCTTCTCAGGCAGATTAGCATCCTCTGCAATTAATAGTGTGGGCAGATGATGCTGATGGTAGTGGAGAATCTATCATACAGTGCTGTAGGATGTGTTCAAATTTGAGCACAGTAGATGTTGCCCTTTTCCCAGTCTTAGAATAAGCAGATCACACAGAGCCCATGCTGTGCCCCTTTGGAGGGGGAAGGTTAAGAGCCACAGGTGTGGCACTGGAGTCCCTGTGTGAGCAAGGTTAAGTTGGATTCAATCTACAGAGGGACTCTCTGCCAATCTCATTCAGTTCTAAATGCAGATTATCATTGGCCAGAGAGCTGGACAGGGCTAAGACCTCAATGAATCACGTGCGTAGTTGGAGCTCCTATAAAAGGAGCTGGAGGAATAAAGTTGAGGCTGTTTGTCTCATGGAGCTTTGGTGTGTGCCTCTGTCCCTGTCTCTGACCACTGACCCCATGGAACATGTGGGTTTTTAAACGTTATAATAGGAATGTGTGACTGGCTTCCAGTAACCTTGATTCTTTCTCCTTTTTCTCATTACATTCATGGTTTACGGTTGCAGCTGAGAAACCAATGCCTCATCCATTTTTTGTCTGCCCTGCTTTTTTACTCTGACACACCAATTTTTGGAGTCAGAGAAAGAGAGAGAAGGAAAAATCTTCCACCAATGTTTAAAGCAGATATCCCCAGCTCATGACACCTAAAGTCCTTTCACAAGCACAGATTTTCATGGACTTTTCTGTACTACTGTTTATGTATCTATTTAGAACAAGACTTAAAGATGCACTCACGCTTTCCAAGCATCCATGAAGTCTCTAAATTTTGCAGCAAGTACTTGAAGAGTGGGTAAATTGGGTGCTAGGATCCATGCTGGATGAAAGAGAAGTGGAAGTGCACCACAACTGTCTAAAATATGGCCGTTCTGGTTTGGTGGTTTTTTTTTTTTTAGTGCTTTTGGGAACAAAGATGCAAATGGAAATAATAATAGGGGCTTCTGCAGGTGTACAGAAAAGGAAGGTCAATGGAAGTATATTCCCCCACGAAAAAGAAGTGGTGGAAAACTGGTAACAGATGAGGAGAAGCCTGAGCTACCCAACAATTTTTTGCCTCAATCTCCAGCGCTAGCCTCTCTTCCCACACCACTCAATTGGACAGATGGCAGTATTGGGACCTAAATAAAGATCAGATTCATGACCACCTGAGGAACCTGAACATACACAAGTACATAGGATCCAATAGGATGCTTCCCAGAGTCCTGAAGGAATTCACAGATGTAGTTACCAAGCCACTCTCCGTGATATTTGAAAAATGTGACAGTCAAGTGAAGTCTGACTGGAAAAAAGGAAGATGGTGCCCATCTTTAAATAGGGAAGAAAGGATGACCCCTGAACTATGGACCTGTCAGCCTCCCCTGTGTGCCTGGGAAGATCATGGAGCAGATCCTCCCAGAAGCTCTGCTAAGGCACAGGGAGGACAGGGAGGTGGTTCAGGACAGCCACCATGGCTTCACCATGGGCAAGTCCTGCCTGACCAGCCCAGAGGCCTTCTATGATGGAGTTACTAATCAGTGGACAAGGGAAGGTCCCCCACAATATCCTCTTTTCCAAACTGGAGAGACATGCATTGAATGAGTGGACTGTTAAGTGGATTAGGAATTGGTCAGATGATTGCATCCAGAGGGTCATGGTCAAAGGCTCAGAGTCCCAGAGTAACAAGCACTGTCCCTCAGGGATCTGTACTGGACCAGTGGTGTTTAAGTCTTCATTAATGACACACACAGAGGGATCAAGGGCACCCTCAGCACCTCTGCAGATGACACCAAGCTGAGTGGTGCTGCTGACACACCTGAAGGATGGGACACGCCCAGAGGGACCTGGAAAAGTTCAAGAAGTGGCCCATGGGAAACTCATGAGGTTTAACAATATCAAGGACAAGGTGCAGCACCTGGGTTGGGGCAATCCCTGGTACCAATCCAGGCTGGAGAGGAGCAGATTGAGGGCAGCCCAGCCCAAAAGGACTTGGAGATGCTGGTGGATAAGAGGCTAAACGTGACCCAGCACTGTGCACTTGCAGCCCAGAAGGCCAAACATGTCCTGGGCTGTATCCTAAGCACTGTGGGTAGCCTGGGAAGAATGGGATGCTGCTCCTCTGCTCTGGTGACAGCCCACCTGCAGTGCTGCATCCAGCTTTGGGGTCCCAGTGCAGAGGGACATGTACCTGTTGGAGCAATTCGGGAGGGCCACCAAGATGATCAGAGGGATGGAGCATCTCTTCTCTGAGGAACGATTGAGAGAATTGAGATTGTTCAGTCTGGGGTAGAAAAGGTTTTTTGGGGTGACCTAATTGCAGCCTTCCAGTAGCTGAAGGTACAAGAAAGATAGAGACCACAGATAGATACAAGATCATGTTGATAGAGGACAAGGGGGAATGGCTTCCAACTGAAGATAAGTTTAGATCAGACCTTAGAAGAAAATATTCCCTGTGAACATGATGAGGCACTGGCACAAGTTGCCCAGAGAAATCCCAGCTGCCCTATCCCCAGGAGTGTTCAAGGCTGGGTTAGATGGGACTTTGAGCAATCTGACCCAGTGGAAGCTGTCCTTGCCCATGGCAAGGGGGGGGGGGGGGGGGGGGGGCACGAACTAGATAATCTTTAAGGTTATCCAAACCAACCCATTGTATCAATGTCCCACCTCCCTGTGGTTTTGAAGTTGCAAGATCTGGCTTTTTACTGTGTCCTTCAAGAAAGGAGCAATCATTTTGCACTTTTCTATGTCTCAGATATACCTGACTGTGGCACATCACATTGCAGGCATCTTGTTTTGAAAATTTTCACACAGAATTTTAGAAGAGAAATGTTTTGATAAGGATTTTCCTCTGAATTTTGGTAACATTGAAAAAAGCAATTCTAAGTGGTGCTCTAAGTAAATTTCCTTCTACTAACATGAGAACACCTCGGATGTGTGTAGAAGCTAATGGTAGGTGATGGTTTCTCACTTAATTTGTTAACTCCATTCTGCTATGACCCATTTGGCAGTAAGGGTTTTTCTGTGTATGTACAGTAACTATTATGTTGGGTGCTGGGCACTAGGCAATGCAAAGAAAAAAATAATAGTAAGAATACTGGAGTCCTCAAAAGCCTCTGAGAATTATTACAACAGTTATTTCAGGTGGAGCCATCCCTGCAGGCAGGTGTGGGGAGGCTGTTAATTTATTACAGGATTCTGCAGGTATTCACACACATTCACTCCACGCATTCAGTACCATTCAGCACTCTTCAGATAACTTTTTTGTTGCAGTGAACACTCTTCACTTGCAGCACGTCCAGATCAGCTCTTATCTTATTTTTCTGTCGCTTAAATGATTTTTTAATAAGAGAGGGCGAAACTGTTAAGAGCAATGCTATCTGTATGTTTCCTAAAGCTGTGCCACATCACCTCAAACTTTCCTTCCTGCTGCTTCCCTTCTTTCTATAACTTCAGGCAACACGTTTTCATTGACAGAGCTGGAGTGCTGTGGGGAGGGCTTCCATGGTCATTTGTTAGGAGAGTAGATAAAATTCTCTTCTCAATGAAGCCAGCAAGATCTTTGTCACTATTGTTAACTGATACTTCCATCTGTTTCTAAATGGTGCCGAGGGAAAGGACAAGTGGGTTGAATACGCTGAGAACACCCTGTTTGCTTGACAGAGGAGAAGGCACCCTTTTTCTGCAATGTTTGCAAATGTGAAATTATTATTCCCCTCTATAATCCACTACTGCTCTTTATCAAGCCTTGGACATTGAGTATGTGATTTGCAGGGAGAAGTCTCTGCCTACAGTGATATTTTTATTTGTGGGGATTTTTTTCCCACTAGATGAGAGGGACGGTTTACAAAATATCTTGTGGAAATACACAGGTGAATGCTCCCTGCTTTGAAAATCAAGCAAGTTTGGAAGTTTAAATCCACACATAACATTGTGGACGTAGAGTTTTTGAAAGTGCAAAGCTGTGGCAGCAGCTCTGTCCCAGATGTCACAGCAGCTTGGATGTGTGTGGCCCCTACCCCGGCTGGACAAACTGTGGGAAGAAGAATCAAGCTCTGGAGATGCATCTGCGGAAAGGAGAGTTTCTATTCTTTCATGGTATAAAGACAGTTTCAGGCTCGCTGTGAGGGATATTGCTTCCCCATTGTTATTCAGTTTTTTAAAGGCCTTATCTCGTTCCGCATACACACACACTTCAGAAATGTTAATCTCACTTTTGTGCTTAACTGTTTCAGGAAAATGGGAGCTATTGTTCCCTAACATTTTTAAGTTACTAAGACGTGTTTACCAAGAAATGTGATGTACTTCTTTCTCTGCAGCCGAGTGCTAGCCGAAAGTGAAGGAAAGTGGGAGGGCTTTATTGTAATAAGGTTCCTGCGCTTCTTGGCTATCCTCTTTAAAGCCTTTTTAATAGCAAGCCCACTCAAGCAGTCTGACAGCTCACATCACTTTGTCCGTGGCTACAAAACAAATGTGCAGGGGCGGTAAGGGAAAGGCTTCACTTGTTGGATCTGGCTGTGCCTGAGCGGGGAGCCTTCCAGGCAGACCTTGTCTCTAGCAAAGGGAATTACCTGAGTCAGCCTTCTATGAGTTAACAGGGCTTCTCTGAGATTGGGAAACTGCTTCAGGACTCCTTTCTTCTTCTCTGGGAGCTGCTCAGCAAATCCACCATACAAACTTCTGTGGACTGAGTTGCTTTATTGATGGTTTATGTTACGAAACTTTGCTCCATGTTTGCCTAGCTCAAATGTGGTTGAGCCAAATGCTAAGAAACTTTTAGATGGCTGCTGCTGCTATTTTTGTAGTTTTGGTTTGTTTATGCTCAATTTCTAAAGCAAACCTTCTCTCCAAGAACAAAGAACCTCAGCAAACCCCAGTGACTCAAGTCTCTACAGCATGTCGCCAGAAGGACCAGAGGTGTAATTTAGCTCAGCGGATTTTATCTGCCCGGACTCCACATGTGCAATGACAAACCACCCTGGTGTGTTGCAGAGAGGAGGCACAGATTGTGTAGGTGTGCACTGCTGGCTCAGCCGTGAGAACTGGACAATGGGCTATTTTAGAAACACACAAACAGCCAGCAGAGTAGACAGCCCTGGTTAGCACCAGTACTCCTGAGGAGTGGTATGACCCTCAGGCTACTTCCTCATGGTCCTGCAAGCTTGCTGTCACAGATACCTTCGCTTGTGCTCAGCGGAAGGGATGTTACCTTTGTTCATAGGTTTCAGGAAAAAGCTACTCTTCAAGCCCTCACCATCTGTCTCTCCTTCCTTCTCCCTTCTGGAAGGCAAGTAACCTCTGTCACTAAGGCAATGATACAGTCTCTGGCTCCCCTAGATGTTTCAAACCACTTTGGTGCCCTGAATTAGGCTAGGAAGATGACCGTGTGTTTTTTCCTGGATGCTTCTTCAAATTGACTCTTCAGGATTGAATAACAACATTATGATACTGAGAACTGCCAGTGAATTTTGTGATTCCCTGTGAGAGGACAAGGCCTCATGTCTGAGAATGAAAAGAAAATGAGTGCTGTCTGAAAGGGTTCTGTGACTGCTCTGAAGAGAAGGATGAGCCTAAGCTCTATGCACATACCAGGCTGGGAGTTTTTCTTCATGTTTCAAATTGAAGGAATATTGAGAGATAGAATATAAGTATTTCAGCACTTCTCAAAGATGTGAATTAACTAGCAGAAGCCTAATGATGGAAAAAAGTTATCAGGGATGATGCAGTGGAGGAGTAGTACCTTTTTTAGTCAGCAGAACCACAACCGAGGCAGGACTTATGACATCCCCTTCTCTTATGGTGGCATCCCCAAATCCAATCCAGACAGGATTAGGGGAGGACTTTAAAGCTAAGAAGAATGGCTGGACTGTTCTTTTGTTGGTCTGTGCTGGAGGTCTTTTGCCAGGCCTGCTGGATGGTGTCCATGTAAGAGCGGGGCTTATGTGACCTGTTACTACAAGTAAAACTTGGAGTTTTGCAAAAGAGAGCACCATTCCTGGTACCAAGTTACAAATCTCCCATCCACAGTGACACCTGGAAAAACACTGGGACAGTAAAGAATCAGTGGCGTGAGCAACCTCAGAGGTGTCACCTATGCTCATTTATTCATTTCTTTGTAGGTAACTCAGACTGTAACATGTCCTAGTGGTTTTGCGGTGGTTGTAGATGATGAAGATGATGGTCTTTTAATGAGCTAATACATTCATTGCTCACTCCTCCAACATGTGAGGCAATTACTTCATTCAGAAACTAGAAGAGGTTTTTTTCAGGACAGACTGGTGAGCATCCCTTAGCCAAGGATCCAAAGGCATCATCCTCTTTCAGCTGCACAGCTTCTCATTAATATTTGAAAAGGTTTACTGCAAAATTTAGGGTTGAAGTATAGTATTTTATGCAGTTATTTCAAAATTCATAGATTTCTAGATTTTTCAAGCCAAAAGGGACTATTAGCAGACCTTCTCTGACCCCCTGTATAATGTAGGCTACATTTGTTTAAAGTTTCAATTTGTTTTCCTGAGCAAACTTGTATTTATTATATATAGTTCGATATAGAAGAGTAGCTAGTGAAAAGGTTGAAATCCATAAATATTATATCAGACCACCTGGTGCTCTGAAGCTTTATTCTGAATGATGGCTGCTCAAAATGAAGAGCAGTTTGAGAGACAGAGATATAATTATATGACTATTGCAAAGAGCAAATGAATTAGCTCCATGTCAGGGAAAGATGTTTCTGGGAGCCTGATTTCAGTTTAAGTATTATTTTTTCCCTCTGGCTAAAAAGTGCTCTTTCAGTCAGCATAACCTTTATTTTGAAAGGAAGGGAGAGGAATGTTTCTGTAGGAGATCACTATATCTGAGTAACTCAGTAATGAAAAGCCATCTCAAATTGACAAAGGGAATGCCCCTTACCAAAGGACACTTAAAGATGTGCATGCAGAAATGGCCTGATGCACCCACAACTGTAGTCCCTATAATGCCATGGTTTTGTCTGAATAGCAGCAACGTATATGTTGTATTTACTGACATTCCATTGTGTGATTGAAGATGTGTTGAATGGCTCAAGAGAGATGTTTCTGTCTTAGCATCTCTGTTTTAAACAAAGATGAAAAGGAAGGGCCATAGGAGTCTCAGGCTGAGCAGCAGTTTCTGTGACACTTAGCCTGGGCTTTGATGATCTTGCTTTCACTCAGCCCCTTGCTCACGCTGGAAGCCTGTGGCAGAGCTTCCCGGCTCAGCACAGACCCGCCATGTAAAAACTACAGGTTCTGTCTTGATGATTAATGTTAGCTGTTTGAAATAATCCAAATGCTGCCCTCTGATCTGATAAAATGAATAAATACATTGGGTGTGAGTGATGAGAGTTATGGGGAGGAACTCGGAGGGGATGAGGGCAGGAGTTTTGCCAGGCTTGGTTTTCTGAGAACAAAACAACTCCAAGGGCATGGGGGTTGGGGGGATATTATTATTATTTATTTCATTTTCTTCTCCAGATGTTTCTATGCTGTAGGCTTGCCCCTGATTCAGTGACTAAGTTTTACTGCCTGAGATGGGAGAGAGAGGACATTCTCACACCAAATGGCAGGATAAATGTTCAGGGGGCATGGGGGCAATTCTGCTCATGGTATACTCACAGATGGGTTAACAAGGGGAGGTACTTCAGGTTCCCACAGGTAGAAAACCCAGCAGTGGAGCTCTGTAAATCATGTGGTTCTGGCTGCCAGATTTTCTCAAATTTTGTCCAGCTCATTTAGTCTTCATTACCTTTTACTAAGCTACATTTGGTCTCTGCACGCCCTGTTTTATTCCAGTAAGGACAAGATAAAGACAAGAGTATCAGTGGTATGAACACATAACTACTTGTGTGCACAGACACTGTTGCCTCTACAGAAGCAGGTTAGATCCCACAAAATGAGTGAACCATTCTGCATCCATCCATGTCTGATAAATACAAGAACTATAAAACAAGGCATGCATTAATAGGAGAAATGAAATTTATTGCATCGCTGTGATGTGCAAAGATGTTCTCCTACACAAAGTTGGTGATTTTAACTTGATTCATCATTTCCCTGTTTTGATAATGTTGTAACTTACTTTTCAGTCAATATAGGTCTTTTGCTACTCCTCCTGTTTGGATACCCACTGTTAGGTTCTTTTTCTGTTGATATTTTAGGAGATGTTATAAGCATCATGTAATCATGTTTTCATAATTATTTCTGATTAAATCAGCTCCTGACATCTCACTTTAAGATCCTACTGTTTTTCTTCATGTCTTTTAATATACTTAATAATATTTCTATTAAAATTTGTTTCCTAATCATGACACATTGCTTGACCATATGGTTGGATGATTACTGACATCTGCCATAGAGCTATTTTACACCTGAGGTGGCCTTTTGGGCCTTGCTTGTAGGCAGTGCACACAAAGAATTGGGCTTTTCCAAGGTAAAGTTCATCTGGCCTATTTTCAATGGCTTATAATAAACATGCTCCCTAGAAATTCCAGTACTGAATGGAAATGCAAGCTACTGTGGTTAGCTCTTCTTTGTACATCAAACCTTTAATCATCCTAAATTTGGATGAGACAGTCCAACCTTACCTGTTATGACAGAGCTCCAGTTTCTTAAGGAGTGCTGGGAGATCTTCAGGTATGTAAAATAATAATTCAAATCTCTGATTTTGAAACAGATTAATCCATGGTTTTTTCTGTTTACAAATGCAGATCTTGCTTTGTACGAGTAGTTGCTTAAGACACACAAGGAGTTTGTGGCAGATTCTGAAGCAGCAGCATGTTTTGCACTTTTTAGCAGTGCCATAGCTCAGATTGATAGGTCAGTGAAGGAGAAGAGCACATAACAACTGGCAGAAAGAAAAGATCAGAGGCCTGAACTTAGCAAGAAATTAGCAAGAAATTGTTCTTCTGCTCTGTCTTTTCCTTTTGAAACTGTTCCTTGGTCTCTGGGGAAGAGATTTTTCACACTTATATATGAGGAGAGCCTCTATTCAGGCACAGCCCTGATGTAATAGCCCTAGTCTAGGTGACATTCAGTCTCTGGATGTGCTCAGTCCTTTTATTTTTTCATTTTTTTTAATGTATTCCCCTGTCCATAGGGGAAAGTAGTAGAGACTTAGGAATTGAGCAGAGCCCACCCATGGGTTACTCCCCAAGAGTGGGAGTAACTTGCCATCACTTCCAGGTGCAAACTTTCAGATCAGTGTATGTGGGATTGAATGATAAGCTGGCGTCAGCCATCCAGGGGCTCACAGTCTCCATCTCCAACATTACAGGGACATACCTGTGTTCTTCTTATTCACTGAAGGGTAATTTTCAGACAGTAAAAATAACCCATGATCACCTTTAGGAACCTCACAAGGGTATGGAGCCAGTATGACTCATTACTAAATTACTCAGAGCCTTGATGATCATTCTTAGTATCATTCTCATTATATTTTATGTCAAGTAGCTGGACACATGTAAAGGAATAAGAGTTCTCTCTCTCTGGAATTACTTGCTTCCAGACCTGGAAACAGCACAATGTGAAAGAACAGCACTTAGCTAAATTACATTATTATGAGCTTTATCAAACACCTATCAATATATCCAGAACTGTCTTCCACATTCAGTGACCTGTCTCTTGGTGCTTTGCCCTGGACAGAGTTTTCTATAAAGTCCTTGCACAAAGGCGCTCTAGGGTACATATACAAAAAACAGTGAAGGTGCTCAAGGCTGTCTCCCAGACCTATTCAATTTTACAGTATGAATGCCTTGAAAGAAGGTTTTGGTGAGAAGTTTTCCATGAGTATGAATCAGATGCAGTAAATTTTGATACACGGGGAGGTAGAATCAAAGAATCATTGGTTTCATCATATGGTTTGGGTTGGAAAGAACCTCAAAGATCCTCTGGTTCCATCACCCCCATATCAGGGGCAGGGACATCTCCCTCTACTCCAAGCCCCATCCAGCCTGGCCTTGAACACTCCCAGGGACAGGGAATCCACAACTTCTCTGGCCAACCTGTGCCAGTGTCTCACCACCCTCACAGTAAAGAATTTTAACATGTCATATAAATTTATCCTCTGTCAGTTTGAAGCCGTTGCCCCTTGTCCTGTCCCGTCAGGCTCTTGTAAAGAGTTCCTCTCCATTGTTCTTGTAGCCCCTTCAGGTACTGGAAGGTGCTGTAAGGTCTCTACTATAGGTGATCCACCATTTGTAAAACACGGGGGAAGGACACAAAAGAAAGGGCATTGACTCCATGTTTTCCTGCTTCAAACTCTGAATTTCCCTCAGCAGAAAGATATGTAATGTCTGATGTACTTGTCCCCTTCTCAGCCAGCAGCTTCCTGCACTGGATTAGGTGCATTAGCAATACCCAGGTAGCACTTGTCAGATGTCTGGGATTCTTCTTTTCCTTCTCAAGTGATTTTCAAATCACTTGAGATCAGAGGGTTGTTTGTCTCATGTTTGTTTTTTGGGTGGTTTTTTTTTTTCCTTCTGGTCTTTTCTCCTTCCAGACCTTAGCCACTGGTCAATCTACTAATCTGTAACTGTTTTTCTGATGAAGTAGCATGCAATGATAATTTGTTACTGTGAAAGCTGTAATGAGTTTTAATTATGGCTCCTAATGCCACACACTGTCATGTAAATCTCAATGGCTGTCACTTCCTCGTTCTCTTCCAGAGAAAATACAGCTCTTTCCCCCTTCAAACATCTGCATTAGTGCACAGTTTATGCTTGCCTCAGTGGGGCAAAGTGAGTCACAAAATGCCAGCTCCTCAAATTATTAGCTTCTCTGACTTAGGCCTGGCGGAGAAGAAAGCCAACACAGTCTCAGTGGACGCTCTGAACAAAAGAGAAACAATGCAGACTCAAACAGACATGTCCTTGCAGTTACGCTGATGTGGTTTTGTTTGTTTGGAGAAGCCCAGCTTTGTGACTTTTGCTGTAATTTTTAGAAAGAAAAGCATAATCATCCAAGCAATTATTTCTGTGGGTACTTTCCTGAGCAATGAGATGGTCTGCTGCGCTGAAGCTGTTGGAGTTCTTCCTTCTCATTTCAACAACATTAAATTTCTAGCAGTTTTTGCCATCTTGTGATCATGGAACATATGGGAGGAAGAGAGGCTTCAGGTCAAATCCCAGCAACAGTGCAGTAAATAATTGCAGTAAAGTTCTCACTCAGGTCATGTGCTAAGCCTGAAATGGAATACA
The DNA here is from genome assembly GCA_039654755.1 of Calcarius lapponicus. Classification (NCBI taxonomy): domain Eukaryota; kingdom Metazoa; phylum Chordata; class Aves; order Passeriformes; family Fringillidae; genus Calcarius; species Calcarius lapponicus. The sequence goes on from CM077466.1 coordinate 45,481,113, forward strand.
CTTGATTGTATTTTTAAAGAGCTGGGGGCACAGTGTCTGCAGTGCATAGGTCAGCCAGATTTGGAGGTAGACACATGGTTTGCCTCACTAGGAAGCCTGATGGGCAGGTACAAGGGCAGGCAGGAGAATGGAGGGAGGAAGCCTCACAGTCTCATCCTGGAGGAAGCTCACCAGCTGCCACAGGGCAGTAGCAGTGGAGTTTGTGCAGGTACAGCAGAGAGAAACATTGAGAGTCTTCAACTTCCCATTAGGAGCCAGCACAGGAGGAAGCACTGTTGTGGAGTGCTGACATTTTCACTGGTTACTGTAATGTCAGCTGGGACCATTGTAGTTTTGTAATGTTGATAACTCCTGGGAAGTAACTCTGGGACTTCTAGACTGGGAAATGTAAATCTTCCAATTTGAGCTCCCGTGGCTTCTCTTAGCTCGTCACTGGCCATAGGTTTGTAAGCTCGTACATGAACCAGACAGAAAGGAACAAAACCACAATGCCTGGGATAGCTGTATGTCTGCTGCATGGATGTCCCCAAAGGAAGAGCCAGAGGAAACTGTGCTTCCCGAAGATACTCCAGTGTTTGCGGTGTTGTCTGCTGGAATCAGATAATTTCGTTCTCCATTTATTCTGGGTTTTTTTTTTCTAAAGCTTAGGCTGAAACCTAAAACGTGATCTTCTTAGTAACTCTGGTTAAACAGAAAAGCAACCCAGCACATAACTTAATGGAAGCTGAGATTTTCAGAGGATTCAGAGGAAACTGAGCACTCCTGAGGAGGAGAGATTTGTAGTTAACTCCCAATGCTTTCCAGGTCTGATTCTCTGTGCTTTCCCTCATGAGTTTATTCATATTGCATAGTGGAGATAATGTCTACACAAATATTAAAAATACGCAGAAATCTGTATTGTTCTTTGATTTTTTTTCTAGTTGTTTCTACATCTTGACAGATTTCCTCCTTCTTCCTCTGCTATTAGCCAGCATCATCAGTCAGAGAACAGTGTCAGGACAGCATTTGGTACAGCTGCCTGCTATCACATTTTTTATTGTCCTTATTACAGAAGAGTGAAACCTTTTTCTTCACTGAGCTATCAAAGACATGGTGGGTGTGGGTGTATATTATGGAGCAAAGTGACAGTCATTCTTCTCATTTCAGGGCTTAAAAAGATGTTATATATAGCAGGACCTCATCAGGTTGCATTCTCATTGCCTTCCCAGTGCAAACTCAGTGTTTCTTTCTGATATTAAGAATCTTTTAAGAGATATTAAGAATATCTCTTTAAAGATATTAAGAATTAGCCTCTCACTTTTGCCTATTTGTGCTTTGGTTTCATTGCAAGTATTTCTGCTTTTATTAACAGGAATGAGGAAGGCGTGATGTATTGTGAGAAACTCTTTTACTGAGAAACACAGAGAGAAACTATTTAACTAAAAACTGGGGTGTCTTCTGGCTTTGACAGTGTGCAGTCTGCTTTTACAGGGAAGCTGATGCTACCTGGAGGAGCCGAGTGGAATACGAGTTGACTATTCTGTAGCCAGAAATTTCCATACTTTCCTTCTTCAGCTATATTTTCCCTCACAGTAGAAAGCTGAGGGGATCTTTTGACAGCAGTTCCTTTCTGCTAGTGCAAGAGTGGAATTCCCTTCTGAGCTGCCCTGGCTCTGCCCACTTGGTACTCAAGCCAGGGAGGGAGCTGATATAAAACGTAGTGAGACTCAAGGCCACATTCTGCCTCACCCAACATGGAAAGCTGGTGGTTCTTCCCTACCAGCAAAACGAAAGTGTTAGGTAATTCCTGAAATCCTGCTGATGTGGTGAGTGGAGAGGTGCGGGTCAGACAGTGGGAAAGTCTTACAGTTGTAACTCATTAATTTAGAAGGTTTTGACCCCTTGTGATTCCCCTACACTCTGTACAGAGAATTAACTGCAAAACTCGGTGTGGTACAAGTGAGGTCATTTGAGAGGCTCAGGGATAAAGGAATGTGCTTAGCTCTGGGGGTGGGAATGCTCAGGTGCTGCCTGTGGTGGGCTGGGGATGTGGAGCTGCACTTTCAGAGCCCATTGCACGGACACCTGGAGAACCACAGCAATGGGCCCTGTCAGCACAGCTCACTCCTTAGGCTCAAGCAGCTCAGTCTTGCAGCAGGGGAGAGCTCTGTCTTTTCAAGGGGAGGATGGGATAGTTAAATTGGCAGCTGGAAATGATGCCATAGGTTAACTTCTGTGATATAAGATGCTCCAGCAGAGATTACTGCAGCATCTGCTTTGCTTGTCTTGTGCATACCTACATATTCATGCACAGCTTTCTGATTTCTCAGGAGATGACTAGTGAGCTGTAAACCTCCTGCTTTAGATCATGGGAGATGAAACAACTTTCCTCTGTTGTGTTTTCACCTCCAAAGAGTTTTTCAGGCTTACAGGAAAAGACAGGTCTTTTAGAGGGTGCCCCTCTCCTCACCTGTTTCCTGATAAATGAAAAGAGGAATAGGAAATTTCCAAAAATAAGAATGTACTACAAACTGGTCTTTCTGAGGAATAACACATCTCTGTACAGTCCCTGTGAGCTAATGCCACATGAAGGAATGTAAAGGAGTGACGTACAGTCCTGGCAGGATGTTGGTGGCCTGCAGTGAAGAAAGGTTCCTGACACATCCAGCAAGGAGTGTGGAATGTGCTCCTCAGCGAATCCAGGCCCTTTTCTGTGATGCCAGCCAAATGAAAGGAACTACAATGATGGCATTTTAGAACAGCTAGAGAAGTGAATGCCATGTGACTGTCAGCTTCCCAGGGCAAGGATATAGCACAGCTCCTCAGACCTGCCGGGGGGCTCCTGGAGTTTGACTTAGAAGCTGCAGGCTGCAAAAAGCCTGAGTGTGATGTGTGCTGCACAACATGCTACAAAGTTTGCCTTGCAGAGCAGAAAAAAATGAAGGACACTCTTTAAAGTGATCAATGTGCAACCCTTGTCTGGGGGGAGGATATTGCTCAAATTTTCTTGATATTCTGAGTACACCAACAGTACAAACATCTGGGCTATTATTCAGTTAAATCCATCTAAAATATAAGTTGGATTTCTGATGTTGAAGCTTTTACCTTTTTATTCCAATCCCCAAGAGAAATCACAATAGTACATGGCAAGTCTTTCCCTTTGGATACATCCCAGATTTGCTCTGCACCAGGGAAAAGACATCCAGTCTTTTTTTCCTCTGTTTTCTTTCTCTTCCTCCCTTATCTTCCAACAAGTGTCTTAAAATAATCATCTGCATTCAGCATCTCGTTACTTGAACCCTGATTTCCATCCTACTGGTTGTGTTACTGTGGTGAGCATGTGGTGTTCTTAGTTGGTCCTTGGCTTTCTTAAATTGCACTTTACCCCATGAATGGATCTGTGTTAAGGCAGAGCATCCCAGCAAGGTGCTTGTAGGTTTGACACACGTGCTGCAGAGAGGATTTTTTTCCTTTCTGTGTTCTCTGCCACCCTGCTTCTCCAAAGAGAATCAACATATTTTCGAGTCAGTTTTCAGCCACTGCTGCCTCAGCTCTGAAGCCTCCCAGGTACAGCAATCATTCTGAGGTTTGGCATTTGTGTTGTGGCAAAAGAAATCAGAGTGGTTTTTAGAAGGGTTTGGAGCACTTGGTAAAAAGCAATGGGACAGTCTTCAGTTATAATGATCTATCAGGATAGAAATTGGTGGTTTTCTTTTTCTCACAGCTCACTTCCACACAAACTGGTGCACATACTGCTTCACGATAGCACCTAGATACTCCAATGTGCAGCAGATGCAGAGAAACAAACTTTTTCTTAAAAAGACTGCGTTTAAGGTGGTCCAAAAGTTGTGAACAGATATAAACAAATTGTTTACTTAAATACATTATTTTCAGAATCCTTCCAGTGGATTGGAAGGGTTGGGTTTTTAAAATTCATGTTTAGAGTAACCAAAGAAGTAATTTCATTTTGTTCTCCCATTTTTAACATTTAAATAAATAGAGATATCAAAGGATTGTGTTTATAGACATTGGAGTGTTAAATGGAGACATCAGTCAAACTTTTCACAAAATTGTCATCCTTTCTTGATCAGTTCACTCTCGCTTTTTGGGACTTATTTGTGTTTCAGGTCAGTGTGATGTATTTCATGCTTAAGCAGCTCTGCACAGAAAAATGGCCTTTCTTCCATGGAAGTCTCTTTAGAGAAAAGCAATTATAAGTGCTTAAATTGAAGTATTCATGGCACCATTTTATAGCAAACTTCTGTCCACAATCACTCAGGGCAAAGCACATCCCAGCCAGGGAGGCAGGGCCACCCTCTGTTGCAACAACCAGAGATGCTAAGCACCACACACAGGCAGCACAAGCAGAGGAGCAAACCACTTGATCCAGGCCTGTCAGTGACATAATGATAAGCCAGGAGTTTGTGCCATCCTGCTTGTACGGACACAGAGCATGTGTGGCAGCTTTTCTTTGTTTCCATCAATGGCTATATTTGGGGGTCATCTCAGTCTCCACCTAATATCTCCATGGCTTCTGCCTCTTCTTATCTGCTGAAGGAGTGGACTTGGAGATTTCAAAAGGATAAGTGGGTGCTCAGAGAAAAGAGCCATGGAAGGAGAAAAAAGGCATTTCTACCTTGAAGGAGATGGGAACTGCTCAGTGCCATATGGGAATGCCACCGCATAAGTGCTGCTGAGAGAACTGGTGTGGGACCTGCCACAGTCGGGCCTCCCTGTGCCCCTTCGTCCTGCAGGGAAATTCACTCTGGGGGAGAGATTTGCAAAAACTGAGCACTCATCTAATCACCAAATTCAGGTCTTGGTCTGCTTCCTGTTGAATTCAGAGACCTGACTTGTACCAGTTTCCATAGGGCTAGATGGAGACCTGGAGAAGTCAATATTGCTGGGACTGCCCCACTTTGCAACTAGAATAGCAAATGTAGAGGGAATGCAGAGAAGCAAGCACCCAGAGCTGTGTTTGCAAGGACTAATATTTAACACTGAGAACATAAATAGTCCTTAACTGTTTAACATAAATGATTGTGATCGTAAAGCTGGAATGGCACAGGGGCTTCATGCATCTTCGAAATGTTTTGACATAACAGCCTAAACGAGGATTTAATAAAGTTCTCGTGCTCTAAAAAGTACTCATAATTTTTACTTAATTTCTACATGTTTTCTCCCCCTTTAATTGTAGTTCAACAAAGCAGAGGGACTAATCTCAGATAAAAGTAAAAACACCAAGATTAAAGTGCACTGCTGTTTATTTTTAAGGGCAGTGGGTTAATATGAGCACTCTATTGTTGATGTCAGCATCACAAGCCAAAGATAAACACCACTTTTCTGCACTTACATCACATTTTCAAGGCATTATTCTTCATTAACAAATATTTTCTTCTACAATGGAAAAGAATGACTTTGTCATAAGTTTATCGGCTTCCAATCACAGCCATTTTGTGCCTGTTCTGTAAAATAATTATTTTATCATGACCTTTCTTAAGTGTAATTTTTGTTTTAGTTTCCTCAAGTTCTGACTCCTTTTTTACAATGAAAGTATTTCTTCATTTTTACAAAATAATTTTATTTTTTAAATGCATGTATTTTGTGTTATTGTTCCTTTTTTATCATTACCTCTAGTAAGATGTTAGAAACTTGATGTTCTTGCTACTCTAAATCTTTCAAATGTCTTGTGGGTAAGAGATGATAATGTATGTTTACAGAAATGTTCCCTATTTCTGTTTTCCTTCTCTTGCTCAATTTATTTTTGGAGACTTTAGTTGTTTTGTGAGTAAAGTCATGTAGTAATTTGCTTCAGAAAGATGGGGAGATTATATCTACCTAAAGAGTTACAAAGACACTAATCATTGTCATCTTTCCTCTTGTCAATCTTTCAGAGTGTTCCTTTAAGAAATTTATCACCTGTGTTCAGGTACTTGTGTCCTCCCATAAAAATTTCAGCATGTAATTAATGAATAGCACGCTTTTCTCAAAGAAATTGAGAGGTTTCAAAGCCATGGAGAAACATATTTTCTTTTCATTTGAAAGGCCTTTCTGCAGACCACCAAGAAGCACATCCTACAGCTGACAGATGTTACATGCTTCTGATGCTGTTGTGTAGAAAGCCAGGCAATAAAAACTGTGCTATGTGAAATAACATAGACAGCTTGTAATTTAAAATATTTTCTTGCTAACCATTTATTTTGACCTGTACCTCTTGCAGGATGGTCACTGAAATGTATCTGTCCCTTGCTTAAAAGAGATATGTTAAAATGATATCTCTTGCATCTTACTCTTCTGGAGTGGCACATGCAGGTTGTAGCTAATATTCTTCCTCTATTGCTCCCATTGTTCTTCAGATGAGGGTGAGTCAGAAAAAAAAATTATTTTTTCATTCTTAGGAAGTAAATTTAGTTAACATAACATAACTTACTGAGACAAAAATCTCATTGCCCAAACCTAAACTGATTCTCAGTTACTGTTTTACTATGTGGAAATTTAGAAATATTTTGTCATTTTTTCCAGTTCAGAACACAAAAAAAAAAAAAAATCAGTTCTCTTGAAACCCTTCTGAAACATTTTCCTTTCTTCTTGTGGCTCTAGCTCACAAAAGAACCTACTCAAAAGTGCTAGAGTGGTTTAAAAAAAAGACTAGAAATGAGATTACATGATTTAAAGCACTGACTCCATTTTACCTGCCTCTGCTTGCATGCTACATTATAGTCACTGATGTTCAAGAAATAATTTCATCAACTAATTTTGGACAATTAGAACAACTTGTCATATCACAAGACAAAGGAAGCCAAGTTATTAGAAGAAATTATTTAATCTGTAATAATTGTTGTTCTTTAAGTATCATCTAGTATATTTTTCTGGGTACAAATATGGTAACAGTGAAAAAAGCTGAGGACAGCTAGCTGCTGTATCCCACTGAAATAACCAAAGCTGAATGTTTCCTGGTTAGAGGGATAATAGTTATTAAGAAGACCAACATATAGTCCAAAAATAATTTCCTTTGGCTACTTCTGAATTATTTAGCCGTGTATGTTGTATTTTTGGGAAAGCCACATAGGAAATCAAAACATTAGAAGTCAGCTTGCTGTAATTAAGTGTGTGAAAATATGTGCTGTTATACAATCTGGTTTACATACTCCTGTAACCATCTTTCAACATGTAGATCCTGTATTTGCATGAATATACACAGCTTGCATATTAGTATACAAAAAGAGACTATTGTGATGTTCTAGTCCAGCCTCCAGCCGGAAATGCTGGTTTGCATCGAGTATTTGTACTTGTCAGTCTATTTGTATGTCCATGTCTCTGCCCATCCCTCAGTTGTTAAATTTTCTGAGCAAAAGTTCATGCTTCCTCAAATTTTTTCCATCCACCCACTTAACTATGAACGTCTCCCTCTCCCTGGGAAAAACTGGTCTGAATTCTTTGATCTTCCAAATTCTTCTTGTAGGACAGCAGACATCCGATTTGACCTGTACATGTCTGCATTTGCATGAGAATAACTTTCCCTCTTCCTATGTATGTTTGGGAAGAAAAACAGAGGAGCGACTTAGCAATGTTCTCTTATTGCACAGATGCCATAGTAGCAAAAGTTCAAAATATATTTGATTGTAGCTTCTATAAGTTGATACGTGAAACACTCCCAAGTTTTCTTGTGTCCAAGTCAAAAGTAATTACACTGTTAGTCTGTACTGGTTTTTCTGTTTTCATTTGTGTTATTATGAAAGGTAAGAGAAAGATGTTTCAGCCTAAAGCAGACTGGGACCAGTAGGCATCAAAACAAATTAAAGGAAATTGTTGCGTCATTTAGGCTTATTGAGAAATCTGATATAGTAGGTGTGTGTTCTAATGTGTTCTAAACTAATCAGATTATAATATAATTAAATTGAGGAGCTCATTGTCAGCAGCAATCTTGCATTTATAATGAGAAGAGCTTAAACTTGAAGCAAAGGCATACTGCTTTTCTCTGGCTTAATATGCAGTTATCCAAATAGCAATATTTTAGGTAATGAATACTGAGTTAGTCAAGTTGTTGTACCGATGAGCTTGGTAGTTCATATTCAGTTTCAAGTCCATGAGATTATTTATGGTCAGCTGCTTAAAAAGGAAAGTCTTCTCTGCATCAAAATTGTAGTCTAGTTAGTTCTTGTTATTTGTGTCAAGATTTGTGTGACGTTTGGAGGAGAGAAACAGAAATTAAAAGTGGAACCATTAAGCTTATTCTCAGTCAAAAAACTACTCATTTAGAGCCTGTGTGTGTTCTGATGCCTTCAGATAAATGAACTTTTTGCTATAGTGAAATACAATTTTACTATTATTCTTTCCCGACTAAATATATCAGCTGTTTCACCAACCAGTTAAAAAAAGTTATATGATCACACATGCTCTGAATTTTTGTGTGAATGTATAGACCATGACATGAAATCATCCACAAAGGGAATAAAAGTCTTCATGAGAATAGCTTTTAATGTTTGTGCAAAATTCTAGGTGGTCTTCACAGAACATTGGAACTTTTTCTTTTCATCTGCAGTGTGGGAACCTGTGGAGTACAAGTGAGAACTTTGTCTGTTCCTGATTCATTCCTCTAAGTACTCTGAGTTTAAATATCCACTTCCAATGAAGATGTCTACGTGCCCTGACAGATTCAGTGAAATATTCCTAGCCAGTATAAAATTTGTTATGAATCGTGTAGGAGACCAAAATCAGATTGATTCACAGATTTGGTCCAAGTAGCTTGAAATCTAAAAGACACCACAGGCTGATGAAGATCCATAATTTGTTCTCCCCACAGTGCCAGTGTGAGGGACAGATGCAGTCACACACTCCAGTTAGCAGGAAAACTTTCCTCTGCTGTGATGGACACAGGACTGACCCCAGTGGGACTGATGTCCTCAGCAAAGGACAGCATTTGCAAGGTGCACAGACTAGCAGACAGAACTGGGTGCCACACCAGGAATGCAGAACATGTGGTGTGGAACAGGAAAGGTCGGCTTTTCCAGTGCCTGAACAAGAGCTTGTACCCACAGCATTGGATCATTTGCTGGGATGGGGAAGGGGGGGAGAAAAATTGCCCTGGGTGATGGATCTGTGGACTGCTGGTGTGTACACTCATGTGCTGAACCATGTGAGCGTTAACACATGGTCACCCTATCAAAGGTCTGTATATGAAACTCAGCTGCTGGAGTGACAGAAGATTTTGTGCTGTTAGTGCACACTTCATTAAAATACCAGCTGAAATCCAACTCTGAAATCCCACAGTTTGTGTTAGTTGATAAAACTCAATTGCCTCCAATTACTGTTAGTATGGCTTTAAAATAATATTTTGTTGTAGTAAAGGTCCCTTTGTGATGGGGAATAGCTGGCATTCACAACTTGAAATTTGGGAGTGTAAATACGCAGTGAGTAGGGAATACGATCAAGACTGCTTTTACCACTGTGCTCTACATCTTCCAGCAATAGTGCTGTACAAAACCAAATCAGGGACGCAGTACTGAACAATGGAAAGGTTAAATGTTTTTGCCTCCAATATTTAAATGAGCTTGTAATGAAGAGAACTGTTGCAAGCCCTGCTTGGATACAAGAGGCAGTTTCATGATCGGGAGAGAACTTGTCACTGCTTTGTATCATTTGAGTAGTTTTTAATCCTACAAAGCCCTTGTATGAAGACAAGCCTTTTTCTCACTTTAATCCTCAGGTCTCATTCATGTACTCAACATTCAGCTCCTTCTCAGGAGTTTTGCAGGAACAGGACCTTGTTAGCTGTACTGAAACATCTGCTGTTGGACATTGCTGTAGGTTCTTCCTTTGCCTGTGCGCAGATATGGTCTCAGTTGAAATGAGCTTGCTGCATCAAAACACATAGTGGAGAGAGATGGGCACAATTAGTTGGGGTTTTTTTCCAGAGCAGCTTGGCTATTCAGCAGGCAACCTTGTGCTTGGGATTGACCTTTAAACAGGGGTGTAACCCCGCTGCCCTTAGGTTTCTAGAGGAGCAAAAGGATATCAGCTCTTCTGTGCAGAATGTACAGTCTTGATTTTATTCTAAGCAAGAAAGAAGAAACGTGATCAGGTTCCTCAAATTTGTATTTCTAAGCTACATAGTAGTATTGTTACAATTATTCATATAAGGTGTTCACAAAAAATGACCTCAATGCATTTGTATATTGCTTTAGCTACAGGCTTCTATTCATGACAAACCATTTTAAAAACATAATTGGATATCTTATGAAAGTTTAATAAGACTCCTTATTGACATAGTAGGAAATCTTTCAGAAGATTTTCTTTTAGATCAAAACTCTTTGGGCTTCTTGCTGAGAAGTGTAAGTGACCCCTGCAGTCCTAGCTGATCTCCACTAGTTGTGGATGCAATTGTAGAGAAAAATGGAAAAATTTAGTGATGGAGAGAAGGACACACTAAGTGAGTGCTTAGGCTTTATCTTTTAGTTTTTATTCTGTTGATTCTGGTCAGAGCTTTAGACTTGGGCCAGGCCAGGACTGCATGCCAGAGCAAGAAAGTGCCAGCAACCATCAGAATTATTTGCTCCTAAATAATGGCTCTATTGTGAAGCCTGCTGGATTCGGGAAGAGTGCTGAACTGCCTTTTGGGCTTCCATGAGGCGCTTTCTCTTGGGCCACAATGCCTGGGTAATGTGGTGAGCCTGAGGACAGGTCCCATAAAATACAGCAGGCCGGGTCAGGCCCCTACATGCTACCCAGGAGGAGGTGCTGAGGTGTATGATGCCTTTATGCCCCCCAGTTTCCTGAGAGCCACGTGGAATTTTGTCCTCTCCTTGTTTCACTAGCACTCAATTCAAACGGCACAGGTAGTGGGTTCCTGGCCCACTCACCCCACCAAACACCAGCAGAAGTCCTTTAACTCTTTGCAAAACTGAAATTTTGCTTTCTGCTTGTAGGTCGGCCATATGGACCAGGTTAGTGTATATTTTTGTCTGATTTAATACAGAGATCTGAATCACAGGCAGGAATAAGAAGGGAGGGTACTATGCACCAGATACATGTGAAATGCTAAATTATCTCAGATGCTCATGAATTTGTTAGAAATATCTACCAGATACTGGGAGTTTCTGATTCTGTTGAGCTGGAAACACAGTCTTTGTTGCAGTATCTGAATGTTTCCCCCTGCTGAAACCAGACATGCACGGCAACAAAAAGCAACAGGAACTTTTCACACCTCAAAATAGATTTAATTTGGGTTCAGTCAGAGTTTGGGGCAAAGGTTTGTGATCTTTCTCGTTTTAATCAAAGGAGTTGGCTCATGCCCTCAAAACTTTCATTGTCAGAGTAAGATCAGCAGAATTCACTTGCAGGTCCATTAAGCAAACAAAACCACATTCCCTGCTGTCACCTCAGTTCATGCTTTGGCAATTTTTAGAAGCTCTTTTTTAAAAACAACTTTCTCTGGGTTCCAGCACCACTATTACTGCAGTCTCAGTGGTTAGACACGTTTATATAAACACAAGACACAACATAATGAAGTTCATACATTTATCTTTTGCCACCACAGTCCTTACTCTGAATCAAAACAAAACAGACATAACACTGAATTTTGATATCCTTTAAATCAGTATTGAAACCCTTCCAGAATCTGAAAGTTGTTCTGGCATCTCACTGAAGGTTAACTTAAGCGTTCTGGAAGGATTTCAATAGAAATGAAAAGGACAGTAAAGAGAGTAAAGCTATTTCAGAAGCATTCCTGAAGGATAATGCTGGCATGCTTGAGAGGTTTCAACAGTAGGCTAGAGGGCAGCAAAATTATTTCTGAAGTATTCCTGAAGGAGAATTTTAATAATCTAGTAGTATTTAAAATAGTTCTGCTGTGGTGGTAAAACTATATGGCAAACATCCCTGACAGGTAATTTCATTCTTTGAAATAACAAGTCAAAGCCTCAAATGCATGAAACCTGCTGCTCAGAAACTATGTCTGTAAGAAACAGAGAGGCAAAACACTTGCTCTGGAGGCTGGTAACTGTCACTGACAGGAGTTTGAAAGGTGACATCCAGTCCTGTGCAGAGGTCCTTTCTGAGGAGATGGGTGTGCGGCTTAGGGTCCCCTCCACTGCCTCCCTGTAGGTCAGTGAACTTTCTGCTCAGGTGTCAGGTTCTCATTTTCATTCCACCTAAAAATCTACAAATCTGGAACCTTTGCAGTCTCAAAAGAAAGTGCGTGGGAGATCTCACCCAGTGGATTTTTCTGCTACCTTTTGACCCAGCTGGCAGTACCACAAAAGCAGGTTTTCTTATAATGTCTCACTTCTTAGTCCAGCTGACTCAAAGAAACACACATACATGTGAAAATTAAACTCAGACACAATTTAGCTAACCAAATATGCAACCCAACATTAAATTTGTTTGGGTTGGAACAAATTTTAGCTAGCAATTTTAGCTAAATTCTATGTTGTATCCTTAGTGATATGCTGGATGAAGGTACAGTATATGTTAGAGGTAACCATGAGCCAGTCAATGAGGAGCAATTAACTTGTGCCCCCATCTTTCCCCTTTGTTCTCTGTTGAGAGAAGTAAAGGCATAAGGCATTTCATGCCCTGTCTGTACAAGGAGTGGTCTCATCCACAAGCAGGGCCTAACTTGCAATAGGGAGATTATTTTTGATTCTTTTCTAAAAACAGCAGACTCCCTTGAAAAACAATGACAAATTTCAGTCATACTTGGAAAAGATATGCATTTTGCTATCTTCACCTCATTAATGTGCTTGGGCCACCATGGTTCCAATGGTATTGCCACAGCCTTTAGCACATGCTGCTGTTTACCAGAGATGACTAACTTCATCTATCTGTTCCCTTTTTAAGATTATTTTAAATTCTTTCATTTGAAACAGCCTTCCAGAAACAAAAATGACAGCACGCTGTACATAAATTTTTGCTTTAAGCTCATCCATGTGGGCATGTGTAGAAAACAGAAATTAATAGAAGTTTCTTGAAATACAATCCTATGAATTTTCTTGAAATACAATCCTATGAATTTACTGAGAGCTAAATTGGGATTTTGCAAATGGATATTTGGTAAAGATCTGTGTGCTTTTGCAGCTGCATATGATGTTGTGGCAAGCGTGTTCAGAGTCTGGAGCAGAAGGTGCTGATAAAGATAGAAAGTATCCCAAGGGAAACCTCAGACATGCCCTCCATGAATGGTTAAATGGGATACTGTCAAAACTGTTTTTAACCAAGCTTCTGAGAAAATCTGTAGAGACCATGGGTTGTTCACAGGAACTATATGATGAATCATTCTGATGGATTAATATTCTCAAAGAAAATTCATAATCTCTTTGAGAACTGGAGGGTGGGGGTAGGAAATCGAGTCATCTAACTCGTTTGTTTAACATTAAATACTCTCCTGGATCTTGCAGTAACAGCTATCAAATATGGAGTCGCTGCCAGTGTAAAATGTGTGGGTTGGCTAATATTCCCCAGAAATGCTCTCTCACCCTAAAGACAATGTCCTGAATCTTCCAGGTTCCCAATTATGCTTTACTTCTTTATTACATGATCTGAACTGTGCTGTATTTTTCAAAGGTGCAGTGGTTTACCATCACTACTGCTGGCCATTGGAGTCCTTTCTTTTTCTTATAAGGATTATTGCTGTTCACTGGAGTTTCTTCCAGTGGCTTTTCACACTTACGAAATACCCAGGTTCTGATAAAGTCATCATTTGCATAACCTGACAAGGAAAGATTAGTTTTATCAGCGTTTTCTGTAAGGGGATGTCCTTCAAGGACAGCCCCCATAAAGCAGAGGTGAATGCAGCAAACGGAGTGGCATTAATCATCTTCACCATCAGAAATAAGGAAGAATAAATAAATAAACAGCTTAGCATCATGATCAGGTATCAGGAGGTTACTTCAGGTCGCATAGACATTAAATGCAATCCCAAGGATGTCAGGACCAATGCTACAGCTATTTCCATTACGATGGCTTTGTGAGTGCTGGGGAAAGCTTGGCTGGAGGTGATAGAGTAATGTTATCAATAATAACAGGGTGTATATTGTGGCAGCACAGCAAGTTGGTACTGGGTGTGAACCTTGCTGTAACTACAAGTGTTAGGGCTTCCACATTTCAGTTTGGAGCTAGTGATGGGGAATGCTGATGCAGGGACATCCTTGGGTTGTCTCTCTCATCCTCTGGGTAGTTCATACAGAGGAGAAGAAGTTCTACTATTCTATTATTCTATTAATAGTAGAAGGCGTATCATTAGGGTGGCTTGATGAGTGGTGTCACAAGTTAACTAATTACTCGAAAACAAGATGGTGCCTCCCACTAAGGAGGATGAGATGGGACACAGGGCTGAGGGAGAGAGGGAAGATGTCATGATTAGCTGATGATGCCTGGAGTCAACAAACTGGCACCCTAGAAAACAACCAGATTATCAGAGCCAAGCTCCCCACAAAATTCTACAACTTGTAAAGCTGAGCCTTCTGCTCTAGGTTAGCAGGGGTTGCTGTTGTTTTGTGGGTCTGGAAAACACAGACTCTGGCAAAGCTCCTTCCAGGCACTGAGATTTAGCAATTTCAGTACTCAGAATTTGTAGCTGTTGCTTCCCAAAAAAAAAAAAATTGACAAAAATTTTTCAAAAACCTGTTCAAGTGTGTAAATTTGCACATTGAGTAGTCTTCAATTTAATAGTACTGAAAGTGTGACCACAGACATTGCCAGAGTAGAAGTATCCTGCATTTTTTATAGTGAAAATTATAATTTTTTTCATATTTGGAGGAGTGACTATCTTTCAAGTGAAACTGTCCTTTTTTAATTATTGATAAAAGGCTTTTTAATTATATTAGACAAAATCCTTATCAAAATATTCAGTTCAGTGAAATTCTAAAGTGGGAAATCAGCCTCAATTTTGTTATTTTTCATCATTTTAAAATTAATCTGAAATTCAAAATGAAAGTAAATTTCTGTCCTTACATAGGAAAACAACTTCAAATGAACAAAGTTATCAATGAAATCCTTCACTATTTTGTCTTTATTCTGATATGTACTGAGAAAATAATTTAACTGCTTCTTCAAGGACATTTTATATATTTAGCACTATAAAAGCATCCTGAAGGCTTTCTGGTACAGCTTGCTACTGGCATCGCTTTGTTCTTTTCATCTTGTTTAAATAGTCAGAATTTTAAAAAGCAATTTAACTTTATAAAAAGCTAATTTGATTTATTTGTGTTATTTTTATTTATTAACCAATTTTCTTCTGGGTTGATTTTCTTAAGTGCTAAGCTTCATAATGGAAATGCTGACACAACTTTAAGTATAAGGGCAAATGCTATTCTAATAATTCAGCTGAATAAATACCAGCCAGCATTTAGTTATTTTCCCAGGAACTGAATAAACAGCCACTTCCTTCATAGTGTCTCTTTGTGAAGCAAAAGTTCTACAGCCTGCTAATAGTCACTATGAAATTTTCTATTAAAAAACCTCCAACCTTTCTTTTGTTTATTCTGCTAGATCTTTGTGATTCCATATTAGTCATGTTAAACCCCACCCCACACACACACACAAAATGAGAAAAAAAAAAAAAAAAAGAAAAAACCAACCAACCCACTGAGTTGGCATTGAGCCACAATTTTGGCCTATTTCAAAAAGCACTGGTTTTGAATTCTGTCACTTATGGATGAGAAAAAGAGAGTGAGCTCAGCTGAAAAATTCAGGTGCTGATACAGGTTTCAAATGTTCAGAATTATTCTTTAATAAATTAATACCGCACCCTGTGGTTTAATGAGCTAAAATTCTTCACAGCAAATGATAAACTGCTCCTAACATAATGTCTGTATGGTTTCATCTGATATAACAACCTACTGCAATGCTGCAGGTGTCACGTAATGTCACAACAGGGCTGTGTTTGTAGGAATGGTTTCCCTCTGCAAGTCCCTATTGTGCTAGAGAAGAGTAAAAATTAATTTTGTACTGAAAAATACTAAGAGTTTGAGTTTTGGGATTATTATTTTCTGCACAATAGGAGTAGCTTTTCCTGAAAGTTCTGCAAGTGAAAGGCAGTTTCTCATGGAAAGTTCCAACTCCAAGTTGTTTAGAAGAGCTAATAAACCCTGGACGTATCCTTACCTAGAGATTACTGACAGGTGCTTTTAACTCAGTTCTGCCTAGAAAGAGAGAGAACAATCGAGAGAAAGAGATATTCTTATAAATCTTCACTGATGCAAAGCTTAAACCTCAAATAGTGGGATTTGCCCGAGCTCCGTTAACTCCAGTGCAGCAGCCAACCCCCCTACCACCAGTGCCTCTGGATTACCCTGTCAGCAGCTGAGAGAGGCAGGCTCTGTGTAGAGCCAAACCTGCCCCAAACCCGTGGTATAAAAGCAGGCACGAGGCTGGGTCCCTTGGCGATGGGAATATCCATCAGGCTCTGCCGTGTGCCTCTGCTCACAAAAGTTGAATTATTCAGATCACGCAGCTCCTGTTTTGCATGTCAGGCCTTCCCTGTTTCCATTTCACTAATAGCTACCCCACTGGGTGGATGGTGTGACAGCTCCTGAGTTTATACAGCCTTAAACTGTACTAATTACTGGCTTTTAAGTAACTAAGAGTTTTTATGGCATCTTCATTAGGGTAATAGTAAGTGGGTGGATACAGGCATCAATCAAATGAAATGGTAGATTAATTGCATGTGGTATTTCAGTTAATTTGTCCTGTTAATTTCCTGATGATGTTTGCAGCTGTTGAAGAAGACAGCCTCCTTTGTGGGAATGAAACCAGCTAGCTGTCTGATCCCTTCCCATTGCGGGTGCTTGCAGTTAAACCAGCAGTTTCAGCTTGTTTCCAAAGAATTTTGATCTCATTAGGTCAGCTCTGAGGTACAACAAAGGAAAATAATGCCAAGCAGTCAACTCTTGGTTTGATGTGCTTCCAGTAGCTTTTTAAAGAGGTTTTAATGACCAGCTAGGAAACTTGAAATAATAGAAGAAAAAATATAAACAGTTGAAAATGGGGCAAGAGATGTGCCACTCTGGCCCTGACCACACTGACGAGTATGTACTTTACTGCTTTCCTCTCCTGATGACAACTCTATGAAGTAAGAAAGGGGCAGCCCTTGGGAAAGGCTGGGGTGGGCTGGTCAAGGCTCTGACAGCCTCCTGCAAAAAGAGTTTGTGAAAGCCCTGCAGCAAGAGGAGAAGAAGAGGAATGATCTCTGGGAATGGACACAAACTCAAGATAAAAATAGTGAACTGTAAGAATTTATTTATTCAGCTGAGCAATGGTAACATTAGTTGAAGGCTGGGTTCTGTGGAGCAGCCCATGTCACATAAGGAGCATTGCCCTGATGACAGAGCAAAGGCATTAGGAAACACTGACTTGGCTTGGAGGTTTTGTTTGACTTGAAGTGTATATTTTATTGCCATGGATATTCATGCAAGCACTTTCCTAAAACAAGTGGAAAAAGTATGAACTTTAGAAGTTGCTGAAGCCAGCAGGATTGTTGCTGGGTAAAAGCAGTAACAAAAAGCACCACATCCAGATTATGACATTCTGTACTTCAAAACCTGTGAGTTTATTGTGCAGTTCAGCAATACCAGTGTCCCTGTGTCTCTGCCCTCCTGGGAACCCTCCAGGATGCAGACTGCAGGACCAGGAGTGTATGTAAGTCTACTTGCCTGTGGAGATCCGGACTAAAATTCCCAGCTCCAATGTCTCTAACAACCAACCTTCAGACACCTCAGACTAATGGGGTGAAGAGTAAGGAGTAAATCCGACTAGCAAAAAGAGATCTTTTTTTTTTTTTTTAAATTGTGCATGTGTTACTGAAGTTTACTCTCATGCTTACATCAATGTTGACCATGGTTTGTACTTCTAACAAACCTGGTTGTGTATGCAAGGTTAGTAAATAGAGCACAAAGCTAATTAATTGTTATCATTCTCAGCTTTCCTATGACATAGAGATCATAGAAGGCTTGTTGATAATGCTGAGAGAGCACTAAGAGTGTCTTACCATGTTTCATTGCAATACCAGTAATTTTATAAACTCCATTTTTATGGACTGTGTTTTAAAGCTATATTTCTCCCAGGAATGTGTCATTTTGATTACTCTCAACAAGAAATCTTATCATGCCACCAGACAAGCCTTATCTGATTAAAATGGAAAATTTGGGTTTGAAAACTTTAAACAGATTGGGCTCTGGGGTTTTTTTTTGTCTTCCTTTTTAACAGTGCATGAAGGGAATGGGGAAAGGCTTCTCCATGCACCCATATAATTTAACCCATAACATATACCATTTTTATAACTGTTTCAACTTTCAAAACCTGACAACAGAAAATTTGATTTTTTTTTTTTTGTCCACACTAACTCTTTAAATGTTAAGCTAGTTTTGGCAAAACAAAGGAATTCAAGTGAGAGGGGAAAAAAGAGAAATAGAAATTGGGGGTGCAGGACAGGAAGAGACCCAGGACTGTCCTTATTCTTTCAAGTAAACAAAAGCAAATGCCCAGGAATAATATACAGATATTAGGGGGGAAAAGAAAAGGTGAAGATGCCCTGGGCAAATGTGGGATTTTAAAATTGTTGAGACATTGGATATTTACTTTCTAGAAGGATATGTTACAGGCACACAGTGTAAATGTTCATCCTTAGCTGTCTAGAGTATTAATATTTCTTGAAGATGCCAAGAGATATTTGCTGGAAAGTGAAAATGCAAGAAATTCCTGTGACTTTATGGTTAGGATTGTTTTACACTTGGCTCAAGCAGCCGAGGCACCCCATCAAATTCATTAAGTGAAAACCCTTCAGTCTGAGGCTTCAGAAGCAGCATCCAGTTACTGTGTCCAGTTCTGGAAAGACAGCATCCAATTCTAAAAGGACTGGGAGCCAAATGACCTAAATGTTATCATTGACGTGGAGCAGGGCTGTGAGCCCAGCTTCCCATGCCTTGGAGACTCCCAAGTGCTCCAGTACAGCATAGCATCTCCTTGGGGAACCCAGCAGGTTTCAAAATATAGGCAGGAGACATCTTTATGCTCTGCAAATAAAATGGGGAGATTTAGGCAGGCCAAAGGTAATTTTCCAAACAATTTTTGAGGTGAAAAACTCTTGTCCTCATTTTTTATTTAAACACAATCACTTTAAGGCAGAGGTGAGAAAACCCAGGGTTTGAGCATGATTCCATTCCAGTTTTCTATTCCCATCGTCTCCATGCTCTGCTTACAGCTTTGATATTATAATGGTGTTATTTCTTGTAACATGGGGCTATTATGGGACCCATTACTCATAGGCCTTACCCTTGGAAAATGTAAAAGTCAACATCAACCATCACTAATAATGTATTTCACCTGCTGTTTTTAGAAGTCTGTGAACATAGTGAGAATCTGCTCTGTGCCTGCTCTTGTTGTCCTTTGGAAATATCCTTTTGCACAGTCTCTTCCTCTGCTAAGCAAAGCCTCCATTGAACATAATTATTTCACATCTTCAAATATTTCTCTACTTATACAATTAAGCAAATAGTCTAGTGGTTTGATATAAAAGAGTTTTTTTTCCTCAGGAAGAAATAAAATTCTGGTATGGACCTGAGGGGAAATACCCTCTCTACATTTCATCTCAGCCTACCCCACTGTTCCTTCTCGCTAATTTTAAAAAATTCCTTGTGTTTCAAAGTGCAGGTCTCTTAAATGGAGCACATTCTTTCCAGAGATTTTTTTTATTTTTAACAGATTAGCAGGAAAGTAATCTCAATATCAGTGGTTTTTGTGATGTGTAGCTTGTCAGAAAAACAGAAAAACTCACTTGTTAAAATTTGTTTAGAAAAACTCAGCTCTTCCCTCATCACCAAGGTGGTCTGACTCAACTGCAGATGATTCCTTTTCTTCTTCCCCACCTGCATATCAGCTCATTAACTCAATTTCAGCATTACACTACATGATTGGGTAACTCAGCAGTGAGAGCCCTTGTGCTTCTTTACGGATTGCTTATTGACTTTCAAAGAGATTTAAGGGAAAAATAAAAGAATACTGTGTTATACTTTTGAGACTATCCAGAAGTAGAGTCTGAAAGGACCAAATAACAAATCCCAGCTTTATCCAGCCCTCTTAGCAGAAGTTCTCAAAATGTGGATGAGCATCACCTGCGGGTTGTGTCTGTGTTTGTAAGCCCAGGAGTGATAAAGCAGATAGGATTCACTCATGTCAAGGAGAGAGGCAGAAATCTAGATCTGGCCACCATTAACGTGGTCACAGGCAGACAAAATCCAGGGATCTTGGTGTTCTGTCGCCCATCCTCACCTTATAATTTCTTTTAGCTACTGCACTAATCACTGTGGCCAAACATTTTCACCATGCTATTGGTGTGATTAAGTATCACGAGAAGTCATCGGCCGGTGTGTTTCCTCCCTAAATTCAATGAATATGAAAATATTCTTCAGCTCCTTCATGCTGCATCACAGCAAGAGGAAAATACATCTTTCAATCCCACGTCCCTTTGTTACAGGTCATTTAACTTTGGTTTCCTATGTATAGGCATATATTTTTAAATCTTCTAGATTGAAATAGTTGTGGGTAGATTGATTGTGAACTGATTTATGATCTGTATTGCACCAGAAAAGTAATTTTATGCATATAGCTTCTCTTACAATTACCTCCACAATGATTTCAAAGGATTTCACTGCTTGTGGGAGGCCGTCAATAAGTGGCACTTGCATATTCATCCATTTCAATCTGAGATTTTTAAAGACCTAAGGGAATAGAACAGAGCCTCTGGAAATTAATATTTTCAGCAAGTTTCCTTTTTCAATTTTTTTAGGGATAACCGTGCTTCAGTGAAAGCTTTTTTAAAACGAAAGTATTCCTAAATTCACAAGTGCTGAAAGCAAGAGATTTCCACCAAAATGTAGCAATTCTTTTCAGTATCCTTTGTAATTCCTTTGAATGTAAATCTTGCATCTGGGCTTTTGTAGGTATTTCTTTTCTATTAAATATGCACTATTCCCAAGTGAATGAAACTACTCAGAAATGAGTTTGTCCTTTGACTACAAGATCAGCTTTCCCAATTTCTTGGATTATTTAACAGAGCCGTGCTTTTAAAATTGCCAGCTTAAAGCTCTCACTCCTGCAGCAAAAGAGTTGCTGAGAGATGGTTTTCAACCACCTTTATTTCTCTCCTTTACCCTCAAAGGCCTGAATTCTGCTCTTGTTCCTGGGCCAGGTGTTAACACCCAGTGCCTGCTGCTAGGCTGGCACGCTGGTATCACCAAGCTGGTACCACCAGGGAAACAAGTGGATTTCCAGAAATTTTTATAGGACACAAATATCCGGGGACCATCGTGCAAGGGATGTCTGCACTATGTGGTCACGTCAAGTTCCTCAAAGAGTTTGGTGCATCACCACATGGAGGTACTTGCTCAGGTATTATTAGCAGTGCAATTATCTCAGAGCTTTTCTACAAGCAATCTCATTTGTTTTAACATGAAAAGGACATTGTCCTGGAGAAGTCATGATACCCCCTCCCCTACACCAACAACAATACCCCAGCCCTTGGGGTAAGTCATTTGATGTGGAGAAAGACAGGGGTAGGGGGACACACTTTTGCTCAAATATAGACTGCACACCACCACAGTTTTGCAGTCTCAACCTATCTGTAAACACCAGAACAAGCTCTAAAAAATACACTTCCAAAATTCCTTTTTAATTGGTAATAAATCCATTTTGGAATTTAAGAAGGCCCGTGCCAGATGGCCTGGAGCATGTCCTCATTCATATTTCAAAACAGAAAAACCTTTCTCAGAATCTGCAAGCTACGACTTTTTCATGGAGATGATTTCTGTTGAGCAAGGAAAACTCAGGTTAATTAGGCCAAATAAGCTGATGCAGTCAGAAGCAGAGATGCAGAGGTTGCAAGACTGAAATCCATCAAGGCACAGTGTCGACAGATGCCCTCTTAACTTGTTTGTTATTTGCTAGGGGGCTTGCCACTTATTTCTAGAGGAATAAATTGTGCTTTTTTGTTACAATAAATGCAGTAATGTAAAAGGCCTTCATTCAGTAGTTACAAGGTGCAGCCCAGCACAACTGCACATTATGAAGACTACAAGGAACCTGCACTAAGGTGATGGGGAGACTGGAGGCTTCCATTTCAGCAGTGTAGACCTCTGTAAAAATGTCCTTTACTCTGTGGAAATGAGCATTTGGTTTGGAGGGAGCAAAGAGGAAGAACAAAGAATCCCCAAGGTCTCTTTCCAGCTATCCATGTGTTTATAATTTTGCGATCTGAAATCTGAGTCAGGGAGAGCTGGACACTCAGCTGGGAAGAAACCCTTTGGGGGTGAAACAGAGCAACATGACGTACCAGAAGGTGGGGCCTGAAGTTGAGACATTGACCATCTGAGAGAAAGAAGTGGTTAGCACTGGTAACCAGCACTCTTATGGGCATGTCCAAACTGTGGGTTTAGCTGTGTCCCCCACAGGGGCAGGAGATCTCTCTGATGATGACCAAACCCCTGGAGCAGCAGTGGGTGTCATGGCATAGTCCAGCTGGGACCCCCATGGGCAGAGTCTGCAAGGACATTTCTCTTGAGCTTAGAATCAGTGGTCATCTCTTTTAGGCAGGTCAAGAATCGATTTCCAGAATGTTTGTCCAGTACTGGACATGTAACATATTCGCTCCTTTCCCAAAGGATTAAAATCTCTTTTTTCTTAGCTTTCATCCTGACTTTCTTTCTGAACTACTCCATTCAGATAGACACTCCCCTTATGAAATCCCTGAAATATGCAAATAAAATATGAGGCAAGATTTTCAGGAACCTCTACGGAACATCTCTGAACTGCAAGTAGTATTTTGCCTGTGATTTTTGTAATTTTTTGAATATGGTCACCTGTATGATTCACAGCTGTCATCAGGGGCTAAATTCAGGAAATTTTTGTAAACATCATCTTCTACAGGCTGGATGAGGAAAGAGAAATCTTCTTTGTCTGGGTTGTTTCTGATATTGTGGGACACGGTGCTGTGACAGTGTTTTGCTATCCATGTTGGTATCTGTACCCAGGTAATTTTGGGGGTCTGCACCTGTTCTAAGCCTTGACAAAAGCATTTTAATGAGGGTTTGGCTGTAGTTGGAGTAAGAGTGGATGTCTGCTTCCCACAGCCCTCTGGGTCGTCACTGCCACCCTTGGACACTCAGGGTATGCCAGTTCCATTGACAAATTCCATCACAGACAAGGTGTATGTCAAGCACAGATATTCCCATTTCTGATTGAGGTATCAATCTGCCTTCAGAGAGCGTGACCTGGATTTATTCCTACACAATATTCAGGTCTCTGGGCCAGAAAAAAAAAAAAAAAAGGAAAGGTAATCAGAGAAGGATCCTAACCAGTTTCACAAAATAAACACCATCCAACCTAGGCTTAGCACAGGGGCATCTCCTACCGTAGTGCTCTTGATCTACATTCAGGGCAATAGCTCCCTGTCTGCCTTCATTTGAAGCTGAGGCACATCCAAAATCAGTACTGCCTCTTTAAAATGAGTCCAAAATTAGGTATTGTGTTTTTGGCTCTGTGGCTGCTTCTTGTTCCTCTCTGCAGAAGGGCACGAGGAGCAGGAGGGGGCTGAATTAAAAAGGATGGGACTCAGGAAAGACTCTGGCCACAGGCTGTTTCATGCCTTTGGGCAAGTCAGCAATTTCTTTGTGCCCGTTTAGACAAGTGTGGAGATGTCTCAACGTTTCTACACATCAGGATCTTCCTATCCATGATGCCCAGCGTTTGCTGTTTGGAAGAGAAGCACCTGGGTGTTCTGGCAAGCACAGCGGCGACGCAGCCTGCATAGAATACTGCTGTACCTGGAAACACTGCTGTTCACAAAGCTAAGCTGTAGGATTGTACAAATTGTGGATAACTTCTCTGTCTTGTGCAGTCTTTTATAACAGTGCCTTAGCTTCATTAGAAAGAATCTAACAGAACTGCTTTTGTCTTCTGACAAAAAAAGCCTTTTACCATCTTACACTCAGTGTTTTGGAGGGGTTGTGGCCAGGACATAGGAAATACTAGGGTTTATATTCCGTTTGACCACAGGCTTGCCAAGTGAGGAGGTGGCTTCATCATGCTGCACCACTTTCTTGTATTTCTTTTTCTCCCTTTGTGTTTGATTAAGTGTTGGCTCCTTGACACGGTGACAGATGCCAGAGCCCCTGGCATACTTGGCTTTCCAACCTGGGTGGGTGGGTGGCCTGGGGATACATTTTCTGCTACTGAAAACAGTAGAAGTAACACGTGAAGGATATTCCTCCACTCCAGGCTCATTGCTGAACCTTCCTCCCATTGTCAGTAGTGCACTGACAAGGGGACACTCATGTACATGTCCTCTGTCTCGACATTTAATGTTTGCTTGGTGCTGATGGGGTCTCTTGGAGAAGTGCTCACACTGTGTTCCTGTAATGGGGCAGAAAGGCTAGCCTACAAGAGGAACTGATCTTTGTTTTTCTTTGGCAATTTTGTGGTGAGAGCTGGGGTTGGCATGCAGGCTGAGATGTCTCAGGGTAGGAGAAGTTTAAATATAATTACAATTCACTGCTCTTTGCAGCCAGCTCTGTGACTTAAACAAGGGGTGGTGAGAATATTTTTCCCAAGAAAGCAGGAAATGAGCCAAGTTGTCGAATTTGTATGTTAACAAAGCAAATAGGAAACTACTCCCATCCACAGATGTTAGGAAAAGGCCTCTCAAACTTCCTAATCAGAAGTCCATCTATTCAGTCTTCATACACTTTAATTTTGGGAGGAGTAAAAATACTACATAAATATTTTCTCTGTTCTTAGTAGCGTCTTCGCCAATTTGTTTCAGACCACTGGTCTCTGTAGTGTGTTCTGCCTTTTTGGCTGGGGTAGCAGGGAAATGCTCAGAGGCTTGAGCCTCTTTTCTGGGTACTCTATTATATGTGTTGACACTTTTTTTAAATTTTACCATTTACAGCCTTTGATGCAATTTATGGAACCTTGAGGACGTTTCCATCACAGCCTCACTGCAGAGAACACTACTTTGGGTGTCTGCAGAGCTTGTAGTTTTGTTGGGTTTTTTTAACAGGGCCATGAATGTACAAAATGCAGCAATTAAGCCATTTATTTCTAATTGAAGTTCAAGACGCATTGGAAAGGACAGTAGGAGAGGCAGAGTAAAGTAAGGGCTAATAAATTCTGGTACTTTAAAGATAATGTTTGAGTTGTTTGGTAGTTTGGAGTGTAAAATATTCCAGCTTGTAAGCCTTTTCCCAGGAAGACTGTTATGTTTTAGGAAAAGCAGAAAAATTTTCAGGCACAAAAGTTCTTCTTCAGCCTATCCTCAAACACTTTCTGAGCAAAGGTTTTTTTCTGTTGTATCTGTTTCCCACAAGTACATCTGTTTGTGTTCCTACAAACCTTGCATTACATGCCTTCAAGCAAGACAGTGCCATGTCCTAAGCTACTCTTAAAACTTCCCCTGTTATTTACTTAGTGGTTTTACATGCATATGAGGAAAAGATATTCTCTCCCTGCAGATGATTTTGTGTCAAGAGTGTGTTACACTCAACATTTTTAAAGTTCTGGATGTGAAAAATTTGGCTCCTGAAGCACAGAGTTGTAAACACACATGTTAGACAGTTAGTTCCACAAGTGAGGATGTATCACCACAGTTGCATTCATGTTTTTTAAACCACCACAAAACCACATCCAGGTACTAAATAAAGAAGCTGGTTTTCCACTGAGCTGAATTCTTTAAACTCCTGACAACCAACAGCTATTTAGATTAAATCACAGTAAGTGGGGGTGTTTTTCCTTAGAGCCTTGATTCTGCTCGGAGTCTTGCTTTGGTTATTTGTGTAACAAAATGCTGCCCCAAGGTTCCATATCTGCTCAGGCTTCTCTGTTTCACACAGGGAAAATCAACATAAATTATATGGGGTTAAAACTCTTCTTACATGTGACTGATAAATCTGAAATAATTTCACAGTATTTTCAGTTCAGCTGAGGTAAATCTGGGAAGCTGCAGACTGGCTGTTCATGCTGCTGAAGCAAGGTGATAAGTGCTACAGAAAAAGCTTTGGGTTCAATTTGAAAAAAAAAACCCTGAAAACAGCGAGCATGTCCTGTGATTTAAAATGCCAGTAGGTTCCTGTGTATCTCTAGGAGCAGAGTAAGAGAGAAGCAGTAACTCCAGATGCAAAGCTGCACTAGAAGTGTGGTGAGTGTCTATCTGAAAAGACACACCTGGGCAAGCAAAGACACTAATAAATAAGCACGCTGGGCTTTGAGCCTTGTGAGTGCTTGTGAGAGAACAGTTGGAAAGCCTTAAATGAGGGTGTCTTGTACGCAGCTGACCAAGTGTGTTGCTTACAGTTACCATGTGTCAAGATGTTTCTTGCTCATTAGTTCTACACTGATGGAAAGCAACTTTAAATCACTCTTTAGAGGAATCCACCGTGAGGCACGCCAGCTGTGTGCCAGATGAAGGAGTTGTAAAGTCATGTTGGGCAGGCAAGAATATACCAGAGAGAGAGATTTAAAGTCATGAGAAAGATAATTACTTTGCACTCAGAGATTAGCCATAGGAAAGGAAAGGGAAGAATTACACTCTGCATTTGTTAGAAGGTTTCCTGCCATCTCTCTGTCCTGCTCACACATGCACACACATGCACACAGCTGAATTTACTGTCACAGTGTCAGGTTAGCCAGGACTGCCAGCATGGGAGAAATCCTTATGGGATACATTTGCTTGTTACTGAGGATGTGAAAACATTCCTCCTCTCTGGCTGCTATTTCCAAAAGGCAGGTGTGAAGCTGAGGCAGGCAGTGGGCAGCGGGTCACTGGTGGTAGTGAGGAAGGCGATGGCACAGGACCCTGCTCAGGCCAGAAGACAGCATGAATGAGCAACTAAGAAGGGACACATCATCCCAAACAGGTGCTCAGGGCAAGTTCAGTGCGTACACCAACATCTGCATTTCTGCAAATGTACCACTCTACCTGGCCAGCTCTGGTAAGGGGGAGATAAGCTGTCTTGTTGGGGGGTTTCTTGAAATGTCTTGTGGCTTTTGTCACAGATTTGCTGGCCCTTTCAGACCAGAGCCTGGTGCTCTGTTCTTTCACAATTCTCTCTTCTTCCTTACTGGTCCTTCCAGCTTCTCTGGGTTCTCCTTATCCCTATTTCATTGCCTTTATCCATTCTTTCAGACCAAATCACCAGTCTTTTAAGGCACCAAACTGTGCTTGCAGTGGGGTTTGGGGCATGTTGGCTGTGTGAGAATTTGTGAACTGGTGAGCTGAAGAGGTTGCTGGCTCTCAGGGCAGAGCTCTGGCATTGCTGAGCATGTCCCCCAGCTTGCGCAGCTGGGAATTTTGGAATTACTCAGATGTAGCCCAGATCAGAGAATCAGCTTGGAAGGTTCTCAGCCTTGGACACTTGGTCACTGTATTACAATAGTACCTTTGGGCACTGTCTCAGGCAAAAGCCTGACATGAACGTCAAAAGAGTAAAAAGAAACAAAATTGCTTTTTGTGTGCAAAATATATGTCACTCATGCTATGTGGCATTTTGTTAAGTGATGCAGGAACCTCAAATAATTTCACTAGATATATTAGGAAAATGTTTCTGCTTAAAATAATGCAACATATTTTCCTAATGGAAATCCTTTGAACCCCTTCTAAAAGACCACAAGCAGATGCCCTGATGTAGACACCCTGCTTCCAGAAAGGCCGTGAATGAGTTGTAGGGTTTGCACTGCCTGTAATCAGCCTTAGTGTAACAAAACTTCCCTTTTGTCATTAATTTGGGTTTGGTGTTTTTAAGTCATTCTACCTAAATGGAAGTATCTTTACAGGGAATTTATTTCTGCCCATTTGTTGGGGCCTTAAAGTCTACAGCTGCAAACATTTGCCGCTGCCTGCCAATGGCTGTTACAGCCCTATGAAGTCTCTATAATATGACCCAATAACCTACTCCCCTTCCTCCCTTTCATCTAGCTATGTGCATTGATAGACCTTTAGGAAAGTTATAATTTGGATGTGAAACAATTATTCTAAAACGGACAGAGCAGAGTGGACACACAAATTTATCTTCTCTCACTCTCTCTCTTTTGGTGAAGAACATCTATCTTCCATGACCTCTTGATTACTGAAGCCTTCAAAATATATTCTTTGGTCTGTGACACTGTGCTCAGTGCAGGGCTGAGCATTAAATATCACCCTCTGTGATTAATTGGAAGTTAATTAAATCTATCACTGAAACAATGGGAAGGCAATGATCTATGTAATCACTGAAATAGTAAATGAAATGATGTAAGGGCCGTCCATTTTGCTTATTGACATTGATGGAGAGGTGCCCAGGCCCTGCTGCTCAGCTGTGTTTTCTGCCTGACCACACCAGCCTGCTCAGGCAGACACAAACCTCCCAGCGTACCAAGGAAGCAGAGCTAATGGTGGGCCACTAGGCACTGCTTTTGCTTCTCCTTTGCCACCTCCAGATGCTGCTCAAAAGGTCTCTAAGGTAACTCTGGTGTTTTGGGCATGCAGTGCAAGTGGTGTACCTGAAATGGCAATCCTGAGGGACAAAGCCTTTCAACACCTTTTTCAGGTGAATGAAAATGTTGCTGCTGAGATTGTTTGGTAAGCAATGATGTGACTTTTAATAGTTTACATTTTAACAGTACTTCTTACATGAATCTATAGTTTTTCAATAGCTCTGAAACTGTTGCTGTTTTTTCCAACCTAGCAAGGGATATTGAGCTTGTGATTTTCTTCTTGGTAAGAAAATCTTGTTCTCTTGTTCTTGTTAAGAAATTCTTGTTCACGGATTGTTAAAACAGTATAAGCAGTTGAGAATCCTAGAAAAACCACCTGGAAAGGATGGCACATATTGTAGACAGTGTTCAGCCAATTTCTCTAGATGTATTTGGGGGAAAATAAAAATATTATTCACTTCCCTCTTAAATGACAGTACTATAGGTTTCCCATTGGGTGCTATTCTGCAGCATGGAAATAGGACTTCTTTTTAGTGTAACAGGAAATGTTTTATAATATTAATTTCTTATTTCAGATGCATAATGATAACACCAGGTATACCCTCAGACATTACTCAATAAAACCTCTCTCATTTTGGGAACAAAAGACCAGTGACTTTGAAGGAAATATCAGAATCTCATCTATTCTCTTTCTTTTCTTCTTGCTTCTGGGCACACATGCATCCCTAGAAGGACAGAAGTCTGTGTGTTTCCTTTTGATAGGATGAGCTTAGTTCCTTGCTTTGGCTCCATAGATTCTCAAAGTGCACCTGAAAGATCGAAGACTCCCATAATGAAAGGGGGTTCCCTTATCTTGGCCATTAGTTCAGTTGAAAAATGCACTCTTTAATCAGCAAACATGATCCTTTCTCAATGAGCCGTTTTCCCATGCCTGCTTTTCTGCTCCAGACCTCTGATTCTACTTGTCTTGTAACCCTTGGATTTACTGTGGAAGGCTTTACTTTCAGAAATAGAAAGCAGCTCCCCACCAAGTTTAAGCCACATAACTGTAAAATATAGTCCACAGAATGGCATATTGGATTGCTTGTGAGGAAAATTTCTACACTCAAAGGGTGGTCAAGCATTGGAACAGACTGCCCAGAGAAGCAATGGAATTACCATTCCTGGAATTGTTCAAAAAGTAGGTGGATGTGGCCCTTGGGGATATGGTTAGTGGTGAACATGGCAGTGCTGGGTCAGGGATTGGACTTAATGATCTGGAAGGTCTTTTCTGATCTAAATTATTTTGTGATTCTGGACAATCATGTGCTATCCAAAGAGTTTGTGAGGAAAGTTGGGTAAACTTCTCATCTCCCCAGGAGCAGCTCAAGCCCATCTATGTTGTGCTCTGATCCCCAGTACTCATCTCTTTTGTGGGTAGAATGTTTTAGTATCTCCAGCAATTATTTCCACAGCAAAAAAATGGTGGCAATGCATGCAATGATGAAAAGGCCTTTCTGAAGACGGATGATTCCTTTGGGAATGAAAATGTATCAAAATGTTTTTTCCTTTCCTTCCTAGTTCTTTTTTCTTCCACTTTCTGTGTTCTTTTCTTACAGATAACCAGAGGTGAGGTCCAATTTGTTTGATTAAATCAAAACTAAATCCAGCACTAAGCAATAGTTACTGACTAAGCAGAAGGGAAATGTTATTTATCATGAGAGCTTAAGAGAGCCCTCTCTCAGTGGTCTCCTTGCTAGCACAATAAATTAGTAACCACACGTTATCCTGATAACTAAATGAGGTTCCAAGCACCCATTCAAACCACTGTGATCAGAAGGTAGTACTTTTTAATTTTTTTTAATCTTTATGTTTGATCTTTGTGTTTTGTTAACCAATATAGGAATTATTTCTGACATGATCAGATGGAAATGGTTTCTGCTTGAGGACAATTTTAAGTACTTGGTCCTCACCTGAAAAGAATTGTGTTCTCTTTGACTCTGTAGCTGATTAAAGTATGGGAGATCCTGGTCATATGCTGAAAATCAGTTTTACTAATCTTATTTGCTTGCCAGAACATTTCAGATTGGTTTGCCCCAGGGGTCTGAAAGCTATCTGGTGGGAAACCGCCTTTCCTGCTTCAGGTGAGCTCACCCATAAGGCACCTGACCTCTGAAAGCACAGCTGAAAACTCGGTGTGTGAGGTGGGCAGTGGCGGGCACTCTGAGCTGACATGTCCTGCCAGGCACTGGGACAGCTGTCTGCCTGCTTCTGTCAGCAAAAGAAACAGCTGGGACTCAAGTCAAACCCAGCCCAGCCAGTAGACAGTGCTAACTTGCCTTTTTTTGTCACAGCAGCACATTGGTCACCAAGACAAAGCTTCTGGGAAAACCAACCCAAATTCTTGGGTGAAGAATCTTTCAGATCACGTTTAATATTCTGGGTCAGGTCCCTATAATTTATTATTTATTGAGCTCTGTGAGCTTGCTCAGCAATGCACAATACATAAAGACACAGACTCTATCATAATGGATTTGCAATCTAAATTTCACAGTGCAAGATAGATATTGGTGCATATTATACCTGGTGGTTAGGTCACAGTCTGGTCTCAGAACCAAGCAGAAATTTTTTAAAAGCTTCTTCCATTAGTAGCCCATTAGAGTGGCATAAACTTTTTAGATTTGAACAATTAATCCCCCTAAAAATATTCAAATGGATACATTGAATATTTTGAATACGTTTAGTACATGTGGAAAATGCTGACCTGACATAACTACATATCTATGTCCCACTGGTCGCAGAACACCAACAGCAGGGAGTCCAAAGTGATTTCATGCTTTCTGTAGTGATGCAATCGGTTTAAAACCTTTGCCACACACAATCCCCAGCTCTTGCTTCATTTTGGTGGCAGAGCCAGAACAAGCAGTAGGGTGAGTGGCTGATGCCACTGGAACAGGGCAAGTAGACTTTGTAGGGCTTCCCTTGAGGTCAGCACGCGTTTCCAGAAGAAACCTCTGGTGTCACCGTTTATTCACTGCCTTCATGAAACAACCCCAGAAATAACATCCCCCCAGGCCCTCTAAATCTGACCACCTCTGTGCAAAGCAATGGCAATCCAGCAGTGCAGGGTGGGAAAAGGACCTTTGCTGGTAGCTGGATCTGCTCACTTGTTAGGATGAGAAAGCAAGGAGAAGCTCTGTTTAACAAAGTAGCTGCTATTACTTAATCCAGGAAGCCATAAATGGCAAAAAGTCCTGGAGAGCTGAACTGCACCACTCACAGGAGAAAGCTGCCGTGAGACTTTCTTGAAGAGTAAAATGAAACAACTCAGGCAGGCATGGAAAAGAAAATGATCATCTGAAAAATGAGTAGACAGGGAGTGAATGGGTTTGAAATGGCAGCAAAATCGGTAATTCCACCAGATGTGGTCTCTCTGTACGGGAAGCAGTCACAATAGTCCTGTCACTAGGGGAGGGACTCTTCCTAATG
The DNA here is from genome assembly GCA_039654755.1 of Calcarius lapponicus. Classification (NCBI taxonomy): domain Eukaryota; kingdom Metazoa; phylum Chordata; class Aves; order Passeriformes; family Fringillidae; genus Calcarius; species Calcarius lapponicus. The sequence goes on from CM077466.1 coordinate 45,513,015, forward strand.
TTATGCAGTGCACGTGCAGCCTCAGGGAGCTCCCTCATGTACACTTCCACGGAATGGCCACGCAAATGCTTTATTGTACTGTTATTTCTCTGGGCAAACAGACTGTTATTTGATTTTTGGTTCCAAGAGCAAGCTTTTGACTTTGGCTATTAGTGTCTGTCAGATCTGCATGCTTAGAAGAAGGGTGTTCCTGCATGTATTTGTGTGCATGGAAGGGGCAGGTATGTGCCTCTGTGCTAGTGAAGCTGTGGTCTGCTCTCCCTTTTACACCCCCTAGAGTGCCCTGAAGATTGGCCATGGAAGCTTTTCCTACTGAGTCAGAACCCAAATCACCAATGTGGAAATGTGGCGTTTTCTAATTTAAACTTTGCTCTTTTTTTTGAATGGCAGACTGCTCCTTAATTTCCCACTAATCCTTTTGCTTGCTGAGCTCATTCTGTGCTGTTTCAAGAAGCCAGCAATTAGGGACATTGCTGGTAAATTCACAGAATAGATGCTTGGGGGCTGGGACCAGAATAAGAGCTGAAGTTGTCAGTTCTCTCAGGAGCTTGGGCATAATTTCTCATCACTGGATTTTTTTCCAGTAAGTTGTCTTCCTGATGACTTTACAGTACAACATGGAGTATGTAGTTTGAGTTGAGGTGTGGGTTTGGTAGGAGCTGTGTTTTCCTTTCCACTCAGAGCCGTGATCTGCTCTGGGGTCTGAGCACTGCCCAGCTTCACTCTTGGTCCCTAGCAAAGCCAGAGTGGTTTCCTCAAGACTTGAGTTTATGGTTAAAACCAAGTGTATCTGAGGCTTTCACAAATATTGGTGGTATTTGGGGAACCCTATGAGTGTCCCCTGGGATAGCACCAGGACATGGAAACTGCTTACTTTAGCATAAGAAATGGTGCAAGCAGCTTATTCTCAATACATAAGATAAATAGGCAAATACACTGAAATCCAGCTTTACACTTGGCAGTGTCTCTGATAAATCTACATGCTCTCAGCTCATCTTCTCAGTTATATATTACATGAGAGAAAAAAATTGTATTCTCTAGTGTTTTCTCAAAGGGCTTTTGTGTGGAGAGTGACTCCACGGGGATTTTTTCCTATTTCTGGCTGTGGGAGCTACCACAATTGCTAAGGAACATCTTAGCAACAGTATCATTCCCTTGAAAACAAAATGCTACAGAATCCTACAGACTCCGTAGAATTTACTACAATTAAGCTGCTTCCTTAGAAGAAACTTGAAGTGTTTAAGAAAGAGGCAATAAAGCAGTACAGAATTTTTCCTTTTGTGTTTCTCCCACTACCTGGAAATGTTTTGCCAGTTTTTCTGAAGATATACCCATCACCAGCCCTGCAGATCTGCTGAATACTTTGTGAGTTAAAAAAAAAAATAGACCTCATGATTCCCATAGGCCCTCCAACCCTTTCTTGTTTCTAATTTCAAAGGCCCTTTTGAGTGGGAAACAAAAGGTTAATTTTCTCCAGCTTGCCCAGGCTGACTTAATGTAACAGAAGGCAGCAAATTGTATTGATTTAGTGACATGCAACTGTCCAGAAAGAGCTATTTATACATTATTCAGGACAAACACTGTCATAATGGACAAACAGCAGCAGCATCTGGGATGTTAATGTCTACAAATAAGATTATTCTTTGAAAGGATTAGGACGAAGCATTTTGTGTAATTAGATTTCTCAGTTTTAGGAATGAATTGCCTTTTAGCAGTAAAAGCTGTCACTGAGGGAGCCATTAGCTCCTTATAACTGAATTAAATGCATAATTAGTGACATGATCGCATTAGGATTTGTTTCATTTTTAACTAATCCAGGGTGCAGGGGGGGGGTGGTCTCTGCAGGTCAGCGCAGCCCTCCCCGGCAGGGCCCGGCCTCAGCTGGCGAGCCGGAGTTGGGAAAAGTCAGGCGCGTGTGAACGGGAGCCGGGGCCTCGGCACGGAGCTCGCGGGGCTATTCATCACTGGGTGCTGGGTGACAGTGACTGATGGGCTCGGCCCGGGCCTGGCACTTTACCAGTGCAAGAATCATACGAGCCAGGGAGCAGAATGACAGCTGGAGCGCCGTGTCAAGTGGTGTAGAGACCAGAGCTATTAATAATCTGTGCCACATGATCTGTGCCGCCAGAAAACAATGATTTAGACATTGGTTAGAATAAAGATTTCACATTTAGTATGGAGGGACTAGCCTAGCACCAGAGGAATAAATCGCTATTCAATCAGCATGTATGAAAATAAGGCAATGAATACATTAGGGGCTAGCAAAAAGGAGGGGAGTGCCCTAGCCCCGGCCCAGCATGAATCCCGTTAATCAGGACTTCCTGAGGCTCCTGTGATGGCATTAGGTGGCACTGGAAGTGCAACTCTTGAAGCCTATCACAAGTAAAACAGCAAGGAAATCTTGTAGATCTCAAACTTCGGTGCCCTGTCCTGCTGGGCCTGATACACCCTCACATGGGCTGCAGATCTCTCAGATCGCACCCTTCCCATCTCAAAAAAGCACAGCAGATTCTTTTTGCTAAGGAAATCCTTCCTAAAACCATTCTCCTGGTCCATGGCTTGGACAGGTGTATTTTTTGCCGAGTTAAAAACTGTTTGGATGGCAGAGGCCTGAGAGAGGCAGTAAATGGAGTTACATCTTGTTGGCTGCCACTACTCCCCAGGGCTCGGCTTTGGGGCCAATCCTGCTTAATATCTTTATCAATCATCTGGAAGAGGGGATTGAGTGTACCCTCAGCCACTTTTCAGGTGACTCTTGCTCTCCAGAAAAGATGCAGAAATACATCCTTAGGCTCCCCACATCGTGCACCATGAGGGTCAGTAGTGTAAGTGGGGAGACTTGGTAGGTCTGCAGCCTCCAGACTTCTGTTTCTATAGTTCTGCTTCAGGGTTTTTTTTTTTTTAATAGTTGGAGCTGTAGTATAAAGCAGCCTTAGTTCTGTCTCTCCTCTGTCACCTAAATACCAGTAACAAGGCTGTTTTACACATTGTACATTTTTCCTGTGCCCTTTGTTATATACTTCCTGCAAATAGACTTAGATATTCCTCATTACTCGATGGTCTCTATGTGAATATCTTAGTTCGACAGAATGAAGGTCAGAGCTCAAATTCTCAGAGAAGTTCTGGTGCAGGTACCAGCTGAAATACTTATGTTCCTTTCAGAGATGTGTTTTCAGAGTTTAAGTTTATTGAGACTTTCTGGTTTGACTCAGGTAATCATCATCTGGATTCCCGTGACCCAGTTGTGTTTGTGATGTTACCACTGGTGTCAGGTCTTACTGAAGACCAGCTTTTGGTTATCCCAGGTGCTGGCTGCTGAAAAATAGTCCCAGCTGGAATAATATAACATCTTATTCCTTTGTGCTCCTTACCATTTGTCAACGAGTGTGATTTTAGGGGCGTGATGCAAAAATAAGTATTGGCAGAGTGTAACCAGTATGAAAGTGGGAGGTCAGAGTAAGCATCAGAGTTGTTGGAAGAGCAGCAGAGGCACACTTGGGAAGGCCAGCAGGTGTAGGGACACATCAGCTGGTCCCCTTCCCCGTGTCTGACTGTCACTGAGGGTCTTTCAGTGTCCCAAATTCTTTGACTTCTCTTTTTTTTTTCCTTCATTTTTTTCTTGCAACTGCTTTCACCAGCCCTGAATCAAACACTTCAGTGGGTGATAATAACTCATCCTCTGGTGGGTAGCTTTTTTCTGTTTGTGTTTTTTGCAATTATAAATTGTGTAATCTGAGCTCTCACAGCCAGAGCTTAATATATTTGACTTTATTGCTTTTTGTTTTATGGAAATAAATTACTGCTCACATTCTGACATTTAAATTAAAGGATCTGCACTAAATCTTGTGTGCCACAATAAGAAATTAAGAGAGCATTTCTTGCTAAACAAGCACAGCTGGAAGCCTCAGTCCATCAAGGACTCAGGTCCAATTAAGGCAGTTACAAAGGGGACAAATACAAAGTGTATTTGGTCCATTCTGTGCTTCGACATCAGTCAGCTGGGCCCTAGATGCCAACGGGGATGAGCTTTCCCAGGCCAGAAGAGGTCAGCTGGGGAGGATTTCTGTCCATAGGAAGTGCCTCGACAATTTCTGAGGGGCTTAAGTTCCCAGTTGCTTGTGGACAGGTTCATGAACAGAAATACTCATACAACTCATATGTGAAGTGATACCAACAGGGGCTCCCTGCTCAGATCTGCAGCTCCCAGAGTTGCACAAGCAGACAGAAAAGCTGGTTTAGAAATGGCAAGCCTTTCAGAAGTCACAAATTGGGAAGTGGTTAAAATGCCTCTCGGTTAGAAAGCTGTTCCTCTGCCTGGGAATGCTGATTTCAAGCTTCTCTTTGCTGCTGAAGACTGAGATGCTCTGTGCTTCCACAGAAAACCTGAGGCATTTGTGCAGTCCAGCCACTGCTGGAATATTTCATGTAACTCACAGTAAAACATGGGAAGCACTGCAGTTCCAGTTACATTAAAGGGCACTTTTTTTTTCTTTCCCTTACGTATTTTAACTTTATCTATGCCTTATTTTACACCAGTCAGGGTCTCTTTTACCTAAACAAGAGCAGAAATTTCTGTTCCCAAAAGTGAGCTTCATTGGCTAGAGCCAAATCCGAGGTGTTGGAGAGAAATCCTGGAAGGAGTAGAGCCATTGTGACTGCTCACAGGTCCAGCTTTTTCTCTGCACCTGCCTGCCCTAAAGCAGTTTTTCTGTGTTAGAAGCCTGAATATGGCATGGAGTTTAAACCTAAAGAGACTGTACATTTCTAAAGGAAACATGAGTAAAAATATATCTTTTTCAGAGTTAATAGAAAATCAGTTGGTATGTGGTTTTTTTTTTTTTTTTTTTTTTTTTTTTTTTGTGGTGTCTGTCTTTCCTGGGCTTGAGTCCAAGACTAAATGTGAGCAAAGCTTTCCCTTCTTCTTTCCATCTGGACATAGCAACATGATGCAATCCTGTGAATTTGGTGCCTTCAACACCCTGTGACCTGTGTTAAGAAGGGACAAGGGAGCAGGAGACAGAAACAAGAAAAAGAAGAAAAAGGGAAATTAAAAGGGGAAAGGAGAAGGAGGAGAGGAAAATGGAAAAGGAGAACTGAGGTCTGAGGTGGGCTGTAATGTCTCTGGTAGAATTGCTCTATAGTAAGTTCAATAGTTGAAGTCAACAGGGAACTGTATTCTGAATATCTACAAGGCTAAAACCGGATTATTTTAATGCCTAAAAAAGCCAATCAGAAATATTTCAAATTGATAAAAAAATAAAAGAGTGAGTATTGTTCACCTGAATCTCCCAGTGCCTGATTCCCAGGCATAAAATGAGTTCATTAAAAATCCTGTTTTACACAAGGACTTCACAGTAATGCTTGTGAAGGGCTCAGGTAGGTGTGATGGTTAAAAGTTGTACCAGAACTTGCCTGTGCAACTTAAAACCCAAAAATTCCTGTCTAGGGAATGACAGACTTTGAAAGCCCCTACTTTTGTGTGTGTTATGTAATAAATTGTATTGCAACCTGATATAAAGCAAGCAGTGCAATGTCCTTAAATTTTGATGTCAAACAAAAGCTGTAATTTCCACGTCTCGGAAAGAGGACCTTTGGGTTACACAAACGACACAATTAAACATGTCCCAGAGTGTTCCTGGGCATGGAGGCCAGTGGTGAGGAACAGCTTGCAACTTGGATCATAAATCCTCTTCATTTCTAGGGCAGGGCAAAGCACACACATTGTTTACAAGCAGTCCCAGGTATGGATGTGCATCCTCTGAAATTGCACCTGGGCATCTTTCAAAGTGGTGCTGGCTGGCATGGGCCAAAACAGTGTCAGAGAAAGTCAGATCTGTTCGTTGGGGCAGACAACTGCCTTCCAATGTCCAGAAATGTGTCCTCTCACTGTTTAATGCACCCACCTTGATGTAATCTCAATGTCTGGTTGACCCGGGTCCTGGTGGTCTGGCCAGGCAGTCATCCTTTAGCTTCAGTGAAGATGTTACAGTACTTTGGTTGACTTAGTTAGTCCAGCATTATTGTCTGGACAATCTCTTCCATGTGCTTGTGTGTCTTCTAGTCATGCAAATTAGTGGCACAGGGCAAAATATAAAATGGCCATTAAAAGTCATATGGACCTGAGATACAGTGTCAGGTAATCAGCATCACCAAATGGCATTGATATACTCTCATAAGCACAGAAATGGTTTATATTTACACATTTCCATTGAGTAGCTACAGGTTCTCAGCTGACCTCCTTGCTTTTACCTCACAGTGAATTCTTCATGTCATTTCATCTCCTCCTTCTTTCTAAAGGGGGAAAGAAACACCCAGTGTGCCTTAATAGCAAATACGTGTGACTGGGAAAATGAGTGGGCCTGGAAGGAAACCTTTTCCACCCTAGCCATTCCTGTAGAGTGGTCTGAAGAAGACCCTGCTGAGCTGCCTGCCCCTCTTGCTGCTGAAGTGCTCCGTTGGTGTTGCCTCAGCTGCTGGGTGGCAACAGGAAGAAATGTTCCACCAAAAGAGGCCCAGGAGTGACTTTAGGCTGTTCATGACTGTGTGGGGCCACAGGCAGGAGTGCAGCAGGGTCTATGGGAGGGCTGGCTTTGTGATGCCCCACAGCTCCTCCAGAGGGGAATGGGGCATCTGCTTCTGTCCCCCTAACTGCATTATCGCCTCATGGAGGATTACATATTCCAAATCAAATGCACGATGTAGATTGATTTTGGTGAGGTAATTCTCTTGTTTCCAAACAGAAAACATAGAGAAAAGTGATGAAAGTTGGGGTTTGCTTTCAAATGCTAATATACTTAACAACAAAGTTTAAAATCTGAGTTATAAAGTGAAAACATAATCCAAAAAATAGTGTTTTCCCTCTCCAGCCGCATGCTTTGGAGCACTTAGAAAAAGCTCCTTCAAACCCCTTTGGGGATTGAAGCAAATTTCTATGGCCTGACACCGAGGCAAGGGGCACGCTGACCTTCCCAAAGGTGACTCCCAAGCGCTGGCTGGCTGGGGCAAACCCAAACCTCTGCCTTGCTCCCAGCTGCCACTGCTGACAATGGGCAGCCGGAGCGCAGCCTCTGGCTCTGGCGTCCCGGTGGTCAGAGTGGCATTAGGGATCAGCAGTGATAATCCCTCGTCCCTGTGGAGAAGGGAGGAAGGCAAAGCGAGGGGTTGGAGACTTTGTGACTTTCTCATACCTGAATACACTTTTTTTTTTTTCCTTTACAAGACTGCAGCAGATATTTTTATTTCTGTCCTAGGAACGAGAAATCTAGTTTTAGTAATTGATGCCACATTGAAAAGAATAGAAAGCTGTGGCATGCTACAACTTTTCTTCAGAGCAAGTGATCTAGATCTAATCCCCTCTGTTTCATCTGAAAAAAACCACTTGCCTATCCGAACATGAGAGTAAATTAGCATGTGCCTATGAATACTAATGCTGCATAAACTCTACTTTAAGCCTTTAGAAATGAATAGCACCAAGATAACTAAATGGGAAGAGGCAAATTCAGAAACAGCATTAGCATTGTCCTTAGGCACTTTGAAGAAAAAACGTTTAACTTTGTATCAAAAATATTAAAATCAGAGGCTTTGCAAGCTGGAAAGTGACTAAAAGAAACCTTTGTGTCTAGGTTGATAATTCAAGACCCACATTTTTTATGCCAGAGAATAGCTACCAAAGGTGCAATTGCATGTGCAATTGAATGTGGAGGTTAATATTTTGTCCTGTTTAACCCCATCCAGACAGATTACTTTTTTTGAAGGGGGAAAGGAATCTTTCACTATAGTGAGTACTGCTTTCACACTTTTTTTGCAGATCTCTTATGGGTGGGCTCAGTAGCCTTGTGGCAACCTAGTGCATATATAGGAAACAAGCTTTCACCTCTCTGTTTTCAAAACAGATCTGGAGGTGGAGGAGAGATTGTAAGGGGGTCTTAGGGTAGAAAGGACGTAATTTAGTCACAGAACCATAGTATCCCTGAAAGTAATGATCCCTGTTTATCATCTGGAAGGCTGCTTAGGTAAAATTAGAGCAATGTTTTTTTCCTCACTGGGAATCACAATTACAGCACACAATGAGGTCAAAAAGCATAGGAAATGTTACTGTCTCACACTCTTGAAAGGAAGAATAACTAGAAACAACTGAATTGGGACAGAAGTCTTGTTGGGCATATAGAATCCATACTCTTACCAACTGTGACAGCCACTGCATTTTAAGCAGACAAAGGATGTGGAGGGCAAGAGGGGAATGGGAGCACAGAGAAGTGAAGCCCCTTGTCTAAAGTCACCTAGCAAGTCAATTGCACAGGTAGGAACATGGAAATGTGGGTGTACCTTCATTCTTCCCTTCAGTTGTTTGAGACTCAAGACTATCATGACTGTTGCGATCCAGCAGGAGGGAAGGTGACGCTCCCATTGCTGCTCAGGCATAATGCTCTGTGTGATTTCCTTCCCTTCTCCTCATTCTCTGTGCTCCTTACATGATCCATGTTGTAAGTTTGCTATTTCGAACAGGGTGATGCAAGAAAATTGTGTCATCCCAGGCATTGCTGAGTATCTTGGGAGAGACTGAGGCATTCACCTGCACTGAGCTGGTCCAGCACACCCCTCCCACACTTACATGCCGGGGTGTCCCCATCCTGGATGTGGCATTTACTGTCCGTGTGCTTATGTGACTGAAGAAAAATCAACCCCACCAATCGTGTTAGCTGGGTCTCATCAATACCAGAGGAGAATGGCTGCATCTCTGTTACTGCAGGGGGGAATCGCACATTGCTGAGGTCAGGAGCCGTGTGAGTCGAATTTCAATGATCTGCAGTAAATGCTGAAATAGATGAAGAAGCCCATCCAGAAAACTGTAGTGTAAACAAATGGGTTATCAAAGGCATTGTAGGAAAGGAGGAAAAGGAGGAGTGTGTGTAGGAATTTAGAGTTGTGACATTGCAAGTGGCAACGTAATGCGCTCTGTCGCAACGTTGTGTGCTCCTCTGCGACGTTTGTGCCCTGTCAGTACCTGTGACATGAAGCTGCCTTACTGGCAGGGTTTATCACAGGGGGCTGATTGCCCAGACCAGGAAAATCTGTCTTTAGAAGGAAAGGAGAGAAGAGATCTCTTTTTTCTCTCCTCCCTGAGGGCTTCACAAACAAGTCTAACAAGATCAGTCCCCTGCCAATAAAACCAGTCCTGGCTGATACACAGGCTTGCCTGTCTCAAACCACCCCTGAGACACTTAACCTGCTGGATTGCCTCTCTGCAGACACCTGGGCAGCAGCAGACTAAACAAACAGGGATTCTCAACTGCACAAAACTTGGCCTCTTTCAGCGGGGCTCCCATCTGTTAAAAAGCCATTGTTTGAGCAAGTGTTCAGCTAGCTGGGGAGGCAACGCTCTTGCATATTGAGCTGCCCCTGTCCCCCATAAAAGTCCTCTTTAGCATTTTCTTTTCTCCCCTGTTTCCATCGACTGATTTATTCATTGGTTTCACCTCTTCTCCCCTCCCCCTGTGGTTCATAAGGAGGGCCTCGTTGTCTTCTGTACCTCGGGGGTCATGTCTTTTCAGTCACTGGGACAATACCCGCTGCTGGCATCTGCTTCCAGATCCAATCAGCCATATTGTGATCACATCCTGCCAGAGAATTGTTCCTTCTTTTGCTCGGCTTTGTTGCCAATTTCATGCCATGTATTGCTCCATGTTTTGTGCTTCATGAAGCTGTCACTGGCATAAAAGTGGCTTGACCAGGGTCGTAGTAAAAGGGGTGGGAATGAAACATCCACCAAAATGTTGAGCAGGCCACCCACGGGCCCCACGCACTCAGGCACACACACACACATGCAGGCAGGCATGCAGACATGCAGGCACATACACAGTATCCCACCCTGTGGAATTGCCATCCTGCTGAGCTGCTTTATGCTCTGCTGAAGGAGCGGAAACTTTGACAGGGAGCTGGGAGCTGTGACTGGTTTTTTCCTCCCCTAGTAAAGATCAAAAGCAGATAATTTTCTTGATATTTCTGGAGAATCTTGGCTGCCTTATATCAGATAAGCTTTAATAAGATCCGAGCATGAATCGCAGAACTGGTTACTCAGGCAATTAAAAATTAGTCTGAGTCGTTAGTGGGTGTCAGAGGGGAAAAATTACCCTTTGAAAAGAAATCTCATGGGAAAATTGCATCAGTGACACCTGTCACTCCATCTTCTTGCTTCCCATTCCGAAAGCCCTTCTAGAAGGGCTTACGCCAAGATCTGCTGACCATCCTCTTTGGTGTGGACTTGGATGTAGTTTACTGAAGACTGAGTCTTATGATGCTTTTAATGTCGACTAGACAGGGACACAAGACCAAATTGCTAAGCAGAAAAAGATGAGCCACCTCTGTGAAATCAAAAGCATGCTTGCGCAGTATGGCTCAGTATTCCCCGTGGCAGAATTATTTCTTTCTTTGCAAAATACCTGGAAGTTAAACAAAAGTGAATTACATGTTTGTTTAGATATGTTAGTGGAGAGTGTAAAACTCTCTGGTTTGTTCTTGGTTTTGATTTATCTTTTTGCATGTTCATTTGTTGTGGGCATTTTTTGTGATGTGACAAACTCATCTGATGCTCTCCTGTGTACACCCAGCCTCCCTTTGCTGAACATTGGGAAGGTTTTTCATGTTTGTCTCCTGCCTGTCAAAGCACCCAGTAAACCTTGGGGAAAGGACTCATCCCTTCCAGAATACAAAGTGAGTCCAAGCAGGGTCAGATGACTTCTCAACTCTCCTTCTAAAGGGGAACTGATTCCCCATTTCCTTTATTTTAGCTTGCTGCTGTCACTTGCATTCACACTGGGTACCACCTTCCCATGCTAATAACCTGATGGCAATCAATAGAGCTGTTCATGGAAGGCAGAGAAAGGAGAGGGATATGCTCACCCCCCTTTCTCTTTATGCCATGGTGCTTGACAAGTGGGATGGGGAGCAGGGACAGGCCCATGCTTCCCAGGAGCGGATGCTAGGCACCAGGGAGCTCTCTGCACGGAGCCGGTGCGAGCTCCTCTCTGTGTGCCCAGAACTCAGTCTGCTTCTTTTGGCCCAGTTTATACCATCCAACTATACAATAAATCCAATGAGGGCACCCCATGTTCTCCTCAAAGGAGGAGCACCTCGAACGAAGGTTTTGTTAGACCCTCTGATCCTAATCCTCTGTCAGGGAAACCAGCGGGTGATTAGGTTCCAGGTGCAAAGGCAGAAGGGTTGTGCTCTGATTGTCTCCTCTGGAGCTGGTGCTTCTGAGTGAAATCCTGGCAGTGCTGAGAACTTCAGTATCTTGGGATCCTCACACACAAGCTTCCCATCTGCAGAGAGGTGCAAGCAGGAAGTGTGTGGGAGACGAGAGGGAGAGAGGAGTGTGGGGAGAGGAAGACGAGAGAACCTGTTCCACTCTCAGTGCACTCTGACAAGCTGCCTTTGGGGTTCTCACAACCTCTCTGGAAAGTTTCATGGTAGAGCCTACAATTCCTGCAGCAACCCATGGTCCTTAGTGTGCCCTCACAATCTCTTCTCCAGAAGTGCCCAGTTTTTATTTGTGTTTAAAACTGAGCTTGAGCACTCCACGAGAGAGGCAGTGAAAAGAGTAGGAAGGCAAGAGGCAGCTTTGTGAGAGACTGTGTGTGCGAGCGCGTGTGTGGTGTGTGCATGCGTGCGTGTGTTAAACAATTTCATGGACATCTGTCATGCACAGTTAACTTTGCATTGCTGCATTTTAAGTTGTAGGCCCAGGCTTGGCCGTCAGTGATAAAGTAGCTGGCAGTTTTCAAAAAGCTGCTGGATAACAGAGCATGAATCATAAAACACACTACTGTGTAGCAATATCCAAGTTCATTCAATGCAATGAAACCATGCAGAGGACCTTTATTCCCAGCTAATTATGTGGAAACGCCTAAGACAATAAAGCATCTGGTGGTCTTTCTTCCCCATTTCAATTTTTCTCAATATTGTGACAGGAGAAAGCATTGTGCCTTTCCCAGGGTAGTTGCTGTGAAGAGGAGTAAAAGCAAGGGTCAGGGAAGAGCAAATAGATGAATTTATAACTTTCTTTTTATTTATTCCTTTCTCATTGTTTCTCTGGAGATTCTTCCTTCAGGGCTGTATTTTCAAACCACTATTCTCACTACACTCTGCCTGAATACTTTTTTTTTTTTTTTTATAATACCACCCAAACTGCCAGGCCCTGCTCTGTTCACTGTCTTTTTTCTCCTCTCTTCCCCAGACTCATCCAAGGGTTGAAATCCAAGTCTGTGATCTCTGCTGTGATCTCCTGGCTATTAAATCAGAACCAAAAAAATTAGAAGTTAGAAACAAGTAGTGTTTTCTGAACAAGGAGAGAAAGGGTTTGTTTGGAGAGCATTTTCAGTAAGTTTGGGGCTTCTTGTAACAAAGGCTCCACAACTCTGTCAGGCTCATTTTCTGTAAATAAAATTAAAATAAATTTTCTAACAGAAAATTTGAAAAAACCTCACAGAAAATTACTTCTGCATTACAATTTACTTTTCAGCCATCAAATGACAACACCCTTTGCACTCTTTCTCCCCTGGCTCTCAGCCTATGCTACTCATTAGTGAATACTTTAAAAATGTCTCCTAATTCTTTATTTCAGCACACAAGCTTGATTTTCACCAGAACGCCCACCTTGATCAGACTATAGAACATTTTTTTCCTTGTGGGACGAAGGCTGTGAGGTCAAAAGAAAACAAATTAGCCAGGTTCAGCATATGGTACAAGGGGATTTCGATTTTGAGAATAGAATGAAATAATTGTTTCCCTGGTTGCTGATGAGGTGTCTGATTTACCTCTACAAGGTAAAGTAATACCTTGTAAGTGTTAAAACAGATTTTGTTTTGTTTGAATAATGATAATTACTGCTGTCCTCTGACTAAAGCTTCAGGAAGAGTCTGATTTGGATCATTGCTCGGCAAAGACCTCACCTGCTTTGGCCAGATGTAGTGAGGCTGCCTGGAGCTCCCTGCATAGGGAGTGACTGCTCTGAAAGGTTTAGTAGATGCTAACAATCAGATGCTCCAGGAGGCAGTTCATCCCCTTACCAAGACAAATCTTCCAAAGGGGTAAAGAGTGAAGAAGCCTGAAAACTCAGCTTAGACTCATCTCTTCTTTTTTTTTTTTTTTCTGCTTGCATTGCAGTATCATACAGAAAGGACAACTCAGTGCTAAATAAGTTTAAATGAAAGAAATAATGAAATTGGAAAGAGAAAGGTAAGTAATTTCCCTAACTGGCTAATACCTGGCATCTTTCCTCAAGAGTAAATATTCCACAGGTTTCAGACTGTATCCTCTTTTTTGGGTATTCTCCACTGCCACTGTGATATTTAAAGACTGTGCAGCAATCAGCAGTTTAGCCCCAAAATACACGGAAGTACTTCTCATCCTCATGCTTCAAGTATTTGCAATTTGTACAGCACAGAATGAGACTCAGCTTCACTATGAGAAAATGAACCCATGGAATGGAGCTGTGCTAGCAGAGACCAAAGACAACATGAGATACAGAGAATATTCAGACTAGGAAGATTTGTACTTACCATGGATTTAGGGGAAGTAGAGGTGGAAATGTCAAGGAGGAACTCCTAACAGACCAAATGTATGGCAATGTGTGGAGCAAGTCGGAGGAAGCAGGAATGAATAAGAGGGAGTGTATCTGGTGGGTGCAGCTCGAGGCTGAATTTCATCCACTGACACAGTAAGGAAAAATTCCCATGGTGGTAGTGTATTCTTAACTCTTGAATGGACATGAGTACATTAAAACTCCTACCTCTGGGAAATATTTTAGGCAGTATCTAAATTTTAAATAGAATGCCTGGGTCAGGGAGGGGCTGCAGTGTAGCTAAAACCACCAATTCATTGAGTACTGCATTCAAACTTCTGCTGCTTGATCCCTTATATTGTGTAGGTCAAATCACTCTGTCCACTCCTACTTTTTAGGTTTTCAGTAAACAGAATAATAATTATGGCCCTAGCTTTGACATCTAACAGTGAATGTTATCATTAATTTGCTTCTAATATTTCAGTTGCTTTGTTCAGTGAAAGAGTTTGTGATTGACAAATACACGGTCCTGTTACTAGCCTGCCTCTCTTTCACACATAGCACCCAACTAAAACAAGACTTGAAACATGAAGCAGAGAGAAACATAAAAAATTAAAAGGGGCAAGGGAAACAAAAAACAGAAGCAGGAGAAAATAGGCAGAAATTATCAGATGAAGCTCAAGGATCTGCCAGCTCTGCAGACAAATCAGACTTCTTTTCTCCCTCTCTGGCATTCACAAAAACATCAACATTTCTTCCCCTCTCCTTTGCTCTTCAGAGTGACACTAGTGGACTTTTGATAAAGCCACAGGTTCATGTGGCACATCTGTCTTTTATTTGTTAGTAAGGGCAAACACTTGTGCAGAAGTAAAGTTCTGCTCTTTGGCAAAAATCAAATATGCTGTCTTCAATAAAATATTTAGTGTTGCCTTTCACCGTAAGGTTTACAAGTACCTGAAGGTGTGGTGAATGCTTTAAAGCCTTGAGTGCAAGTAAAGCCATACAAGTGATAACTTAAGCTTGTCTGGGAAGACAAGGTTGGAAAAAGAAAAAGAAAAAGATAAATACGTTTGTTGAAAGCTGAGCATATGCATATAAAAATGGAAAAGAAGGGAAAGGAAAACAGCTATCTACACACATATTCCATTTTAAATTGGAATGGTAATATCTTGGAATTGCTAGAATTTCACAGCTGGCTGCAGCATGGGGAAATGTGTGTATCTCAAAAGGTTACATTTCCCAGTCATGCTATGGAAAAACATTCATAAATATCTGTGTTTCGTAATAGAAGTTTCAGCATCAGAAGAGTGTGCAACAGATGCATGCTCAGAAATGCCAGCATACACTCAAAAATGTTTTTCTGACATTCCTAGAATTAGGAATAGCGTGTCATGAGGTTGTGACCACAAGTGACAGTTGTGCAGTGGAAAATGCAGGTGCACCAGGTTTTGTGTGGTTTCAGCAGCGTGCCGAGTGGGAGTGCATTTCTGCTAACAAACCCGTTAACAGCCTCCCTGGAGAACTGAATCCTAAATGTGTTTCTGTTTCTGCTCTTATCCTCCCACTGCTCTCTCTGAACAGCTAAAGGATTTGACTCATTCATCCCCTCCCTTTGTCTCCCAATCCTTATCCTTCCCAGCAAGCAATTACTATTTGTTACTATATAATTTCTTGTCACATGGATTATTGTCCTAATTACGTCCCTGACTGGGAGACTCAGGTAGGAATCGGTTTGTTTGCTAGAGTTGTCCTCAGGTGATTGTTTCATTGCAGTGTATTTATAAGGCTTTTGGAAGCCACTCCAAAGGGAAATGAAAACTCCCCGGACCTGAGCCAAATGACATTATCTTCTTTCAGCGGCTGAAGAAGGCAGCTTAGCCTTAATTATTTATGACTGAGTGTGTAGAATACCCCTCTGATGATTATACATGTGTCACTTCCACAGGCAGCCCTGTGACAGGCAGGATCACACGGGAGCCCATTTAGGGCTACGTGGCCCTGTATTCACTGACACCCTGTTACACAGCATAGATTCCTGTGAGAGTTCTCCTCTGTAAAGCTGGGCAAATACATGGCAAAAGAGCAGTGGGAAGCCTGGTGAATGTTCACAGGTCTTGTCATAAAGCAGGCTGAGGTTTCCTGTGGATGGAGTGGTTCTACTCTCACTAGCACTTGCTTTCTCATGTGCTGTCACCTTGGGACAATATCCAGGACAGCCAACCCTGCTTCAAAGCAAGTTGCAGGCCCTGGAAATCCTCCAGACTGAAACTGCTGTGCCTTCCTTTTTGTTGTTTACATACTGGATGGTGTTAAAAGGTGGCTGACCTGGCATCTTTTGTGGAAGTGGAAAGGGTCATATGACAAAACTATTTTTCTTGATCAGTGAAATGTGTCCAATAACATGACCCACCACGGAACCGAGGAGAAGGTGGGCTGGAGGTCCAAGTGCCTCTTTGTCATCCAGATCTCCTGTCTGAGGCAGAGGTGCCATGAACGACTGCAGAACAAGCACAAAGTGCCTGTCTCATGGCACACCAGACAGAGTAATAGTCCCTGCCTAGGCTGCTTGTGGCAGCACAGTGCTGATCTGCTCTCCAAGTGAGCTCTTCATCCATTCTTTCTAAATAACCAATTCAGCTGCAACTCAGAAGACTATGTAGGCCATAAGTTCAATGAGGAAAAAGGGGGATCATCCACAGGTAACTGAGAATTCAGTTTTTGACCATCACCCCCAAATATACTGTGTTAGGACCCTGAAAAGATGGGCTATTTGGACTATGCCAATCTCTGACCGTTGTCCCTATTTTACTCCCAGGCTCCAAGCTAGAATTACTTACAGAGCTAGTTTGGGTTTCAGTAAAATGTGGTAAATGTTATCAGTGTACTTTCCATCTACCACCTGGTTGGGAAGTGCTTGAATTATTACCAATGTTACAAAGACTACAGGTGTTCAATTTTATTGATCACTTTGATTTTGGCACCATGCACAGACCAAAGAGACTTACAGTAATCTACAGAAACCCACCCAGTTCTGGAGGCCACTGACACAAATCTGGCAGGTTACTGAAATCATTGGATTTTGCAGTTGAGTATTTGGTTTGAGTATTTCGTTCAATTTATGTCACAAGGTAGTTTTTTAGAAGGGATTTCAGATCTGCAAAGTTTACAACAGCACTAGCAGAGGTCAGCAGCTCCTGCAGTCCTCCCGACAATGGACAGTGGGCTTTCTTAAAACCAAAGTATTTTTCAAGTAAAATTTGTAATTTATGATTTTTAATAACTTAGTCCTTCCAGAAGTTTGCCAAAAGGAAACTAAGACATCTGAAATTTTTTTTTGTGGTCCTCTAGTAAATAAGCATATATTGGTTCAAAAAATAAGGTTAAACGGATGTAAAATGGACACTGGTTTTGAGACAGAAGAATTAAAACCAAAATAGAGCCTTATGCCTTCAGAAAGCTTCCTGATACACTGGAAGGGCTCTGTTATGTTAGTGTAATATCCAGATGCTTCACAAATATACTGTGGAAAACAGCACCGTGAGTCGTTATTATGTGTTTGAAGTTATCCGATGGAGATTTCTGTCAGGTTTTTTAAGGCTATAGTACCCTGGTATGTTTTTTTCTCCCTTTTTGGGGGCTTCAATAGAAGTTTCTATGTAAAACCAGCACAGCTGTAGGAGTTTTGAAGGAAGCTCGCTATCATCTCAGCAGACAGGCTGCTGGCATGGATGAATTAGCACAGCTGCTGTCTACAATGTGATCTAATTCGCATGGCCATCAGAAAAGGGCAGTTTCAGTTCGTTAATGTGTTACTTGAACAAGTGGTTAAAAGACACGGTGAAGTTTAAACGGTGAGCAGGTTCTCAGATTCTGACTTTTTAAAAGCAACTCATTACTTTCAATATTGCTTTTGTATTCTTGCTCTGTGTTAACTTTCTTGATTCCACCTTAGTGGTTTGTTTTAATCTGGGCTCCAACAACTCTGCTGGATGATACTCTTCTGTTTAGAAATGGGATTCCATATTGCATCAGCCCTGGGATCCTGCTGCTCATGTGCTACTTGTGAGTAGAGACACAAACATGCTTTCAATCCAGCATTTTATTTACAAGGAAATTTGGCCAAATTCCTCTGATGTGAACTGGAAAAAAAATATCTCTCAACTGTTTGGGGAAAAAAGAGAGGGGAGGGAAGCTCCCTGCTTTTTACACTGTTGAAACTTATGTTCACAGTTTTGGGAGGGGGGAAACAAAACTAATTCCTGTGCCATGAAATCAAAGCAAGGGGGAGAAAGGAAGCCACTCTGGTATCTCTGCTTTCCAGCACTGAAAAATCTCCATCCTCACCCACAGGCAGCACGTTATATGCACAGATGGATGGCGGCATGGTCCAATAGCATGGTCCTTTGTAAAGCAAAAACTCTGCCAACTCCCAGGCCAAAAATCCCCCACTGGGTCCCCAGTGAGGCAAATTTCCAATGGCAAGCAATAAGAACACAGGCAACAAAGGCCTTGGCAGGGCTGGGTACTGGCTGCTCCTCACAACTCTTCCAGGGCTGCTTAGGTTGCCAACATGGTGCCAGCAGGGGCAATTGATGCCACCCAGATCTGTGCTGGCAGACCCCAAACACTCACCCATGCTGTCCAAACAGCAGTCTGCCTCTGGGGCATGGAAAAGCAGTGATGACAAATTCAATGGCAGTGAGGTCTAGCCCTGCTTTTCATCCCAGCTGTGAGAAATGAGGGACTGAGAGGAGGACATCTGCTGCTGCTGCTGCCCACAGCTCTGGCTGCTCCAGCGGCCAGACAGGAGCATGTTTATGGGGTGACAGAGGAGGGTTCATTTGCAGTGCTGTTAAGCAAAACACTCCAAACCTAGATATTCCCTTCCAGTAGCCATGGAGGGTTGATGAGAGGGGAGAGAAAACCAGAACCACTCTACAAGAGAGATGGTCAGTGTTGTATCTGGTCTCCGATTCATTCAGCTTATCCACATCCACTGCACCCGCTTCACGTGCCCCCAGTTTGTAACAGCTCGGCAGGCAGACGAATCCGAATCTGGCCAAGTACTTCTGCTTTATCTTATTACCTGGTGTGAACCCTTTGGATTAGTAATGCAGCAGAAACAATGCCAGTGTCAACAAACCAGGGAAGAGCTCGAATGACCCTCACTCTAGAGCTGTGTTTATAATAAACTCCTGGAAACAAGAACCAATTCCTCCACTCTGACTTAAAAACGCAACACCAGAAGTGCAAAACCAAATCCTGTTCTGCTGGGGAAGTGCTCAAACACAGAGCCTTGTCTGCAGTGGTGGGATACCTGTGCAATGCAAGTCTGGAAATTTAAGACATTCCCAGCCAGTGCAAGCCAGTTGCTGGCATGTTCCCACACTCCCTTGGTGCAGGCTCACAGCAGTGCTGAGTTTTGCCTCTTCTAGAAATTCCTCCCACCCTTTCCTGGGGTGCAGCATCTTCTACAAAAGTACTACTCTGTGAGTGAAATGTGGGACAGCAAAACCAGCCTGGGCACTCATTGAGGAAGGTCAGACAGACCTCTGCCTGGGCTGGTGTGTCCCTCTTTATGGCATTTGTGGGTGGCAGCCAGAGCTGCTGCTGACGGGGAGTTTGGGGAGAAAGCAAGTGAAAGAGGCCATGGGTGTGTGACCTGTACCCAGGCAGATGGGACCTGGCTGGATCAGGACCCCCTCCAGGGACTCTGGGGTGCTGCAGAGATGCCCCCTCCACCTGGTCCTGCTGCCCCCAGAGATCCTGGGGGCTGGGGTTGTCCTGTGCTTCTCAGCAGATCCTGCATGGGTTCTGTCTTCGATCGAGAGAATGGCCCATAGTGAAACAACACAGCATTGCAGCTTTTTCTCTCCAGACACAATGCTGGAGAGAAAATCATCAGGGAGAGTGTGTATCATTTGATGGGAAAGTTTTTGGCAGGAGTCTGTGGCATTAATGTATTTCTTCATGTTGCTATTGCTGCTAAAATGTAGCTCTCCAAAGAATCTCAGCTGACATAACAATCTTTGTGTAATTGTGAGGCATTGCTCTCGCGTTTCTCTCATGTCTTCATTCTCTCCTGCTTAACCTCTTCACCCTCGCCCTCATCCTCGCCTTCTTCAGGCTCATCTCTTGCTGTGTTGCTGCTAGAAATCACTCTGCTCTCACTCTGTCAGCTACTTACTCATTTTGAATCACTTCCTTTATTTTATTTCTCGGATTCCTCCACTTGTACAGCAATATATCTGTCTGTGTGTGCTCTCCTACATTTCCCCTCCTGCTGGTTCTTTGACAATAGTTCCATCCGAGGCTCAGGAATCATTTTGTGGCGCAGTGTGTCTTATCTGCTGTAACAGATTTTGCATGGTCCCTTTCAGTTGTAAATATATCGTCTTTGCTGCCTTTCTCTTCTGCAGACTTGATAAAGCTTTCAAAGATCTGCACTCAATTTGAAGAAAACTTCATATAAGCCTTCTCTATGAAACTTACTAATATAAAGTTGTTTCATACATTCTGCTAAGAAGCTATTTAGGTATTTAATTCCTGCTGACCCGCAGCCCGGCATAGGGACCGCTCCAGATCCCATTTTCTTGGTGGCTGTTTCTGCATTGCTCGTCCTGTGCCTGCTCTAACACTGACAGCGTGGATGCACCAGCAGTGTTGGGAGACATGGGCTCAGCTGCGAGGTGCTGGCTGGTGCTGCGTTTCTTCATTTATTTGTTCCCACCTTGGTTTCAAAGAAGAAAGCTCAAAAGGAGATTGGAGCTCTCTGCCACTCAAAGCTGCAGCAAGACATGAGTGTAGCAGCAGAAAATTGCAAACGTACATGCACTGAATTGATGTTTAAGCACTGGAACCAGTGTTCTGATCTCTTTTCTGAATGGTGCCCGCATGAGCGGTGTTTTGTTATGCAGGCAGACTCGGGTTGTGTTAAATGATAGGAAGCCTTCGGTGAGCTGGAGTTTCTGCCCCCAGAAACCAATCTCTGGGTCTGTGCCTGTGTCTGGATGATTTTGAGGAGGGAAAGCCTGAGGTAGAGAGGGCTCTTTCCAGCCAGTTCGAGGGTACGAGTGTATGGCTTTGAAAATACAGGGTTGTCTGGATACAGATTCCATGCAAGTTTGTGCAGGATGGGGCCTGAAACACAGCTGACCCCTGCGAGCAGAGCTTCCAGTCTGTGGGAGAGGCGCACCGGGCAAACTTCTGAGCCAGGAGATGCTGCTCTCTCTCCTTGCCCCTGTTCTTTGGCGTTTGGGACAGGAGGGGAGTCTGGCTGGGGCGGGGAAAGAAGCTGAGAAATGAAATGAGGCACGAAGGCTGCACGAGAGTCTTTTATCAGGTACATCTTCGTTTTTCAAGTGCCTATCATATCACGCAAACTGCTCTTGAAGAGCCCTCCATTTACCCTCTCCCCTAATTAAATGTGCACTTCATTAATGTAAATTGGGGGTTTAATGCTCTTGTTGAAATTCTGAAGAAAGTGCTATGGCCTTGCGAAATGCTTAAGCATCATTGCAAATTAGATTAGGGACCAAGAAAGGCAGTAAAATTAGAATGATAATGGTTGATGTGGCTTCCTGACAGGCGTGACTATTCAGGGATCAATGGGATGGAGAACAGTTTCCCCCAGCCTAAAGCGAAAGGCAGGGACAGACGTCAGCCTACAGATGTGGCTTTTGGAAGCTCTTTCAATTAGTTTAATTTGGTAAATGGTGGGGATTTAGAGGCTCTTAGCCAGTCATACAAGACAAGAATACATTGAAATGTTTTTTCGCTTTTTAACATAAAATAGGATTGGCCACATTTGCATTTCTTAACGCCGGCGTGGGGAGGTGGAGGGGGAGGAGGGGGCTGGGAGCGGGTGGTGGTGGGTGTTTAACCAACTTGGGGCTTTAAAATGGAAATGCTGGCCCTGGAGCTGGTTTGGGAGCTCTCGCTGCCGCAGCCCCGAGGGCGGGGGCAGGGGGTCCCTCGGCGCAGCTTGGGAAGCGCTGGGGATGGGCTGGGGGGACAAAACGTGTCCTTAAACACGGGGGGTGGTGTGGTGTGGTGTGGTGTGGTGTGGTCTGGTGTGGTGTGGTGTGGTGTGGGCTTTCTCTGGGCTTTCTCTGGGCCCCGCTGAGCGGAGACGAGCGCCCCCGTCTCTCTCGGGGCTCCAAATCGTCACTGCTCCCCCCATCTCGCCCTCCTTTAATCGCTCCCTTTCCCTCTGCAAGGTCGGGAAGGAAGAGGCAGCCGGAATCTGCCAAACACCGCTCCTTTCTGTGGCTCTGCCGGAGCCAGGAGTTGGACCTTGTTTTTTAATCCCCTCGCTGGATAGGCAATTGTAGTTAATGAGGTGGAAAACAAGTTCGGCAGACAAGTGGCTCTGAGAGTTGGTTGGGTTTGCACCAGGAGGAGGTAAGAGGAGGGTGCTCCCGACCGAAGATTTCTTTACTATAAATGTGCAAATTAAAAAAAAAAATTATAAATCTAAACCAAAACCCAGGAACATCAGCTTTTATGGAAAGCCAGTGCCTTAGAACCAAGTCAAACGGGGCAAAGCTGTGCGGTGGTGCAGAGGGTGACCGCGAGCACCCTGCTCAGAGCCCCATTTAAGGCAGGTCCTCCCTCATCCGTAGAGCTGAGCTTTCACTGTGAGCCCGGCCAGTGAACTGGGCTCCAGTGTTCCCTAATCCTCTCTTGACAGAAAATAATTCACATGCCGTGTGTTTTCCAGAGGGAGAGGCTCTGCTAACCGGGAAAGAGCTGTTTGGGATCCATAGGGTTGGGCAGTTCCTGACTAGGGTGAGCCTTGCACAAGAGTAGAGCAGCACCCTAAGAGAGGTGACTTCCCTTGTGACCTTAGGTACTCCTTAGGCACAGCAAAGCATCCCTATTGAATCCCAGCAATTCAAAAGTTAGGGTTTGGATGTTGACCGAGATATTTCTGATGGATTCGTATCCCTCCCTGTTTGAACAGCATTGAAGTCATGCAGTACCAGATGCCAGGATCTCTGGGCGTCAAACACCAAGTGCCAGGCACAAAAACACAACACATTTGGTAATTCAATCTCGACTCCAGCCAGTGTAATGTGCAGCTTTGCTCAGTGCTGGGCAGCTTCCCTGAAGCAGCCTGTGAAATGACTGGGTTTTTCTCACTCTGCATTCCGAAAGCAATCCCAGTCACCTGTCCTAGAGGAGGAGTGAAGCCCGGGATTAGAGCACCTGATTCCACAGAGCTCAGGATGGAGATGCCCTGTGAGCAGCAGAGGAGAAGCTCCTGCAGAGCTTGGCAGGCCAGTGCCTTGTGCGAGCTATTGCTACTGGTCTTTCAATTTCATTAGCACTAAATTCACCTTTACAAAAATTAAATTTTTAAAAACTGCTTGACTTGGCAAGGGCACCAGCTGAAAGATCAAGCTACTGTTTGTAAATGCCAGACATTAATTAATTCAGCAGTGCACTTGTCCTGACTTTATGAAAACATATTCCAAATATTGACTTTTTCTTTCTTCAGTAAAACCTCTTTTCCTATGATGGGTGAGGCCTCTGTCTCATTCCAGTGGGCTGGTGTTGAGTCACTCTGAAGCTTTTTGAGTGTGCTGCTTATTGGGAAATGTAGAAATTAAGTTGCTGAGTCTCTGCTGCCGCCTGGAGAGCTAGGTGAGAGAATTTAATGCTTCTTTTGGGAGATGAGTACTTCCAGTGCACTCAGGACAAACCTGAAAAGTGTGAGTCATGTCGTCTTTTAAACAGAGAGAGCATAACATCATCAACTTCGAAAGAAAACTGGTAATCACGTCTGGCTGCCAGTTACCAAAAACTTTTTTGCTGTGAAAGGGGGTAATGGCAGTTGTGCCTTGTTAACCTTAAAAGGAAAAAAAAAGTGTTTAAAAAGAGGTGTGTCATTTTTAAAACAACAAGAATGGCAGATGGACTCCTTGCAAGTCAGAGGAAGTGTCTGAAGGTGCTTTTTCTGTATGCCAGTTCGCATCCTGAAAGCTGCAGCTACAGAGCCTGAAAGAAGACTAAGAAGCACAAAATAGGTAAAAGAAGATAAAAGAGCAAACAGCAGGCAGAGCAGATGGAAAAATAACGGGGAAGGAGCTAGTTAACCTCAGGTCTTCTTTAGGCAGTCGGTGAGCGCTGTGCTCCTGTAGGTCTCCCTGCACCCCTGTGGGCAGCCCGCTGGGAAGCAGAGGTTTTCCCTGCTGTAAGGGCATGATTAGGTGTGGCCCTGTGGATCACTCTCACTTATTCAGCTGTTAAAGCAGCTTAAACCCTCATAAGAACATTAACATTTGGGTGCCAATACCAGCTTGACCTTTATTCATAAAGTGCAAAGAGTTGGAAGTACAACAGATTGGTTGCCAGCGATTGCCTTTTATGTGCAGTTTAGAGGCTTTGATTTCTCTCCCCTTTCTTCCTTTAATCTGACATCGCTGCCTTGAATATGTTTGTGCTCTAAGTAAACAGGGCCAGTGCAGGCCTCCCTTTTTTGAAGAACTGTGTGTCTGTGTGAGAGTGAGGTGGGGGTGAGGTGACCTCCAAAAAAAAAGTTTGTCTTTGGAATTAGAGGGCTTAAGAATAGATGGAGGACACCAGGGTTGAATGGAACTGTTCACAGATCTCCAAGCTGAGCTCCACATCAGTCCTCAGGAACCCCAGCTATTTATTCCAAATAGCTGTGCACATGGGGAATGAGAATGTAAGGATTTATATTAACTCTCCCAGACTTTTGACTTCATGACATACACAAGAGAGAAACTCCAAGTGGACAACAACCAAGGTGAAATGTCTGAAACAGTCACATCATCTTGTCCAACAGCTATTTGGTCTCTCTTATCTTCTTGGGTTGTTCCTGAGGTAGGAGAGACACACAAGACTGGGTTTTTTTTTATTATTTCTGGTGACACATTTATGCTGGTTTTCTATGATTTTCTGGGTTTTACCCATTCTGCAGAGTGAAGGAGTCAAATCATGGCTGACTGTTTTCCAGAAGCATGGAGGAAAAGCCGAGAGAAGGAGAATAGAGGAAAAGTATGTCTAATGTCTCAGCAAAACCAACCAGCAGGATTACTGGCTGACACCATCAAAGCCATCATACAACTGGGACACCCTGGCCTTAATTGCTCAAAAGTAGCAGCTTCCTGATAGCTTTGGTAAAGGTGAACCTATGAATTTCAGTGTTGTTTGGGCACTTGGCTCTGTCTTTAAAACTCCTTTTACGATTTTGCACTGGTTTAGGCACCTTTTTGATATTTCTGTTTATGGGATACTTGTCTGCCATAGATCCTGCAATGCTTTGTCACAATCTGCTTTGTCAGGACAGCAGTTTTCCAACCACACTGTTTATGCCTAAATATGGCCTCGAGAACTGGACTAAAAAAAAAAAAACACATTGTCTTTTAGAGGTCATGCAGCTACATCTGCAATGAGCCTGATGACTTGTCTTCAGTGAAAATACCTTTCAAATTCATGAGGTATTTCCATCTTCCATCTAGAGTTGCAGATCTTGGCTTTCTGCTTAGGCTGATGTTGCAGAGAAGCAATCTTTTCTATTCTACCTCCCCCAGCAGTGGGGTTAGTCCTGACTTCTCCAGGTGTCTGTGTCTCTTGGCCATTGTGCAGCTGTCAGCATTCTGGCCTCGTCCTGCACATCAGCCCACTCCGAGCCTTCTTGCCTTCTCCAGGATTTCAAACCCCTGCCCAAAGCATTCACTTCAATAAAAGTGAATTGAAGTGATTTTTTTTTTGTGCTGACAAAATATATCTTTATAGCAGAGGGAAGGTCTGAATGAACATTTCAAGTCTTACCTGTCACAAGCCATTAGCTGAATTGCTTAAAGAAATCCCCTGACAAGTATAATTGCTGGTTTTGTGTTACAGAGCTTCATGATATTGCCCACAAGAAGAAATTCTTTTACAAAAGCCCCTTCTGTTTAATAAAGTAATTTGTTCCAGTTACAGTGATAATAAAATTGCTGAAATGAAACAGGATTGTTCAATGAGGACCTGAATCCAATTTGCTGTACTAGTACGATTACACTTTTATCTCTGTGTTTACTCATTTGTAGAATTGCTACCAGACTTTTCATATGCAATTAATGGGATTAATGGTTCCCAGTACAGGAAAGACAGAGCCCAGGAGCATAGCACCTTATTTTGTGTGTCAATGACACACCAGCCTTCTGTGGAGCGCTGCCTCAGGGTCTAATTCAGTGTAACATGCTGCTTTCCTCTCTGTTCTTTACAACAGGTGGAGGGAATCTCATGGTATTTGATCTCATGGTTGGTAGTTACTACATTTGTACTGCTGTAAGGTCAGAAGAGTTGGCTTTTGTGTCACTGCTAAGAACAGAAGTTTATCTATGGTTCCTGGGGGGAAGGGTGGCAAGACATGACCTCTGTCCTTTGAGTTCAAAACAACTATGAAACAATTGTTTATTCATGCCTTTTTTCTTCTTCTTTGCAAGTCTAGAAATTACTTATTGAAGATTTGTGAGCCACGGAAAAGGATGATTTATCACTTCATGGCGACTGGGGGAGTGCCCACAGAGACAGATCTACACTAACTTTTCCTTTTTAGGATTCTGCAGAGAGGACGATGAAGGAGAAAATCCAGAGTGTGCTAATGTGGCTCACCACTTGTTACACTGATGCCTCTGCAACTGATGTGGTCTGATGTTTCTTAACTTCAGCTAAGACCAAATCCCCCCAGCCCAAGGCATGCAGGCTAGTTGGCTTCACAGCTCACACATTCAAGTAACATGCACCAGCTTTTGTTCCTCTGTTTCCTGGCACTCTTGTAGCAATTCCAAACCTATAAGACTGATATTTGACCCTCCAAAGCTGGCATTATTTGAGGTTTGAGTAGAGACAGCGACCAGTGATAGAGTACGTGAGCACAGAAAGGGTAGTTTACTTGCTCCCTAAAGCTTACCATGACATGACTTGAGGTGCAAGATCCAAATGCTCCCTCAGTTGCTCCAATCCAAGCACAAACTTATTTCACTCCTAATGAGGAAATGCATGCATTTCTCTGTGGTTATTAATATTCCCCTGCATCCTCATGGCACCAGTGCTGTGCTCGCTGCTGCCCACACAGAGCCAGAAGCAGTGCTGCTCCAGAGAGCTGGCAGTGTAAGCAACAGCATACATAGTCTAAGGATTTGCAGTCCTGGAGACAAACTTAAGGCCCCTCTGACATGTTACTAACTCAGGGATATAAGTGGACTTCACTAAAAGCCAGACGGATTAACTTCCTGGGTTTGACTTAAATGCCTGGACTGGAGGGGAAGAGTTTGCCAGCTTCCTTTGGAGCACCCCGGTCTGGATGGGATTTTTCAAGGCCCTGCGGGCAGCTCCCAGCTCTAGGGCAGTGAGGCTGGATTCTGAGCTCAAAGTTTACAGCTGGTAGTGGCCAAGTGGGTTTTGTGCATGTATTGGGCTATCTGGAAGAACCTGCTGTTCAGAAAAAGGGTGTTCTTGCTACAGTTCAGTGCTTTTATATTTAGTAAGAGAGCTGGACCTCAGAGTCAAACACTGGCATGTCTTTTATGCTAATTTAAAAAAATGCAGGTAAAATTAGACAACTTCTAAACCACTCATGTCTTAACACAGAAACAGCCAACATAGAAATGGTTTTATGATGCAGTAGTGGAAAATACCAGGGAAGCAGGCAAATTATTTAAATGGTGCTTATTTTACATTAAATTTAATCAGATTAAGTTTTAGAATGCAAGCGGCTGGCATTTTCCCTTGATGAAGTTCTGAGCCCATTTAAGGCCAGTGGCTGGAATTCCTTCTGGTGTCAGGTTCAAGCTGCCTTTCATTTAGAGCATCCCTGCTCTGGGCTGGGGTAAATGAGAATCCTCAGCCCAATGCCTTGGGTGGCAGGAAGAGCTACTGGCAGTGTTATGGCTTATGGCAGAGGCTTTGACATGTGGGCAGGGAATCTGGGGCAGAAACACTGAGTCGCCTTGTTGCTCCTGTTGCATCTGCCCAGCAGAGTTCAGAGCCGGCTTGTGGCAGGGGATCACAAGCTGGAGTGGGTGACTGAATGCCAGGTCAAGGTGCCTGGGGGGGAGTCTCTAGGTGGCTTGAGTAATATCTGCTCCAGTCCCACAGAGTTCTTGCCTCTGCAAGCATTAAGTGTGCTGCATTACTCCAGAGAGAGTGCTGGAACCCTTGAGAGGGGACTGCTTGGAGGTGTCTGTCAATTGCCATATTTCTTGGCGTGCTGCTCTAACCATTTGATATCAGTTATCAAACAGATCACACACATGATAGAACTCCATGCTATCAAGGTATTTTCAGCATCTTACGAAACTCATCATATGGGCACAAATGTCTGCTTTCTCTTCCTTAAACCCCAAGATGCCTTTTTCCCATGGAGACAAGCTGAGGGGGAAGAGCAGTGACAGCAACTGACCATGGCTTCTGTTCTCTGCCTCCTTGTATGCTGAGGATGCTCCTCTGATGTGTGGAAGTTTATCAGTGCAGAGTGTAGGCGCTTCTGAGTCCTTGGAGATTTCCAGTGTCCACAGCATGATGCCTTCTGATCTTTGCACGGGAGTTCTCTATCTCCCCAAAGTCCTTACCATCTCGCAAAGAGCTTTGGGTACTGATTAAGCTGCTAATGGAATAAATAATAAGTGCTAGCCTAGTTCTCAGCTGCCAGCCTTCTTTGTTGGACTGCAGTCAGCTTATAAACCCTCGAGCAATAGATTACCCACCGTAAACTGTAGTATCTTCTGTACCTTGGCACTTTGTAAGGACTCTCACACAGCGTGTCTCAATCACTTTCAGTGTCCTGATCAAAGACTTCTGACTTATTTGAGCTAACTACCAGTATTTCTCCCTTTAGTGCTGCAGCAGTGTCAGCTCTGAGCATTGCTACAATGCTGGTCTTTTTGCCAATGTGCTCATATATCATGCAGCTTCACTATTGAAATAAGGTGAATATAGTCTTACGAGGAATGCTGAATTTTATGTATGGTGTAATCCAGAACCCACCAATGTTTTAAAAGAGACAGGGTCAGGGGGAGGAGAGGTTTTGCAGACATCTATGTCCTGTGAATTCAGCTGTCTGAAAGGTCAAGCTTGTTAGGGATACTGCTGATAATTCTCTTGCAGTTCCCAGACCTTTGTGCCCTATGCTGACAGCTCAAAACACCACCCCTCACCACCACCCCCCCAAAACTCAGATATTTCTGGCAATGCGACAAGACCCAGCAGAAAGTGGGCTGGCAGGAGACACCTCCCCTGGGAAGACCACACAAGGTCTGGGAAGGTTTGGGAAACAGGTTTGGCCACACCACTGAACAAGAGTGTCAGGTCTGGGAAAGGGCTACACACTAAAAATCTTCAGTTAAAGGAGTATCAGGCCCGCTCTTGGAGAAGAGCACAGGACACCAGGCCGGGCACTTGCTGACTGCTTTATCCTTTCCATGACCACAATAAAATAACATTGTGCTGTACTTATTGCTGTTTGTGTTGAGCATCCAGCGGCAAGAACAGCCACCCGGGCTCTGCTGAGCTCAGAGCTCTGTTAAAATGTAGTATAGGTTTGGGATTTTTTGAGGAAATTTATGTCCTTTTTAAAAAGGATCAGGCTGCTGGTGAGATGACAAACAAAGCTGAGGAGGGCACATCCCCTCTCAGGCATGAGCTCAATGGCATAAATGTGAATAGCTATGAACCCTCTTGATCCCAGCCCTAGTTTTATACACACTACACCGCACCTCCTTCATGGTAAATGGGATAAAGAGGCACAACACTCCTTTTTAGCAATATTTCTGCTACACTGGTGTATTCACACCATCAAAACAACTTTGAGGTTAAGAAGAAATGAAAGCTAGAAGTGACTGGATGTTTGCATGTCAAATCAGGAGAGCTTTGCCTCTGTTGTTAAGCAAGCGGTCTCTGGTGTTAGACTGAGTTTCAGCGAGGTTGTGTGTTCAGACTGAAGAACAAAACTCCACTGTCAGGAGTCCCTTTTGCATCCTGTGAAATCCTCTGTTGCTCTTGGACACTTTGAAGAGAAAGGAACAGTGGTGTGCCCAAAGCCCAGGTGTATGAGAGTCATGGTCAGGCTGTAGTGCTGAGCCACATTAGGGAGCTGGAACCTGTTGCCAAGAATTAAGAGCATTTAATTTTGAGTGTATTGTTGCCTTGCTTGTTTTTTCCCCACAGGCTGTTGGGGACCTTCTTGGCCCCTTTAAGAACCCCCTCACTGTGGAACAGCTCCTGGTCCGTTTGGCCAGACGTGGCAGGAATGGATGGGCCGTGTGCGGCAGGATCAATTGTAAAAAGTGGAATTAGTCATTCTAAATCATGCAGCTGTGGTCGAAGGGAGCTCTTCTAAAAATCATTAAACAATCATGTATTCCTATTGATTTATTCAAAATACCTTGAGGGAAAGCAGATTAAACACAAGGTAAAAGTAAACTAATGCAGATTAAATGGATGAAGGATGGGCCGATAGTTCCCTAGGTAGTTTTTTTACTAATGAGAGGAAAATTATATGTACACTATTACCAGTATAAAAGGGTCTATTAGAGGTCTTTTGCTTGACATATTTATGTATTTCAAATACTAAGTAGCACAGTGAATTAGGTTTACTCTGGACATTTGTTATTTTTATTGCATCTCCAAGTGATAAACAGGGCTTTCTCTTGAGGGCAGCACACTGCTTTTCTCAGGAGGCACAACCCTATCTGCATAGCAAAATGCTGAGATGACAATTGCATTTTGGATGACATTTATTAGCAATCCAAGTGCAGTTTTATGCCCAGTTCTAAGGATCACAGCCAGTGTTTAAATTGAGGGGTGCAGGTATAGGTCAGTATTTGTACTCACCATCATCCCACCTTCTTTCCACTTCATCCTCCCATGATGCTGCTTTTGAACGGCATTCATCCAGAAGCTATGTGAGCACGGGGGTGACACATTCACTCTTCCATTCACTGCTGTCATGCACTTGCAGCAGTGCCCTGAGGACAGCAACACTGCAGGGAAGATGATTTTGTTAAAATGCAGTGTAGTTGCCATCTCAGATGCGCCTGCTCACACGTGCTTGCTCTGACTGCTGCTTGTGTTCAAGAGGAGCAGATCCACACCCTGGAGACAGCCACATACAACACAACTGGAAACAGGGCAATCATACTTGATGCAATCAAGCTCTGGCTTCAGTTTAGATCAAGAATCCTCACTATTGGTTTATAGAAGCATCTGAATGTGGTAGAATCAACCACATGGAGTACTAAATGCCAGGAGTTACTTTATAATTTTGCAGAAACTCAGAACCAAAAGCTGTAACTCTGCTTTCTCCTGAAGATAAGGGCAGGGCTAGTGACCTCAACCTCCTTGCTTTACACAGACCGCTTCTGGGTTTTCTGCAATAACTCCAGTAAGCAAGGATTTTCCAAAATAGGTATCTCAGAGGAGATTCATATTGTATAGGAAATAATGTTGCTGTGTTAAGAGATTCATTTGCAAAGCCAAATTAACATTATTGGGAAAAATAAATATGTGACTTTCATTAAAGGCAGAGTAGAATATGAAGGAATCATAATTAAGTGGATTAGTTTTATACCTTATCTACTTTTGTAATTATTGCTCTTGTCAAATAATGTATCTAAACTAACCCACAAAATGAGACCTTGTCATGACAGACAGATAAAAAGTTCAAAAATATATTGATGGATAATTTAATTATAAGCTGCACTTAATTAAAATATAGGTAGCAGTTTGCAGGCATTAATTTACAGAACTTTAGTTTTGATATGTAATTTATGCATAAACCACAAGCTATGGCACAGTTAGGGTCTTGTTTGTTGGTATAGAAATATTTGCCCAACAGTTACAGGAGGAAGCGTAAGATACAAGAACACCTGAAGATGGGACACACAAAGGTCAACTAACTCGAGAAGTGGAAATGTTGATTTCATTAAGTACTAATTACTCACTAGCACTGTTCTGTCCATGTGGTGATACTGAAGGTGGCATTGGCGTATTTGGGAAGGGTCTCATGCTGGCTAGCATGAGTGTGGTGTGAAGGAAAATCCTGGGCTGGAAAAATGTTCTGCCTTTTGGCGAGTGATGTCCTGTGCAGTATTGTTTGCAAAGAATTTTAGTGAGAGACCTTGTGGAAAGCTTCCACAGTTTGAACTAGGCTTGTGTTGAAAAGTGATTAGGTTTTGGGAGTTTGTCTTCAAAACAAGTATCTCTGGGCTTTGAAAACAGTGGGTCTGCTTCTCCTAATTAAAATACAGATATTGGCGTCAAGCAATAAGGATAAAGGGTAAATTGATGGGTTCCTAGAAAGAACAGCAATGGAGAAACAAGATGACACTGGTGTTCAATCCAGCAGCAAGAGAGGAGTTGTCACTGCAGAGTCATACTTGGAAGCTGCTAGTTCTGCCAACAGGCACCTGTGCAGTGAGAGCAGGGTGCTGCAGTCCTGGCTGCTTTCCCTGCTCCTGGGGCTTGCATTCCTCCCGCACCCAGTAATGGCTCCAGCACCTCCCACGGCCTTGATCCCTTCCCCAGAGGCATAAAGCAGCTTTCTCTGGTTGCAGAGCAGAAGGGAAGCACGATCAGCATGTGATTTGGGGCTCTCATGTGCCTGTGGTTCTGGATTTACCTGAAGTGATTAGATTGCTGATACCCACAAGGAAAGGGAGAGGTTGCCACCACGCGACAGGGGTCCAACCTGCCGGAGAAGTGAATTCTGAGCTGCTGCGGCTTCTGGGGGATTGTGTTATGCCAAACTCAAGCTGACTCCTTAAAATTCAAAGCTGAAACTGGACACTTTTGAGTTGTTTCATGAGTGTTCAATCATTTTTGTCGTGCAGGGTGATGCTTTATCAGACAGTCTGACACTAGTCAACTAACTTAAATCTGGTTTATTTTTACCTTGCTTGCTTGCCAGGGCAGCATAGCCAAGTCCTGTCCCTTAGTCATGAGAAAATGAAGGGTGAATCTCAGTCTCTATTTCTATTTTTTTTTTCACCTGAAAATACTTTTCTTCAAAATCACATTGTCCATAAGGAGATCTGTACTCTGTTAACAACATGGAGGTTTTGTTTCTGTTAGTTTCCAAGCATAAGGCCTATCTAGTATTAGAACATATAAAAACATATTGAAAACCAATTTTTGTTTACATATACAAATGATTGGTGTTTCTGGGCATTCAGTGAACAGCAAAACATAGCAAGTCTCTCTTTCCATGGACCAGGCAGTACCCACCATGGAACTCTCTATGGGAGGGAGAGCAGTGGCAGCAGTGAGATGTAATGCCAACACACCCTGTGGTTTAAAACAAACTTTAAGATAAGATATATCTATTGCCAGGTAACAGGAAAAAAGGGTAAGAGCTTCTCTGTGCAGCTGAAAGCAGTGAGCTGGCTGATAGGCCCTGGTACCACTCTGTTCCACAGGAAAAAACTCCAAATGATTGCAATTAGGTCTAGGTTTTTAGGAGGGTGCAGCCCTCCCCACTGGCTCAGAGAATCAACCCCATTCACCATTGTTCTTTTTCAGAGCTCTACTGTTCACCTTCTTGTGGAAGATCTTGGAGCTGAAGAATGAACTCTTTCAAATTTCTTTTCTTAAGAGTTGTTCCAACATTACCAGAGGAGGAATTTGTGGGAGGGTGTAATTTAAGTTTTTTGGCCCCTGTGTTCAGAACAACAGAATTCAGTTTGAAATATTTTCAGGTTTTGCTAACTATAGCTTTCCACGGAGTCCTATCAGTAGGATCTTCACTACTTAAATTCAACAGCTATCACTTGATGTATTCATTTTTTAATATATTCAGACCTATAGGTAAATAGGCATAGGAAAATTGAGGTGGTTGACTACAGGAACTCACATGCAAGAAGATACAGTTCTCTGAAGGGGACATTCTCTGAATTCTCTGAAGCCTTGGTGAAAATGGGCGTTGCAATAATCTGCAGTAGATCTCAACCTCGTTCAAGATGCACTCAGCCCAGCGAGGAGCAAAAGGAAAACCTTTTGGAGACATCAGCTGAAAGTAAAGTGCAGTGGTAGGCAGAAAGGTAGAGATGCTCAGGATGCAATCCTATCAAACATGAAAGAATTTGCTTTCCTGATGGAGAGGGAGGAGTTTCCTTGTGCTGTAACTCATGCCAGACAAAAAGCAGTTGCTCCTGGCATGGTACGGCTTGATCGTAAGCCAAAAATAAGCAACATATTTTAAATTATTGACTTAATTACCTCTTGGGAAAAAATTA
This sequence comes from Calcarius lapponicus, assembly GCA_039654755.1. NCBI lineage: Eukaryota > Metazoa > Chordata > Aves > Passeriformes > Fringillidae > Calcarius > Calcarius lapponicus. The sequence continues at coordinate 45,546,822 of CM077466.1, forward strand.
ATGCTGTCTAATTTCTTTTAAAAGTAATTTATTGGTTTGTCAAATTGGAGATTTGTTTCCCTTGGCTGTTTCAGGAGGCTGTCTTGACTGCCACTATCAGTTCAGCCCAGTTTTCTGTTCTGCAGGAAGATAAAACTGTAGAATTGTCAGACTTGATGAGGGCAGGCAGTCCATCTGATCAACTACCCTGTCACCAGCTTACTTGAAAAATAAAACAAGATTTGTTTGTCACTTTTTTTTCTTTTGCTGCTCTTCAGCATCTTCAAAGCCTCTCTCAATATCTCTTACCTTGCAGTTCAGGCTGACTCTAGTCAGAGCAGAGGGAGAGAAGCGTTTCCAGAAAACCTGTTCATCTGACCTTTGCTAGATATCAATTCATGGATAGGAATTCAGTTCCAGAACCTCCTTCAGAAACATAACTTAAAGTGATGATAATTGCTTTAGAGGAATGAGGAAGTAAATTAGAACAAAACTTGCCAAGTAACACTAAACAAAAAATAAATATTTGAGGGAGAGGAGGGAGAAAAGCTTTGGCAGTCAGAGCTTTCTACCTTGTTCAAGTCTGTCTTGAGTGATTTCTGAGTCACTAATAAATAGATATGGTGAAATATAACCTGTCATCATGTTTGACCCACAAACTATCTGTTCACCTTTCCATTTGGGAGAAAAAGGCCTGCATTTTCCCCCTGTCCCTATGTATGTGGGGCACCATTTCAGTTCTTTATTGTCATTGTGGTAATGCAGCCCCTAAACAAAGCCAGTTATAAGCCTACAAAGAGATGGAAATTCCATCTGTAAGTGAAGCTGTTGCAAGGCAGTTCCCAGCAGGTGCATATTGGAAGTAGAGAGGAGCCTCAGGAGCCATAAGCAGAACAAACTTTTCCTTACCTAACTTCACAAATGAGGAAGATATGGAGGAGTAGGATGGCTTTTTAATAAATTGGTAGTAGTCCACTCAGTTTATGGGATCTCCATGCTTACACAATGCACCACAAGAGACATCAGTAAAAAGCTGCATTGTGACAAAGTGCAGTGCCTTGCTGCATCATACAAAAGTTCTCAGCTCTTGGTTAAGAGGTAGGAAAATAATATTCAGAATTAGTTGGAGACTGACTCTCTGAGTGCCCGTTTAAACCATTCCTTGTCTGTTTGCAAGGTCTGCCATGAATAAAGAGCTTAACAACTGCTGGATATCCACCTAAGAAACGAAATACACATTTATTGTGATCAGTATTGGGTATGTTTTTACACCAAGCAAGCAGCACCCCTGCCTTCTCTGGCTTAGCATACAGTCACCAGAAGAAAGCCACTATACAGTGAATTATTAGGGTACTTGGAAAGTGAGATTTGATTTGTGAGGGTTTATGCTATTCAGCATTTAGGCAAGCAATAATTCTGGATGCCCATGAGCTGTCAGGCCAGGTCCTTTCCTGGAAAAATGCCAGGCAAAGCTCATATTCATGTTTTGATGACATGAAATGCCTTGTGCCTTTTTGCCTGAGGCTCAATGTTTGTCACAGCCTAGACAGCAGTGACAAAAACCATGAAACATGGGATTTTCATGAAGAGTGGTGGTATTTGTCAGTCACCTGAATCCAGGATATATTTGGTGAGTTTAACCCTGTCCAGATGATGTGCTAGCATAGGTTGGTTTGATGTTTTTTAATTATTAAACATAGATGGATAATTTAAAATGTTTTCTTGCAAAATATGATAGGTTTATCTGACTCCATTTTTCAAATCAGGCATTTTGATATTAATTAGAGAAATATGGGTCATCATCTTCCCTATTGAATAAAACTGGAATTCTGTCCTTTTTTTATTTTGTTGTGGCCAAGCCATGACTTTTTACTGTTTATGAGAAACAAACAGACTTGTGTAAAATAACTATTGTCAATGAACTGTGTTATCTGGCAGCACTGAATACACTCAGTGGATTAAAACTGAAAGTCTGTCATGACCTGTGTGACTGACAATATCTCACTTCCTTCTCTTGGCTCCTTTTGCTATGCAAGAAATCCCAGTACTGGGGATCATTCTGCCAGCTGGGAATCTGTCCTGCATCTTCAATGCTTGAGAGCTGTGCTTGGCAGACACTGTTCTGCACTCCACCTTCCTTGGGAGCAAAATAAAATTAAACACAATGAAAGGTCTATTTAACCACAAAATTTGCAAAATGAGACTCACTGATGCAAATGATGACCCAGAGCCCGTCAGTGTGTGAGGATGCAATCAGCTGATTTCAATGAATTTTGGATAAGGCCATCCTAAGCTGTACGGTTTTAACTGCACTCACAGTTATCATATATATTCATGTTTGTGTACGCTTTTTCCCTTCCACACAGTCTATTTTCCCATCCTGCTCTGACCCTGTACCCTCTGTTTCAGTATCAGCTTCTGAGGTCCCTGTTCATTTTACAGCTTAGGAATGATGCCACCTGTGTACAGATAAGGGTCTCACCTGAGTTGTAAACCACAAACAAAATCCAGCCAGCGTGAAAAACAAAACTTGCTTTCAGACACAAACACCTTCAACAATGACAAAGGAAATACTGAAAAATTACTGGTGAGGCAAATTGCTTCTTGGATGAGGTGCTCTTACTTGAGAATTTGTCCTGTCACGAAAATCCTTTTCCAAATTCATCTCATGCCTCATGTCTCAAGCACAGATGAGCATGCAAGAGGTTTTGCTATTTGACAGAGACAAAATTCTTTATGCTTGCCTTCAGTTCTCATAATGTCTTTAATTTTCTGCCTTTCACATTAATTCAACTTGCAAAATTTGATATGCAGATGCAATGCAAACCACTGCAGCAGAGACCCAGCTGAGCAAGATTACCAGTCAGAACCAAGATATATTCCTCATTCTCAATAGCAAAACTGTACAGAAAAACCTATATACCCACCCTGACTCTGCCAGGTGAGCCACCTGAAGAGGTCGCTGCCCTTTCACCAGGAGCACCTGCCCCAGCTGAGTTACTAGGGCAGCCTGTGCTCCCAGGAACAGGGGTCATGCCGGGGTGAAGATGAGTTGTGTTGGAATGCCTGACTCTCATTCTCCCTCTCCTCTGCCCACGTGCAGGATTGTTTCCCTGAGAATAGACACACGGGATATTTGTTGTCATTTGAAGAGAGGGGCGCCTCATTTGCCTCTATTTTCCTCTGTGTTGGCCAACTCTTCTGAAAAGCTGAGACAAGCAATTACTGTAAACTACCCCAGGCTGTTCTCCTCACCTGCATTGTATTCAAACAGGGAAACAACTCTCATCATCTTTTCAGCACGGGAAAAATAACATGAAAATTTGCAAGTGATTAAAAACCAGAAGAGAGAACGTTGAGACTGTAGCCAGCTCAAGAAAGTTCAGTTCTGTTTAAGCAAGGCTATGTATTTTTATGTTCATTAAGTTTTAACACCTCCCAGTCTCACTTCAGCAGATTTCATTTTCTTGGAATAAATTGTTAACATTGGTATAACTTTGACATGATGCTTTTGGAGACTCTTTGAAAAATGGTTTTGCCTCAAAGCTCAAGCAAAAGTGCTTGAGAGAATTTTTGGCTCAGAACATGGGTTTGGTTTTTTGTTTGTTTGGTTTTTTTTAATTGAATGTGCCTGCTGAGAAATCTGGCTTCCTGTACAAAAACAAAATTATGAGACACACAAGCTTTCCAATGCTCAGTATTCCCACCATTATCCAATTGGCACTCCTGAGGAGGATCTGATCACTGTGTGTTCACATACAGAAAAACAGACAAAATAGACAAAGAAGAAAATTGGATGAAGTTCAGGTAGTTCTTAACTAAGGAGTGTTGTCTTGTTATTGTTTCTTTCTCTGCCTCTTGTCCTTACCAACTCCTCTAGTAAGAATGAATGCTGCATCTAAGTGCTTGGCTTTCAGAAAGCCCACACACAGCATCAGTTAGAGCTTTACCAAGTAAAATACACTATCCTTTGGCCACTGAAATTATGCGGGAGACAGAAGATACAGTATAGGAATTATATTCTGGGAGAGAAACAGAAGCCACAATTTTTGCTACCTGTGAATTTAGTTCCTTGAGTCACTGAAAAAGAAACAAAAGTGGATCTTTGAATCTGTACTGCGGTTCAAAAGCATATTACTCGATTCGAGAATATTAAATAAACTACTGGAAAGGGATCAACATCTGCAGAATTTCTCCTAGGACCACCTTACAGTGGTCAAAAATGGGAAGAAAGGGCCAAAACTCACTCAAGATCAATAACTACTTGTCTGCATGAAAAAGAACCAAGGAGAGATAATGTGGTATGAATGAATTGTTACCATTTATCCACAAGCATAACAGATGCAACAAACTGCAAACACAGTGATAATGAGCTGGATCCACCTAAAAATGCAACAATATCCCTGCTGCTGAGGGAGAACCTCAGAAATAGGAGTGTATCCTATGTGAGAGCATTGCTGGAAGTCAGTACTGTAGGCAATGCTTTAGATATTCCATGCTATCAGGAGCTTTGTGGCTTTGCTCTTTCCTACTTTGATTACCCACTCACGCTTTTCTTTATTCTAAAAATCATGTGTCCAGCCATTACTAGCACTGAGAAACACTTTCAGACTCTTTTCTTCCAGCCAGCACCCAAATCCTTTCCCTGCTTTCTCTCCCAGGCACAATTCCCTGCAGGATTTGGGACAAACTACTTGCAGAGCAAGGGAACACAGTATTCCCATTACAAGGAAACCTCAAAGCTCCACACTTGGCTCTCTTCCTTACCTTTCATTTCACCCTGTCTTATGTGTATAATAAAAGTCAGTCTCCTAGCTCTTTGTGACAAGGATTAGGCATAATAATGTGTTCAATAGTATGCCAGAAGAATGGGGTGCAGTGTTGGGATCCTTCAATTAATTAGGATGCTGATTAGTAGTAGCGAGCTAATTGACTTAATTTCAGTTTGTGTTTGCCGTCCCTTGTAAATTAAAAAAAAATGTAAGGGCACTTTTCTGGTTTTATTAGTAATAATAATTTTATTATATTTCACTAGATTGTTCCCTAGGGTTTTTAGACACCTAACCAAAATCTGAATGTGATGTGAGCTAAAACAAGTCCTGGTGTGTGCTCTGACTGTGTGCATAGAAGAAAAGCAGAAGAACCATGTGAAAAAAGTCTGAGTTACTAATGCAGTCATAATTTCCTCATGGAAGATATATATTTAAAACTGTTTTCATAGAGAAAATTTGAAAACACTGTGCAACTATCTACAGTAGTTAGAAATGTGAGTGCTTGTTGGAGCAAAAGGAGCTTTAAAAATTACAAAATTCCTGCTCATGCATTCAGTATTTTGGTCCAAGCACACGCACACACTCACACGTATCTGCAAGCAGAAAAGATGTGATACGTCAGAGGAGCTCTTGCTGTTTGCCAGAGGTCTTAAGAGGATCTTCTATTTCATTCAGTAGTAATGCCCTTTTTGTTGACAAAAGTAAATTGATGACAGGCAAGAGGGAAGCATTTGGTGGAAAAATTCTGTTGACCCTTCTCAGATTGAATTTGACCACAGAACAGGATACCAGCAGTTGTAGAAATGATAGATTTTTGTAATGACCAGCAGAATGGCCTTTTGGCATGTTTAAATGGCAATAAATTTCACTAGGAGGAGAGCAATTTAACTACTTTAGGGCAGTGAGGATACTCTTTGTTTGAGGTGTAAATAAATTGCGGTTCATTAACAGTGCACATATTACGTTCACAGTGTAACTCTAAAGCAGAGGATGTTAATATTTAATTTAATTTAAGCAGGTATACTTTGATTGTTTGAGGCTTGGGCTTGTTGGGGTTTTTTTCACCTTGGGTAAAAAATTTTCAGGGCACTTCAACCTCCTAAGGCCCATCTGTGCACAGCCTTAGTAATGGCAAATAAAACAGGGTGCACAACAGAGTAAAACTGCTTGGCATGACTTTTCCAGCTGGTATAATTAACTGAGCCAATTGATACCAATTTACACCAGCAAAGCTTTTGGTGTGTGGTGTTAAATCTTAATTTAATTATGACAAGTGTGGAGAGCCTAATTCTTGTTTGTTACACTGGTGCAAAACCAAAGGAAAGGCACTGAATTAAGACGTTGGTGGCAGAACCACAGTGACATTATTGCTGGCAGGATTTCTTTCTCATCTTTTACCTTGAGTCTGAAATTCCTCCTGTCCCTCACTCATTATTTTGGCACAGTTCCTTGCTGAACTCTGCTATTCAGGGAAGGGGAGGTGGGGGGCAGGGAGGAGACGTACCCAATACAGTTTGACATTTCCTCAAAAAGATTGTATTAAAATCCACTTACATTTAGAGCGCACTCTCATTTTGGAATGCTAATAAGCCATCATTTCATCAAGGTAAAGGGGGCAAAATCTAATCAAGCCAAAGACTAGCTTGCCTTGCTGTTGACTGTGTTCCTGGAACATCATTTTAAAAGGTTGCTTTTAAGCATAGCTAAAAATGACAGACTTATCAAAAGTTTATAAATAACCATATCACTTGGCTACTTACCTCTGGCTGTAATAAGTGAGCCTTATCTCTTTATAAAAGATTCTGGGGGCTATGAGCTCATATCCATGCTGCTGTTTACACCAGTGGGCAACCATCCCCTGGGATCCCATTCAAGTGATGGGAAGGCAAGAAGATTTCTCCAGTTCTTGGTCGCTATCTCCAATAACAGGGGCTTGGCCATGACTTCTCTTTTGGCTTTGAAAACCCAAACCTCAGTGGAGGAGTTATTTTAAAGTCTAGTTGTGATAAAGACAAACAAATCCAGGGGAAGTGGTCCCTAATAAACACTATTCCACAAGACCTAGAAAGCAGAGTCAGGTGCTTTAACTTCACAGCAAAATAGAGATGCAAGAGGGGAAGTGCCAGGAAAGATGCATAGAACTCAAAAATCTGGTTGAAGTTGGTGTGACTATGATTCCTGTTCTGCAGAGAATATTTTTTTAACACCGCACCTGAGTGTCTTGCAATGTTACACAAAATATTGTGGGTCCTGGCTGTTTTACCTGCTTCTGGCATGGGAAAAACTGCTCGTGAGGAGGGACAGGAGTGCCATAGCTCCTGAGTGAGCAATTGTCATCTGAATTCAGTCATGACTGTGGTTAATGGGCTTCAAGCAGCTATTCTAGACAGGGCATCACCCTGTGAAAGTCTCAATTTGCACTGCAGCCTCTCAACAGCCATCTACTGTTCACGAATGTGTTCAGGATGGTAGGGGGACCAGAAGATTGGCCAAGACAATAAATGGCTTCAAAGGCCTAGGTGTGATGGGATTATTAAGGTATGGCCTTTGGGTAGGCACAGCAGGTTGCTTAGGTAAGACAAATTCAGAAGGCATCACGTAAACAGGGAGGGAATGGGGATTCCGTGATGAGAATATTTCACATTTTTCTATGTGCAGGCACCTACAAAGTCATAAGGGAATCATTCACACTCTACACCTTCTTGTGAGCTTCTACCAGTGCCCTTCAGGGTGCCAGTGACTACTGAGTGCCAGTTTAAGAAGAGAACACCTCCAAAAGGTTTCCCAAGGGGGATGCCGATTTCTGTGCGCGGTTGGAATGAAAGGGATTTGGCAGGGGGAGTTGGATCAGTCTCATCACGTTACAATAGTGAAGCTGAATTTTTTGGGGTATTTTCTCTTTGGAAGATTTCTCACTCTCCTCCCTTTATTTAATGTTTCACATGTACAACCAATCAAACTATTTTACCATTTTCCCACAGTAATTAAAGTCTGAGGCTGAAGGGTTGCATTTAAACCAACCTCAGCTACATGGCTCGCACAAGTTCCATTTAGTTCCAGGGAATAAAATAACATTATTGGCAATACATTTATCTGATTCATTCCTTTTGTACCCATTTAAGGTTCATACCCTCTAGAAAGTAGAAATTGCTCTTTTTTATTGCACTAGCTTATTGTTGAAATGCTATTAGTGCATGCTGAAAGAGAAGGAAGCACAGCATACTGCATTGTTCTGGATTTGAAAGCAGAGAATTATAATATCAGTTTCTGAAAGTGTTTTGAGAGACCGAGGAGTAGAACAGAAAACCATTCCATAGCTGGTGCCTCTCCTGATTCTTTCACATCAACCACACAGACTTATATTTTATTATTTATTATTTGTATTAATGATTATTTATATTCACTATCTTTTACACTTATTGTTTATTTATGGTTATAACACACTCATCATACAATATTAACCAACCTATAAGACTGTCACTGACAGCTGTTTTTTTCATTTTCCTTCATTAATATTTCAGTGTAGTCTGTCCAATTCTTCTATTTTGGAAAAAACATTCAAAAGTGCCATGTTGGGAGGTTCTATGAATACCAAAGTATACTTCCAGATGTCATTCATTACATCTCCTTGGTCTGATTTAGATTTGTTTTATGACAAATGAGTACTGATAAGAAGAGTCAGCCAGACATATATAGTGATGGTGTTACTGAATAGTCTATGCTATAAATACCTTTAGCTCTCAGGTTTTGATTTCCCAAACAGAAGTCTCCTCTCCTCTCCTCTCCTCTCCTCTCCTCTCCTCTCCTCTCCTCTCCTCTCCTCTCCTCTCCTCTCCTCTCCTCTCCTCTCCTTTTAATTTTAGAAATTTTTTTTTTATTGAAATTCCTAACAAGTTCCACATGGTAAATCCTCTCTTGTCCACTTTTACACTTCCTTGACCCTCAGAAACAGAAGAACTTTGCTGACAACTCCACAAGACCAGGAAAAGCTATGCAATAAGCAATTTAGAAACATGCTAACTCCTTCTTGGTGGACACTGGATAATATCTGAGGCAGGAGAGTTTGTCTCTTCCAGACTTCTTAATCCCTCGTCCAGTGTCAGGTACAAAGTAATTTTTATCCCAATGCACAGCAATATGGAGAAAAAACTGGAGTTACCTACAGTACAATCCTGTTTTATCAAGTTACATGTTATCAAAATTGCTCATTGACCAAAAGGTTGTTAGATCTAATCTTACAGTTGGAGGAGGAAAGTTGTTAAGAGGTTTTTTTCTTTCTCCACAAATCCACTCTTGTGCTGGCTGCAAGATAAAGAACCCCCTAAATTACCCAAACTGCTCCCAGCTAGAAATCCTTCTCCCTACTGTTCTCAGATAGAGCTGTCATTAGACAAGTTTTTGAGCAGGGATCATGGTCAAGACAGGCTCAGTTCCTCCTTGGGGGATTGCCAATCCTAAGCACAGAGTATCCCTTCTTCTCTGACGATTCCTGCTGAGTGCTGCAGCAGCCCCTGTAATGATTAAGCCTCTCCCCAGTAAAATACTGTGCTTCCATTATCATGGCACCATAAGCTAACCACTAGGGATGGCATCCTGTGGGGAGATGGGGCTCTGGCCTCATACTCTTCACACTGATGCTCACATGGAATTTGGTGGAAGGAGGCTTTTGGCTGCTGTGGAAATGAGGGAGGGTAGCACAGCACCATCCTCAAGGCTCTTTGAACACACGCCATGGTCAGAATACACCAGGCAGATAAGCACGACAGACCAGATGTGTGTTTTGCAAATTAATGAAATGTCTTTTGAAATGCTTTTAAGTAAATGAGAGTGAAATTCACCCTAATTGCATTAACCTCTGTGGAGAGCAGTATCCATTTAGGGTCACATCCGCTTGGGTTTCAGACACATTCGGCACCTTGCAAACCAGGATCCTCCATATGCAGAGAAGGGAGGATGAATACAGGGGTGCCTGAGTAGAGCCTAGGTTCCTTCAGGTGTGAAGAGACAATTCTGGATACCCACTGGAGTAAATGGGAGGTCATCCTTTGTCTGACAGCAGATTTAAGTGTGGTGGGAGCAGAGCAGGTGCTGGGGCCAGCCCCATGAGATGCTCAGTGTGCTGCTGTTCGCAGGTGAGAACGCTAAGTATCCTCCAGGAACCAGCACCTGCAGACTTCATGGGAACTGGGAGGCAGGCAGGGACATGGGGAGAGTGAGGGCAAAGTACTAGACAGCTTCTCCATCACCAGGGCCGCCACTTTCATCTCTGTCGTGGTCCGCTTTCTTTTTTCAGACGGCACTTTGACAGAAGATTAATTCAAGTCAGCTGCTGAAAATAATTATTGCATTATGGGAGCAGTAATCATTATTTAGAACATGATTAAATATGTCTGTGTCTATTGACTCTGCCTATGATTTATGTATTTGTTTAGTCAATAGTCTAATGTAAATGATGTAATTAATTATAGATGGTGGTGTCAGGTCATTGGTAAAAACAATCTGATGAGAACAAGGGCTCTGTTTTTTCCTGACAGATGCAAAGGGAGGGCGGGAGGGACGGGCAGAGTTGAGGGAATTCCAGGGGAACTTTTTCATGTGTGAATGGCGGCTGGGATCTCAATTTGCATGTTGTCTTTCTCTTGTTCAGCATTCGTTTAGAAATTGAAATAACTTGTTAAGCAAAGGGGAAGGGAACACATGATTGCAAAGAGGACACCTGGGAGTAGTGACGGCGCACAGCTAAAGAGCCAGCTGCTCCCTAACACGAGAGAGCGTGCCACTATCATTTACCGCTTCATAAAATTAAGTGTTTTCCAAATTAAATCAGTAGGCAGCATGCAGGAAGACCTACTATCTCTAATAACAATTTTTCAATCAATATCGGGAGCCCGGCTGATCTGGAATCGGAGCGGAGGAGTCTGGGATTGGCTGGGGGGGAGCAGGGAGACAAGGAGAGGAGGAGGTTGGGGGGATGCTCAAGTACCACAGCTTTCAATCAAAGCAAAAGCTAAAAAAAATATATATGCATGGTGGATTCTCCATCACTGCGAGTCTATTCCCCATAGATTTTTCTCTTAACTGATAATTCGGTCAGTCACATTCCTCAGAGGGAGGTCATGGGTCACCCCAGCCCCTGTCAGGCCTCAGAGAAACCATTTCCATTTTAATGCCACAGCTATAATCTATCAAAGATGTGATGTACAAGATACAATGAATTTAAGTGGTCTTCATATATCACTGAGCTTTCATGCCTTCACCTGGGTAATAGTCTGAATTACTCTCCCTACCTCACAATCTGTCACCCCCGGTAAAATAACTGCCACACAGGTGTTAATGGCAGGTTTGTCCAAATTGGGGCTGTGGTAGCCCAAGGCATTACACATCATAAACTTTAGCATTCAGTGCTAAGCCTGGCGGTGTCAGCAATTGAAAATTATTCTGTAAATACTTCCGAGACACTGCTCTGCTCATGTTTTTATTTATGGCAGCTAAAACAAGCGCAGGGAGACGGCGCAGAGCACAGCTGCTGGTGCCCCTGCACACCTCCCCACACAGGCAGCTATGACAAAGCTCTGGCTACCCAACACTGTGGAAATGTTGCAGCAGCAGCCCACTGATGGACCTAGACATAGGTGGGCTGATAGTTTCTGCAGCAGTTAGACCACAGCAAGGTCAGGTTATTTATCGATATCTAGTGGACAGAGTTGCCTGTGTCCATATCAGCTAATGCCTGCAGGTTAAATGAAACAAATCTGATTGTCCTTCCGTTACAAAACAGTTTGAGTACATTCCTGGAGCTCCCGGGTTGCCCAGTCTCCCTCGTGACAGTGCAGAAATCATGAGCCCAAAATCCATTCTTGTGTTCTCAGGTCTCAGGGAGGTCTCCTGAGTCACAGCTATGGTAATGATTGTAATTGCTGGTGTAATTACGTCTGTAGAAATATGGATTTCTTGCTTTCCTTTAAATGAGCTCCTGCTAAGCACTTGTGGAGGAAGGAGAGTGGGAGGAGGAGGTCTGAAGGAGTGGGAGAGGAGGTCTGAAGCAGTGGGAGAGGAGGTCTGAAGAAGCACAGAGTCTTAGAGAGGCCTTCCAAAGTTGTCTCCTACTAAAGCCAGTGAAGCTTTCCTGCAGTGAAGGCTTAGGTGGTGCTTCATTTGGAAACATTTAGGGAAAGAGGCCAGCAAAGTGTTTGGGACTGGGCAGAAGGGAGTGCAGGGCCCTGACAGCTGGGAAATGCCTCTGCCCTGTCTGCACAAACACTGCCCTTGACTCACCTCCACAGTGAAGTCTGAGCCCAGCACAAGCCCCATGACATGAGAGCATCCACTTTGGAGGATGCAAGTAGGGATTTTTTTATCTTGCTTCGTAGCTGTCTGTTGTATGAAGCTCAGCAAGTAGTGTTAGGTATGTCAGTGAATGTAGTCATGCTCTTACCTGCTCTGTACTCTGAATACAGGCTGTTCTATGATGTGCTTGGGTGCTATAGAACTGCAATAATTTTTTTACTGTAAATTGAAATAACATTACTGTTGTCGCATAATCAGCTATAAATTCCCTATTTTGATGTAGTTATATCCAATTCTATTTATTCCTATGGCAGATGCAGCTGGTTTGGTACATGCAGTCAGTAACATTCTTCCTTTAAATTACAGGTCTTGCCTATAGACTTATTGTTGTGTTTATTTACAAATAGGAGGTTAAAAGTTACTGTGTTCTCTCAGTAGCTATTGTCTTTAGTTTGAAATTGTCACCAAAGTCTTCCACGCCCTGGCAAACACGAAAACCAGCTGAGGTGGTCCAAGCTTCACACAGTTTGTGAAGGTTGTGCCTGCAGTAAATACCCAGGTTGACAAAAGCAACATGTGCAGTGATAAAGTATGAAACTCCTGGATGAACTTTTTCCTGTGGGAAAAACCCCTTACCTTGTAAAAACTAACACAATGAGAATGGTACTTCTTTGACCCCAATGTTTGCTCACTTCAGAAGGCACAAAGCTCTCCTCAACCTTTCAGGGTCAAATCAGGCAATAAAAACCTGACTACACACTGGGGTTTCAGCCCTGCTTCTTGTGCTTGTTGCAGCCCTACAACCTATCTCCTACTTTCTTGATGCTAATATGTACAAAGTTTTATACTGTCCCAGATATTTTCAGAATATTTTTCAAGGGGTATAATGTGCCCCACTGTCTCCTATAACATGGTGTGCACAGCATTAAGTGCAACATCAAAGACGTGTCTAAACAAAAAATATTTTTTGTGATCTTTTCAAAGGAAGAAAACAATCGTATCCTTTAGCTGCCCTAGCTGAAGTGTATGCTTTTTTTTAAGCACAACTTTGAGTACTCCTAAATCGGGATCTTGATTTCTAGCATTGGATATAATTTAAAATAAATAAAACCCTTTTCTCTTTTGACATATTATGCTGATACGCTAATCTGGCTTGGCGTATGGCTTGGCTTTAATTTTGTCCTGTAAAATAGAAAACCACTTCATCATTAAGCATATCCCTCATACTTTCTCCTACATAGTGAGAGAAAAACATTGATACACATCAAGTGCCAGCCATTTCTCAAAAGCTTCCTACAGATCTCAGGGAAGGAGAAGAAAACAAATGCTGTGCAAGTGCTACTGGTTCAGCTATAAGATCACTAGAGGAAAGAGTACATGGGAGTGAATATTGGAGGGGATGGATTTTGGTAAGCTATGCCTCTGGCTGTCTTACATCCAGCATGTAGTAGGCCATGGAAAAAAAAATCTTTTGACTTCAGTTTAGGTGGAGATAGAATAAAGCTGATGTCTCTCACATATAACCACATTATTTTGTTTAAAGTATGGAGCTTCAGACAAAATGCTACAATTCCTCAGCACTCCCCCTGAAAGGGCAATGGGCTTGTTAAACAGTCTCCTCTTGCACTAATTAAAACTGAAAATTTCCCACAGAATTTCAGGTATAACTTGTTTCTTTGGAAGCTTTTAGGAAATAGAGCTAAGTCATTTTTAGTCAAGGTATGAGGCAGGATAAGATGGGAGAATGGCAGAAATAGTATAGCAAACCAGAGTTGTCTGTCTGTGTCCTCTCCAAATCTGCTGCAGCTTGCCCCTGTCTAATCCTTATGCATCCCAAACATTGGATTTTTAGACACTGAAATTTGCTGCCCACTGTGCAACAGAGGAGAGTTGTTTGAGCTAAAGAACAATATTGGCAGAAGAACAAATGACTTTGAACTGACTGTGAATAAATTTAAGCAATTGCATTATTTCTAACCATCAGAGGAGCCAAGCTCTGGAAGAGACTTCTTATAGGAAAAGAAGGAACTGAGCCCTGGCCAGCTTTAAGATGAAATTTGATGGCTTTATGGAGATAATTATATGACAGATCCTCCATATCCCTCTGAATAACTGCAGGCTGGGTTCCTGGACCTGGCTGCCTCTTGCAGCCTGAAGTACACCCACAGGGAAAATTGATGGGGTCTGTAGGTGAGGTGTGAAATTCCTGTTGATGCTCCCAAGGGATTTCACAGAAGGGCTGCCATAAAGCCCTATTTTCTGCTGGTCCTGCTTTCCTTTCCTCATTTCTTGCTCAGGAGATGTGCCTTATGGATTCCTTGGAGATATCTGGCGTGTAGCTGCACAAGCACATGGGCTGTAGCTTGTGGGCAGGGTCCTGTTAACCCAGGACTCTCAACTCTGTCTTCTCTGGCAGACAGGGAGATGTAGTGGCCATGTAAAGTGACCCTGACACCGTGATTTCTGGGGCAAAAGCCTCTGGGACCCCTTCTCACAGCAGCCAAAAACCCTGACAGGGCTGCCAGAGGTCCTCTCCCAGGCTCCACTCCCGCCCAACTGGGCTTGTACCACCGTCAGAAACCCACTTTGCACCTCTGGGACTCTAGCTTCAAGTCAAAGTAGCGTTATTCCCTTCTGTTTTCCTTCATCCCAGCCTTTTTAATTGGGTGAACAACACCACTTGAACTTCCTGAAAGAATGATAGCCACACTTAGAGCAGGGAGTTTGCAGTTTGGGCTTGCATTTGCATTTAAGTGCCTGGAGGCTGACTGGCCCCTGCTACCATCACTGGTAGAAGTCATGAAGGATCAGACAGTGCCTTCATTTTCATCTCTAATTATGGGAATTTTGCTAATTTGGGAGAGATGCATCGGACAGCATCACTACAAGGTGTAAATAGAAGGCTACCCTGAGGTATCAAGCACCCAAAATTTCAGAATTATATCTCAACTAGGAAGGATGCTGTCTGCTTTGTTACCTCACAGGTGCTATAATTCCTGCTCCTTATAACAAAAGACATTTCATAGTGTGTGCACAGGACCATGGGGCTCCAAAGCCCCTTGTTTTACAAAAGATCAGTGCACACTGGGAGCTTCCCCTTAGCCTTCTGCTAGCCTGGCTCTGCCAAGATGCATCAGCACCATGGATGAAGCCTGGGAGAGCTCAAAAATTATGAGGCAGCAAAAATATAAGTATGAAAAAAAAATTAAGCCAAGCTACTGATAAAGAGACAAGTTTAATTTTCCCCAAGTAAAGGACATTTTTATTAGGAGTTTAGTACTTCAATAGGGTGCAGATATAGAGCATATATGTTCTTTCCCAGAATTTCACCCTCAGTTCAGATGAGATTTGCCCATAAAGCTCCAGTAATGTTTTTCTTCTAGTAGTGACACTTAACAAAATAATTAGGCAATTTATTGCCTAACTCCACAAGGAGCAGCAATTATTTCTTTTACTTCAAACATATAAAAAGCTGTGTCATTTATTGATAGGGAGTCGCATAATATTCCGTGGCAGAACAGCCCTCTGGAGACATTACTCTATATGCTGCAAATGCATTTTGAGAATAATAAACAAAACTCAGCTAAATCTTAAATAGGCTCATTCTTGTATTTAAAAAATACTGCCATTCATTAGAATTATTTATTGTTTATCAGTGCACTGATGACCACAGCCCAGCAAGAACGACTCGGCCAGTACCCCTGGGAATTTACAGCTGCAAACTCTGTTCTCATACCAATACCTGCACAGCTGAACCCACATGAGCTCTGATTCAGCAAAGGCCATGAGTACGTGCCTGGCTTTAGGGAGGGCAGCATGCTCCCAGAAGCCCAAGCACATATTTCAAGAAGCTTGCTCAGCCCAAGCCTTCAGTATTTCTTCCCCAGATACAGATGAGAAAATATGTGGACACCAGGCCTCCCACTAGCAAGAGTGGTCACAGGTGCCTAACTATTTTAATGCAGAGTTTTAATTACAGTTTTAATGCTCATTTTCAGACCAAGAGCTTGGCAAAGGTGCAAGTGAAGGTGGTGCCAGTGTTGCTTATTTGCAAGTACCAACTCTGACTGCTGAATAGAGTCGCATGTGAGGTTTTCATTTATGCGTTATACAGCAGGTGCTATCCTGGTTTTGTTGTTGCAAGTAGATGGACATAAATTCCTTGTAAACTACACATACCAATTTAAAGCCTCTGTAAGATTTAGTGTTATGTTTCATGGGTAGATTCTCTGGGGTTTGCTGTTTAATTCAGTCTATATGATCTTTAACCTGGCAGCAACCGAGGATCAAATCTTTTGGGTTAAGGTAGTGCTGTTATCAATATATTCAAGATACTGACAGTATTGATGTGCAAATGCATCCAAGATCAAATGAAAACAATCTACATTCTGAAAAAAACTTGGGCTTTTCACTTCCGAGAAGAGGAGAAATACTATCACTGTGGGCCTGCCTGTGTTCCTGTAGTGCCAGTGTACATGTAAGAGAGAAACAAAACCCCAGACTCCCAGCTGGTGACAAATCTGAATGGGGCTGGGTGGAAGAGGCACTGGGTGGAAGTGTTGCCCCTGAGCTGTGTGGCTAGCAGGCCTGGAAACAATTTAATTATGGGCTGGTTTTTGCTTTGCAAGAAAACCACCAGAAAGCCGAGTGTTGACATAACATGCTGCATCAATGTTCTTTGCATGCTGCATTTTCATATTTATTTTGAAATTAAACTCCTAAGCTGGTGTGGGGGGGGAGGGGGGTGGTACTCTATTTCAACATGCTTTACAATAAGACACTGAGCTTTTAAATGCAAGTTGGAATGTTACTTAGCAAGTTGATCGAAATGTCAGTTTGTCAGAAATGAAATGTTTTAATTAGATCATCCTAAAAATCATTATTCTGGAGCTTTATTTTACAAAGAATTTGGCAGCACTTCCTCCTCTGTGAAGCTAAACCAAATATTGAAACCACAGAGCCTTTGCAAAGTGTACATCTGTCTCCGTACAACTCCGACAGATACACAGCTATTCCTTTTCCTTTCTTCCCAGATAAAGAGGAATTTTATTTTAAACGTGGGTTTTTTAATGCTTGAGAAAATAGGGCAGTCACAGAACCATGGCTTTAAACAAACTTTATTTGGGCGCTTGACTGACTGGCAATTGTGGGCAATCATTTTAGCTGTCACAAGGCCCAGAGAAATGTGGGAGAGCTCTTCCATGAAATGTTTATATTTCATAAACAAAATGATGTGCTTAACAGTCAGAGTGATGGGAGGGTTCCGGCTAATGCATTTTCCAATGTGTGAGGCAGATTATTAATGCGCTCCAGTAGCTGTTAATTTCAGTTTGCCGGAATGATTTATGGGGAGGTAAAGGAGAGAGACATAATCTAATTGAGATCAGAATCACTGTTCTAGTAGAGGAGCACCAGCATGGACCCTGGCCACAGCAGAATGATTAATATCTAATAAGCAAATAATCCGTTAAATTATTATAAACATTACTTTTGACAACTCTTTTGTTGCCGGGAGAGAAAGCAAAACAAGCAAGGAAGACTAACAAAACCCCGGGTAAATTGTTCAGGTGTTTCTCTTCCACTGCATTACAGATAAAGGTTTGGTGCTGAGGAAAAACACCAGGTTAGGAGGGAGCATGCTCTCTGGTCAGTTGTAAATCAGCGGGGGAAGCGCTGATGATCTAATATGAACAACAATTGAACAATCAGAAGAAAATCTATCTTGCAAAGGAAGCGAGGCAGGGAAAACTCCCACATTATCAGCATGATCCGCAGCTCAGCTCGCATCCAGCAGCTCCCTGGTCATTGCTGCCCTCGTTAGTATGTCCTGCCTGTGGCCCTGCCCTTTGTCCTAGCATGGTCTCTTTATGGCATCCTCCCAAAAGGGGCTGATGGCCGTGCTGATGTCCCTCGTCTCCAATGCCCTGCCATCATTTTGGCATTTGTCAGTGGTTTTGCGCTTAGTTTTCCTTGCCCAGCAGGTGTCTTGTATTTAGTCTTTTGCCAGAAGTGCGCGGGGAGCCACCAGAAATAATTTTGCCTGTGCAGAGGGTATTGGTGGTGTTTCTGTGGGTATGTGTGGGCATTCAAAATCATGTGAAAAAATAATTCAAGAAAACCTGAAGACTGTGATACAAAGCAACACAAAGCTTAAGCAGAATACTTAGTTCCTCAGTTTTTCTTCCAGAAGAAGTGTTTTCAGGAGTAAATATTGTAGTTAAAATGCACACTAGACCTTCCTTCAATATCCTTGAGCTGTAGGGTATTAAAAGTGTATTTTGAATTAGTAAAAACCAAAGGGACTTTATTTTTCATCAGATGACAAATGATCCATCAAAAACCTTATGTGGTTGAGCAGAATGTTATTCCTGACCAAAAATTAGGTATTTCATTCATTATCGAGGGGTATTTTTTAATCAAATGAAATATGTTTTAAAGAAATAAATGCTTCCAATGAAAAAGAATTTGACCACATTGAAAATATTAAGAAAATATTAACCTTTTTTTTTCTCTGAGTGTGATGATGTACTGAGGATGTACTGAGGATGTACTCTGTGTGTGATTGATTTCAGTAAGATTTGCCTTTACTTTGATATCTTTGCCTTTTTTCCTGCATCCCACCCCACTTTCCCATGGCCTGGTCAAGAGAGCAGGTGAATGAAGCTGCAAACCTGCTGCCAGAGCTGTGGGCTCTGCTCTCCAATACCCCAGCCAAGCCCTGGGAGGAGCAGAGGAGGATGCAGCATGTGAGTAGTTGAAATCTGTGGTTTTGTCTTTGTCATATTACAAGGTGTTTTCAGCAAATCAGGGATCCCAACATCGTGCACCTGGCAGGCTGACTGCAGACAGCCTTGTGCTACTGTGAATTGTCATTGCCTCTCCACAGAAGAATGGCAGTTCAGTCACTGCAAGACTTATCCAAAAGAGCCACATGTCCTACCTGGGGCTGGGCCTCTGAGAGGAAGCAGTCTTACATCTCTTGTTTGTTTAAATAATGCAAAATCCCCAAAATAAGGTCTAGAATAAGAGCAGTAAAGAAAGAACTTAAAGCAGTAAAAGAGCAAGTAGCATAATTCCAGTACCAGAAAAAAGTCACCAAATAATGGATAACAACATAAACATCAAAACATTGGCTTTTGTCTCATACTTTTCTGAAAAAAGTCTGCTTTACATTAGTGAGATGAATAAGAGCCACAGGCTTTGAACTGGCATACAGGAATTCTTGATTTGAGTTATTGTTATTATTCTCATTTGCAAGGAAGTTCCTTTCCTTTGTTATTAACCCCATTCTCACTGCTAATGTTTATAAAATAATCATTGTTATAATGATTAATGATTGATGATTATAAAATCGTCATTATTATTATTATTATAAATAAGTCTCTCAGCTGGCTGGGGAAGACAAAACCACAAGTTCCCTCATCTTCTTGCTAAAAGGGAAGCCTTTCTGAGATGAACTCATGAAGAGAAGTTAATTCAGCATCCTTTGGATGAAGCAAGAAATCTCCTTTTGGTGCAGCACCTCTGCTGTCTACTGTGCCCCAAACCAAGCACTTCAGAAGGATTTTAAAGGGTCTTTCTAGACCTCATTTCTCTGTTCAGCTTCTGCGTTTTGAAAGAAACTTTTCATGGCAAAGAAAGATAATTTCTTCTCACGTTCTTACACTCTGACAAGCAGAAGTGGGACTGATTTTCATAGAGCTGTAGATGAAAGCAGAAGGATACAGATCCAGCTGTTTCCCTTCCCATTCTCCAGGCGGGCCCTGCAGCCTAAGGGGCTGTCCTGTAATGGTGCTCTTACCCAGAGGCTGGCACTCTAAGCATGGGACTAGTGAGCAAGCAGCATCTTTTGTCATCAAATCAGGCCTACACAGAGTCCACAAAAGTCAGAGAAGAAATTGGCTCTCCATATTGCCTCAAGTTTTAAACTCTTTGACGAGCAACACTGTTAAACATGCAAAAATAACAACATAAATGGCAAGAACATGCATATTCTGCCCCAGATATCAGTGGCATTCATGTGTAGCCAGGCACTTGAAAGGTTACTTAAAATCCTACCCCATTCTCTCTGGGTTAGTCCAGCCTGTGACCCAGCTGCTATTCTGTTTGTTACTGTGACTGTTGTACTTGGCTCACTGGCTGTGCCACAGCCTTGCTGGATCCATGTACACACCCAGCCACCCCTCCCCACAGCCAAGGGGGTCTGCAGGGCTCCTTCTGCTTCAGTTTTAGGTTCCTGCCCAAGCTGAACTGAAGGTAGCCTGCCTGCAGACAAGCCAGACAATGTCCTTTGGGTCCAAACCTAGCTGGGGTGAGATTTGAAGCACCAACACTGATCCAAATATCCTGCAAGACTTCCAGCACTTTTGAGTCTACAACATGAGGCTAAAAACCTTCAGGTGCTCCTCAGTCCTCCTTGACCGGATTTCATCTTCTTCTTGATCCACCCTCAGAAACAGCCATGTGAAGAAGTTGTTAAACCACTGGCTGCTTCAGAGAATTACAAAGCCTGGCCTTGATGTGCTGCTGTGCATAATAGGTCCTCCAGGAAGACACAAACATCTTATATTTCATGTTAAAAATCCTGGAAGGCAAAGTTGCACAGGAATAAGCTTGTATGTAAGGTAACTTGGGATCATTAAGTTTTCTTTGCCAACCCCTGAGATTCTGCCAGATTTCATTTCCTAGGCATCAGATGTTGGCATTCTGTCCTGCAGAATGTGCATTCTTCTCTTATCTTCTTTCCAATATTCCCCACAGGGTATTTGACACCAGGAAAAAGAATGTGTGAAGTAATGGTCTCATTTTAGGTTATCAGGCCTGGGAACAGAGGCCAGTTTGTTTGCAGTGCAAGCATTTAACTTCCTAGTGCTTCACAGAGGCTGAGAAAAGCATGTTCAAAACACAAAGAGAGTATTAGTTTGTGACCCTCCAGGATGAATTCTTGATATGACAACATGGAAATAATGTCCATATTTTATCTTCAAGGGTATCAGCAAATTAAATACTGTTTAATATCTGACCCAATATATTGAGGAAGGCTCTGTCAATAAATTAATCCATTGGTTGTGGAGGCAAGCTGTGTTGCATGGATTTATTTCATGGCACCTAGACACAAATAAAATTTAAACAGAAGCAGTAGAAACTTTTAGTTTAGTAACCTAGAAATTTTGAAAGAAATGTTTGTGGGATTGCACTTACTTCAGGAGCAAAGTTGGACAGAGATATGCAGACTTAACAGCACCATTTCTGATTTGGCCTGGGAAAAATGCCTGTGACTAAGCTAAGGATAACATGTACCATAAAAGTCATTCTTTCAGTAAGACTGAAACTCATGGTGGTAGGCATCAGCACATAGCATCACTTCCAGATCATGAGGGTCTCCACCAACCTTAGTGGAAGCTGGACTTGACCTTTAAAACACAGAAATACAGTTTCTAGAAGTATAATTCTTCTTATTCTGAATTTGGTCCCATTGTAAATTATGGGGCTAACAGCTGGCTTCCAATGAAGTCAACTATTAATTAATTGTATGTTCACTACCCTGTCTTGTGTAAATCAATATGAGAAATAAGCAGTCTTCTATATACAGCGCAGACACTCTGCACAGGGAGGTAATTTAGGGTGGATGTCAGCTTGCTCAGAAAGGCTTCCTTACTGCAAACAAGACAATGAAAAACCCTTGCTCTAGGGAAAGCTTCTCCTAGTCCCTGTTGCTGACAGAAAAATCCTGTGGCTCTAGCAGTGAAACACAACTAGTGCTGACATTCTTGCACAAATATCAGTATCAACATAAATTATTGTCCAAACAATCTGATTTTGCCAGCAATGACACTGCCGATGATGTCGTAGGTGACTGGATTATACTCTTGAATCAAGGGTGTAGGTTTTCAAGGATTTTGTATTCTGGGGGGTTTAGTCCTCATTTGGAACCACTTCACTATTCACATAATTCCAGTAAAATTAGTGGGTTTATTTCAGTTTTTACCCCATGTGCCTCACGTTGGGGCATAGCACACTTCATGCCTCACTTTGTGCTAGAAAACTGGGAGAATTGCCTTGGTTGTCTGGTAGGGTTTGTGAGTCAAAATCACTGCCCCAGCTGAGAGCTGTCCAACTAAGTGCTGAGCCCTGATTCCTGTGTGTGCTTCGGTTACTTCTCACGTGCACTAGCAGGGAGACAACTATCCCTTAAGTGAGCAAAAACTGTATTTCAGGCTTTTTTCCTGAATGAGGAAAAAACAGAAGTCACAATTCTGGTTGTGTTTGCTTGGCTCTTTTCTGGGAATGTTCTGGGATATTGTGGGCCCATTACTAAACGGTGGAGGGGGGACCCTGGTAAAAGAGGACACAAAGAAGACAAAGTTACTGAATACTTTTATTTGCATCAACCTTCACTGACAAGGCCAGCCCTCAGCAATCTTTGATCCAGGAGACCAGGGAAAGAGGAATACTGGAAGGAAGACTTCCCCTTGGCCAGGAAGAATTGGGTTAAAGAACACCTACATAAATTTGGTGTCCACGTGGATGGGTCCTGATGGGATGCACACACACGTGCTGTGAGAACTGATGGACACTGCAGTAAGGCTGCTCACAATCATCTCTGGTGATCAAGAGAGGTGCCTGAGGAAGAAAGCAAACGTCCCTTCAGTCACCAAAAAGGGCTAGAAGCTGGACCCAGGGTACCACTGGCCAGTCAGTCTCACCTCAGTCCCTGGGGAAGTGATGGAACAGGTAATTCTGGAGGCCATCTCTGTCCACATGAATGACAAGAAGGGGATCGGGGTAGCCAATGTGGATTCATTAAAGGTAAATAATTCTTGACCAACCTGATTGCCTTTTGTGGTGAAACAACTGCCTGGACAGACAAGGGGACAGCAGTGGACATTGTCTAACTCGACTTCAGCAAGGGTTTTGATACCATCTCTCACAGCATTCTCTGAGGCAAACCAAGGAAGTGTGGGCTGGATGAGTGGACAGTCAGGTGGATTGAGCTCAATGACAGATCTCAGAGGGTCATAATCAGTGACACAGGGTCCAGTTGGAAGCCTGTCCATAGTGGTGTCCCCTACGGTTCAATACTGGGCCCAGTATTGTTAACCTGCTCACCAATGACTTGGGGCAGAGGCCTCCTCAGCAAGTTCACTGATGACACAAAGCTGGGAGGAGTGACTGGTACCTCAGAGGGATGTGCAGCCCTACAGGAGGACCTCAGCAGTTTGGGGAGATGGGCAGAGAAGAACTGTCTGAAATTCAACAAAGGCAAGTGCAGAGTCCTGCTCCTAGCGCCAGCACAGGCTGGGGGCCAACCTCTTGAGAAGCAGCTCTGTGGAGAAGGACCTGGGGGTCCTGGTGGACAACAGGCTTTCCATGAACCAGAAGTGAGTCCTTTTGCCCTAGAAGGACAATGGTGTCCTGGGAACATTAGGAGAAGCATTGCCAGCAGACTGAGGGAGGGGATCCTGCCCCTCTGCTCAGCCCTAGTGAGGCCTTACCTGGAGTGCTGTGTCCAGTCCTGGGCTCCTCAGGACAAGAGAGACATGGAGCTCCTGGATTGGGTCCAGTGGAGAGCAAGAAAGGTGCTTAAGGCTGTGCCTGTTCAACCTGAAAAGGAGATGACTCAGAGGAGACCTCATCAGTGTCTGTCAGTATCTGAAGCAGAGATGCCAGGAGGATGGACCAGGCTCTGCTCAGGGGTGCTGGGCAACAGGGCAACTTCTTTACTGTGCAGGGACTGGGACTTAGCACTGGAACTGATTGTCCAGAGAGGGTGTGGACATGAATATCTCACTGGAGATATTAATCATCAAGGACCATCTGGATGCAATCCTGTGCCACGTGCTCTGGCATGACCCTGCTTGAGCAGGAAGGTTGGACCACAGTGGTCCCTTCCAAACCTAACCATTCTGTGACTTTGTGATTTTGAGTGGAGCCTGGAGGTCAGACCCCTTTCCTATTCCTGTTCCACTCTGGGGCCCAGCAGTGGGGCTTGCTCCCTGCCCTGCCCTCGGGGACATGTGGTGATCTCACAAACTGACTCCCTGTTTTCCCTAAATTGAACTCACAGCCCCCATGTAAAATGTTGGAGAGCTAATGCTCAGGAGTGAAGTTATTTCTGTCAGCTAGAACCTGCCCAATCCACTTTGTCAGTTCAAGGAGAAAGAAAATATGAGAAAACTATCAAGTTTTAAGCGAAGCATTGTGAAGTAGTGGAGCATAACTGCACAAACCTTGTTTTCAGCAGTAGATTGGATTATCTGTATATTGTACCATAAATGGGTTAGAAGTACAAGCAGGAGATGCCCTGATGTTTTTTCATACCATTCTTCCAACGTCTTCTTTTTTTTTTCCTGTAAATCACATGTCAGGAAGTCTTTGACAAACATTATTTCCATACTTAAATTGAGCAATGAATTGAAACTAGCAAAAGAAAAGGGGAAGAGAATATATTCTATAGATGTGCCTTTTAAATTGCTTTATCTATTGATAGTTTTGTCCCATGCAAAATGCAATTTCAACAATATAGAAAGCACAGACTGAAAACTGAGCACTAATTAAATCAGTAATGTTTCATTATTTCATGTGAACAATGCAAGTCTAAGCTGATCTTTCCACAGAAAAATTAAATCAAGTTCCATGTGAAAGTCTGCCATTTCAAATATATTTCATATCCTGTGTTCCTAAGAGGTTTGGGTTGCACAAAGGAGGACTGTGAGCTGTGAGAAACCTTTCCCAGAAGCAGCATTCCCATCTCCCCATCTCATCAATGCCCACCACAGAGCTGGGGCGCTCCTCAGGTTTTCCAAATGTGGTACCAGAGTAATATCCCATGGATACAGGAGTGACTTCCCTCTAAGAGATGTAACTGCAGCCCGTGCTAAGTTAACTAATAGGTCTCTTTGGATGTATAGTTAAAGTAGAACATATTTAAAAGCTGCTGGCTTGTTGTGAAATTCAGCTGCATGTGCTCAGGGAGTGGGTACTGCCCCCCACTGTGCTTTAATGATGGTGCTTGCACAGGACAGGGGCTGGGCTGTCATCTGCAAATATATTCCCTGCTCTAAAGCCGCAGGGAGACCCAGCATCCAAACTTACTGCCGAGCTGCAGGGAGAACCCTCCCTCAAATTCTGCTGCAGTTTCTGAACACAAACTGTCCCATCAGCTGGGACATGCAGGTGTCACCCACAAATATCAGAGACCTTCCTGGTGGGTCAGAGAAGACCTTTCAGGAGTATGTCCCAGCAATCCTAGAGGGAAGTGGAACATTTTTGCCTATTGCTCCGGGTAACTTGTATTTCAGGTGGCTATCCCTGCAAGGCATCCTGCCACCAGCAGGATGTCAGCGCCAGCCGCAGACATCTCTGCCTGCCGAGGCTACCAAGTGGCTCTTCTCCAGTACTTGTCATCTGAAAATTGCAACTGCCTGTGCCTGTTGCACGTAATCATTTTTGCCAACGGCATGGTTATCCCTGTTGTTGGTGAGGGAGCAGAGCAGTGGCAGTGCAGCTGGCTGGCAGAGCCAGGAGCCCCACAGCTGCCCCTTCCCGCTCCTCTGCTAACAGAGCACTTCCACACGAGCGCCAGGGAGGGGAAAACCACAGGGAGACACAGAGATGTGCATTAACAAACCTCAGCAGCCGAGTCCCAAAATCACCCAAGCACACTTGCCTTGCTAATCCGCAATTTATGATTCCGAAGAAATAGATGATGATGACGGCAAAGAAGGGGGAGTTCACAATTCACAAACCAATTTGTGTTGTTTCTGCAACACTGCAAAAGTGCGACTCATGAATATCCTAATGAAATTGCAATGAGAGTTTTGGCACCGTTTCATCACCTCAACTAGATTAGGGAGCAATCACACTGTGGGTTTAGATGTCTTTGGAAACTGCTGGGGACGAGGGAAATAAATCTGCAATATTTATAATTCAACAAAAATTGCACCGCCTCTACCATAAAATAACAATAATGAGTGTGAATTGCCAAGAAATGGTTTTTGAGTAAGCAAAGGGCTTGTTGGTAAGACCACTTCCCATGCTGCTACACTGGTATAAAAGTCTCCTCTCACAGAGGAGCGTGGTGCTGTAGTACAGTCACCCTCAGCAGGAGCAAGAGGAATCTCAGAAGGATGCACAGGTATAGAAATAAGCCCACATATCAGATTGCTTGTTCCTGTGAATAATCCCACTGTGATGAAATCTTTCCTTGTGCCATTTCAAGTGAAATGGGAAATGCAAAAAGTGCATCTCCTGCAGCAACATTCTGGAGTTTTGTGCCAGTCCCTACCAGCCTCTCTTCTTGCTTTTTTATGGGCAGTCATAACCTCTCAGTGGAGCCGATCCTATAATTAGATTAACCCGTTTATTTCTGAGGCATGAATGAGCCAGGTAAGAAGGATTTTGACTCTGGGCCACTTTTTTTAAATCTTAGTGCCTGCAGCTGTCACCGTGATTAGAGAATGCACAGAATGGGACGGTGCTGATATATACCAAATGAGGATGTTTTTCCCAAGAGACTTCTGCAGTCACATTTCCAGCAGTGATGGCTACTGCAAAAGAAACTTCAGAAATGGACAAGCACCATGCCCATGACCTCTGATGAAAATTTGCATGCAGTTTTTAAGGATCCCTGTGCACCGATTTGTTCGGGGTTTTACACGTGCAGCATGGGGCTATAAAAACAAATGGCATTGTTGTCATATGGGAAGGGGGAAAGAAATTCCTCGAACTTGATACAGAAGAAGGTATCAATGCATGAGAAGGTGTGTAAGGCACCATAATACTCTGTGAGAGTCATTTACCTGTTTGGTACTGATAGGGATCTGGGACGTCTAGTACTATCACCCTTACTGGTTTATTTACTAACCATCATAGTTATTCTTTTCATTACCTCCACAGTGTAATGGTTATTTTATGAAGGCTCATTAAATTTAATGAGACACCACCAGATTTTATTGCCTTCTAATAAAATGGGTAGGGGGAGCTGTTTTCTTTCTGATTCATGCAGCTCCAGAGTACCTTAAAATAGTCAGGTATTCAGCTGGGTTATGAGCAGGGCCCCTGACATTCTTTCTGCTGGTCTCCTTGGGGAACATCAGCGATTAACAGCTATTCAAATAAAGATGTGTACAGGGATATGCCTGGATAGGTAAAGGTTTATTTTACATACACACCTATTTTATATATTTATACATACATACATATATATATATATATATATATATATATATATATATATATATATATTAGACCTGGGAACTTTTTTTTTCAATGGAAGATATTTCTACCAAAATAGAAAGGTATTGTTGGAGTATCTGGTCAGGAGCTTGTCAGCCCCAAGCAAAAAGACAATTTCCAAGGTCCTCAGCAGGTGACCTGGCTAAACAAGGATAGTTTTTCCTAGCAGAGAATCAGATTCATGACTGCTTGGCTTATTTGTTTAATTATTGCATAGTTGTCTATTGCAAGTATATTTTTTTTCTTTTTTTTTGATTGTGGGAGGTAGATCTTGGAAAACTTTGTGAAAAAAATGCCTAAATCCCAGAAAGAAACCAACAGTCTTCTATAAATATTTCCTTCTTGAGAAGATGGATCATACAGCTCCTCTTCCAGTGGGATATTGACTGAGAGTACCATGTCACTTACATAAGAATAAAACCAAACTTCCAAAAAACTGAAGTGAGCTTCTTTATAAGTTTATTGATAAGCTAAGATGACTGGAAAGTCGAAGTCCAGTGGAGGTGCAATCCATGGCTGGTGTCTGAATCACCTGCACTACAGGGAAAACAGAAGTGGGGCAAGTGCTCATTCTGATGGAAGTATTGGGGAAGAATTTGGCTGGCCCAGTCAGCAGCTAACTCTGGTCTGCAAAGGGTCCCAGGGTAAGATGAGAGTCTCAGGGTAGTTGTGGGGGGAGAGCATGAGGAAACAGTGATGTAGCATGCAGGGATAGTGGGACACCAGCAGCATGTACCAATCATACTGTTTTAATAAAGCAATACATGTAACATAAAATACTGCTTTAATAAAGCAATACATTTAAAAATACAGGGCAAACCCCAAAATGCTACGAGAGCAAGTCTCTCTCCTACTGATGTTTTATGCTGTAGTTGGAAGCTGTGGGAGTTGGAAACCACTGTATCAAGACAGAAAAATATATACATAAAATAGCTTGGAATTTGGTGATTCTGTTGTAACTTAAGTAACAGAACAACCAGATTTAGGAATTGAAGGCTCTCTGAAAAATATGTAGTGATACAGCCTTGCTGCCTCTCAAGTAAGCAGCCCAAGGGAATGAAACTCTTCCATATAAAACTGGTTGAATTATTCATTATTAATAAATTATCCAATAAATGTAGCCCTTTCAGTGATCATAAATAACTAACAACCCAATCCTGGTTTCAGTAGATGTTTTTGGCACCCATAGGTATGTGAAGAAGGGGCTATTTCCAGGCTGCTGCTTTTGAGGGTACCTCACTAGGTATTGTGCCATTCACACTCTCTTCTTTTAAGATGAAAATAACATTAGTGACCAGGTGCTGCAAACTGATAATTCAGGGTTTTCATTGTTTTATCTGTCACGTAAGCTCCCCAGCTCTCTCTTCTTCCCTTCTTTCCCTCTGGTGACTTGCCTGGTGCTCCAACTTGCCTGTGTCTCAGTGTCTCCCAGCCCTCAGAGGGCTTGCCTTTCCTGCTGACTCCAGGCACACTTCCATGGCAAGGCAGGCTGGGGGCTTTAGAGTATGTCCTAGGGATCTTGGGCAATTGTTTTGGTGAAATGATCATTTGGTGAAATGAGCATAAGCCACACCACTATCCCTGTGCGTCAGTGATTCACCCAATACCTGCAGTTTAATAATCAATACAAACCTTACTTCCAGCTTGATGTTATGGATTGATTTTATGTGTTGAACTGATTAGGAATTTTCACTCCAGTGCAGGATTTTGCTGGAAAAAAATATCTGCCAAGCCACATTTTTCTCCTAGGAACCATAATTTAGGTTAAATTCTCCCATAGAAAGTGTCTATGAAGGAGATTAGAATTATGCATCCAGTTTGGGAAGACATGAGGGATAAGAATCTTGATCAGCTAGAGGCTCATCAGTGAGGGTATTTTGCTAAAAAAAGGATATATAGCCTCTCTGCTCAGCTCTGATGTAGTTGCTGACTCAAAGCTGAACAGCTCCATCCAGAGAGAAGTCCACACCAGAGTATCCTGCAGCCCAGCAGCCAGGGCGTTGCATGGGAGAAAGGAGACACAGGCTGAGGTCTTTGCTTTCCCTCACAAGGGATAATGGGGTTCAAACCAAGGTCTCTCATTTCCATGGTTTCTTCTATCTGGATTTTTTTGGGGAAAAAAAAAAAGGATTTTTCAAGTGCAGGCTGCAAAGTATTATGAAAGCTCACAAACACTTGCCAGATCAGGAGCTGCCTTTCCATTTGGTTCAGCACTCCTAAGCAAAGTATTGTGGAGTTTTCCAAATGAGGCTTGTTTTCTCTGTGAGCTGGCAATATCAGTACAGGGAACATGCCTCACCATCGATGAGTCCTGCTGACATCAATGATCACACATCCAGCATGCACATTTGGACATTGAGGCTGGTGTTCTTCGGGGCAGAGCAGAGCAACCCTGGGCTCTCTGTGAGGGGACAGAGGAAAGAGTAGCAGGAAACCCAGATGCCCAATCTTGCAAACAAACAAACAAAAAAAAAGAGCTCAAACAAACCAAGAGCTGTATTTATGCCCTGCCAGTGTAACTCCTGTAACTTGATTTGTAGAACTGACAGCAAGATTTCGTCTCTGATACATACCCTATATCCTTATCATAAAGGGGGCAGTTAAGAGGTGTGTAAAAAACCTGTCTGTCCTCATTAAAGTTGAATATAGTCTATTTTTGCTTTAATGCAGTGATCTAATTAACCTTTAGCCAGAATTAAAATGACCTTGAATTGGCCTTGTGACCTGCAATGCTTAATGTTGTTAACTTGAAACAAGCTTTTTGGGGTGGTCAGAAGCAGCATCTGTTAAAATGGCCAAAAGGTCGAATCCATTTACTTAAATACACCTCCTGCACACATTGCTGGTGGGTGTGCTGCCTGCATTTATAAAGGGCATAGAACACCTACCTTTGAGGGAAAAGGGTAGTTTATCTACGAGAAACCCTGTGAGGAGGGTGAAAACTGGCTCTGAGGATGCGTTTTCACCATCTCGTTTTATTTTCTTGAGCAGTAAGCCTCCTCGGGTTTCACTTTTAAGTTCTGCTACGTGCAGATGATTACAGTGTGGGAAATGCTGCTGCTCGGCGGGCTCTGCAGCTGAGATTCTGTTTGCAGAGGAGCGTGTGAGGCCGGTGGGCACTCATCTGGGGCAGGAGGTGCCAGGTGCAGCAGCAGTGGCACATTTTGGGCTGAGGTTCCGGTTCCACCGGAGTCCGAGAAATACATGTTCATGTTTAAAAAGAAAGAGATGCTCAGTGTCTAAGTAGAAGTAGATGCCCAGCAGACTTCCTGGACCGCAAGGTCATTGGTGGAAATTACTTTAAAAAGCCAAAACCAAACCACACTGTCAGGGCGAGGAATTTCAAAGGCAGCGTGCAAGGACTGAGATGAGAACAATCTGTTCAGGCGCCTCCTCCGGCGGGCGTTGAGGCCCTGGTTGTTCCGCACAGCAGTGGTTTAGCTCTCGGCGCCGTGCGCGGCCCCGCCGTGCCGATGCCGGGCCGGGCGGGGGTCCCGGCTGCGGGTGCTGCCCACCAGGGGCTGCAGCGGGGTCGCCTCTCCCGTTACCGCTGTAGGGAACGCTGTCGCTGTCCCCGCGGCCGTCCCGGTTCCCGGAGCGCTTCCCGAGGCTGCTCTTCCCCTCCCTGCGCAGCGCCGGCCCTCGCACGCCGGCTGTTTGCGGCGCATTACCATAGTACATTAACATTTGTAATGCGGCGATTGTTTTGCATAATCGATATCATCAAGTTCCTTTTCTTGGGAACCCTCGTGTTTATTTACACTTATTCCACACACGTCAGTTCCCATCAGGAGCAAAACCGATTTTCTTGTCCTACATCTGCTCTCGGGATAACCTTAACTCGCCGTAAATCTATCGGCGCTCCCGTTGCCGTGAGCCCGGTGTGAAGGGAGGGCGTGGGAGCGCCCCGGCTCCTCCGGCCCGAAACTGGCCCGGACGGGAGGGAAAGGGGTGGCTGCGATGTTAGTTGTTGTTATTATTGTTTACTGTTATTTATTTTGCGGCAGTTTCTGTTTATGGCGTGATGCATTTGAGCCCAAACACATTAGGTGCATTATTCATTGGGTACATTTGTCAGAACATGCATGTGTATAAAGAAGTAATGATCCATATTAAATTAATGACGCTATAAAAAAGAAAAATACCCCATACATGCAGTTTATGACGGCAACTCCCGACTTTGATAAACCATCGAAAAGACTTAATCAGATGAAGCATTGGACTGTTCCGTCTCCAAAATTACATTTCTCGAAATGTGCTTGTACACAATGTTGGTTTTATTAAAACAAATTAATTCAGTCATTAAGGAATCATACGGCAAGTGTCTCATAAGTCAGGACCTCCAGTGTAACAAATTGATTAAATGACTGTGTAATAGTCTCTTTAAACAAATCTAGTGTAACAAGTTAATAGATCTGCTCAATTACCATGCTGGGGTGATGAGGATGTGGGCAACTCTCTCATTAAATCCGGGATAGACTCGGGGGGTGCGGAAGGGGGCGGTGCGGAGGTGCGTGTCTGTGGGGCAGGGCTGCGCGCCCGCAGTCCCGGCCAGGAAGGGACCGGGAAGGAGCCGGAGCCGGCCGGGGATGGCTGCGGGCTCTGGGCAGGGCCGCCCCACCGTGGAGCCGGGGGGCTCCTCCTGACACCCCAGAGCCGGGGGCGCGGGCGGAAAATCTATTACCCCGCTGCCATTTTGTTAAGTGTTTGCTCCCCGTTGTGACCCCGCCACTTTATCTGTTGATTTTTATTTTCTGAGTGCATGTTGCCCATATGTTACTCTAATAGTTGCTATAATTCTTGAGCAATAGGGCTCATATTTTACTGAGCTGAATTAAAAAGAATGCACTTTAATAAAAAACCCGAGCAATACACTAATGGCTTGACATTGATGTATTTGCATAAAGATGAATTATATGGGCTCGCTTGACACGACTT
This sequence comes from Calcarius lapponicus, assembly GCA_039654755.1. Lineage (NCBI taxonomy): Eukaryota > Metazoa > Chordata > Aves > Passeriformes > Fringillidae > Calcarius > Calcarius lapponicus. Next base: position 45,579,035 of record CM077466.1, read on the forward strand.
TTAATAAATGATCGAGGACGTTATTACGGGGATGCACTTGCGTGTGCGGAAGCGGGTTATTGCCGCGGGGCCGCTGCCAGGCGCTCCCCGCAGCCCTCCGGCCCCGGGGGCAGCGCGGGCACCGACCGGCCCTGCCGAGCGCCTCCCGCAACGCCGGGCCTGCGGGCAAGGCCTGAACCCCCGGGGGACACGGAGAGGCGCGGTGCTGCCCTTGTATCGATAACTTCGGGGGCGCGGAGCCGCTGCCGGGCGCACGGCGGGGGCGGTGCGGGGCGCTCGGCGCGGGTGCCGTCCATCTCCCAGCCGGGCTGAATAGCAATCATTACCATCTACAGCCCTAAACTCACCCTCCTCAACTTCTGCCTCTACGCTGTAATAACTGCAACCCTTTTCCTCACCCTAAACACAATCAAAGTCCTAAAGCTATCTACCCTAATAACTGCATGGACCGAAATTCCGTCCCTGAACGCAATGCTACTCCTAACCCCACTCTCTCTCGCAGGACTCCCTCCCCTGACAGGATTCCTGCCCAAATCCTGGATTTGGGGAACCCAGGATTCCTGCGGGGTGCTCGGTGTGGGTGCAGTGCGGGGTGCGAGGTGCAGTGCGGGGTGCTCGGTGTGGGTGCAGTGCGGGTGCTCGGTGCAGTGCGGGGTGCTCGGTGTGGGTGCAGTGCGGGGTGCCCGCTGCTCCCCGCGGCAGCGCCGCCGCCTCCTCCCCGGCAGATGTTTGCATCCCTCACGGAGACTTGCAACCGCTGTTGGAGACAGCTGGCAAACGCCGCCAGAAACGCGTGTCTGGGAAATACCTATCGGTGCAGAAGGTGAAGGCGGAGCTGCAATTAGGAGGGAGCAGTTCATCTCACTTTTTAATTTGCGGCTAGCGACGCCGGCTCTGAGCGGTGGGTCCTGCAGCAAGCGCCTCTCCCAGCGGTCCCTCTCCCCGCGGCCGCGATGCTGGAAGGGATTCGGGGTGTCCGGGCCGCGGTGAAAGCCCGTCACCCTCATTTTAACGCCCGGGTTCTCTGGCCTGAGGAACGACTCATGTTCCCCAGGGAAGGAGTGCCTAAAGCAAAGCCTCGGGGCGACTAGCAGGGATACAACGAAAGTCTTGCACGAAATAACATCACGGCAGCAAACGGAGGGAGAGCGGAGGGGAGACTGCGAGCGTGTTATATGGGAAGCCTTAGAAATTAATAGCACTGAGAAGTGATGAGAGATAACGGGATTTCAGGAGCTCATCACAGGAGACCGCCCGTGAGGGAAAGGGCGGGAGAAGCCATCACTGGCTGAAATGGTCGCGCTGTCCCGCGTGGCTGTCGGTTTGGGCATCCCTCTGGCAGGGTGTAGTCATTTCCTTCCTTGCTGCCTGCGCCGGGGACTCCGGCTGGGAGTTGCTGTCGGACTGAGAGAGCCCGAAGGCCTCGGGGCTGTGACAGCGCTGGTGTAGGGCCTTGTCGGGGACCCGGTGTCAGCGGCCTACGCCCTGGGCTTTCCCCCAGCGCACACGCCCCGAGTAGAGCGACCCCTTCGTTACCCCGCGGAGAGCGGAGGGCTCTTCCTTTTCCCGCTCCCAGCGGCCGCTCCGGCCCGCCCGCCGGCCGTGGGCTTCCCCTGGTAACCCGTGTCCCCCCTGCGGCACTGCGTGCGGGTCCTGCCCGCGTCCATATGTCCGCATCCATATGCATGCGTCCCGCGGGCAGCAGCTGCCGGCCGGGAGTGGGCTGCGGGCGGTGGGGTGGCCCCCGGGCCCTCGTTTGCTTCCCGTACCTGCCCTGCCTCCCTCCCTCCCTCCCTCCCCGCAGTCTCGGGGCGCCCACGGCTGTTGCAGGGCGCGGAGTGGGTCCGGCGCCTGGGGCGCTTCTACGGGGAAGAAAATTTTTTCCTCTGTCCGTGGTGACGCTCGCTTGGTCTGGAGACGGACCGCAGCGGGCTCCTTTTGCGAAGTGCCTCGACAAAGCAGAGGCGTTGGAAAAGTAGGGAGGATGCTTTGGGCGCTCTGGGATTGAACAGCCGGGAACTTCTCCCGCGATATCTTCTGCACCCCGGAGAAGGCACATGACAGGGACCGGGGCAGGGTAAACCCAGCCGCCTCTGTTTCCCCTGAGCCGGGAAATCCCAGGAACAGCTGGTTTTATTTCCGCTGAGCCTGGAAGTCCCGCGCACGGAAGGGAGTGGGGTTTAAAACCGAGGGCTCTGTGGCAGAAGGAAAGGAAAGCCACAAGCCGTGTGCGAAGGGAGTTGTCGGGAGCGGCCTGCGGTGGTCTCTCGCGGCTCGGGCAGGGGCCGCTCGCTCCCCGCGGGGGTGTGGGCCCGGGCCCGAGCTGGGGGCGGCTGCCGGGGAGAGGCTCCCATTCCCTATGGACGTGGCTCTGCAGCACTTTTTAAATGTCGTTCTGCCGGAGTTTATACAGTTCCGTCACAAATCCCTGCCTGCACGAGGGACTGAGCCCAAAGTGCGGCTGATCCCGGCCAGGCCCCCGCGCACGGGGGGAACCTCGCGCCCCGTGAAGCCAGCTGACATTTGTCTTTTAATTGTTCACCGCGCTGTCCGTGGCAGCGATCCAGAGGTTAGCTATTGAATCTCTTCCTAAAAAGTCCTTTCCTGGAGGAGAAGGAGCCCAGCCGGCTTTGGCTTCCAAAACATGTCCCGAAAAGGGGGGCCGCGAGCTCGTGTGAATCCCCTGCTCTTTCTTCCAGCGCCCCAGACAAAACCAGCCTAACCAAGCGGACAGCGTTGGGCTCTTTTCCCTGCGATTCCACTTTGACGGTGCCAACTGCAACTGGTGGCCAGCTGGGTCTCTGTGCAGAAGTAAATTAACTGGAAAGCCTCGCTCGGTGCTGCGGTGAACTGGAAAAGGGGCCGGGGAGCGCCGGAGCGCTGGCGGCGGCCGGGGGCGCACGGCAGGGCGGGCAGGGCCGGGGAGCGGGGCTGAGGCCGAGCGGGCCGAGACCCCCGGCCGGGCTCCGGCCGATCCCACCCCGGTGATCCGGACCCCGCGGGGTTTTGGTTTCTCTCCCGCCGCCCCGCCAAACCCGCGGGGATCTCGCAACGGCGTGAGCCGGCAGGGCCGAGGCAGCTCCCGGGCAAACGACCGGCCTTTCCCTTCCTGCCTTCCCAGCTGCTCGGGGAGATGGGGTGGGCTGGGAGTGCCGGCGGGCGATGGGCAGCCCCCGGTAGCCCGGCCAGGGAGAGCCGGGGCGGCCGCGCCGAGGCAGCCGCAGAGCGCCGGGCTCGCTCCCTCCTCCCGGCCCCGGCATTGTGTAAGCCGAAAGATAGAAATAAAACCCTGCTCTACCTTTTTTCTTCTTCTTTTTTTTTTTTTTTTTCCTGTTTAGAAAATTATTCCCACATTTATTTATTTATTTATTTCCTCCAGAATAGTTGGCCCTTTTTCTCTCTCATATCAGCGATTCTGTTTGCTCTGCTGGTCCTTGGGAAGAAAAAAAAAAAAAAAAAAAAAAAAAAAGAAAAAAAAAGAAAGCAATTGCTTCTGGACTGTTTAAATATGGAAATGATCGCGTCAGATAATGAGTTTCAATTTAAACCAATTCTGGTATTGGGTCTATTTGTTCTAGGCACTTAGCCGGGCTCTTATTTTATCCACTGTTTTCTTCTTGGAAAGCGGTCTATTTCCCATAATGATGGTAACACTCTGCCGTTGATAAAGCCCTGCATCGCCCACCTCTGAGAAAGTTGAAACAGCCTAATTTAGGCTGAGTGGCCGGATGGAAACTACCTGCCCGCTCACGTCCCCAAACAACCAGCGGCTTATTTTATTTGTATCCTTCTTGAGTTCCCACAGCAAAACAGTCAACTCCCAATCTTAAAAAAAAAAAAAAAAAAAAGCGCTCAAACAACAAAAGTCTCCAAACAAACCAAACAACAACAAAAACCTTACTACTGAGAATCAACAAAAAATTATCTCTTCTCTTTTGTTCCTCCCCTTTTCCGTAGTTTCATTATTTAATCTCTGATTAAATGATATTATCTGTACCCTTTAGTGAAGGCAGCAGACGTCTTTAAACTGGTTTAATTGATTTATCGTTTTGTTGTTTTGTTTGTTTTTTTTTTTTTAACAGAAAGTGCATTACATTTAACTGGTCTTGCAAAGGGCTTTTCTTCTCTTTACAAACCGAATTATTTTTAATATAAATTAATAAATGTTAAGATGCTATATCACGATATATCATCGTTATTAGCTTAAAAAAAAAGAAAAAACAATTTACATTCTCTAGTATTCCGTATGATACAAAAGAAAACACACTTTAAATTCAAATACAGCAACTAAATGAATTTTATACTTTGACTGACAGTGGTTGTGACAATTCCCACCAGCTACTTTTTCAACGCGCGGTTGATTGGAAACGGTGTAAATGAAAGCAAACTCGGTCCCTCCGCCCTCTCCCCCCGCACCCCCCGTCCCCCCCCTTGCACGACGACCGCAACAGAAAGTGTTTCAAAAATACTAATAAATAGCACGCGGGGCCGCTGCAGGTTCGGCCCGAGGGAGGCACCGGTGGCGGCCACGGCGGCTTTTTCCTCGGCGGTGCCCCCGGTGCTGCCGGAGAGCGCGGGGCGGGCAGAGCGGCTGCGCCCTCGGCCCCCGCTGTACAAAAAAAAAAAAAAAAAAAGAATGTATATTACATTTTAAATATTCACAGTAAGGAACGCCTATGGTCGCGGTGACTCACGGTTTATTTACAAAGGGCCGGCAAAGCCGCGGCCGCCGCACGGCCGGGAGCGGGGCCGGGCTCGGGCCAGCCCCGCCGCTCCCCCGCGCCCGCCACCCTGCGCGGGGACCGGGCCCCTGCCCGCAGTCCTCTCCGCGCTCCCTCCGGCGTCCGCCCCTCCTCCCGGGCGCGTAGAGTCTAGAAAAATAGATCTGTACATCTCCGAAAGCGGCGGAGGGCGAAGCAGGCTAGACGGAGGCCTCCCCCTCCGGGGGATGCAGCAAGAGCCCGCCGCCCCCCGGCTTGTGTTTCTTCAGGAGCTGCGTTATCTTCTCATCGTCCGAATTGGGGTCCAGGGGCTTGTTGTAGTCATCGTCCTCCTCCTCGTTCTCCGAGGCGCCCTTCAGCCGCTCCGTCTCCGAGTCCTGCTTCTTCTTGGCCGTCGCCATCTCCGCCGCGTGCTTCTTCCTCCACTTGGTCCGTCGGTTCTGGAACCAGACCTGCCCCCGCCGCCGCCGTCAGCCTCACGGGCACGGCCACGGCCGGCGGCCGCCCCGGGCCGCTCCCTGCCCGCTCCCTGCCGGGCCCCGTCCCCGGCGTGCGGCAGCGACCGCCGCTTCGCCGCCCTTTGGGCAATTTCCCCGCAACGAAAGCGGCCGATCCCCGCCGCACCGCGCTCCCGCCGCCGCCCCCCAGCGCGGGCCAGCAGCGTCCCCAGCTCCCCCGAGGCTCGGTCGGGCCCGGGCGGCTCCCCGCCATCCTGCCTGGGGCGGGGAAGCACACATTTGGGGCTGATGCCTCTCCCAGCCCCCCTGCCCCGCCAGATGTATTTGCTCTCCGGCAGGGCGCTGCCAGAGGAGGGGGGCATTTTCATTGTAGGAGCTGCAATAACTTATTCGCAGCCATCGGGACGTATTTGCTGTGACAAAGGAGGCACTGCAGATCAGACTGAAAGCGTGAGCACCGCCGAGGGGCCCCTCTGGCCCAGTCCGCCAAACAAACGCCTCGGCATGATCTCGGGGAACTCAGCCCGCTCTCCCAACCCCTCTCCCAACCTCCGCTTTGCCCCAAGCACAGAGTTTTTAACCAAAACGTAAGAGTGCGGGTGCGGCAGTGCGAGACCCTAACATCACCTTTTCCCGGCTTTCCCAGAATGCTGGCCACCCCCATGGTGTTCAGAGCTTCTCAGTCTCGCTTGGGTTTGTTTGGTTCAATTTGACTGGTTTTTAAAATGCTTTAAAACAACTTTCTCGGCCCCGCAGTAAGGGGAGAAATGCCGGTGGTTGCCGGGGAAGCCCTCGCCGTGTGCCCGCGGGCTCGGCCGCGCCAGCGCGCAGCATCTCCGGCCGGTTCAGACGGGACCCCCTTTCCGCGGCGGGGCCCTTTTGTTCCCCGCTCCTCCAGCCCCGCACCGCTCGGTGCGTGAGCCATTGCTCTCACCTTTACTTGGCTCTCCGTCATCCCCAGGGAATACGCCAGCCGGGCTCGCTCCGGGCCCGCCAGGTATTTCGTCTGTTCAAAAGTCTTTTCCAGAGCGAAAATCTGCTGGCCAGAAAAAGTGGGTCTTGTATGTTTTCTCTTTCCGTCCTTATCCAGCAAAATTGAGCCTTGATCTGGCGAAGGGAGGGGGGGAGAGAAAGGGAAGGCAGGGACAGACAAGTTAATCTACGGATTTGGGAAAGCGCTTCACTCTCAAGGGGCCCCAGGGGACGGAGGGGTCTCTGCGCGGGGGGTGCGTGGGTAAGAAAATTACTGCCTAAGCCAAGAGACGGCTCTGGCCTTTCGGCTCGCCTTGATTATTTTTCCTTTAAGGATCAAAAATCTGAGTGGGCAAATGATATTTAAAAAAAAAAAAAAAAAAAAACCGCAGCCGGTGCGAGGGGGGGGTAGCAGAAAGTCCTGCTCGGGGAAAGTTTGTGCGCGCCCCTAAAGCCAACCCCGGCCCCGAGAGTCCCCAGCAGCGACGGCGGCAGCGCGGCTAATATCCCCTCGGAGGGTTTCGCTTTTCGCCGGCGATAATGGGCGACATATTACAGAGTTTTGCGCTGACCGAGGGGACGGAGAAAGCAAAATGAACTTAAGAAACGAAAACAAAAGAAATCGAGGCAAAGCCAGCCCCCCCGGCTACGGCCGGGCCCTGGGCGGAGGGGCAGAAGGGTCTCACAGCGGTGCCAGGGCGCGGGCACTCCCTGGCACGGAGAGCGGACTCTCACCGGGGCTCCCCGCGCCCTCTCCCCCCGCTGCCCCGCGACGCCGGCTACTCACGGGGGGCGCAGGCGAGGCGGGCGTCCCTCCAGGGCGGGCTCTGCATCACCCCCGGCCAGAAGATCGGCGTCCGGCCGGGCAGCTCGGCCAGCGGCTTGGGGTAGCGCCCGGCGGCCACGGCGGCGGCGGCGGCGGCGGCCCCAGGGCTGAAGTAGAGGGCGGGCGGCGGCGGCGGCGGAGGGCTGAGGCTGCCGAAGCGGGGCAGCCCGGCCAGCAGCCCGGCGGGCGCCGCCGAGGAAGCGGAGGGCGAGGCGGAGGCGAGCGCGGCGCCCGGCAGGGGCATGGAGGGCCGGCTGAGGATGTCGTTGATGCCGTGCGGGGTGGCGGCCGAGAGCTGCGGCGGGGCCGTGCCCAGCGCCGAGAGCCCGCCTGCGGCGGCGGCGGAGGCGGCGGGCGCCTTGAGGCCGGGGGAGCCGAGCGGCGGCGAGGGCGAGGCGGAGGCGGGCGAGGCGGAGGCGGAGGAGGAGGAGGCGGGCCCGGCGGGCAGGGGGTACGCGGGGTACAGCGGTGCCTTCATCTCGGCCATGCTGTGCAGGGCGGCCAGCGGCGGGCTGCCCAGCAGGAAGGCGCCCTGCCGGGGCGCGCCGTCCATCTGCCCCAGCGCCAGCATCCCCGTGCCGCCGCCGGCCCGGGGCGGGGGGCCCGGACGGCCCCTAGAGCCGCGGGGCCCCGGCGGCCGGCCCGGGGGTGCCGCCCGCACCGGCGACGCGCATCCAGCCCGCGGGGGCCGCCGCCTCTAGCGGGGAGCTACGCGCCCGAGCGGCGGCCCCGCCGTCCCGCCGGGCATCGGGGCCGCGCCTCGGCGGACGCTGCCGGGGCGGAAAGCGGCGGTGCTGTCGGACGGCGGCCCTACGCGAGCGTCTGCGCGGCGGCCGTGCGCCCACGCCGATGGCCCGCCGGGGGCTCACAGCGGCGCGGGGGCTGCGCTCGCCGTCCCTGCCTCCTCCGCGGCGCCCCGCATCGCTCCCGGCGCGGTTCCCGGCGGCTGCTGTCGGGGCTGCGGGCGCGGCTCGGGGCGCACTGCCGCGCCGCCCCGCTGCCCGCCTCCTTTAGCGGGGGCTCGGCCGGCCCCGGGCGCGGCGGCGGCGGCGGCGGCGGGGCGGGGGCGGGGCGGCTGCCGGCCCTGCCCACCGCGCCCGCCCTGCCGCCAACTTCGGGCTCGCCCGGCTCCCCGCTCCTCTTCTTCTGTTTCCCCTCTTCTCCTTTCCCCCTCTCTTTTTCCTTTCCATTCTTCTTTTCCCTCTTTCCTCTTCTTTATCTTTTCCCTTTTCCTCTTCTTTACTTCTCTTTCCTTTCTCTTTTCCTTTCATTTTACTTTTCCCTTTTGTTTACCCTTTTTCCTCTCCTCTTTCTTCTCCCTCCTTTTCTCCCTTTTGCTTTCCTTTTTTGCGTCTCATTTTTTCTCTTCTTTTTTTCCTTTTCTTTCTTACTGTCCTTTCTCCTTTGTTTTTTTCCTTTCTATTTTACGTTCTATTTTTATTTTTAATTGTAATTAATTTTTCTACATTTGATTTCTTTTTCCTTTACTTTCTCGTTTCCTTTCCTTTTTCATTTTCTCTCTCCTTCTCTTTTTCTTTCCCCTCTCTCATTTAATTCCTGTTTTCCCCATCATTTTGACTATCCGTATGGCTCCTTTTCTTCCTTTTCTTTCTTCTCTTTTTTCTCTTTCTTTCTTTTATTTCTTTCTTTTCTTTCTTTCTTTTCTTTCTTTCTTTTCTTTCTTTCTTTTCTTTCTTTCTTTCTTCCTTTCTTTCTTCCTTTCTTTCTTCCTTCCTTTCTTCCTTCCTTCCTTCCTTCCTTCCTTCCTTCCTTCCTTCCTTCCTTCCTTCCTTCCTTCCTTCCTTCCTTCCTTCCTTCCTTCCTTCCTTCCTTCCTTCCTTCCTTCCTTCCTTCCTTCCTTCCTTCCTCCCTTCTTTTTCTTTCTTTCTCTCTCTCTTTCTCCCACTCTTTTTCCTTTTCTCTCTCTCTCTCCTTCTCCCTCTCTTTCTCCCTCTCTTTTTCCTTTTCTCTCTCCCTCTCTTTCTCACGCTCTGTCTTGGGAGCGACTCCAGAGAGCAGAGCCGCTCGAGTCCCGGTCGGGCCGGGCCTGCCCCGGTGTTTCCTTGGGATGCAGGAGGTGTGAACTGACTCGGCCCTTCCCGCACGCCTCTGGGCCGTGTGGATGCTCTCTGTCCCCGCTGGAACCGGGTGTTGGTGCCGCCGGGCCCGGTGCTGTACCCCCGCAGCCCCCGGTAACAGCGAGCCCCTGGACACTCGTGCCCGGCACCCCCGGCTGCTCACGGCAATTCCCGTAGCCTAAGGCTGCGAGGGAAAAAAAAAATCCTGTTTGTCCCCTAAAGAGCATTCCACAGCAGAGCGATGCAAAATCACCCTGAACAATTTTTACCCTGCGCTGTCTGTGCCCGTGTGTTGTACCTGTGGGGAACTCTATTTTCCTCGAGAATGGAAAAACGGGAGGATGTGAAAATTAATTTTGTTTTAATTACGAATCTTAGCTAAAGCGGAGGCACGTTGGTCCTCTACCTGCAACGATGTTTCCTTCTATTTCTAATTAATCCCTTGTTGCTCTGAATTGTTTTAGTTTGAATTATAAATCTGCTGAATACACTTGGAGAAAGGGCGCGTAGGATCTTGCCTCGCATTAACTTTGGCGCAGCCACACGAAGGGCACCTCCGGGAAGCTCGAATTAAACCTCCGAGTCTGAATTTTTTTTTTCTTTGTCCTCTTGTCACTTCGCAAATATTCTAAAAGAAAAACCAAGAAAAGTGCTTTCCGGCTGGTCGCAGAGGAGCCAGCGAGCGCTCGGCCGCGGCAGCCCCGCACGGCCGGCCCCGCAGCCCCGGCGGCGCCCAGGCTCAGCTCCGGCAGCGGCCGCGGAGAGGGGGGAGCCGCCTCTCAAAGAGACCCATTTGCATTTGAATCGGGGGGGAGAGAAATGCTAAACCGCTTTTGTAAGTCCTGAGGCAGGCGCGGAGCGGCCCCGCTGCGCGTCCAGCACCCAAGGGAGCCTCTTTTCCTCCCTCCTGCAGAGGAGACGGTGCGGGGGCAGGGGCAGTCCCCGGCCCGGACTCGCTGCCTCCCTCCTCGCAGCGCCCCAAGGGAGCTCTGCCAGGGCCGGGCACCGGCAGCTCCGGCCGCGGCTCTGCGCTGGCAAAGCGGGGGGAGCGGGCCCTGAGCCCGCAGCGCGGTCCTGCCGCGCTCGGTCCGACGGCACCGGCGGTACCGGCCCTTCCCCTCGCCCCGCGCCTCCTGCCCGGCCCGGCCGGGAGCTCGCCGCCCGGCACCTCTCGGCTTGTTCTCTAGCGGAAGCAAAACAAAACAATCCCTCCAGCACAAGAGCTTTCCCTCCTTTGCTACTGTAAGAAGGTGACAGCATATTGAAAAAAACGAGCGTTTATTTGGGGGTCTCCTCGTGTAACTTCTTCCCTAAAGAGAGCATCGCAGGCGGGATGGCGCCCATAGGGCTGCCCCTGCGTGAGAAACGGATTCAAAAGCAGACACCAGAATTACCTTCTCTCTGTCTTTAACAACCGAAATATTCCAAAATATTAATATTGGGTTCCTTTTCCATACTCAGCTTCTGTTTTCCCTAAGCTAGGGCAGTCAGTCCCTAAACTAAAGTAGTGAGGCAAAGTAACTCGGGAGGCAGCCGGGGCTGGGCTGCGCCGCTCAGCAGCTGAGCAGCGGGTGGGGAACGCCGTGAGCCCCGCGGGCAGCGGTGGGGGTGAAAGCCACCCCAGCAACAAACTCCACTGACGGGGCGAGCAGGCGGCGGTCTGGAAGCGCCGCGGCCGAAGCAGACGAAGTAGACTGCTCCTTGAGCAGACGGGGTTACTGAGCGGACCCGCTGCAGCCGGGGCTGCTCACCAGTACCCGGCTGCATTTCACCACTTCCACGGCGTCTCGTCGTTAGCGCTTCGCCACTTCAAACAGAGCAGCACCAAGTCCAGTAATGAAAGAGAGAAGAGCCGCCAGGGCGAGCGCGGGGCGCGGGCGGAGCGGAGGAGCGAGGGGAGGCAAAGCGGCGAGAGGAGAGCGGCTCCCGCAGCATCCCATCGGGGCCCGGGGAAGCAGCCCGCAGAGCCCCGGGGACGGCAGGGCAGCAGGGACAGTGGGGTCCCGGGCTGCGAGGGGCGGGGGCTGCGGGCAGGGAGGGGCTGAGCTGCCATGGGGAGCCCGGCCTCCCCGGGAGGAAGTGAAGAAGACGTGTGAATGAATTCACAGGTACACAGGAGAAGCGTTGTCATAAAAAAAAAAAAAAAAAAAAGAAAAAAAAAAAAAAGAAAAAAAAAAAACCAAAAAGATAGAAAAATTTTTAAAAAGCTGTTTTGCTCGTTCGAAGCATAGGAAGTACGAGTGCTGGAGCAGCTATGCCTCCAAAATTCACTTTCACCAGAATGGTCCCAGCGTATCTGAAAGGGAAAAAAATACCCCAATCAAACCATAAGGACATCTAAAATTAAAAGGTCGAACGTGCTTTGGCATTGCAGGGTCAGATGTTCTTCAAGCTGACGAGACAGAGCCCGCAGTGCAGCTTCGTGCTGCCCTCGAGGGAAGGGCTGCTCTGCCCCACAGAGCTCTTCCAGCCCCCAACAGCAGAGACAGTGAATCCCACCTTGCCCGGCTTTTCCCCTAATAAGTCATCGTGTCTGTGAGAGGAGCCTGTCTGAACTAAATGAAGCAGTCGCTTTATTTAGCAAATAAAATATTTTGCCACTACCATATGTTCCTCATTGGAAGCGGGCAGCCCGTTACTTTCCTAAAGTGGTGGATAGGTATGTAGACACCTTTTTGTTGTAGCAGCACTGTAAAGCCATTGAATCATTTGTTGTCTGCCCTACATCGTGGGAAGGAGCTGAGCCAGGAAAGCATAATGTTCTTCTGGGCGCTAATTCGAACTCTTAATCAAGATCTGATTACCAAAAAGGAAGACAGAGCATAAAAACGCTATAAAAATTGAATTTTTTTTTCTATCTTGGCCATAACTCACCCCACAAATGTGTCCATTATGACATTCACTCCAGCAGGGAAATTGTGATGTTGTTGCAAGATTCCCTACAGCAGAGCTGCTGCCAATGATGATGAATAATCTCGGTCCATATGCTAGCTCTATACATCTCTACAGTACCAGCCTGCTCTCATCCTCTTTCTGCTTCCTCAAAAACACGGGATATTTGAAGAACAGTAAAAGTTAATTAAAAATAGTTAATAGGTTAATCAGACTTGGTCTTATATTTATCTAATGCAGAGCACTGATTCTTTAGTGATGTAGCCTGAGGCATTACCACGAGCCAAGAAAATGAATCAGACATTTAATAGAGATGTGGAAACGGAAATTTCTTGTAAGACTACAAAATAAGACGCCAATAATACACTAAAATATAATAAATTTATCATTAAAATTCAACGCATGAAATGCCATCCTGTGTCCTCTTGGTAGGTGATAAACTGAGACAAAGCTGGCCAGAAAAATTTTCAGGAGACGGTCCTTTGGGTACATCTCACCTCCTTTTTAGCATTCGTGTTCCAGAGTGTCGTCTGCCCGCAGACCTCTGGTGACGGCTTAGGTCAGAGGCGTCACTTAGCGGGAGATCCCACTGCGGACTCCCTGGGCTGCTCTTCAGAGTGCCAAGGACCACGGAACGCTGCCAGCTCTCTCTGGGGGTGTGCTGGCCTCGCCCCAGGACTGGCACCGCTCTGGGGTACTTACTTGTGACCGCGCAGGAATGGTTTGCGCGGGGAGCGGCTTTCCCTCTCCGCCGGCGGCGGCTGCTGCGGGCTCTGCCTTCCCCGGGGCTGCCCGTCCCTGCCGAGGACACGCTCTCGTCCTGCGCTGCGCTCCGCGCCTTCTGCCCCAACTTCTCTTTGCATTTACACTGAAGCGTATCCAGAGTAACTGGGAGCGGAGGCTGAGACTGAGTGGGAACAGGACACGGTCATTGCCTTTTAAAAACAGCTGCGAAGAGGAGGGTGTTGTAGGCTGCTGCCTGCACTCACCTCTGTTACCACTTCAATATTTCTTTTGCTTTTCTTAAGTGAAATGCTCAAGCATTTTCCGTATTCTCAGGAAGGCAAAATATTTTTCTCGTTTCTGCAACATTGAGAATATTTGCTGCTGAAACGGAGTAGTTACTTTTACTTTTGATTTGTGATCGTTGGTTCAGCCTGACCCCTGCTGGGGGAAGCTAGGAGGAGAGGATCACAAGTGCAGGGAGTCCCTCCAGAATCCACAGGTTCACCCGAGAGCATTCCTGGCGCAGTCCTGTTCCGAGACCCATTCCCAGCCCGGGCCCATGCCCTGCTCAGGCTCTGCCCACGCTGCACGCTCCCCTCTGGGCAATACAAGCCTTGCCTGAAGTTTGTCCAGCTTCCACCTCCAGAACCTGTCACCACCTGCACTATTACACTGTGCTGTAGAAACACCACATACCGATTTAATATGGTCACAGGGGTGTCCTGCAGGTGCACCCACCTCTCTGCTGGCATCCTGGCTCCAAAGCCTTGCCAGCAACAGCCTTGTGGCATTACTGATTACCAGCCCTCCGTCTATCCTAATTAGTGCTCAACAGATTTCTCAACATTCCCATATTTGTGTTTTCCCGTGTGGTGCTCCTAAACACTGCAGCCAGCACAGATGTGCCCGTGATGTGACCTGGCACTCAGACAAGGCTTTTCCCTCTAACTTGCTAAGGACCAAAGTCCTTGTGGTAGGCATGGCCCTTCTCTCCATCTGGGAGCAGCAGCAATGGGACTGCTGCTGCCTCTGCACACCTCAGTCTGTGGTGTGATGGCTGGTGGGAGGCCTCCTTCATTTCCTGTTGGGAATTCTGTGGGGACTGGATGCATGTAGCTGATCAGCCCCAAGCAAAGAAACTATTTTGGAAACCTGCTGCAAACAGTGATGCCAAAGTGTACCTGACATAGGCCAGGTGTGCAATAGCAGGGGCAAGAAACACTGGTGCTCCATCTCCTTCATTCATCTTTGCCTAAGGGCTGTGAAGGTTCCACTCCTCCAAAGTTACCTTCCTTTTCCCTTCCATTGAACCTTGCTGCACAGAAGCTTCCCACTCTGCAGTGTGTGTGCATGCGAGATGTGGATAAAGACATCAGTTTAAATCCAACAGAAGTTCACACATCATCCCCCAACCCTGGCTGACCAGTTGAACCTCCCAAGCACTTGCAGGACAGTGAGTGCCCCCACAACTGTTGGATATGGATCCAGGCACTGCCCTGGCATCCAAGTGATGGATTTCTTGATGTGGATAACCACATATACTCTATGGCTAAAACTAATGTCAGGCTTTACTTAGGTTCCATATTAGCAGCAAAAATGTATGGAAATCTAATTGGCAAAGCTGGACCTTTTATGCAGTTTCTTTCACTCTGTGAGACAAATATATGTACACTAGGCCATCGCTGCTATTGATCTTTAAGCAGCCCCACCACGGAAATCAGCAGTGAGAGCTCTGCTTAGGAGCTGTTGGCAAGGAGTGGTCCAGTGTCAGGGAACTGAAAATCATTAAACTGATGATCTAAATGGGGGTGGGAGGGGGAAAGCAGTGCGACGGCTATCATTATGTGCGTAATTTTATGATTCTTAGAAAATCATATTTCAGCATTTTCCATCACATCAAAGGCTGGCAGGGTCGCATTGATTAGCAGATTCAGCCCAAAGGATGGAGAAAACCACTGATAGCGATACGCTTCGCACCGCGACTTTGTTTAAGAAAAGATCTTGCTTTTTCAGTTTCAGTGTAAGCGAAACGAGCCGAGGAGCACCGGCGGTGTCGGCAGCGCCGGGAGCGGGGCTGGGTCGCGGCGCGGCGCGGGGAGCGCCCGGCGGTCCTGGGGCGGGAGCCGTGCCCGCTCCGGCAGCTCCACCTAGCGCCCGCCGGCCGCTGGAAACCGCGGCGAGGTGCGAACCTCTTCGTGCAGTCAGGGTGCGTCCGCCTGCCCCGTGCCAGGGGTGGCTGTTGTGCAGCGATGGAAGGGGCGAGAGCGTCTCCCTGGGTGGGTCAGGGCTGGAGCTTCCACTGTTGCTTTTGGCGCGCAGAATTCCTGCCTTTGGAACGGAACAGCCTGGCAGTACACCGAGCAGCAGGAAAGAGTTACTTCCCTCCCCTCCCTCCGAGGGTCGGTGCCATCCAGCCCGGCAAACTCCGGCTCACCGGCCCCGGCAGCAGCCCGGGGGTTTGTTGGGGGTAATTGTGAGCGCTGTGTGCTACGGACTGAGGGGATGTGGCGGCTTCTGTCAGGCTCCCCCCCCTTCTCTGGCAGAGAGGATGAAGTGCTGCACACGACAGGGGCAGCAGGCTCACAGCTGGGGATGACCCTGGGCAGGGGAGCACAGGATGGCTGGGTCTGCTCTCCAGAGGTGTGAAGGAGCTGCTGAGGAATCAGGAAAACCGCTGGTCAGATTTTTCTGTAAGAAGCTGAATCCTTAGGGGAACTGGTCAGTGTTTTAGGGTTTTTCCCCGCCTTGCTTTTCCCTCTCTAGTGAAGGATCAGAAATGTAGACCGCTAAAAAGCCTGCATCCAGAAGGGGCAATTTCCCACTGTGAGAGTTTGAATCCCAGTTCTTGCCTCAGTTTGCAGTGGCAATGTCAAGAACTGGGATAGAGCATACTACTGTTTCTTGCCCAACAGAGGAAACTGTCATTTTTCTACTTGTTTCTCAGCCCCCTCTATCAGCTCCTGCTCTGATTACCTTCACACTTTCCTTTTCATCTCTCACAACCAGTGATGTTGAGTCATGTTGTGCAGCTTGCATGAGCCTCTAGTGGCACTGGGGACAGGACAGCAGGGAATTCTTGGCTGTAATAAGATACCCAGGTAATTTCTTCCTGTACTATGTTTGGCTATGTGACATGAGGGCATGAAGAATGCTGTTCAGAGAGCACCTTGCTGGTACAACAGCTGGCTAAAACTGAGTCTTCTTGTGCTGGCAAACAGGGAATTTCTTTAGTTTGCAATTACATGAAAAAAATTACTTGGATCAGAGAGTGAGTGAGCCTGAAGATATGGTTCTGGACTTCTTTCTCTTGCTTTGGCTTTACACTGCGGACTTTAGGTAAGCAGAAACTTGTCTGGCACAACAACAGGAGCAGTAGAAAGCCCCTTGCTATTGTTGCTTTCCATTCCCATTTTGAGTCCTGCTCTTCTGGCAGTAGCTGACTGAGGACCAGCCAGTTTGGTCACAGCCCCCAAAAGAGCTAAAAATGCTAAAAAGTGGAACTGATTCCTCTTTTGAGCAACTAGAACCCATTCCTCCTGGTGTTACAGACCCCTCCTTCTTTGTGATCAAGGCAGACAGCCAGCTGGGGGGCTTGGGGGACCGGCAACACAGATGGAGCCCGGATGCCTTTGCCCACTTAGCACACAGAGCAAGTCTCTAGAAGAAGCTTTCCAGGATCAAATGCTTTCCCAATAAATCTGGCGTTTTAGGGTAAGAAAAAGAGGAATAAGAAGAATTTCCTGGGAGCTGCTTCTGCATGTGCTGGTGACTTAGGGAGAAGAAAAGTGATATCAGAAATGAGAGTGCTGTGGCATATATCCAAAAGTCACTGGTCAAGATTTATTGAGAGGTTTTCAACCACAAACCCGGAAACACAGAGAACAAAAGAAAATAGGCCATAAGTCTCCATCTTTTGAAGCTCACTTTGTCTTGACTCTTCAACTACAGGGAAGATGCTTCTCTCAACAGGTATCCCCCCTAGTAAAAACCTCAGGATCTCGTGTAACACAGTTCCAGTGCACAGGGTTTGGAAAAAGATGGAAAAGATGTATAACCAGCTGGTAATTTCTAGGGTATTTTTACAGCTATACCACTGGAAGGTAACTTTCAGAAAATGCTCCTAAGTGAATATGTAGGAAGACCTTTGTAAAGTACAAGATGTACTTCAGCCTGAAGACTACCACAGCAAAGTGGCAGCAAACCAAGACTTTACAGGGCAACCTTTGCAGATCGTGACTGTAATACTTGGCTTAATTGTATCCTGTCGGCTGCTCACCACTTATAAAATACACTCTGAGTGGGCCATAATGCTCCTCCTGTCCCTTGAGATAAGATAGTTAGATGGTATTGCTGGCAAAACAGAGTGATATTTCATAAACTGCTAAAAATCAATGGTGATATGCCTGATCATACCTTAGATGAACTTTTCTCATGAACTGAAATGTAATAGAGTAGGTAACCCAGGAACTCAATTAAATGAAATTATATAAAACATATTGAAAGCAACACAAAGAGGAGGGGAGCAAATCCAGTGACAGAGAGCACAGACAAGTGCAAGCTGTGCTCCGTGCACCACAAATCCAGTAAACAGTAAATGCCTCCTGTGGAAGTTACTCTAACCTGAGATT
Source organism: Calcarius lapponicus (assembly GCA_039654755.1). Taxonomy (NCBI): domain Eukaryota; kingdom Metazoa; phylum Chordata; class Aves; order Passeriformes; family Fringillidae; genus Calcarius; species Calcarius lapponicus. Next base: position 45,596,336 of record CM077466.1, read on the forward strand.
GGGAGATATTGCTGAAACTGTCAAAGAGCTTTTGCCTCTGCCTAGGATGGCAACATTCCCACAGATGGGACCAGGGCTCAGCCTCATATTTGGCCTGTGGGGGAGCACGTGAGTGTTGCCAGATGATAAAATGGGGATTGCTCTTGGTGTGGTAGGAAAGCACTTTCCCTGAGAGTCTGTCCATCAGAGAGAGTTGTGGTCTGCTCAGTTGCACAGGAAAAGCCAGAGCAACCTGGGATTGAAGAGGGCAGTGAAGTTTGGGCACAAACATGGCTGCCTTGATGTCATACAGAAGGGATTATCTCTTGCAGCTGGCTGTAAATTGCAGGCAGTTGTGGTGTTAAGGCTGGTGCCAACCATATATGTGTTAACAGAAATGGTCTCCACCTCCAGGGAAACCACTGGGAAGTGGCACTGGGCACAATCATTTTGCTTGGCCAAGTTTCTCCTGACAAGGAGGTGTTGCCAGACAGAGTGATGGGAGCTGTGTAGGAGGCACTCACTCTCCTCTTCCTCCTGCCCCTCCTGCTGCAGGCTGTGCGTTAGGGCTCCCGACCTTGTCCTGTGAGGGATGAGGTGTCCCAGCACCCCCTGAGTCTCCCCCAGGCTGGCACCTGAAGGTGCTGGGGAGCTGCTGTGCGTGGGGTCACCTGAAAGAGCTGTCGTGGATCCACTGAGCCCTTTTAAAAAGCATCTTACGCAACTTTTTGAACAATGGTTTGCTCTTCAGTCCTGCCCAAGGCACTCAGAGGGTAAGCTAGTTTCTCCAAATACTTTAGACTGAATTTGTTGGGGGACAGCTGATTCTGCCAGTTCTACATTTTGTGGGACTTGACTAGAATCCAGCCAGCTCCTCTATTTTCTCTGGCAGCCACCTGTGTTTGACAGAGTGGTGCCATTTGTCCCTTTAAACAATCCAGTGGTTACCCCTTTAGCCTTTCCCAGTTGGAATTGTAAACATATAATCCTTACCTCTGCCAAGTCTGTTTCCTCATCAGACTTGTCTCCACCTTTTGCCGTGCCCACATCTCCTTTCACAAAGAAGAGTTGCAAGTTATGGCATTCCAAAAGGAGGTTTGTATGACAAGAAAGAATCTGCATGGGTAATATAACACATAGTGCACGTGCGATTGCACAAGGAGGGTGTGTTGCAATTTCATGGCATGTTCAGACAGCCTCAACAAGCTCAAGAGTTAATTTCATGTCCAATGCAGCTTGCCAAGCACCCACCACAAATGCACAAATAAACCCTGTTGTGTTTCTTTTCTTTTCTTTTTTTTTTTTTTTTTCTTTTTTTTTTTTTTTTTTTTTGGAAGAAGTATGACCATCCTTGGGATTATGATAGGAATAAAGGAAAAAGAATAACTCAGTAGCTGTGCAATACTCAGTCACTTGGACCAAACAGAAGGTGACAGCTGCCTAGGGCAAAGGTTCCTGCTGCCAGAGTTTTCACAGTGGTCACTAGATTATGTTCCTCAGACTCTGGTGCAGAACTTGGAAATAATGAGGTCAGTTTGTTTTGTTGCTTTGTTTTTTCTGGCATACAAGTGGCCTATTTTATAAAGTTCAAATGTACAACTAATAAGCAAATAGTCGACCACAAATGCCACAGACGACGAGGTTTTTATGCCAGACTAGCAAATGAAAACAGATTACACGACATATTAACTAAACACAAAAGAACAATTCAGTGCTGTCAGTAGATTTAAATTACTAAAATATAGATATGTATGCTCTCTTCAGGATGCCTTGGCAAAGTATCACTGGCTTTTGACCCCGGTTAAACCCAGTAAGACAGTATTACAGCTCATGCTCTATTCATTTAAAGGGGGGGAAAGCAGCCTCTTTATTGACTCATACAAGCCCATATTTCAGTGCAGCTTTCCCTTTTTCTAGCATCTGAGTCTAGAGCCTAGAGCTGGAGGAGGATTCATCCCAGAGTGCCCAGGTTGTGCAATAACGAGCTTCTGACCTGGAATTTCAGCTTTAAACATATCCTGAACACCTGGGCTCCCATGCACTGTCTCAAGGCAGCACCAGGCAGTGTTTTGTAGCTCTTGGTTTCGTCAGGGGAGCACAGGGTATTAATAGCTAGGCTTGTGCTTTGGAGAGCAATCATACAGCCTGATTGAGGCTGTTGTATCGCTGTTTACTCTGCTTCTTTCTGACTTGGGGTTATCCTCTTTAAAATTATTTAGGGATGCAAAAAAATTATAAATTGATTGAAAGCAGCACATTACAATATTGTTCGTAATTGATATTATTTAAGAGGATACTGAACTGTTGCTGACAAGGCCTGACATTGCTATCTGTGCTGACCAGTAGGTATCAACATTTTCCACTTGTCTTACTTCTGTGCATTAGTAGGAATCCATTAAAAAGAAATCCCAGACCCTGCAAACCACTTCTGTTTCTGAGACTGCTGGCAATAGGGATCCTCAGTGTTACAACTGCAGACGTGCCTTTCTTTCCAACACATGTTTTGAGACAGATACTTTCGGTTCTCCAAGTTCTGAGCAGACAGGGAACCAGTACCTTCCATTTCCTTCTGCTGCTGCAGCCATGCAGCAGCTCCACTCTGCCTCTTCACCATGCAAGGGGCTTACTGCTGCTCAGGGGAGACAGCAGCAGCTCCATGCCGGCTGCCTCTCCAGGAGCCTGGATGCAGCTTGTGTAAGGGCTTATATAACTCTTTTTTAATGTCAGGGCTCCGGTTTTGCGTCTGCCTGCAGAGAACGCCTCCTTTTGTACGCAGGTCGAGGCACAGAGCAGAGGCAGCTCCGGGCTCAGCCTGCAGCAGACGAGGCAGATCTGTCTGCTGTGGATAACCAGAGTGCAGGGCAGGGGGCAGCACAGCCGGGCAGGTGATGTGTCCTAGCTTGGGGCAGATGGGGGAAGTGCAAGGATGTGCTTGTTAGAAGCTTCCCTGTGCTGCAGATAATGTTGAGTCGGTAGATGAGGTTTGGGTTGTTTACTGGCAGCTTTGAGCCACTAAATTCGTGTGGGAATACAAGGCAACACAGAGCAGCAGAAACCTCTGAGGTCTCGCACATCAAGACACTGAAATCCATCCAGGAGAGGTGATCATATTTGAATATCAGGAGAGTCGTCAGCTGACGTGCTAATCCCTCTGTCCTGGGAGCACATGGAAGTTTCTGCCACACATTGTGAAACCATGCCTAGTCACAACATTTGGAGAAGTGATGTTACATTCCAGCCAGGGTAGTTACTTGCCCCAAAGGAACCTGAGTAACAGGGTGTTGACTTGGAAAATTCCCATCCGACCAGTCTAACCAGGTACTAGGCTCCCATGGCTGCAAGGTGTTGCAGCTGAGAAGCAGGACAACCACACTCCCATGATCTGCTTCATCCATAAGCCCCCTGCCCCACAACTCTTCTGGGAGCCCCTTGCCTCTTTCCTCTGAGGTGGAGAGGCTTGAAATGCTTTGCTGTGATACAACTGTTTTTGCTGTCCCTTCTTGCGCTTCTGAGCACTCCGTAGGTGAAAAGGTGGATGACAGGAGCAGGAGCACTCATCTGGGAGAGAGGAGTGAAGCTAGGGCTGGGTTCCTGCCTGATCCTGCTGGGGCCTAGTCCTTGTTTTTAATTTTCTCTCTCCCAGTGGCCCTGCCCAGAAGACTTCACCCCTCACCCCACTGTCACCAGTTGTTCATTGCTTGCTGTACACTGACTTTTCTTCTTGAATTTGCCTTGCCTCTGCTCATTAATATGCATTGAGTACTTCGTCTTTTCCTTCTTTGACATTATTGCTACTTTTTTCCAACACATCATTTGCTAAACAAATATTTTTCTCCTCTCAGCTTTTCTAAAAAAATTATCTTTCCCTTCGCTGTTTAGGTTAAGGATGGAGCACAGATGTAGAAGAAATGGAGGTCCTTACTCTTCTCCTAGATGGGATGTAAAGATCTGCCTAATGATCTTTATGCAGGTATTGAAGGATAGTCTCTGTCTCATTGACCACAGGAAGGTTTTTTTTCTGTGGCAAAAGAAATCTAGTCATTCTAGCCCTATATTTCTCACTTCAGGTTTACCAGGAAGGGCTGTGACAAGGCATGAACTTGTTCAGCTAGACCCAGCTGCTCCCCGGTGCAAACAGGGCAGTTGGTGTCCACCCCAATCCAGGCTGCTGACGAACACGTGGGACCTGCATGCTGGGGGAACCAGCCCGGCTGTCTGCTCCACGTGCTGCAGCAACCAGGGCCAGTGAAGGGGTGGGGAGCAGACAAACCACTTCTTATTCTCTCTGCACAGAGAAAAGAAACGTTTATGCTTTCCCCCCTGACAGCTCCTCCCATCTGCAGGGCCAACAGGCTAAACACACTTGAAGTAAGGGAAACTGGTTTCTTCTGAGAGCTTTGCTGGAGGAACACTCACAAGGGAAAACTCAATAGGGGAAATATTGAAAAAGGAGAGAGTGGAAAGGACGCTTCATTACTCATTGAGGTCCCCTCTGCTCACCTTGTATGGTTTAGGGTTCTGACCTGCTGGGGATCTTTTTCCCACTCTCTCATATTCTGAGCAAGGAGAGCTGAAATTTTCCAACTCAATTTACCCCATAATATTTCACTTATGGAGAAATACATCAAAATTATACTTAGAAAGAGTAAAGTGTTGGAGAGGCCTGGCCATATGGCTGTATCACTGACCTTCAGTGGGCTGCTGCTTTCACCTTTCACATTATCTTACCAAGGGACACAACGCCAGAAACTGCTTCTGTGGCCTGTCTGGCCTAGCTGTGGGTCTCTGCTTTGCCTTGTGCTGGACCAGCCCTTCTCTTAGCACATTTTTGCAGTTTTTTTGGGGATGCTGCACACATACTACCCCCTGAGACTGTCAGCAGTGCACAGGTAAAATCTTTCACATAAATGGCTGTTTCTCTGAAATACTGGGGTGTCCCCACTTCCTGGCAGAAAGACTGGAATTGTTTTACTAATGTCATAATCCATGTCCACCCACAGCATCAGTTCTGAACCATGGTGTTTACATTAAAAACATACCAAGCATACTTTTGGAGGGACATAATAATAATCTTGTTTATGTAATAAAGCTGAAAAAAATGAAACAAAACCAGCTAAGGTTGGTGAAGCCAGTCACCATACGGATAATATAAATGACAGCAGGAGTGGCTCGACACTGCTTCACAAGAGGTGCTGGCCCTGTGTTGGCAGGCACAGGGAGCCAGTGTGTGGACATTGAAGTGGCATCTAGACTGCATGCCGGAATGCTGCCGGGCAGCCTGCTGTTGCCATGGCCAGGCCGAGAGTGGCCATACAAAAACGGTGGAGTGGCACAAGCACCGATGCAGGGCGCTGCGGGAATTCGGCGCGTGTAGCTGGCCTTGCAGAGCGCTTTTCTCGACTGTGAGCTCCTAGGCTGGTGTGTTTCGTTTCTGTGCACTCTGGCGGCGCCACACTTGGCAGGGCACATGGCACGGTGGGGCAGGGACGAGCCAAGCACCACACCTGTCTCCATAAATGGACGCAGAGCAGGTGGGCACGAGTATCCCAGAAGGAAACAAAGCACCCTCCAGAAACCCGCGCGGGCTGCAGCACGGGCGCCCGCGGGCGCTGATGCGAAGTCGCCCCCGGGGCTGCCTGGAGATGCCTGTGCCAGGCTCCCGGGGGATTCCAGCGGCGGGCTGCGGGCACGCAGCGTCCCGCGGCCATTCTGGCATCCAGGAGAGAACAACCTGGAGCTCCACGCCTGGGTCAGGCGCTCTGCGGGTGCCCCCCGCCGCAGCCGGCCATGGCGCGCCCCGGGCCGGGAGCCCCGCGGGCCGGGCCGGTCTCTGCCCGCCCTGGGGGCGGTGCCGGCGGCGGGGGCGGAGCGCCGGGCGCACCTGAGCGAGCGACGCCGCCCGCCCGCTCCGCCCCAGCCGCGGCCGCGGGGACGCGGGCGCTTCTCCGCTCCGGGGCGCCGGGTTCGGCTGCGGCCCCGAGCTGCGGCGGCGTCCGCAGCTGGAGCGCCGCCTCCCCGGTGGTGGGGCCAGCGCCGCGTTCCGAACAGGAGGAGGAGGAAGGAGAGCCGGCGGGCGGGCGGGCTCCGCGGCGCGGCCTCCGCGCCCTCCCCGTCCCGATCGCGGCCCCGCCTGCGCCCGCTGCCCCCGGGTGGGCGCTGCGCTCCCGCGGCGCGATGTCGGCGCGGCGGCGGCGGAGGGCAGCCACGGAGCCGGAGGAGGAAGAGGAGGAGGAGGAGGAGGAGGCGGGTAGCGACAAGGTGAGAACGCGCGGGGGCGGTGGCGGCTTTTGGGGCAGGGGCAGCGCTGCCTCCCGGCGCGGGCCCGGACGCGCCGCCCGAGGGGCTCCGCGCTGCGCTCCCGGCCCCGGCGCAGGGACCCTGCCGGTGCCTCCGGCTGTACCGCGACCGCGCTCTCGGGTGGCGGGAGTAGAGAGAGGGCCGGGTGCCGAGTTAGGGGTTGTGTGCCCACGCGTGTTTTACCCCACTGCCCTTCCCCCGTGGCGAGACCGAAATGGGAGCGGCCAGGCTCTCTCGGGGCCCGCAGCGAAAGCTCAGCGCCGTAGCTGCGTGTCGTGTCTCACCTCTCGACGAGGGAGCTGAGGTGTGACCCCAGCCGCTGCTGAGCGCCACCCGGCCGCTCCCTCACACCCCTCGTTCCCCCCTGCCCGGCGGGATGGGGAGGAGAGTTGGGGGGAAAAGGTAAAACCAGTTGGTTGAGATAAGAACAGTTTCAATAATTGAAATGAAATAGTAGCATTAATGAAGAGGGAGATGACAAAAAAGCATACAAAACCCAAGGAAGTGCAAGTGGTGCAGAATACAATTGCTTCACCACCCGCCCAACAGCGGGCAGCAAGCAGCCTTTCTCAGCCAATACCCCCCAGGAGAGCCTTTGGCCGGGTCAGATCAACTGTTCTGCCCCCCCGGCTTCTTGTGTGTTTCCTCACTGGCAGAGCACGGGAAACAGGAAAGTCCTTGACTTGGGCTAAGCGGTGCTCAGTGAAGCCAACACATCAGTGTATTATCAACATTATTCTCCTGCTAAATCCAAAACACAGCACTGTAGCAGCTACTAGGGACAAAATTAACTCTATCCCAGAGAAAACTGGGACACTAGCCCAGGCCAAGAGCACGCTTCAGTGTGGTTGGGCCAGTCCGGTAGCACTGGAGCTAACTCAGAACAGTGATCTGCTCCATTTAAAGGCTGTGTCAGCATTTCCTCAGCAACTCTTTCTGCTTTATGGCCTGTTAAGTGATAGGCATTCACCTCTGGCCTGGAAAGGACTTACAGTATGACATTTCTGCTAAGGCAAGAGGTTTTTGAAATACTAAGTCTATGCATCAGGTTCATTACAGTGGCAAAACAGCCACAGTGCTGTTCTTTTGTTTGCTGTGGAGTTAAGGCTTATCTCTACAAAAGCTAGGCACATCACCACATTACAGTTGCTAATTGTCTGAATAAAATGAAAGAGAAGGTCTCATTTGGGTAACTGGAATTGAAGTTTAGGAAAAAGCTTTCTGATGGCTAAAATGAGGTGGCAATACGTGTGTTTTTACTTGAATCAGTAGCTGCTTAAACTTGCATGGATGTCGATGTTGCAGAGTGTGTAGTCTGCCTTAGGCATTGTGGCAAGGAACTGGAAAGCGAAACTCAAGACTTTTTATTCCATGGTTTGGTTGCTTTAATTCAAAGCCAATGAATTTGCAAATTTGTAGTGCTGTGCTACATTGAGAGCTGTGATCACATAAGATAGTGTTTAGACTGTAGCTGTGCACATTATTTCTCTGTAGATGAGAATTAAATTTAAGCATGATTTCTCATCACAGTGTTCTCCAAGAGCTGGGTTTTTTCTGTGGAGATACTCTGGTTTGCTTTATTTTGCAGAGTAAGTTTATTTCTGAGGTGTGCAGTGAGCTGCCTTCAAAGAATTCTTGCCATTCAAAGCCTCTGCTACCCAGACCTCCAAAGGGTGCCTCTAGTCTTGGTTTACCTGTGTGATTTTCAGAGTGGAAATGCTGTTCTTACTTACAGGCCTACTGTGGTTTTACTCCAGCTACTCAACAGCTTAGTGTTTCATGATGATGTTGAGCAGACAGGAGGCTGGTGCTGTGTATGCAGCCAGGATGCTGGTTACAGGAGATAGATTTCAATGTGCATACATTTGTGTTCACTTGAACAACAGATAGGGAAAGCCTTTTCCCCTGCACAAGAGACTTTCTCATGGGTTATTTGTGGGACCCTCTCTGTTCCCACTGGAGTTGTTGAACCTATCTGCAGTGTGCCCAGCACTGGTGACCCTTGTCATGGCTCACAGGTGACAGTAAGGATTGATTTTACATATTAAATTGGCTTTGGTGCTATTGGTAACTGCAGAGATCAACCAGTATTTTGTGCTGAGTTTTCAATCAATGGGTCACAGTTTGGGACTCTGTTTTGAATATGAGCACGCACATAATGTCTGCTGTAGGTGATTTGATGAGTAGCATCTGGTCATCAGGATTCACAGGTGTCACATTATACAGCTTCCTAGATGGTTATCACTCTGCTCTATCTCTTGCCTGGACTTTACAGCAAGTGGATACTTTTATTGTCCTCTGGCTATTTTGAGATGACCTTTTTCGTGTGGTGATCCTGTATTTGGACTCAAAACTGGTTCTGTGGCTGATAACTACTCAAGATAGCCACAGTGCAGTGGGTTTACACTGCTTTCTAGAATGCAGCTCAGAAACATCACCTCCTTCATCACTTGTAATGAAGGAGAAAACTTGTTTCTTTGGATTGTATGTGCTTCATTCTGCTTCTGCTCTTGTTGGCCCAAACCAAGCCTTCCATATATATAAAGGCAACATGCACCTTCTTTTGTCCAAGTAAAGAAGCCCTCTGTGTTTATTGAAGAACTCCAGAAACACTAAATACGTTTGAAGGTTTTTCTGTATTCTACTTTGAGCCCTATTTTCAGCATGCTGTCTGGTACTTTTCATGTTACAATTGCTATGTCCGTATATGATCATTTCCTACTGAATTTAAGTGAAGCTGTTGGGGATTTTCTTCCTCATTTGCATGCCTTTTTGTCACTAATTGGAAACAACTGGTAGCTATTTCTATATTGATGTAGTTTCAAAGGAAAGTTAAATTCCTTGGTTTTGTAGGAAGGAATATGATATATCCTTTGTGAAAGCTTCTTGAAGTTCCCCAGCTCTGCAAATCTTAGCGTCTCCACTTGCTCACTAGCTTATTGAGCTGGTGACATTTTGCAAAATTGTTGTGAACATGCCTTTGCTGTGTAGGGCCCTGCAATTTCACGCTTGTTGTTTTCTTTGTATTGTCCTGTGGCACACAGGAGTGATTTTTTGGTTGTTGCTTTCTTACTTCCTGCTCCTTGTCCTGGCTGCTCTTTTCCTAAGAATGTCTGGTCAAAGTGCCTTCATAAATACTCTGTGAGCGTGGGGAGAAAGAGGAATGACTTGGCATTTAGATGCTGATCTTCATGTGTTCATGATTCTTTTAAAATTTCAATTGTTTGTTTTCTTTGCTAAAAAGCAAGGGACAGTGCTTTCAAACGCTTCCAAAAAAATTAGCATATCCTGGAAGAAATCGTACAGTTATTCTTCTTTGTACTGTACAGAGTTGTCAGAGTAGGACAGGGAGGGGGAATTGTGATTGTATTGCATTGCTGGCTGTTAATCATTTATAACTACAAGAAGCTTGGAATCACTGAATGCTGCTTCTCTTGTGGTATTGAAAAAGCTCTTTCTGTTCCATGGGACAGCCCTTCCAAGGAATCAATTGCCAGATAAGTTGTTCAGACCTGTGAAGCTCAGTTTGGCATTTGGATCTTTAATGTCCAAAACCTCAGAAACCTGCTGGGAGATAAATGAAATTCCTAACTGCAGTATAGACTATTGTGGATCTGTTTGTCTGCCACGGATCACTTAGTTACTTCATTGCGATTATGTCTCTTGGAGTACCCCAAAATGTATCAGTTTAATTTTCACAGAGAAGCCTAGCCTCTATGCTTTCTGCTACATGCATGGTAATAATAATCAGGGCAGACTATTTCCAAGCATCTCTTTTCTTGGAAATGGTAGTGAATTAGTACTAATGCAGAGAGCGAAGGATCTGTATTTTCCAGTTATTGATTCAGTATGTGCAGGTCTCTTGCCTGTGTTTCTGCATATGTCAGGCTTTAATAGTTTGGAAAAAAAGGTTTCATTATTCAGGATCTTCTGATACTTTGATATCTTGGCTTCAGAGGAAGGTATCAAAGTGCAACTAATTAAACACTCTACAATGTGTTCTAGCTGAACTATTGACCTTACTATGGAACTTGTGAGAGAGACTGCAGAAAGATCAAAGATGGAGAAGAAAACATACTTCAAGTAATACTTAGACTTATAAAATGACAATAACTAAATACTTTTGCTCATTAACTTTTTCTCATAAATTGTTGGACAGTGGCTTCATTTTTTTAGTTGCTCTTCCTGGGGATGTTACATTCTCAAAGAAGAACATATTTGCCGTCTACTTAGGAGTTCCTTATGGTGTCCTGGGAAATACCATAGAAGAGGAACATTGCAAGTGCCTTTGTAACCAGAATAGTTCTGGTGCGTGGTTTGCTTGGCATGTATTAATTGTAGTGGAGGGCATGTGGTACAAAACAGCACTTCAAATGTGTGGCCTTTTAGATGATGAAAGATGGATTTCTCTCCATGACACACTGCTGTATTTCATGAGCTGTTGCAAAATAGTGGGCAAGCAGAAATCCACATGGAAGCCTAATTTATGGCAAGATGTCACATGTTCTGAATTCCTGGTATGGAGGCTCAAGCTCTTGACTGGCTGAGTTTCCCCCTTTGTATGGCCAAGTATTTGTGTTCTTGTAGAGAAGATTTAGCACCAGGATTAAAGTCTTGTCTTTTGAGAATACTAAACTTAAACCATCTACCCCTTACAGACGTTTTGTGTGTGATTCAAGCAGGCAGGAGTGGCACACTCTCTGTATATAAATAAACAGTCCTGTCACCCGAGGTTTGAAAACTCTAGGAAAAAATCCAAACACCTTGGATAAAACACTTAATTTTGGAGTGGGCTTGAAAGGCTTCCTAGGCACTTAGGACAGTACAACCTGTGCTGGTCTCAATTAACCTTTCTAACCTCCTAAATACCTGCTCACAGTGTGAACCCACCGCGTTTCCCACGGACTTTCACAGGTCCTTGATGTTACTGTGTACTAAGCTTGGCCACATCTCAAATCTGAAGAGCAGGAGAAGGAAGGGCTGCTTGGGTTTGTGCTGAACTCCAGAATTGTTTCTACAAGGTCAAGCTGCAGTAGTAAGGCTCTTGATTTTTTTTTTTTTTTTTTGAGTGCTTCTATAATGATTAACTTAGTGTTTCCTTCCATAATGGTGTTATTTGTGGCTATAGACTGGAATGTTTGTAATCAATCACATAAAATAGTTTAGAAAATTATTAGCAAGGAAGTCTCGTCCCCCAGTGATGGGGTTCTAAGCACTTAAGGATCCAGAAGACAATTAACTAGCTTTTAGTGAGCTACGTCCTCTTTGGCTCCTGAGTGTACAAATTAAATGCCTCATTCAGGAAATTGTTGTGGCTGTGATAGCAGTTAACTGGAAAATAAAGCATTCATGGTAATTTTTGAGGTATGTTGCACAGGGAAGTTGAAGATAGTTGAGGTGTTGATTCCCCCTGGTTATTTTAGTAATGTAAGGCAAAAAAAAAATGCACCAAGTTCTAAGCAACTTGCGGGTTGCACTAGCCAAACTCTCGTGAGCTGCTGAAAATCACATCAGATAAACACAGGCCCCTTCTTCCAGCTGGTTAGATACTCTGAAAAAAGCTGTGCACTTGTGAATTCAGATGTTAGAAGTAGCAAATTTAAAGTATTGCTGATAATGAGGTGCTTATAAGTGATAATTGTGTGTTTAAAGATCAGAGGGACAAAACTATGTATGATTTTAAAAAAATTGTTTAAACACAGTTGTTTTCTGCAACACCAAAGTGGAATAAAAAAGTTTGGAGATATTCTTAGTTCTGAGTGCTTAGAAGAGAGAACATCTCTGCCATCTGCAAGCAGGGATTAATATTAAAGACGCTAAGTCATGGTCTTAGGGCCAGGATTACTGCCCGTCATCTGCGCAGTGAGTAGTGTCTCGTAGGACTGTACAGACAGCTTGCTGCACTCCAGAGCAGGTCACAGGAGTTGAAACATGGCTTTTGGAGAGAGCTGTGATCCCCTCAATTGCATCTATGGTGATTTCCTAGGCTATGGTACAACACTGTGAGAAACATCTCTGAAAGCACGGTTGTGAGTGTGGTAATTTTTTATTTATGTGCTTTTGCAGGTGTTCTACAGACTTTCTGAAGTCTGGACCAGAGCTTATTTGCTCTTGTTACTTGTATTAATTATAGGCAGAGTCTGCCTAATTATTCAGCTGTGGAGTTTCACAGTCTGGGGAAGCATTGATCACCTTTTTGAAAGAAGTAAATGGTGTAAAATTGATGATTTTATCTAGGGCGTATATGTGGTACATCAAGTGAATGAGAAAAACCCAGGCCTAACTTAAAAAAAGAGAGGGCTTACCTACCCACTTGCCTTGTGCATGTGTGTAGTGCAAGCACCTTGTCTCAGGTTCTGAAAGGTTAAAAGCACTGTCTTAATGGAAAGGATGGTGTTTTTCCTCTAGTCAGTGTCCCTGGAGAGCCTGGGGAGGGTCTGAGGTTGGAGCCTGCCTGCAGCACCCTGGTCAGCTCCTGACCCCGGGCCGTGGGTTGGACCCTTGCCTTTGGGCAACCAGCTTTGTAAAAGTTTATTTTCTGCCTCCTGTTGTTTGCAGAGGCCAGGCAGGCCATGGATTATAAACAGAGTAACCACGCTGGGCTTAGGTGGGATGACTGGGGGTGTAAGCACCTGAATTCTGTGGTGTCTTGTAGTGGGGATGAAAGAGAGGATGTACCTCTGATGGCTTAGAAAAAGTGACAAAAATACTCAGAACAAAGGAGGAAAGTAATATTGTTATGGAAGAGTAGGAAAGAAAAGCAGAAGTTTCTAATTAATGGAAATAGAGGAGAATGGAAATGAGGAGAAAGAACTGAGATGAGGAAGTTGGAAAGAGAGGGAGATGGAGAAATAGCATATAGCAGTGGAGAAGAAAGTTGTAAAGCACAGTTACTTAACAGTCCCCAGAACTGTTAAGAGCTGATGAACTTGAGGCACCAGGGCAGGCTGGAAGCTGTTTGAGATTGTAAGAAGGTGAGGGGAATCAGGGCGGTCAGGAGGAAGTTCAGGTCTCAAAAGCGCCAGACACTGAGCTAGAGATTGCTCTCTGTATTCCTGCTGTGCCAGGGCTGAGTGCAGATTTCCAGCTCCCTGGAGCTGTGGTGTTTGCAGCTTTAGAATAACTGAAGTCACCCTTTGTGTTGGCTTTAACTGAGGGGAAAAAGACTCCTGACATTGTGCTCTGAGAGTTGGTAACAGTTTGTACGTTGACACCAAAATATGTAGCGCCTGTTTTGCGTTTGGGTTAGACACACAGTCTGTCTAGATGATGTCTTCTCTAGCAGTCCTCAGCGAGCACTGAAGAAAGAATTATGGTGTTCCAGTCACACACAAAATTATTTTGAGTAATACTCTGTCCGTGGGACACTCGGTCACTTCACAGTTTTGGATTATTCTTTTCAAGCCTGAGGTTTCAATGTACCATGTATAAAACTGCCAGCAAACTCTTCTTTGTACAAAGGGACTGTTTTTTCATGCATTACGTTTTCTGTTGTTTCTGCTTAATGTGACATTTAACCTTCCCCTTATTCTGTAGAAGGGTAGTTTGAGATGTAGATGAGGGAATGTGTTAAAGGCTTGGGGATTTTTGGCAAACTCCAGTATTCTGTCCGCTGGAGTATTTCTGGAAACATAGATCCATGAAAAAGTGATGCCTAGAATGGGAAGTCTCTTGAGTACAGCAGGTAATGTCACAACATCCAAGTACAGGCCTTCCTATAAACATTTACTGCCATGCATTTGTCTCCTACAACATCTACACTTTCACTAGTACACCATTGTTGTCTTTTAGAAGGTAATGCAGATATTATCAGTTCCTAAACTTCTGTTTGACTCAGAATACTGTTTTCTGACAAAAGATCTGTTAATCTTTCATTTTATATTGAGTTTTCTGATAGTTTTATTTTTCTTTTTGTGATAGGAAGTGGATTTGGAAGAAAGACTTCATGAGTTGGACCTTAGAAGTGATTTGGATATTTCTGATGTTCCTCCACCAACAGACAGCACTCCAGAAATCCTCAAGAGGGCTTTGTCAGGCTTATCTGCCAGGTACAGTGAAAGAAAGATATCTCAATTTTAACAGCTGCTGGCTAAAAGTCATACAGATTATGTTGCAGTTTTAAGTCTTACAAATTGTACTGCAGTTTTAAGTTTCATATGGTAGATGTGAAAATTTCAAGCATAAATTGTTGCTGGATATTATTGACTTATTTATGCTTTGATAGTCCCTTTAGTGTACTATTTTTTGCATACACCTGCGTTTACCCATTGCATGCTTTTCTAAGAGAACACAATTTATATAAATATCTACTGAGTCTAAGCATTGCAATAACATGGCCTAAAGAATTTGAATTACGGAATGATTATTTCTGGAGGTTGTAATAAACTGATATCCTACCTCCAAGATTGAGAGGTGGATTGGTTTATGATTGAAAAGACGTGTAAGTTCTCAAGATAAGGTTTGCTAGATTCTTGTGACATTTCCACTTCTAAATAATTTGCTGTACAGTTAAATGCATCGTAACTGATATGTCCATACTTTTTAAAGCAATACTTTTTTTTTTTCTTGCTGTTTCTTTTCAAACTTAAGTTTCTACCTCCATCTTCCCAGGATCTTGATGGCCAAGAAATGTGAGGGGATGTGTATGTGTACAGATAGACAGATAGTCATGTGGGTGTGCATATTCATGAAGGCTGTCAGATAAAGTTCCTTGTATAATTTTTATGCCGTTCCTTTACAACACCTGATCAGTCAAATGCTTCTGGGGCAAGCAAGTTGCATTGTGTTTTTCACCATCGCAACAAAAGAGCATTTACATGATAGAAACAAAAAAACTGCCTACTAAAATGAATATGGGTGTCATGTATATGTTATGCTCAATATAACAAATCAAGCAATATACTGTGTATATTTTAGAAGCAACTTAGGTCTTGCAAGAGTCAGAAGAAGGATCTCTAATCCAGATTATAATTAAAACCTTCCAAATCCTTGTAATAAAACTGGTCTCCAGCAGATATCTCCAATAGCACTGTGAAATGAGTTTTTTGCCTTGCTCATTTTCTAATCTGTCATCCATTTCTGTTATGTCCATGAGCTATAAGCAGATGTAATGCTTCAGGTTTTAAAAAGCCTGTTTCTAAACTGCAGCAGCTGTGAGCAGAATGTGATATTATTTATTACCATCACGTTGCAAGGACTGTATGTTTCAGAGTTCTGTCATTGGGTTAAATGTGGAAGTCTTAGGTCTCTAAATCAGACTTGTTCCAAAGGTCATGGTGATGCCTCAAAGCCTGCAACAAAGAGGTGCAGCTGAAATCTTTCCTGTTTCATGGGCTTGAAATTCTTTGAGTGTTTGTACCAAAGTGTACAAAGGGTGCTTTGACTGAAAAATCAAATTCTTGGTGCTTTATGAATGTTGAAGTTGAAATTACCTGTCAGTTCAGTAGCCAGCAATCCCAGCAGAGTCATTGTTCATCATGTGCAGCATGGGTGGATTGCACTGTAACTTTCAGAAATATGGATACTCCTTGTATTTGACCTTTAAAAGTAATGGTGTCTATAACTTTCTAGTTAGGATACAATAAACTTGCCAGGTGCCTTCCTAAATTCTGGGGCTTCTTGTCTTACTGAAGTTATCTTTCCAGTGCTGCACTTGCCAACACCCCCAAGATAACATGTGCTATTTAAACATTACTCATAAAGGAAGCTGAATTCTTCTGGAGGAGGCTTGCTCACTGTGGATATGCCACCAGGGCCAAGCTGCTACTGTGTACCCACATCATAGAGCAGCATAAAACATGTTGTGATAAAGCCTCTTCTGCCTCTATTCTGATACTTAAGGCAAATCCAATTAGTAGCTCTAGCTGCCATTAACCTGTCAATGAGTCACATTGTAGAAAATCAAATTATTGAAGTTTACATTGGAACTGGAGTCTGATTCAAAACTAACAGTGAACCAGGTGTATCTCCTGGTGAAGCAGTGAAACACAAGACTGATGCAAAGCCAAACATTAGGAAGAATGTCTTCAGGCTATAGTAGGGGCCTTTGTGTTTAGCAGTAGCTTGTGATTAGTTGCTTCAGCAGACTTTTAGAGGAAATGGCCTCAAATTGTGCCAAAGGACATTTAGGTTGGATGTTACAAAAATTTAATTTAGGAAAGAGGTTTGGAGTTTGGAGAGGTTTAATTTAGGAAAAAGGTCAAGCGTTGGAACAAGCTGCCTGGGGATCTGGTGCAATCACCATCCCTGGAGGTATTTAAAAGATGTGTAGATGGGGCAGTCAGGGACATGATTTAGTGGTGGACTTGGCAGTGCTAGGCTAACAGTTGGACTTGATGATCTTAAATGTTTTTCCGGCTCAAATGGTTCTATGACTCTGTAGTAACATACATTTTTATTCTGTTTTCCTTAGGTAGCCACTAGCAGCTGCCAAGATCTACAAGGTCAAAGAGGACAGCTAGTTTGACCCATCAACCCCAACTGTCACATATTCTCCTGTCCTGGTTCCAGTGCTCACAAGAGCATAGGACTGCTTCTAGTAGATAACCCTCTACCTGGCAAAAGAGCTACTTGGTTGTAGAAAGGAGATTTTGTTCAGAAATTCTGTTGTGTTACTCCTCAAAGAATCATTTGCTTTTTGTCTGGCAGCCTTTCTTTCATATGCCAGCCTTTGCATGGCTGGGCCCTCATCAGTCTTGCAGCTGACGTGATGCTTTTTGAGGGTCCTGATGTATTTTTACAGCAGCTTCAATATGGGGTTGTACCAATTCATTGCAAATGACATTTGGCAGGGTTGAGGCAGCATGCAGGAAGAAGAAAGGTGTACAGCTTTAATTTCTGTTACTGTGCATCCTGTTCAGTGGGATAGGTGTTTGATCCTGTATTTCTTGCTATGCATTGATTAAACACAAAAACTTCTGCTTTTCCCACTGTTTCTAATACAGTTTAATCTCTAATTAGCAGAGGAAGTGGAATTCATTTTCATTTATAACTGCTTGCTGCTTTTTTTTCAATAGGTGGAAAAATTGGTGGATTCGTGGAATTCTCTCCCTAGCTATGATTTCTGGGTTTTTTCTGATTATATATCTGGGATCATTTATGCTGATGCTTCTGGTAAGTTTATTTAAATGCATTCTTCTGTGCAAGAGTTATTTGACCTCTTCATTCATCATGCTTGAGCTGAAAGGAAACTGCATGGGCAATTCAGAGCAATTGTCTTTTATTTCTGCAAATGTAAATACTTCTGAAAAACACTTGAGGGATTGAAAACTGGACCTTACAGATTAATGACTTCTTAGATACTGTAATTTTTAATTTTTTTTTAGGAATTAAAGTAGCTCCAAGAAGTTGAATTATTGTTGCCTTGCTTAACTACTATCATCCATTTCATTGACTAGTTTGTATCACCTACTGTTTCATGTTGAAGTTTGTTTGAAAAAGCAAAGAAATAAAAATCAGATCAAAACCAATTCAGGGAAAACTCCAGATCCACTAACAACAGAAAAAATCTAAAACCAAAAAATGAAGACACAGGTGCAATTTTGAGGCTAAGGAAAGCAGGCAGCCCTGGCCTCCTGTCTGCAACTGGCATGAAAGGCTTTCCTCAGACATGCTCGTTTAATTCCATATTTCTCTATGAGGCTTCATTGTGGCCTTGCATTTATCTGTAAGTTGGAGCTAGATCCCTTTCTGAGGTACAGACAAAGTGCATTTTTAGGTCATGAAGTGAAATACTGATGAGGATAACAAAAAAAAAAGTTATAATAATCTTCATACATGCTATATAGCAGGTTAGCGTTTACTGCTTCTTTGCGCCATTTTAATTGCTGGTATTTTTATGGAATGAAAGTTTAACTATCTTTCCCAGTCTTAGAAAGGTACAGACAGGAATTTAGCTTTTAACATGCTGAAATTGATTCTTCTAGGTAACTGCTTCAATTTTTGACTCTAAGTTTGTTCAGGTATCAAAATTTTTAAACTTTTTTCTTGCCTCCTATGAGGCAATTTCAGGATTCCTAAAGGTTGGAAAATACTTTTAAAATAATTGAGCTGAACTGTTAACCCAGCATTGCCAAGTCCACCACTAAGCCATGTTCCCAGGTCCCCCATCTACACATCCTTTACATATCTGCAGGGATGGTGACTCAACCACTGCCCTGGACAGCATCTTGCAATGCTTGACAGCCCTTTGTATGAAGAAATTTTTGTTGATATCCAATCTAAACCTTTGCTCCCATCTAAACTGAGGCCATTTTCTTTCAATTGTTACCTAGGAGAAGAGACCAAGCCCAGTCTCCCAGCTCAGGGGACAGGGTAACCAGCTCAACAACTGGTCTTACCACTAAAGAGGCAAAGAACCTCAGCTTGTTCCATGTTCTTTGTCATTGTGTTTCCTCCTGCATCCAACAAAGCATGGAGCTTCTCCTTAGCCCTACTTTTGCTTCTGATGTCTTTGTAGAGGTAGTTTTTATTGTCTTTTATGGCAGTAGGCAGATTAAGTTCTCATTGGGCTTTGGCCCTTCTGCTTTTCTTCCTGCATAACCTCACAACATCCTTGTAGTCATTCTGAGTCACCTCCCCCTTCTTCCAAAGGTCATAAAATCTAGTGTCTTGAGAGGCTGGAATGCTGTTTCGCCAGCATTATGGTCTGCATTACAGTTCCTACACCTGAATTAGTTTGGTTAATATTTCCTGTGTTCAGATGAACAACATAACAAACTACTAATTCATTGTCTCATTCATGGAGGATTTTCTTTTTAGTGTGTGAAGAAACAACAAAAAAGGCCCTTTTAAAGTGCAGGTTGCTGTAAAAAGATTTTTTTTCCCCTGCAAGGAATCCTTTAGTAGTCAGTTACATTTGAGAATTATAATTATGAATTAAAAGGAACTAATTAATTTGCAGGGCGATTTTGTGTATTCATGGTATTCTGTGAGATTGCAATCATGGGCAAGCAGTTAAGACATGAACCAAAAAGTAATCATAGTTAGTAGAGAATTGTAATAGAGTTCCTCTTTTGCGCCATAAAGCAAAAAGTCTGTCTTCTATTATAATGAGCTGGTAATTAAGCTGATATTTGAGACTACATAAAAAGGAGAATGGAGGGAATACCCAGTCTTGTTCATGAATTATTTGACTGGAATAAAATAGCTTGTATTTAAATGTTATTTAAATACAAGCTATTTTATTCCAGTCAAATTAAATAACAGTTGCCATGTAAAAACCAAATCTCAATACTGGGACTGCCCAGAGACTTGTAGGAGGAGTAATCCAGTGAGGTTTGGAGGACAAGACCTGAGAGTGCTCTAAAGAGCTGGAATGTATGCTCTGTGTTCGCTGGCGACTTGGGTAACAGGCTCCCATGGCTTGGACCCTGGTGCCCTGTTCCACTGTAAAGTGCAATCCTGTAAGGTTGCTCTTGCCTGTAGCATTTAAGTTTTGTAAGGTTGGCCAAGCAGAAGAAAGAGCACAAGACAGGGGAGCTTCAAAATGAGCTCGCTGAGGTGGTGTAAGACTTTGAATCCGTGTGGAGGCGTTGAGCAAGAGGGAATGCGGAGGCGCCCGGCGGTGAGGCTGCTCGGAGCCCTGCGTGCTGCCAGGCTGGGGCTCCCGCCCTGCGCAGCATTACCCCTGCACTGAGCTTGGCAATTCCATACCTCTGGTGATCCACTCCGAGTCTGAGGATTGGACAGACGTGGCAGAGTCCTTTGAAGCCCAAAGGCATGGCAGGACACGCTGCCCGACTGAGGCCGGCAATGCAGGGAAGCAGTGAGGTCAGCAAAACAAATGAAGGCCTGGGAGGGTGTGACATTCAGAGCTGGGTTAGATGAGCTTTGCCTCTAGTCATAAAGGCTAATTACCCTTAATGAGATGCTTGCAAGTGAAAGACCTAGGTGTCCTGTGTTGCACAGCTAGTTTTCTCCATTGGGCCCAGAAAATAGTTCTAGAATTAAATGTAAAGATAAAACTTAGCCAAAAGAAATAGGAGAGTTTTCTTTACAGGAAACACTTCTGACCTGCTGCTATCAAACTATTTTAATGCAGAAAGGGCAGGAGCCTTCTCTTGTTTCACAAGTATATTCTTGAAGCTAGCCCAATGTGGGGGTTTCTTCCTTCATGTACAGTGGTTTGGAGATTTTTTAAAAAGTTTTAAATGGAGCTTAGTTTTTCCTTGGATTTGATTTGAAGCTGTTTTCTGACTGGAATTTTACTTTAGAATAATGTCTTCCCTTAATGCAGGCTGCAATGCTCCTTACTGCCTGTAAGAAACCGCTGCAGCAAAGTTTTTACAAAGTTTTTTATTTCTCTTATTTTAGGTCTTAAGCATTCAAGTGAAGTGTTATCATGAAATCATTACTATCGGTTACAGAGTCTACCACTCGTATGATTTACCATGGTTTAGATCCCTCAGCTGGTGAGTAGCAAGCCAGAACATCAATAAGCCAGGATGTGACACTTAAATCATCTTCTTCCTCACCTGTTGTGGTGGAATGACAGTTTTGTGGGTCATGTGCAGACAAAAACCTTGACATCTGTCTCTAATACAGAATTTTGTAGTTGTGTTCTCCCTGTGAACTTGGACAAATCAGTTGGCATTTTATTACTTATTTTTTCAACTTGTTATAAATAAATCCTTGTTTGTTTGTTTTGTTTTTAAGAACTGCATTTAATATATATTGCCTTATTAAATTAACTGTTAGATGTTGCATATTGCAGGTACTTTTTGCTCTGTGTGAACTACTTCTTTTATGGAGAGACTGTAGCTGATTACTTTGCTACATTTGTGCAAAGAAGAGAACAGCTGCAATTCCTCATTCGTTACCACAGATTTATATCTTTTGCCCTCTATTTAACAGGTGAGTGCAGGAAATCACAAAAATGAAAGAACTTTGTGCTGCATTTGCTCATTTAATTTTAAAATATTAATTATTCCCCATAATGATTAAAAATATTAATTATTCCTTATTATTATGCACTTCCAGTTTCTTTTTCCTCTTAATGCTTGAGGAAATGAGCTGTTTGCAGTTATATTTTTCCTGTGAAAAGATGAGTACAAATTTTGCATTCACTGAAAAGAAGAAAGCCTAAACAAGGGGATGATCTTGAGACAGTTGAGATAGTAGTGCTCCAAATAGGTTGGCAAGCATTAATTTTGATTGCTGAAGACCTGATGCTGTTTTGGCAGGCTGTAGAGATGACTTCTGTGTGTAATTGCTGTGCTGGGTTGATTTTTTACTGTGCAAGTATTCTCCTAGGTCTCCAGTAACAGGATTTACTAATATATTTTTAAACTGATTAGTCAAAATGCCTGAGTCTTAATTTTGTCTGCAACATATTCAGATACTTTCCTCATGGAAAAATTTCCTCCCTGTCCAAAAAACTTTTAAAAAGCTTTTTTTCTAGGAAGAAGAGACACAAGTTGGTACTTTTTTGGGGTATTGCTTTGTGAACACGTAAATACATTCTTTCAGCAATGCAGTTTAGCATAAAATTAAATCAGCTGAAGACTCTGGTTTAAGGGACAGGGCCCTGCTATGCTACAAATATTTCTAAAGTGTACTGAGAAATCTGATCTTTGTGATGATCTGTCAGTTTTTCTATTGTTGGATTTTTTTTCCTTAAACCAAATAAAAATTCTGCTCAGTGCTTAGATCA
The DNA here is from genome assembly GCA_039654755.1 of Calcarius lapponicus. Lineage (NCBI taxonomy): Eukaryota > Metazoa > Chordata > Aves > Passeriformes > Fringillidae > Calcarius > Calcarius lapponicus. The sequence continues at coordinate 45,618,264 of CM077466.1, forward strand.
CAAACTTGAAACCAGCTTTGCAGGACTTGACCTTTTTCAGCTGGCTTTGGCTTGGGGAAACTAACTTAAATAATGCCTTGTGAGCTGGTGAGGGGGGACATGAGACAAGCCAAGCATGAGCAAAAGGAGGAGGCAGTGCATAGCAGAGCTCTCTGGTGTTGGGATTGTGAGGTCACTTAGGGGCAATCCCCGGGGTTCAGGGTCTTTTGAGGGCCTCTGGCCCCCTGTTGGTGCAGGAAGTTACCATAGGAGAGAAGAAGCACTCAATTAGCCCCCCAGAAAATTCTTTTTGGCCAGCTGAATTCTCCAACACCTGTGCTTCACACTTGCATCGCCTGCAGTCATATGCCTGTTTGGGGGGAAGGGGCAAGCTGGTCTTTTCCTTTCATTTGCTTCTGTTAAGTATTCAAAACTAGTTTGTTGACCTGGCTTTCAAGTGGTTTTTAAAAGTGATGATGTCCTTTGCTAAAAATTGATGTCCACAATAGGACCTTGTGTGTGCCTAGAGGGATGTTCTTTACTGATGGTTTACTATGGATGTTCTTTACTGATGTTAGCTAAATCTGTGTCAACTAAATCATAGTCTTGTATGAGAATAACTCTATGTGTACTTTTAACTGAATATAAGCCAACACTTCTAGCAGCAGAGGGATTAAAAACTGCTTCAAAGGAAGAGAATTACTGGTATATCACAGTTCGGTGTCATTAAATATAAGATGGTACAAACTGCACTTGCTTTGTTTTACAGGATTCTGCATGTTTGTTTTGAGTTTAGTGAAGAAACATTATCGTCTGCAGTTTTACATGGTGTGTATTACCCACTTTGCTGTGCTCATTCACATTCCAAATGCCACTAGAAACAATCATGTCCCTGTGCTCATAAAATAGTTCGGAAGAGTGGCATGGAAAATGTGCCTAAATTGAGAGTTGCATGAAATCAAGTCATGCTGGACTGTATCTCTTCACCTTCCAAATGATGATTATTATTATTATATCCCAGGATGTGGCCTCGCAGTCAGTACAAACTGTCCTTGCTGAGGCCTTGTGCAAGTCCAACATGATATGTTTTCCTTAGTGATAGGCTGATATGGAAGAGCTTCCTGGAGAAGGGAGATGCATCTCCCTGCCAGGTCTGAAGCCAAACAGTTCAGCATTGTGTGGGAAGTAATTATTGTGATTCAAGTGTTGCTTTCTGGAGGCCCCACTGAAGTACCATGAAGGGTCTTGATCTTAACGCCTGTGTGAAATATTTATTCCATGACATTTCACAGCTGTTCTGGTCATTTGCTCTGCAGTGTCTCAATAGATCACTGATGAATTAAAAGAAACCAGCATTCTCATCTCTCATATTTGTCCACCTAATAATCAGCATAGTAGCTAAGCAACAGCATGAACCTTTTTCTTATGTGCAGCTTATACGTTGAAAACTAATTCTGTAACATTACAGGTTAAAACCAAAGCAAACACCCAAAACACCCCACCGACAACACCCCACCTCCCACTTGTATGTAGGAATGATTAGAAATCACAGTGAAACAACAGTGCAGTACAGCTCCTGTCTTGAAAGAACTTGAGCAATCGGGGCATTGCACAATTTAAAGATTTCCTAAAGCTCTGGTAGTGCAGTTAACCCTTCTGTTTCTGCACTGCTTTAGGTAGCACTTTACCATTGAGGATTCCCAATTCTAGACCAGGGCTTTACTGAGCCTTATAATAACATATAATAAGATCTTTTACTCAAAATAATATACTTGGTTTGTACGAGAGTGTACTGACAGTGAGATGCAGCTTTTCTAGTCTTTCTCTTCTAATCTGCAAAGAAAAACCAAACCTCCTCATCTTCAGATTGGTACAACCTAAATATATTCACTTGCCATGATTTTTTTTTCCTTTTTCCTCTTCTGGAAAGAAGGTGGAAATGTGTAGTGTCAGTCCCGTGACTTGGTGTCTGCCCAGAAAACATTAAAATGTGACTACCCAGGAATTGTAACAAAACGAAGTGAAGCCACATATCTACTGTGTGGCAACACAGTGTTTAGGAAGAAAAGGAGAGTCTATCCCATCCCTGGAAGTGTCCAAAACCAGGTTGGATGGGGCCTTGAGGAACCTGGTCTAGTGGAAGGTGTCCCTGCCTGTAGTGAGGGGATTGCAGCTGTGTGATCTTGAAGGACGTTTCCAACCAAACTGCTCCGTGGTTCTAGTAGAGGAGGCATTTGGATTTAGGTGGTGTTCCAATGTCACTGTACAAATACTAAAAACTCTGCTGCAAAGCTGTGTTAATTTACCAGCAAGTAGTCCTTTCAGAAACCTCTTGTCATTTCTTGTAGCCTCCCCACTCTGCCCTTTAAGGCTTCTTGAGTTGTCTTATCTGGAAGTAGAGTCTGGCTGCCATAGGTAAACACGTGATTAGAGAATTAAAGAAGTAGGATATTTTGAGTGTAAATGGCCCAGACATTTAGAGTGCCTAAGTTTGGTGTATCATGAGAAAACTATGAGTTCTTGATTTAAAAGCGTTTGAAAAGTAAAATCTATTGCAGAATCTTTACTGGTAACCTGTTTGGAAACCACTTTATTGTACACTGGCTCTACAGACTAAACACCAAATGCATACAGTAGTACTGTACTAAATGATTGTTTAAATGACCATGCCCTTAAAAACAAACACTTCATTTTTGCTAATCCTGAGAATTTTCATGTTTCATAAGTTATAAGAGACATCCACATCTGTGTAACAGTACTCTTTCATGAGTAGTTCATTGCCGTTTTATTGTTACAGTCCTAACATGTCTGTTATATGTATATACAGAATATCACATTGCTTAAACTCCTTTGCTGCTTTCATGCTGGAGGTGTATGTCTTATTAAATCAGGTGTTAAAACTGCATGTTAAAAAATTCTGGGCGGAGGTAAGTGATGAAAAGACCTGCTGAAGTTCTAGAACTTGCTTAAGAAAGGCAGCTCACTTGTGATATACTGTATGCACTCATCTCTTGCATTATCACTAGAACTGGTCTTCCCGTGGAGCTCCTCAGTAGCTCCTGTAGCTGATGTGCCAGGATTTATGGAGGTCCTTGGGTCGGTGTTCTCACTAACTGTTGTGTTGTTGCATTGTTAACAGTTCGCATGGACTCATGTCACTTTGCTGATCACTGTAACTCAATCTCATCTTGTCATCCAAAATCTCTTTGAAGGCATGATCTGGTAAGGGGACAGTAACAAACTGATTTGTACCTCTATTGCATTGGAAGGTTGGTTCTTTTGCATAGATCTGGTTAGGGAATAGTTGTGGGAACAGTTAAGCAGGACAAATTATAGGAGCATTAATGTCTAATTGGAAGGGGAATCGGAGGAATTGGGAGTGGAGGTAAAGCATACAGGAGAGGAAACAGAAACCTCTTTATCTAGATTGACAGACATAAGTCTGATAGTTTTGAACAATCACTTCATTTACTTGCAGGGGAATAGGGTTGATTGCATGCTAGGTCAAATAGTTTCCACAGCATTTTGCTGAAAAATTAATATCCAGCAATTCTTTTGCAATTACACTGGAGCTTCGAGTTGCTCAGAGCTATTGAAGTTGGACCATTTAATTTGAAATCCCCAATCTGGCTATGTTCCCTGCAGCCTGTCCTGTTCAAATAAATTCAGAGTACTTAAAATACTTTAAGAGTTTTAATCTTGGTTATGATTGGGCAACATTTGTGCCTCATTTTCACTAATACATTAAATTTTGGCAATGCAGTTAAACTTGATTATGTAAAGCCACTCCTCAGAGAGCGGGTGTGTTTTCCTCCCCCTCTCTTCTTTAGGGTAAATTTCATGTTGAGAAAGAAAGAAGAAGCATGTGGAAGATGGTTTGTGTTCTTCCAAGGACATAATGCTGTATGTTCTCCTCTTCCTGATACATGTACATCTGGGGAGATTATTGCAGACAAGGCATAATTACAGTTAGAAAGAAAGCCCAAAGCCTTTGACAAAGTTTCTATGTACAAATACTTTTCATAGTGATTATGTTCACATGTCAAAAACTGAACCTAGTTGCTTTGCTAGCCTACTATTTCTTATTGCCACTCTTGCTGGACAATTCAGCAGGAGATCAAAAAAATCTGACTTTTAGCTTATTAATACATCCCTGCTTTGAAAAGGAGGGGGAAAGAAAAGAGCTTAATAGGCTTGAATAACAACTTCAGATGCAGTCTGCATGCAAAGAACATTTTAAAAGCTGCTCCAAACTGACAAGAAGGGAAAAAATAAAGGAAAACTATATTTTTTTAATTTAGCTGTCATTTAAACTTTTTTGAGTAATTCACTTGTTTTGATGTTACAAAAACATTAACTTCTTAGCTGTGGTACCAGTCTTTAAACCTGATAGGAAAAAGCCAGCCTGTTCATGTTTTAAGCTCATGCATCAAAATAACACTTTAACTTGAACTAACATGAATCTGTTATGATGTAGTTTGGCTGAAGACTAAAGCCAGTATAGCTAACTGTGGTGCTCATGGGGAACAAGGCAAACACATTACGAAATGTAATTCCTTCTAAATACTGCAGAAAAATTTCCCAGAAAGAAATTTGGCTCTTTCAATTTTTGTCTGGTGTTTAGGTTCAGGCAGTTTTTCTCTGTGAAACTTTTAATGTCTTTCTCTAGGTTTCTGGTTCCAATTTCAAGTGTTATCTGCAATGACATTACTGCTTATATTTTTGGATTCTTCTTTGGCAGAACTCCATTAATTAAGGTAGGTGCTTAGGCATTTCCTTGCTAATGAGCTTTTACAATTTATAGCAATTTTGTTACTTGTTCAAAAACATGTTACTGCAAAAAAATACTTTGCACTGTACTGCATGATTCACAGCTTTGCTAAAAAAGCCCAAACTGATTATCCTGTTCCTGAAAATTTGAATATGGGAAACTGGGATTAATGTGAATGTGATATTGGCATTACAGGATAATGCAGTTTGAGCATATTGCATCATCATTTATAATTGCATTCTTTTTGGATTTCAGATGCATGTTTGGTTGCATACTTACTGCACAGTAACTTTTTTGAAATAAGCCACTAGGTCATATATACCTGCTCCTCTTGTTGACTGAGAAGGGCTCAAGTATTAATCTTCCTATTCTGGTAGAATATGCAAGACCCCACAGAGAGCCATGAATTATTTTCATGAGGTTGCCATGTTAACTTTTGGCGATTTAGTTGGTTCTGGTACTAAAATGCTCTTAAATTGAAAATGTGATAGAATTCAGTAATAGCTTGCCACAGTGGTCTCTCTAGTTATTTGCTGTATTGGTTATCCAGTCTGTGTGCAGAGAGCTGGTGTCTCCTGAGGAGCATCCCCAGCCGTGGGTCTCCAACAGAGCTGAGGTGTGCTTGTGCAGATCTCCCAGTCTTCTGCATGAAGGGAGTTCAGCTGCTTAATCTGGGTCAGCAGCAGCCACAGATGGGATGGCAGCTCTCCCTTCCCTCAGATTGGCCACTGGCACCAGACAAAGTTGGTTGGTTGGCTTTTCCACACCTTGCTTGGAATGGGTCATGGCCATACTCTTCTGTTTATCACATTCAGTGGCTGCAGCTGCTGACATTCAGTATTTCACACAAACATTTGAAAAACAAAGTAGGAGGTTAATTTTCACAAACAAGATCAAGAAATACAGTAAAAAAGGGTGCAATGATTTAACTGATGGACTAATACTATCTCTTTTGTGCATAGCTGTCTCCCAAGAAGACCTGGGAGGGGTTCATTGGAGGCTTCTTTTCCACTGTTGTATTTGGATTTATTGTAAGTAAGCACAGGACACTCATAGAACCAAAGAATGGTTGTTTGGAAGGGACCTTTAAGATCATCTCTTTACAACCCCCCTGCCATGGACAAGAACACCTTCCACTACCCTAGATTGCTCAGAGCCCATCTAACCTGGTCTTGAACATTTCCAGGCACATGGGAATTTCTTTGTATAGAATCAGTCTTCATATTTTTACTTGAAATATCCAAATTTATAGCTAATTTTATCTCAAACTCCCGAAAGCCTCAGGGTTAGGGTGTTGTTTTGCCTAGAGAATTCTGCCAATTCATAACTAGCTGGAAAGGGTAGGCAAGGTTTTAACCTCTACTGAAGAGATCATATTGACCATTTTCTACCATTTCTGTTACAGTATTTGGAATAATTTTATCTATTAGTTGCATCCCTATTTTGAAATTGAAGTTTATCAGTAGCATTATTTATGCTTTGTGAAGTCGTCCTTCTGTGTTACATGCTTTATAATGATATTTCTCCTGAAAAGCAATTTACTCTAATGATATGCACAGATGATAATTCCATCATAAATAACTGTTGTGATAAGAAATTTGTCACCAAGGTCAGCAGAACTCATAATAGCCAAACTTAGTAGAGGAGATATTCAAGTTTTAATGGACAATTGAACTGCAAAAAAATTATGAGTGGATGACATTTTTGGATTTTATAATACAGAAGATAACTAGATAGAAATCTGAGAGGTAGAAAAAGGAAAATAACTTGGGAAATCATCACTAAGCTCATGAAACACCTGCCTTGTTGAGGCACTCTCTAGTTAAGGCAGACTGATTTTTCTCCATTCTGTGTCTCTTGTTAGAAAGATTTTTATTACCCTGAGCTTGTGGTGATAAAGCCATTTACTATGGGTTTTTGAGTGTAATAACAAATGCCTAATTCAGGAGTTCTTGTTTTGCTTTTCAGTTTTCCTATTTTTTGGCTCAACATCAGTACTTTGTCTGCCCTGTGGAATACAACAGTGAAACCAACAGATTTGTGACAGAGTGTGAACCTTCAGAGCTCTTCCAAATGAAGAAGTACTCTGTGCCACCATTGCTTCAGGCTGTGTTGGGATGGGTAAGGGAAAAAAACAGGCTCTGGTTAAAATTGAAATCATGCTTCCCAGCTTAAATGGGTTTCCAAATCATTTTAGAAGGGTATCTGAATGCTGGTAAAGCTTAACCTTAAGCACTGGGTCAATACCATGAGCCCCTCCATTGCTCATACAGGGGATGTGGTCACCCAAGGGAACCTGCCTGTGCTCTTGAGGCCTGTGCTCTCTTTGTGCTGCACGTGGATGCCGCTTTAGGCATTTTGCAAACTTATTTTTGAAGAGCAACCTTTGAATTTTTTGGGGAAGTGGACAAAGGCTTGTTATGGCTGGCATTAGTGGCAAGCTGAAGTAAGCCTGTAGTGTGTAGCTGCTGTTGGGATTGGAGTTTTACTCTCTTCTCTAGACAGAATCCTGCATGTTAGTGCCATTGCTTCTGTGCTGTGTGAAAAAGTACTGCCAGCAATAGTTATATGTAATGTACTCTCTGACCCTTTAAATATGTAAGCTAAAGATGCCTACAATCAAACATATTGAAACACAGTGTTAATTATTTTTCTTGTAGGAAACGGTGAATATGTACCCATTTCAGATGCACAGCTTTGCACTGTCCACGTTTGCCTCATTAATTGGGCCATTTGGAGGATTCTTTGCCAGTGGATTTAAAAGAGCTTTCAAAATCAAGGTATGTAATGAATCCTGTAAGCCTCTAAGTTGTCGTTTGTTTTTCTCTTTGGATTAGATAAATTGGTGGGTTAGGGATTTTTTTAAATCCTTCATTGCAATTGTGTTTCTACTGAGTTGCAACAATATTTTGGCTGGTTTTTAGTATTAGAAGCAGGACTTAGTTTTATCAGATGTGTGTGTGATATTCTTCAAACTTTGCATAGGCAGCATGTGACTTCAGTTCTGGAAATCTAAGAATCATTTGGTTACATAATTTGGACAATAATTATTCTTCTAAATCATGTTGCAGAAGTGATTTAGACAAGCAAGATGTGAGATACTGTACTTGACATGAAGGACAATCTGTAGACACCTCAAAAATGCTGACAGTGGTTTACCCTTCAGATTTTGGCTAGCTGGTTTTTGCAGGTGGCATTGGTGTCACAGGCAGATGCTGGTGTGTCAGGCTCACCAAAGCATGAGATGTTTGGCTGCCTTTGCCAAACATCTTCCTTGTAACAGGAGTGTGTACTGGCAAATTATGTGACCTGCTACCCTCTGTTTATTGCAAGGTGTGCGCTGTCGCTTGTGGCAATGCTGTCCTTGGCTGGTATTAAATGGCAGCAGGAGTATGGCAAGAGGGCAGCCCCAAATTTCTCCCGACCTTCTTTGTGTCTTGGTAGGACTGCTGTAATTCTTACCCTGTTGCTTGTTGTTCATTTTGTTGTTCTGTATGTCCACCAAGCTGGCATGTGCTTTGCACAGAAGTGTGTAAACCTCTCTGTTTGTGCTGAACTCCTGTACATATGCTTGTACTTACCCCTCTTTCTCATGCTGGTCCCAGCAGCTTGCCCAGCATTTTGCTGGCCACAGCATTCTCATACCTGTACAGCCACATAGCAAAAGACTGTGTGAAGAAGGAATTTGGGATGAAAAAATGCTGCTGAAAAGCAGCACTTATTCTTAAAGTAGATAAGTAAAAAAGTAGATTCCTTTTAAAACTTCTGGGCCCCAAAGTGATGACTTAAGGACTGATGGAAGTCAGGGATGTTGTGGAATTGCTGCTGAAGGCAGCACACTCCATGCCTGCCCCTCACTGGGCAGAACTAATTTAACTTGCTGGCAGTCACTCCACTTGACTAAGGTCAGGGTTTTCACTCAGAGAGGATACGAGTGAGTGTGGCTGACAGAAAGGATGTCTGAAGGTATTTTGATTGATAAACCTGTTCGATAGATGAGCTAGGTAACACTAAGGTGTTTATCAAGCTTTGTTTGCATCAGAAATACATATTTTTTAAGTAGGGATAATTTTTTTCACAGTATGTTTTTTGATTCTGTTAGATAAATTTATATTGTTTGCACATATCATGGTTTTTAACTATGGTAGATGATAAAGCAAAAAAGGTCTTAAAGTGGAGAATTAGATTCTGCAGAGGCAAGAAACAACAGCCAGCAGCTTTAGAGGTTTGCTACAAAACGAAATGTATATAGGCACACAAGTGTTCTCAGTACTGGCATACCTGCACCTGACCTACTACCGTCCTCTTGTGCAAAACTGTGGACAAATTGCTGCTTCTCTTCTTTTTCTTCTGACCCCTTGGCTTGCCTTTGCAGTTAAAAACTCCTTTAGCAAAGGAGCCTCTTGCTAACTTTTGGCTCCGGGCAGTGAAACCATGGCTTACTTGCAGCCCTAAGGTGCTGCTGCCAAGAGATAACATCATTGGTGTGTTTCACGGGAACCACTGACCATTTTTTTTTTTTCTTCTTTCCCCTTCTTGTCCTTCACACCCAAAAGGATTTTGCAGACACAATCCCTGGGCATGGTGGGATAATGGATCGCTTTGATTGTCAGTACTTGATGGCCACTTTTGTTCATGTCTATATCACCAGTTTCATAAGGTATGGACTTTTTACAATATTAATTACTGAAACATGCACAGGAGCTGTGCCATAATGAATGCATAGGAGTTATGTTAGCATAGCTGACATTGGATAAATCTTATTTAGCAACCTGCAGTTACTTCAAATACAGGACTATCAAGAAAACAATGTCCCTGCCTAGGGACATTGTGTCAGGTTCAAACTATGCCTGAATGTTTCTGTGACTTCTATGGAAGGTAACGTGTATCTTGAAATACAAGAAAGTTTTGTGTAGCAGCCTAGCAGAAGTTTTACTTGAATTTACTGATTACAGAAAGGTGTAGGATGGGGTTTCAGGCAGGAGGGTTATGCAGCATCTGCTTTCCCTGTGTGGTTCCTGAGGAGCCTGTAAGTTGAGAGACTGCAGTTCTTCCCATCAGTTTCAGTATTTCTCAGTTGCTTGACTTTGGATTTTCTGTTTAAGATGAAAATGCTGTAATTAAAGAAAGGAGACAACTTCCTAAAATATTGCTCATCTTTCCTGAACCACACCAGCTTTCAAGATGAAGTCATGGGAATCACAATTCTCTTATAACAGACATTTTAGTTTCTGAGGCAGAGGTGGTTCAAGGGGCCAAATCAAGACATGCCCTTAGTTTTGTAAATGGATATGGCTAAACAATTACTAGATACCTCATCAGCAACAGATTCTTTATCTTATACTTGGTTCACCTTAGAAGTAGATTATAAGTAGCTAGCTAAAAATGAGGCTGGTATTTAGAAAACCTTGGTTTAATTTGCAGTTTTCTTTACTGACTTGGCCAATTTCCCATTTTCAGTTCAGTAGTACATAGCTTATCTGGCAGACAACAGATGCTAAATAAAAATCTGCTAATAAAAACATTTATTACAGTGATAAAAGATGAATCAAGGAATCTTATTTGTCACAAGCCTTCTTAATATCCCCATTTGACAGCAAATAGAAATGCTTTTTAGTTTCTGTTTATATTTAGTTAAGAGTATGCTTTGCCAGTAATGCTGGCCCATGCATCCCGAGGAGACAGACTGGGAGAAATCTCTAACTTGGTGCCCTCAAGAAAGAGAAGGCATTGGTTGGGCAGCAAGAAGAAATCTAAAAGGCTCATTGGAGCTGTGGTCACAAATTTTTTTTTTTCATTGACAGGGGTCCAAATCCCAGCAAATTATTGAAACAGCTGTTGATACTTCAGCCTGAACAACAATTAAGTGTGTACAAAACACTGAAATCTCACCTTGTTGAAAAAGGGATCTTGCAGCCATCTCTAAGAGGGTAATTTGTCAAAACAGAGGACTAGAAGAAAACTCCATCTACCAGAAGCCTGTGGAAAAACATTGCAAAAGTGCACATAAATAATGGCTAAAGGAAGAGTAGCTTGTAGTCTGGAAAAGGTGAATGTTTCCTGAAATGAATGTGAATGCTATGACTTCCTATTAGGACACTAAGGATTTCTTCCTCCTACAATAATTCAAATGCTTACAAAGCAATGGTACACATGCTGTGCATTTTAGTTCCTGAGATGGATGGCAGCAGTCATTCTTCAGCACCCAGCCTACCAGTCTTTGTATTTAAGAAAAAAAATTATGAAATTCACTGTAAGTTTTTAATGAATTATTTAAAGCTGTATATCTTAGCAATACCTTTTTAGTCTCCAATGGTTAATGAAGTGTAAACACATCAGGGAGGCAGTAACTTCTGTATAGCCTGATGCTGAAATTACTGTTGGCCAGAAAACACTTGTTAGCCTGGTCGAAGTAGTTTGAGCCTGCTATATCAGACTACCTGTATTTACTTAGTTGTTATGAAGATTAAACTTAGCTCTGTTTTTAATTTAACAGCTTTCTTATGAAACCATTTCATGCTTTCAAAAGAAAAGTACATTTATGGAAATACAGCTGGGCATTGAAATACAGTTGGGTCTTTTGGGCTGTGGAGCTGCTTTTTTTGTTGTTGTTAACATTACACATCATAAACAAGTGTGTACCTCCAGGAGTAGAGATTACCTGAGAAAACAGAATTCTTCAGCCCAATAAACAGATCAGGGAGAATCTGAAGCTTAAGTCCCTAGTTTCCATGGCCAGGTCAGTGTCTGAAGACAGAAATTCAAGCCTTATTCCTTGTGCCTCCTAACTGCTTTGTAGAACCGGGGTATTTCCTTCTTTTTAAATGCACTTTGAGGTCCTGACTAAAAAGTGAGGTTTAAGTGGTGGGTATCAGTGTGTTACTCAGTGAAGGCAGAAACTTTTATCTCATGAATGTGCACAGTGCAAGACAGGATGCGTGGTTCTTCTGCTGTGTATCATTATTTATTAAGAAGATCCTCAAGCAAGCTTGGGTAACCACAGAGGGGTTTGAATAGAGAATTTTTATAGAAAGAAACTATTCTGTAGACTTAGTGGGATATATGAGGAGAATTAATGCTCCATTATTCCAAATCCTATTTGTTTTACAACTTTTTTCATCAAATAACATGTCTTGATGCAAATAAAAATATGAACTTTTTTTGAAATGACAAAAATTACTGCTGTACAAACAGAAAGCACAAATGCCAATTTTGTCTTCATATACTGTAAATTGATACAATTTCATTTTTCCAACTGACTGTAAATAGGTTTCTCCACGTACCGATGCCATATCTATGTGTGTGTGTATAAATTATTAAAAGATGTATGTATATATACTAAAGATTAAAATTTAAATGGTTGGTGCTACTTGATGGTACGATTGTGGAGAAAATCACTTGGGTGGGTGATAAGATGTATCAGTAAAATTCAAACTGCTTTTTATTGAACACCACGTAGCTGAGACCACGGTGCACGTTGTTTTGCACTTGAGCTTGTACAGCTTGTGTATGGAGAGGCAGCCCCTCGTAGATTCAACAAAATCCAGGTCTGAAGTAATTCCTGTCGATGTCAAGTATTGACAGACTTAAATTATGTCTGACTTGGAGATTGCAGTACTGTATTGAAGGAACACTCCAGGAGATGAAAAACATCACCTGCTGCTTGTCCATCAGTGGCTCTGTGACTTGGCTTATTAGTTGGAGGGGACTGAAGTCCAGCCCTCACTCCAGATAGAGCATAACCTGAAGTTAAAAGGTAGCACAGCTACCTTTGGAAAGATGATTTAAAAAGAAGGGAAGAAAATATGTGAAGGAAACCAAAGTAGAATATCTTCAAAACTAGCTTTTAGGTGAGGCTTTGGTTATGTATGGGACTCTGGTATATGTTATGATAAAATGCAGCCATACTGGAACTAGTATATCTTTATCCTGGGTATTAAAAAAATCTAAATATTTTAAAAATATACAGAGAATAGATATGTAAAAGGGTAATTGTTACTTCAGAAACTTGAAATTTTTAGTGTAATTTTATAGCATGTACAATAAGGAAGTTAAAATATATTTTAGTATTTAATATGACACAGCATATGAAATTAATTGCTGTCAATGTGCACAATAGAAAATTCAACACTGCAATTCTGCTTTTCAATGTTAAAATGAAGATGGGATCACCTGTGAACTCACTCATCAATTTTCTAGGTAGAGTAATAGGTTCCTTCTGGTTTAGGCTTGATGTGACTGAGCAGGATCTGTCTCTGTGAAGTGGCATCCATGCTTGGTTACTATAAAGAGAATTTACCACGCTGGCTACTTCTGTTAGTTCAAGCATTGCAACATGATGAACAGGGAAGTTAACTTTGTACATCAGTGATTCCTTTCACTTGCACTTTTGTCCCAAGTGGCTATAATTACCTGCTGAGCAAAAAAGAAAAATGTATATTCTGTAAATATTGTAAATGGTATGAGCATTTAATGTCTTAGTTTGACTGTTTCAATCTTTTATTGAAACAGGTGTTGTAAAAAAAAATAAAATTGGGACAGAAGTCCTCCTGTCTTTTATTTCCTCTAGCATGTATAGTGGGTGGAGTTTTCTTAACAAGAATTTATATTCCTTTGATTCATTTGTGTTCTTAATAGAATGTCTGCTATTAATTTCCAACCTTTTGCCCCTCCAGGCTTCAGACTATCCATGTCTGTGCTGAAAATTGTTCAATGTGCTTCATGTCCAAAGATATGCAAGCTTGTCATCTTTTCCTAAAGGTGCTCACTCCAACTGTACTGATATAGACCTATCACTATTCACCATTTGTGGTGCTGAAGGGGTTACAGCTGGCAGCTACCTCTCCCTGCTTTCCTGTTCCTTCCCTTTTAAGTCTTGGATTTGAGGCCCTTCACCTCCTGCAGCTTCAAACAAGCCAGGTAAAAAATGAATCTTATTTCTAAATTACACCGAGTGTAACATCTGTTAAACACTGACCCTCAGCCTATTGGGTGTGGGCCGTGCACCTCCTTGGATTTTAGGAAACTTGTGGAGAAGTACAGAGCTTTCCTGTGGTCCGTGTCTGCTTCCTAATGGTCTTCGGAGGGAAGGAAGGGGAAAATTAGCAGTGAGTTTTCTCCTGCTAGACAGGTAACGTTTGGGATTCACACAGAGTCCTTTTGTCCAGCTGCTACTACTACCTAAGTTGCAATTTCCCTGTCTCCTGCAAGTAGTTTCCCAGTTATAACATGGATATTCAGTTCCTTGTTTAGCAATTTCAAATTGCATGAACTTAAGCATGAGTCCTGTATCTGACAGGATGCCAGAAACAGGTGGGAATGTATCACCCATAAACACACACCAAATTTAGGTTGGAAAATACCCTCAACACGATTGAGTCTAGCCATTAGCCCAGCACTCCAAGTCCTCCGTGAATGTACAGCTGAGTACTACAGACACTGGGATTTGTTCATTGGATACATACTGCACCCTGCCTTCTCAATACTGATGCTTGCTCCTTGGTGAATTACAGGGACTCATTTTGATCCCTAAAGGAGCAGGTGATGACAAAGACTGGTTATTATAAGGATTTTATTATCATGCACATATCCTTTGCAAGTGATTGGGTAAAGGGCACATATTTTCACAGGGAAGTCAAGGTTTGGCCCCCTTTAATTGCCACCAGGTGACTTGCACTTGTCTGTGTCGAGGTGCAATAGAAGCAATTTACTTCCTCAAGTGGTTGCTGCTCCCATATGAAGTGACTGGGCCAGTTGTCCCCAGCTCAGCAGGAACTTGAGTTTTGAGCTAGTCCCATGCAGTTTTCAGAGCAAGAGGCTGATTTTCACTTCTGTTGTTGGAACCCTGCTCTTTGATTGCAGGAAGTGAAATACTCATGCTATCTGGCAGATATCATGCACACCTCTAAAGAAAACATACCGAGAGCTCTTATTGCCCAATAGTGGCTTATATTACCTACCTAACTGGGGCTTATCATTGGGGGTTGTATGTACTTGAAGGGTGTGTGTAGCTCCACATACTTTGACCTTGTTTTTGATGTGACAAACTGTGATACAAGCATAGGCTGTTCTGGGACAGAGAGAAAAGCAAGCTCTGCCAGACTCCATGCTGTGTCATGTCCAGCTGCACAAAACAAGCTTCTGACTTCAGGTGGAAGCAAACCTATAAAAGCACATCTGTTGGCCCAGCTGGTCCCATGGACACCAAGGATGAGCCTGAGTCAAGTGCTGTCCAAGTGAGGGCAAGCCAGGCCCAGCCATCACAGAGAGCAGCACTGGCCAGGCTAGCTCAGCTCACACCCACAAGCACTGGCCATGCACCATCCACCCCTTCCTGGGAGGATCCCCCAGTGCCTGGAGAGCAGGCAGGAGCTTGTCTGGTGTCCACACAGCCCCTTCATGACAGATCTCCTGCCCTGTCCCTGACATGATGGCAGGAACAGTCCCTGTTCAGGAGGGCACTCAGGGCTGTGTGCAGGGCGTTCCTTGGCACCCACCCGTGAGTGCCCTGCTCCCAGCGCCAGGCAGGTGCCTGGAGACAGCTGCTCCGAGCCTCAGCAGCATCCTCTGAGAGAGTGACACAGGGAAGCACAGCAGGGATGGATGCAGGGACAGTGCCCCAAGCATCTGGCTGTCCCCAGGCCCTCCTGCTGCCAGACTGTTCTTGGCCATGTCTTTGTGGCACCAGTCTGTGACTCCTCTTCAGGCACACTATAATTAGATCTGGTTCATTGTTTTGCCACACACATTTTGCAAACAGACTGTGTTTGATATGTATTTGTATTATAATATGTTATAATTTTTCTTCAATAAAACTTAGTTTAGCCCAATTACATGAGTTGTGGGCATAAAAAAAAATTGATTCAAAACCAAAAGTAATGTTTTTATATGGTCTCTTATATCTTCCATGGAATACATGCACTGGAAATGGAATCAGGTACCAGGGCTTTGTGATGAGGGGCTGCATCGTGCCCAGTGACCACTGTGACACTACAGGGCCCCGCTCTGGCTGTAGTGTCCCCGCTCTGGGGGGATTGAAGGAGTGCAGAGCCCTGGGGTGCCCACTCTCAGGAGAGCACTTCCTGCAGGAGGCTGCATCTCCCCTGGAGCCCCAGCAGCTCTGCAGCAGAGAGTGTCAGAGACAGACATGGAGAGCCATGCAACAAATGCCAACTGCCAGATGCAGAAGGGGCTGCTGAGCCTGGACTGGGTGTGCCAGGTGAGGGATGGGGCCAGCTGTGGGATGGAGCTGCCTGGGGGCTGGGCTTGCTTGGCACTGTGGGGGACACTGTGCCAAGGCAGCTGCCTCCATCCCACTCCTTTTCCTTCCTGGAGGGGGGACAACGGCAGCCAGAGGCAGTGCCTCCGGACACCCAGCCCCAGGCTTCAGACCTCAATGGCGACAGCCTGCCACTGCTTCCATGGAGCTCTCAGCATGGCGGGAGCCACCCAAGCACCCTGCCAAGCAAGAAGAGCCTTCCTCAGCTGCTGCAGTGGGACAGTCGGGCCCGTCCCAAGCGCAGGGCTCCGAGGAGAAATGCCACCCTGCCGTGGCAGCAGGAGACACTGGAAGAGAAGTGCCACAGCAGGAGGAGCAGCTTCCAACCCTGACATGGATGCAGGTCTTGATGGGCCGGTAACAGCCTGGCCATCCTGCTGTCAGACTACTCTTGGCCGTGGCTTTGTGAGACCAGCCTATGATTCCCCTTCAGACAGACTATGATTAGATATGTTTCATCTTTTTACTACAAATACTTCACAAATAAAACTTATTGTACCTATCTATATAGTTAGTATTTGATTTTCTTAACTAAACTGTCAATTTACCCAATTTATTTGAGTTGTGTGCATATAAAAAAATTGTTCGAGCCCAAAAAGCTGAAATAAAGTACAGTTTTAAATTTCACAGGGTATTTGTATTACCTCTAAGCAGGTGACAGCTCCTGCAGGCATCAGAGCTATCTGTCTTATAGTTCTTATATCTACTTAAGGTATAAGAACAGAGGGATAAAATGTTTTTGTGTAATTTCTTCTGTCTGCCATGGAAGATGTGCGCGGGCAGCGGGGCCTGGGTTCAGCTGCAGGGCTTTGTGATGAGGGGCTGCATCGTGCCCGGAGACCACTGTGACACTGCGAGGCCTCACCTTGGCCATGGGGGATTGAAGGAGTGCAGAGCCCTGGGGTGCCCACTCCCAGGAGAGCCCTTCCTGCAGGAGACTGTGTCTCCCCTGGAGCCCCAGCAGCTCTGCAGCAGAGAGTGTCAGAGACAGACATGGAGAACCATGTGAAGAATGCCAAGTCTCAGATGCACAGGAAGCTGCTGAGCCTGGACGTGATGCGCCGCGTGAGGGACGGGGCAGCGGGGACAGGCCAGCTGTGGGATGGGGCTGCACGGAGCTGCCTGGGGGCTGGGGCTGGGTTTGCTGGCACTGTGGGGGACGCTGTGCCAAGGCAGCTGCCTCCATCCCACTCTTCCTCCTCCTGGTCTTGCTTCCCAAGGGTGCGTCACAGGCAGCCAGAGGCAGCGCCTCTGGAGAGCCAGGCCCAGGCCTTGTCCCTCCATGGGGACAGGCTCAGACCGCCCCCCCCCCCACAGAGCTCATAGGATGGAGGGCTCCCCAGCCATCATGTAAAGCAAGTGGAAGCCTTTACAAGGGCTAAAGAAAACTGGCCAGGCCCATCTGCCAGAGGAGTGCCATCCTGCCACAGCAGCAGCACAGCCTGGAGGAGAAAGAGCCCCCAAAGCAGGAAGGCAAGGAGCAGCTTGCCTCCCTGACTTGGTCTTGGTGGCTCCATGGCAGACCCAGGCAGGTGACTGCCTTGGACAGGACAGGATGGGACAGGATGGGACAGGGGGATGAGCCCCTGACCAGGGCCAGCTGCTGCACTGCACCACTGCAGCCCCATCTCCCTCCCACAGCACTGTTCCAGCAGCTGTTGCTGCTGGGTCTCCAGCAGGTATTTCCTGAAGGAAGCCAGGTGACCTTTACAAATAACAGAACCACTGAATCACGTAGAATCACAAATATTAGGATCAGAAGGGATCTCAGGAGACAGTCCAGTCCAACGCCCTGCCAAGGCATGGTCAACCTAAGCAGGTTACATGCATAAAAGTTCAGGTGACTTTGGAATGTCTCCAAAGGGGGAGACTCCACAAACCTCCCTGGATAGCCTATTCCAGGGCTCTGCCATCTCAATGTAAAGAAGTTCTTACTCAAGCTGGGAAAGAACTCCTCAAGAAATACCCCTCTCTCCTTTCTCATCTCCCAGGGGAACGCATCTCTCAACCTTGGGCAGCCATTGCCAACAGGTCTGGAGAGGTTGGAGGCCATTTCGAGCAAGCAGAAGGTGCTGCAGTGGCTTGAAGTTTATGTTCCCAGTGATCCACAGACCTTGGCCAATGAGGAAGAAGGCTGTGAAAACAAGATTGACAAGGAGCAGTCCCATGAGACACTGGAAGAGGACGTCACATCTTCAGCGCCCTCAGACATGTGGGAAGAATGCAGCCGATGCCAAGACACATCAGAAGTGTACAGTGACCAAGAGCTGTTTCAACAGGAAGAGGATAAGAGCACAGCAGGAACAGGAGAGGCTACCAGCAAACAGCAGAGCACATCTCCTGACCTGGCTGGTTCCATGGACACCAAGGATGAGCCAGCCATGTTCCCAACTCGAGCATCACAGCAGCGAGGGGAGGCCAGTGGCACCATACCCACAAGCACTGGCCATGCACCATCCACCCCTGGAGACAGATCTGCTCCGCCCACAACCAGTCACGCCGCGGTGCAGCAGCAGCGACGGTCCCTGTTCAGGAGGGCACTCAGGGCTGTGTCCAGGGTGTTCACTCGCACCCACCGCCCACGGGAGCAGGAGCAGCAGTGCCCTGCTCCCAGCGCCAGGCAGGTGCCTGGAGACAGCTGCTCCGAGCCTCAGCAGCGTCCTCTGAGAGAGTGACACAGGGAAGCACAGCAGGGAAGGATGCAGGGACAGTGCCCCAGGCATCTGGCTGTCCCCAGGCCATCCTGCTGCCAGACTGTTCTTGGCCATGTCTTCATGACACCAGTCTGTGACTCCCCTTCAGACATTATGATTAGATCTGGTTCATTTTTATCACACACATTTTGCAAACAGACTGTGTTTTATATGTATTTGTATATAATATGTTATAATTTTTCTTCAATAAAACTGTCAGTTTAGCCCAATTACCTGAGTTGTGTGTGTACAAAAAATTGGTTCAACACAAAAAGCTGAGGAAAAAGTACAGTTTTAAATTTCAGAGGGTACTTTCATTACTTCTAAGCAGGCAATGGCTCCTGCAGGCCTCAGAACTATCTGTCTTGTAGGTCTTATATCTACTTAAGAAAGACCTCCTGTGGTAAGAGGGCAAGGAGCAGCTCTTGCCTCCCTGACATGGTCTTGGTGGCTCCATAGCAGCCCCAGACAGGTGAGTGCCATGGACGGGATGGGATGGGATGGGATGGGATGGGATGGGATGGGATGGGATGGGATGGGATGGGATGGGATGGGCCTCCCTCTGCCCAGGCCCAGCCACTGTGCCGCAGCACTGCAGCCCCATGAGTATAAGGCATGTCTGCACTACACTGAGACATCCTAAATGGACAACAACAGTACGTGGCCTAGCATGAGCTGAAAATTATGAAGTCAAAAGAGTATTTGGATTGCCCCTAAGGAAGGCTCTGGCCTTATGCTTTTGGTGTCAACTGCTTAATATCAGTGTTGGACACAGGACATTAAGGTGAGGCTTGATTGGATTGAGTACATCCAATTTTTAAATAGACCCTCCTAACAGTTCATCTCCCTTCTTAAGCTTGATTTGTAAGACTTATAGAGTGTTAGGCTAAATAATAAGTGTGCATCACTTGCAAACAGCCACACTTTGTGGACCCGGTTTTGTGACAATTACTCACACTAAACTTGTTTTTTCCCTCTTTTGAACAGAGTGGTCCAAAAATACTGACTTTACTTTTTCCACAAGCATTTCACTAGATACCTGCGTGAGGCAGCAGGACCTAAAACCTCTCCCGGCCGGGCCTCGGTGCCACTAGGGGTCCCCGCATCCCGCCGCGTTCCTCCTCATTCCGCCTCATCCCGCATCCGAGGATGCGCCTGGCGGCCGAGCTGCGGGATCGGGAGACAAGAGAGACCTTATCACTCTCTACAGCTACCTGAGAAAAGGGTGTAGTGAGGTGGGGGTGAGCCTCTTCTCCCAAGCAGCAAGCCACAGGATGAGCTACACTAGGGGAGACACAGCTTGGGTATTAGGAAACTTTCTTCACCGAAAGAATAGCAAGGGACAGCCAGCCGTGGTAGAGGTCGCAGGAATAAAGGACAGCATTTACTGTGCAAAGCTGTGTCTCAGCAGACTTCCAGTTGCACCAGGGTTACACTGTTTTGAGGCTAGAAATCTGGATGTCCTGATGTGTTTTGTCCTGATGTTATTTCAGGATAATCTTGGTAACAGGCATTTTTAAAAATGTTGATAAGAATTGGGTGTTTCAGAATGAGGAGCTGACAGAGTCAGCTGCAGACAACTTCCTGTACATCCTAGAGCCCCTTAAATTTCTGGTCAGAATACAGTGTCTTTTGATACTGTGATTTATAGTGAGGTACCTCCTGCTGCTGAAGAGAGAGAAAAAAATTCTTCTGTCTTGAGAGCCAAGCAAGGACCATCATTCCCTCCACAACCAGCAGCAGGGCAGGAATGCAGCCATCACCCCTCCTTGTCTACTCCAGTGTACAATAGTGGCCAGCTCAGGTTCCAGTCTCCTTCTTGTCTCTAGAGAGCACCTCTGTACTATGTCAGGAATGAAATCCTGTCTCCCACAGCGGCTGTTTGTAGCAGAATTCTGTGATGTGGAGGTTGTCTGAGAAGGAAACTCAGTGCTTAGTTATCCTAAAGGGCAAGGTATTTACCTCCAAAGCTGCAGGTCCCAATTCCCAGTGCTCTCTCTGTCTTTGGAAGCAACCATGTCTTTCTGGCCTCTTCTGGAAAAAGCTGTCATTGGCAGACACTGCATGCCAAGCACCTTAAATGGGAGGATGTGGCAAGCTGTGATCTGGGTTTGGTATGTTCAGGATAAGCATGGATATGCAGGCTAATCCTAAGGCTGAAAGAGACATGTTTTGAGTTGTCTCAGAAACAGAAATTGGTGAACCTGGGGAGCTTTAATTTGAAAGCTTGTAGGCATTTGTGTCATCAAAAACCTTCAGGACCAGTTAGCAGGAATCCTGCAGAAGACATATCTGGATTTGGGTATTTAAATACCCCCTAACCTTTCTGTTTGTCTGAGCAAAAGTGACTTCAAATGTATTTTGAGATTATGGCTTCCCAAATATGCAGCAAAGGTTAAATGAAACACTAGATTTTGCATTAACTGGAACAGGCTTAATAGAAACATACCGTGTTGATCTGAAAGTTTTTTTTTTTTTTTATCTTGATGGATTTTCTTCTCGAGGCTTTTATGCCCAGGCACTTAAGCAAAGTGGCCAAATTGCTCCTACCCCATGCAATCAGTACTACTTCAAGGCTAAGCATAGTTAGCAAATAGAAAGGAAAAATTTAGGTTTTCAACTTGGGCTCAAAGCTATCTGACACCTTGTTACTAAACACTTTTTTTCCCACACTTGAATGGCCTTCCTCTCTTCAGCAAAAATGAATTTCCAAACCAGTCCCAAACTAACTAATTTCAGCTTCAAACAAAAACTAGGGAGGCTACTTGGCAAAGTGAATGGACATGAGGGGAAGATTTTTCTTCAGCTTGCAGCGTCCTTAGCTCTTCTAATGCCAGATGTACTTTCAAAAGCAGCATGTAAATTTGACCTTAGCCTGCTCTGATGTAAACTGACAGATTATAGTTATTACGCAACTAAAGTAATTTCACATTGCAAATATACATGTTTACAAACACTTCCAATTCAAAGGGAAAAAGAAGGCTTAGCTAGAAAAGAAGTTGTTTAAAATCTTAGTGGGTGACATGGACATGGACAGGGGGATTGCATGCAGCCACAGCAAGTTTACCAATGACACCAAACCGTGTGGTGTGGTGGACATGCTGGAGGGATGGATCCATCCAAAGGGACCTTGAAGATTTGAGAGGTGGGCCCATGTGAACCTTATGAAGTTCAATAAGGTGCAAGATCCTGCACCTGGGTCAGGGCAATCCCAAGTACAAGTACAGGCTGGGCAGCAAAGGGATTGAGAGCAGCCCTGAGAAAAACTGGGGATGTTGGTGAATGAGAAGCTTGACATGACCCAGCAATGTGCACTTGCAGCCCAGAAAGCCAAATGTGTCCTGGGCTGCATGAAAAGTGACAAAAGAAACAGGTAAAGGGAGGTAATTCTGTCCCTCTACTGTGTTCTCCTAACACCCCACCCTGAGTACTGTGTCCCCAAAATGAGCAGGACATGAAACTGCTGGAGGGAGTCTAGAGGACATCACAAAGATCATCAGAGGGCTGGAGCACCTCTCCTATGAAAACAGGCTGAGTTTGGGTTGTTCAGCCCTGAAGAGGCCTTCTAGCAGCCCTCCAGTATTGAAAAGAGCTACAAGAGAGATGAAATGGGACTTTTTATGTAGTGATAGAGAAAGGAAGAATGGCTTTAAACTTCCCATGCCTGGAAGCATTCAAGGCCAGGTTGGATGGGACTTTGAGCTCCCTGCTAGGATGGCATTGAAAAGAGTGCTAGTCTGTAGGCATTGGTGTATTTGACCTAATTTTTAAACCAAGGACAAAGTCCTCTGAAGCTTTGGCTAGGAGACAACATAGTATTTGCCTTCTGCCTTCTCTTAAACAATTTGTCAGCACTGAGGTTATCATGTTTATTCATCTGGTATGCAGCAAATATAATGCCACCCTTTTTGAACAGAGGCTGTAAGAAAAAACAGCTTGTAGATTTCTGATACTTTTAAGCTTTTTTTCTGTGAAAACCCCCGTACAGCAGGACAAAAGAATGGCCTGTCTTCTGCAGGTGGCATCATCCCTACTCATCAGATCACAAAGTGTAATTCTCTAGGAGAAAACCATAAGTAATTTTTTATTTATTTACGGTGAAGAAATTCACCACAAAAGGTCAGAAGAAACCATTTGCCAGAATCAAAAAAGGCCCCTTTGTGTACTTCATGGTTGGTTTTTAATTTGTGCAGAGATTTGGCATGTCTTCAGCACAAGAATTCAAGCCACTGATAACACTAACTACAAACAAATTCTTCTGGTTCATTGTTGTTTGGTTTGATTTTATGACCAGAGCATCTGTATACTCACAATATGTGAAAAAGATCCCAATTTTCTGATAATTTGAATGTTCCTGGGCTAAAAACTTTGAAAACCTGTAAAACAGATTTGAGGCAATTTCATCCAGTTTCTTTCATTCCTGTCCCTTGTTTGTTTGAAGGGCTCATTTTAAAACAGTCAAAAAGAGAATGCTGCCCAAGAAACACTGTTTTTTTCTCAAGTGTCTCACCTGGAAGTTTTGTGTCATTAGCTGTGCTGTGAGACAGAAACAGCTTCCAATTTACACATTCCCATGCTTGAAAACTTCCACAGGTGGGCATTTCTGCTCAGTGATTTTTGTTTTCATGCCACTGCCCGACAAAGATATTTGGAAGATAAGAATTTTGAAAACCTCCCTGGAAGAATCTTAAGAGGTAAGAAGCCAAGCAGTGTAACTGAGCAATGATTTTTACATGATGCAGCCCTTCAGTGTTAAAATTCAAGGCAGGCAAACCACCACGAGGGTGCAGTGGTAAGGCAGCCTTTGCTGGCAGTGGCAGAAAGCTTTAATTTGTTGCTCCTGTTCTAAGGGGTCAGATGATGATCTTTACATCAGCACACTAAAGGAAATAATTTAAACATAATTAACTTGAGCTAACACTGAAACTCTTGGGAATGTGGTGGTGTTCAACGCAAGGGGAGGTTTAACTTGCTCTTTATCAGGGATGTGATATTGCTGTTCGAATTAAGACAAGTCTTAATTAAACTTGACCTAAGTGAGAACACAGTTGGGTGAATAATATTACATTTGCTCAGACTGTAGTTTACTTCTAGAGTGGAGACGGACTAAACTATATTTTTACTGAGGATTAATATAGCAGCTTTTTTATTGTTTTTAAATGATGGGCAATTTTTCCATTGCTTTACTCTGATTCTCATATTCTTCTTTCAGTAATTGTTTTTTTGGGGAAAATGCATTATAAATCAACCTTCTCACCATTTGGCTTTGTTCTCTATCTAGCCATCAGCAAACAGGTTATTTTATGTTTGTCTTTTTAGATGTAAAGATGGATGTTTGTTGGGGGGGTTAATTATTTTTATTTTAAAAAACACAAAAACACAAAACCCTAATGCAGAAATCTCTAAAGCAAGACTTTTGAGGGGAAACCTGGAAATCAAGTGCATTCACATAGGCAGAGACTGGCAGCTGAATGCAGTATTTTGAAAAACAGTACTTGTGTCCTGGACTAAAAAACTAGAATATATTTTGGTAGTTCAAATGAAACCTGTCTCCTTTAGACAAAAGGACCAAGCTAGATGCTCTACCTGCTTCTAGTGTCTTTAGAGAACAGCCCTTGTTTCCACAAAACCAGACTGGTATTTTTGAACTGTCTGATTTGACAAGTACAGTAAGAGAGAAGAGGAGGAAGTTTGTTTGTGCGCCTGTCCCTAGAAGAAGCTGCTTGCAGCTTCAGAGGAGATACTGATTCCCTCCCCTCTTGCACTGTCTGCAACCTACAGCCCTCCTGCAGCATCCACCTGCTCGGCTGTGAAACACAGATTGCACCAGGCATCTCCTCTGCAAGGTATTGTAAAAGAAACCCTCAACACAGAGCCAGAGGCTTGAGAATGGGCATTTTTTAGGTGCTGGGGGTGACATTCTCATGTTCCAGCCACCCTGAATGCAAGTCTGCAGCCCCTGGCACTGAGGGTGGTCTTGCAGGGTGCACCTACCTGGTGGTCCCACAGAGCCACAAACACCTCATCCAACACCCACCCAGCCAAGAGAATGCAGTGTAATGCCTAAATTAGCTGTATTCACAGACCAAACTCCCCAAACCTGAGGGAAAGATGACACTTTGCCAGAACTAGCTATTTAAAACACCAAGTGAATTTCTACCTTGTGACTTCATCTAGGTGCAACAACTTGAAAATCAAGTAATCAACTAAGGTGCCACATCTTTTTCACAAGAGCATGCTAACACTTCCTGCAATTTTGGGACAGGCAATCTTTCTGAATCGGCCACTTATGCTTCTCACCTGCTCATTGAGCAAAAAAAAAAAAAACAAACAAAAAACAAAACAAAACAAAACCCAAAAAACAAACCAAAACCTAAAAGAAAGCTTTTCTGTATTTTGGAAAGAGAATGACAGAGGAAGCAGATGAAGGTTTTTCTGCATGGGCTGAGATGACCCAAAATGAAAGCAGTTGTGCAAAATAGCCAACTCTAAGATCTGTCTATATGATCAGGAAGGAACACACAACATTTCCTAACTGAAGGTGGCCATACTGGTTGGACGTGCTCAAGCACACAAATCATATTCTTCAGGCCATCTTCATTAGAAAACACTCCCATCCTCCAAAAGCTCTGCCCCTTTCCTGGAATCTGTCTCTTGCAAGCAGCTCTCACCCTCTGCAATCCACCTTCAAAAAATTCTCTCTGCAGCCTGCTGGACACAATTCCTCTTGCCCTGAATCACTTTGTGCAATTAAGACAAGGTGAGTCTGGCCTGAGTTTAGCCTTCTGGCTGGTGGTGGGATGCTGTGCAGGCCAGAGATGGTATTTTGGTGAGCTAGGGCTACTGTGTGGCCATGTTGCATTGCCCTGGAAACGGTGAGAAAGCCCTGCTCTGGAGGCTGCCTCACAAACGGCTGCTGGTGGCAATAGGACATCTGGAAACCACGTGGAAGCTGCAGATGGTGGAAATGTGGTACGTGGGAAGCATGTGAATTGCTCAGTGAGCCTCTAGGAACAGTGATGGAAACTCCTACATGGTAGAGACCTTCCCTGGGTGTCTCAGGAAGGATTTTATCATCACACTGCAAGCTAGAGCTTATACCCCTGCAAAAAATATCAACGTTATTTCTGGATAGGGAGATTGAGTCACCTTTCAATTTTAGGAATTCTGCTGGGCAGTTTGTGCAACAGAGAAGTAGGAATAGAATGGTAATCATAGGTCATGTAATACAATCGCCTGCAGCAGGTACAACTACACCATCAAGTCCTGATGACTAAGCAATCTCACCTTTAATTTAGAAGCTTTTTTACTGCTGGAAAATTGTCACAGAAATGTGATTCTCTGAGTATTAGGAGTCAGTCATGTGAGACAATATAATTTGAGTTTTTTGGTTTTTCTTGCCTTCATCCAGTCTTTAGACAGTCATGGAGGAAAAGGCAAATCATGTAACTTAACATAATATTGATTTTTTTCCTCAATTAATATTTCTTGTTTAATATTGCATACGAAGGTTCAAATCCCTTAAATTAATCCAATACTGTAAGTCTATATCACAAATTCTGATCTTTGAACTCTGCTGTGAACACAGGATGTTGTTCTCCACTAAGTCCTAGTATTTGTTTAAATTTTCTTCATTTCTCCCTTTCAGTCACTGTGCTAGTAGAATCCAAGCTGAAGACCACTTCCATAGGAGTCTTATCCTATTGCAAACTGGCAATAGATAGGTTTATGAACCAGCTGTGATTCCCAGGTGAGGAGAATGAGAAGGTTCTGTATCTGAGGGTGATTCCCCCATGAGGGGAAATGAGAAGAATCTGGTGAGTCTATATCACAGAGGCTGAAGGGCAGCAGCTTTTCTCCTAACAGTCCTTACCTCTGACCAAAGGTGAATCATTTTCATAATAATTCAACATTCTGTCCCAAATCACAGAATAAACTAGATCAACTACTTCCTTATGAGAGATAACTGAGGTTTTGGTGGCCAAAAGATTGGCACCTCTTGAAGATGCTGGAGAATGGAATTACTGCAAAAATTGTTTCAGCAAACTTTACCTTCTACCTCTTCGGCTTTAGTAAGAGCAGATAAGCAGGACACTCCTCCTAAAAATGTGGTTTGTGGTTTTCCTTCAAAATGGAAAGAAAAATCTCCTTGCATCATTTCTTATTAGGTGATAGGGAGAAGGAACAGCTGAAGTATTTTCTGCACAGTAATCCATCCATCCACAGTGGTCCATCTCTGTAATAATTAGAATCAGTTGAGTTGACATTATTTTCCTCATAAATGTCACTCCTTTACCTTGATTTCCTTGCTGTAACCTCTGCTAGAAAATGTAATGTTTCAGATGTACTAATGGATATCCAAGGTATTTCCTTTTAGGTGTATTTTTTTGTTTTGTTTTGGTTTGGTTTTGTTGTTGTTGTTGGTTTTTTGTTTGGTTGTTTTTTTTCTCAATGAGCAGGTGAGAGGTTATTCAAGCTCTGTTGGCCACCTCCCAGAATACAGATTTTGCACGAACTGCCATCTCTTTGCTCAGCTGTGATAGTCAGCATTTTATGCTGATGACTCGACAAGAGAATATCCCCGTGCCTTTCTGGTCAGTGCCTGAATGAGGAAATAAAAGCCAGTTGCAGGGTTTGCTGTTTATCTCTTCGGAGGGCATAGGAGGAAATTATGAGGAGAGCGAGCAAATTTGTTGACAGGAAAGACTTGTGCTACAAATTAAGGAATACTCTCAGGAAGAGCTTATGGGAAGGGACTGTTTTCTAACAGTCTTCATTAGACATTTTGAGAAAGCAGGGTGGCTCATGCAGACACAACAAGTGTGCAATAACACTCAGGACTGCCTTCTGTCAAAGGCCCATGGCATTCTGGAGGTTCCTGTACTTGGTTTCTTACTGCTGACAATGTACAAAGCTGTCGGGTGTTTTGAGGAAGAAAGGATCACATGGTGGAGGAGAATAGATGAGAGGATTAAAATGAACATGCAAGCTAGTTTGTGTACTTTTTGATCAGCTGCTTTAATGGGGAGGGGGAAAAAAACAAGCTTAAAATCATGCAGGAAACTGCTGCCTTTCAGACCCAAGTCTTATTTTCAGCCATGTTATCCATCTGCAATAAAATAAGTGCATGTGCTAGCCACAAACATTATTAGGATGAATGTGCATCCAGCAAAGCAGGGTTCAAACCCCATCCTGTGTGATTGGCTGTGTGGCTGACTTGAACTTCAGAAGCAGATTACATCAAGCTGCAACCACTTCCTCTGCTTCATTTTCAGAAGCCAACATTCTACATCTGACAGTGGCAATTGGGTGTTGAAAGAAGAAGCCATCCTTTAAGGTAGCATTTATGCATAAAAAATTCTTTAAAAAGCGTAAGGAAGCTGATGCCCATGTAATGAGCTGGTGGTAGTTTTACTATGGGATATTTGCACATTATCTTCTTCCAGAACTGGTTAAGCATCCATTTTGTGTATCAAAAAAACTTCTTTGCAAAAGCTGGTTGGCTAAAGTGATGACATAAAAAAGTCAGGAGTCACTGATTTCCTCTTGTGACTGAAGGCAAAGTGCCATTTTTACATGTTTAAAGTAGCCTATGCTAGTGAACAGATGGACAATGGTGCTGACAGATAATTATCTGCACCCGTCTGCATAAACCAAGGAAAAGCTAAGACATGCTATATCTTTCTCTTATCCCTGCAACAGAGGTTTTGAAATGCATGAGCGCACTGAGCAATGATTGTAGGCGGATGGCTAAAGTATTCTGAGAAACTAATTGGGTTTGTAAGGACATCTCATGGTATCATGGCAACCTGGGCCCAGAGGTCAACACATCTAGTCATTTGGAAAGCATTGGGCAAGTCATTTTAGAGACCATGAGTCGTGTTTTGTTAGCCTCAAGACCCCACATATACACCAGGGCTGGAACTTATCTCTACTATAATTCCACTTCTCTAGGCCATGGATATCTGGACCCCTGCTTATTTTAGTCTGGTGTTTTCCCACTCCTTTCAAAAGGCAGAAACCTAAAGAGTGGAGATGTGGACCCTGTAAACCAGGTTAATATAAGCCTACTGACAAGGCACAGGCTCTTTCCCACCATGTTTCCCACAGCTTGCTCAGAAGATTGTTTAGCCATTTATCAATCTACTACAGAAAGCTCCCATCAAATCCCTTGGGAGTAGACAAAATTTGGCTACTAAGAAATCTCTTTGGTTCACCTTGCTGGCATGATCTAGTTACTCTACTTGGAAGTGGAAGTTGTGCAAAATCACTTTTATGTGTGAAATGAAATGCTCTTCCCAGACTGTAACTTGAATGGAGACTGACGACTGAAGTTGCTGTTAACAAGGCTGCCACAGACACTGACAAAGCTTTTTTGTTGTTTCTTAAACCTAGTTTTATATGATATGGCTAAAAATATTAGAAGGGCTTCAAGTTGCCTGATTTGTTCATGGTCAAGGGATTGTCAAAGAAATTACTCCTCTATCCTAAGTTATGTATGCATTTAAAAAATTCAGACTCCCTCCATAAAGCCACAAGGAATTCCAATGCCATTGGAGAGGAAGAAACTCCAAGTTCTTTCAATGTAATGTTGATGATATAAGGATCTAGCCCTGTTTTGAATGAAAATGTAGGGATTTTTTAGGAAAAACATGTATAAGGTGGCTGTAGATGCATTAAGGCTAGGAACTAAATGAAATGTGTTCCTTTTCTTTGCTCAGCAGAGCTATATAATAAATCCTTTTCAAGACTCTCCGATCCTTGGGTTACTTCATGAGTTTAAAGCTGCTCTTAGACTAGAAGAACATCTTCCTAGGAAATCTATGGTGTTGCAGGAGTTAGTTTATCTGCAAGAGTGAATTTCATTCCTGAGGTTTTGTGACTACTTTGTTACAAAAATGCTGTGTCTAAAAATGAATATGGTATATGAACCACTTTACTCAGTTTACTTCCAGTTGGAAGCTGACCTGTGGCCCTCAGATTTTCCCTTAGTCAAGGGGTAAACAAATTTAAGTTCCCAGAAAGAGCTATCTTTATTACATCTAAAATAGAGCAATGTATGGGTTTTAATTTAATCAGTAATTTCAACCTCTCCAAGCTACCATTATGGCTTTCTGTGAAAGCTTGTAAAAATAAAAATATCTCAGACAAAAATAACACTCCCTCATTCTAAGACCGTGGAGTGTCTCAGTACATATTTGGCACATCCTCTGAGGCTCTATCAACAACAATCCAAAATAGCCTGATGTAAAAGGCAAATTATAAAAGTAAGTGGTGTTTAGTGTCTGGTCCTGTATCCTCTGAGGCTTCTGACATGCAGTCAGTATAATCTACAATGCTTATAAGATAAAATAGTGGGCATTAGAGGCTGGGCAGTGATGCTCAAGGTCAAAGTCAGTTCTGCAATAGAAATGCATCGAATTCCCGTTCTGTTAAACTTTTTCACTCAACTTGATAGCAAAATCCAGCGTCTCCATTCTCTCTCAGATGTACTTCACAGACTACAAGTTTCTTCTGCTACAGAGTAGTAAAATAAATAAATAAATAAATATTATTTGTGCTAGGAGAGCATTTTGCAATCTCTTGGTGTGAATATTCCTAACTTCATCAAAATAAATAAGGTCTATGTTATTCTCAGATGTGACTTTGTTTGAAACCATCTTTTCTAAAATTTCCTTAAAGACTACATTAATATTTAACAATATTCCTCTTGTGGGCAAACCACTGTAAAATGCACTTTTTCAGCCTGTTTTTTTAAAGTAAGATTTGAAGAATGGTAACATCTCCTAACAACAAAAAGACAGCTGAAGGTCTGCAGGACTGAATCAGAAGCACTGATACCACTGCAGATGAAGCACACCATCAACATAATCATTTTTTCTTTTTTTTTTTTTCTTTTTTTTTTTTTTCTTTTTCTCCAGAGGCACCAGATGGCAGCATTTTTCCCTCACTGAGTGTGATCTCATCCTCTCAGATTCACTCCTGGGATCATCAGGCTTTGAGGCTTCGTAAGCCACAATGACCTCAGCTGAACTGTACCTTCTCTGTTGCCACCTGCTCCTTTTTCCTACTTGTATTGGACATGCAGAGTCACATTCAAGTGGCCTGAACACAATCCAGGCCCTTGAAGCTGTGGCTGCCTTTTGTTTGTGCAGGTCTGAGAGTCTAAAAAGAATAATTAGCAAACAGGTATGCAAAAATTTAGACCCATGGAATACAGCTCTGACCTCCAAATTTTCCACATCCTCTAAATATTAAGTATCATGAAGTTTATTTGATGTTCTTGTTAACTACATGCTCTTTTCCACATATACACGTGCCCAATGTGATACTTGTCTACAAGCAAGTTTGACATGTGTCCTTTCCTATCAGTGCTTTATTCCTTGAATAATATTTCATTATACACATCTTATGTATGACAAGTTATATGCTACTAGACTTGTAATCTCCATCTCAAGAACACAGTTCTGGACAAATATTCTGAAGCAGAGCAGGGATTTTGAGAACTAAAGTGCAAGCTCTGGGTTTTTTTACAGTTACAGACATGGCCTAAAGATTTGCAGCCTGGGAATTCTGTTATCTCACCATCCTCTGTTCCACTTCTTCCCTTCATCCTCCTGTTCTTGCTTTCAATGCTGCTTTGTTGGTGGTTTTGTCTCAGAAGAAAAAAACCCTACACATTATGTCCAGTTGTAACAAACTATTCTTAAATTCTCTACCTTTAAACTTGGATTCTGCAGCATGGGGATGCAAATGTTTATTTATTTGAACGATGTGACTAACACTGACGGCATAAGAAAGGCTCTTTATCCAAAGTGGGGCTGGATTGCTGAGCCCTAGAGGGTGAAGGAGTAACAGCCCTGGCTGCTGCTTTCTTTGACTGATACTCCATCAGTTTGCTGGTGTTTCTGCTGTGGTGACTGTGTTAATGTTTTACAAATGCTATGAGCTCAGTAGTAGACTATTTGGGGATTGTATAATTTATTAACTTATGACAAGCAGACCATTATTTTTCTGAAGAACATGTGTGACAAGGGACTTATTTTATTTTTCAAATTTCAGCCAAATTCAACATGAGTGTCACAGGACAGGGGCACTAGATCCTCAACAGCCCCACCCCTCCTCTTATTTAATACCGAAAACTATCTGTAAACAAGCAAGAAGGAGGGAGGGAAGAGCAATTCTCAGAGGAAGTATTAAGAATCCTGTATGATACAATATTAGGCTGTGTAAATTTGGGAAATTGCCATTTTCTTCTGTTAAAAAAAAATTCTAATTAAAAAAAAAAAAAACGAAAACCTAAATTTCCTTCTACTTTATCTCACTTTATCGTAGTAATTTCTTTCCAGTTCTGGCTTTGCCTGTACTTTGCCTTAAGCTAGTATATGCAAAGAGGACAGATGTAGCTTTATGCCCAAGATGTGTGAAATAAATGCAATGGAAGTATATGAACAACTCACCTGAAAGTGGAGTGGCATTGCACTGCTGGAAGCCAATTGTGTTAGTTTCACCTTACCCTCTAAAAAAGAAGGCAAAGACATTTAAATATATCTCCAGTTTTTAAATGATTGATGCAATCCCTTGTGCACAGTTGCTTTGCAAAGTGGAAGAAAGATGAACTGTAAATACTTTCTTTTGTCTAACTATAGCACTGTAATTACTATTTCACACCTTCTCTGAGAAAGACAAGACAGATACCTGTGATGAGCTTTGTGAGAGGAGAGATGCTGAGAAGGTAAAAAGAGTGTCTGGTGTCACTCAGTATGGAACATTACAGCTTGCCGTTATTTATTTTGGAACTGTGACAACTGACCAAAAGATGGGAACTATAAATAGGAATGCAATGAACATTAGCTGCGCAAGAAGAAAAAAACAGTGTAACTTGGCATGGAGCAAAATGTGTATCTGGCTTAGCATACAGCTGTCCCTGCAACTCCCACTGCCATCCTGGGGGATTTTGCTGATTTCCCACTACTTACAATAAATTAGGAATAGCACCATCTCTGTTAGCTTTGATTCTTACTCAGTAGAGCTCGCTCAGATAGGTCCTGATAAACCTTTACCTAAGAAAGATACAAGTCTCCTCCTACGCGTAAATTACAGGGAGAAGATTGTTTGTTTTGTAAAGTGTAACTGCTATGTACCATTCACAGGCTGCATCTTGCACAGTAAGTGAAATAATTGTTGGAACAAGCTGATGGAATCAGTGCTTCCCTTAGCTGCCGTTCAGAATGAAAACACCAAACGGGGCCAAATTCTGCCTAGCAGAGTTCATTGTGGTTTTGCTTCTAGACTGGCATGGCTGGAGGATGCATCCATAAAAATTCAGTGCAAGTTAGCTTTGAATGGACTGAGAGACCCTGGGAGTTTTGTAGCAGAAACATATTTTCCACTGACTCCTGGGCTTAGCCTTCACTCAAGGCATAGGTAAGTCATGTTAGCCTGGTATGTGATAGCAAGCAACCCAACACACATATTTTCCTTTCTGTGTATACATTGCTATATGATGCCTACAAAACATGGTGAGTGCCCTCAGAAAGGCATCCCTGTAGGGGGATCCAGTATGGGTAAATGAAGGTGGTATGGAATGTAATCTCATCCCCTAAAGAGTTGCAGCTCAACCAATTACTAAAAATTAGGAGCAGGCCTGATGTTAACAGGCCACACCTGTAGCAAATAAGAAGAGTGTTATAAAAGAGTGGATTGGTAGGAACAGGAGTCAGATGGCTGCTGTAAAGGACCAGGAAGCGTTAGTGCTTAGACAAGCTGCCTATGTGAAATGTTGAGGAGGTACAAAACTCTGGCAATATGGAATCCTTGCACTATAATGGTAATAGAACCCTTGATGTGTAAGACAACACATCCCCTAAAAGAAAATCTGTAGGTTCATGTTTTGAACATCCTCTTTTCCCCTTCTTATCCTTGTAACATTTCCTATATGGCCTTACCCATAGAGAAATGTATTTTTTTTCTGTAGCAGACAGTGACAATTTCAGGTGACATGGGAATGGGAGGCTGCAAAAAGTGGTTGGGAAGAAGTTGTTATAATGCTCTATGTTTAAAAAGTAGGCAAAAGTAAGCATTTCATTAGGAGGGGCAAAACAAGATATACATGGAATAAAATTTAAGTTTTTCTTGAGAGACACAAGAATTCTGTCTTAAGAGCTTCTGCCACTGTTCATATTACAGTTGTTGTGACAGGACTATGGCTGATATACTGTGTATGATTTCTTTCTTGGTTCTGCACTGACTGTCCTGCATGGAAAAAAAATACAGGTATTGCAAAGGGACAGTTGGCTCCATTCCAACCCAAACTATAGCCTGGACTGTTCTCCTGAGCCAGGCTAAATGTTGCTTCTGGCCACACAGTGAATTTTGAATGCATGAAGATGTCTTTAACAAGTAAAGATGGTACTGTATTTTGTAGGCAAGGATGTTACACACTTTTCCTTGCTTATTTTGTTTTTCAGTTGGGAGAAGTAGGCTTTCTTTGTCTGGAGTTATATTTTTGTCTTCAGTGAGTCCTTCTTGGGAGCTGAAGTAGAGCTAGCCTCACTCAAGACATCTCTAAGTTTTAAGCAGTTTTCCCCATCCAAATGGGACTGGATCATTTCCACTGTCAGCTGAACAGCAGAACATCAGCCAGAAAAAAACATTAAGTGCATTTACATGTTTGATGCTAACGGCCAGAGAAAGAAGAATGGGTAAATGGTGTTTACTCCATTTATCCTCAAGCACAACAGAGTACACAGCTTCCTTTAATAAGGCCCTGTAGCACAGGCAAGAGGAGATGGTCCTGGTTCCTGGTGCTTGTGATAATTTGCCAATGAAACATAAATGTCTCGGATGGTTTGTGCATTGTTTATTGCAGCTTTTACCCCTGCAGCCAGATTCTCCAAACTGCTGTTTTGTTTTTTCAATGAAGGCTTCAGAAGGGATTTTGTAAACAAAAAAAGATCCCAAACAAAACTGCTAGAGAATGAATGGCTGCTAGCAGCTGATTTCTTAGAGGAGGTAAGTTTATAAGTGATTGGAAAAAGGCAGAAGGATATCTGGTCACACACGTGTGGACACACCTTTGCACGGCTCCCCGGGAGTGTCCAAGCGGATGAAGTTTGCCTCGGGGTCGCAGCTACAGCCAGCACTCTGTGCCCAGCGCGAGGCTAAACCGAAGTTTTGTCCTGCAGACAAAAAGGAGTCCTTCGGCTTTGGGAATTTAACAGGAGTTCTGGATTAAGTAAGAAAAGGGTAACTAATTCTGTTTCAACATCTGGATCTTACAGATGAGAGTGGTTGGTCAGCACAGGCATACAATCCTCTTTGTGGTCGGCACTAGGGATATTTAGAGGACTTTCCCTAGATGTGTACTAAGGGAAAGCACCTCAAGCCCAGCTCAAGGGTGGGTTATTTGCTCCGGCATCAACCTGCACTCCCCTTCCCATGACACATCCAGGTCCCTGCTCGGGACGGCTTCTCCTCGCGTGTCAGCTGCTCGGGCCTGTGGCGGCGGCGCAGAGGGGAGAGGACGCGGGCGGTCAGCGCTAGAGGAGTGGGAATTCTGTCACAGAACGGGGAGAAGCCAAACCCACCGCTCCAAAAGGTAAGATAATTATAATAAACCCCAGAATTAAGAAGCGGGCCCACGGCCTGTCAGGATCAACCGGCTCTCCTCGGGCGGCCTCGCCGGGCCGCGGGAGCGACCGCAGCCAGCCGGGAGCAGTGGGAGGAGGAGGAGGAGGAGCGGAGGGAGGAGGCAGCGCTGGCGGCCGGGCGGGGAGGGGGCACGCGGCGCCGAGGAGGAGGAGGAGGACTAAGATGGCCACCAGCCGCCGCGGGGAGCGGCCCCGCTCCCTCCGCGGCCCCCTCGGCGCGGCCCGGCCTTGATGGGGCCGGGACGACCCCGGCGCCCGGACGGTGCAACAGCGGCGGCGGCGGCGCCTCCCGCCGGAGCCCGCCCGGGAGGAGCCGTCCTCCCGGCCCGGCCCGCACCGCCCGGCCGCGGCCGCCGCGCCGCGTAACCCCCCGAGCCGAGCCCTGCTTGCGGAGAGAGAGCGCAGCGGAGAGAGGAGAGCGAGGAGGGACGAACCGCCCGCCGCCCCCTCCCCGGGCCGGCACAGCCGCACCGCCGGGACCTCGCTGCCCCCCGGTGAGTGCCCGCTGGCGCTGCCCGCCGCCTCTCGGGCCCCGCCGCTTTGTTGCGCCGTCGGCGGGCCCGGGGAGACCCGGCGCCCCCTCGGCCCGGCCGCAGGCCCCGCTCCTCGGGGATGCCGAGCGGCCGGGCCGGGCTGGAGGAGGGGGCGGCGGCGCAGGTGCCGGGGGCGGCCGATCATTGTCACTGCGCGGGCACCCCCCCTCCGCCGGCTCCAATGCAGGGGCTGTGCCGGGGCCGCGGCCGGGGGGGGCCCGGGGGTCGCGGAGGAGCCCCGCGAGCGCTGGGCCGCTCCGGCCGCCTTTGTTGTGGCTGGGGAGGGCGGTTTTCCCGCGGGAGCCCCGGCGGGGTGCGGGAGGGGCCCGGCGGCCCCAGCCCTGGGGAGGCCTGCAGGGAATGTGGGGGGGGTCGCCCCGAGCCGCCGCGGGCGCTGGGCGGCTCACAGGCGGTGGGTCGGGTCGGCTTTTCCCCATCGCGTTTTATTTTGATTTTTTCATGCGGGTACTGATTTTGGCGGCAGCCTCGAGCTGTCGACCCCGCGGTGCGGCAGAGACATTGGAGTTCCAGAACCCGACAGGTTTGTCCCCAGTGCGTCCCTGGGGACAGGGGAGTCGTGGCCCCTGGAGGGTTCGGAACGTGGTGTTGGGGGGATTTGCGGGGCTGCTGAAGTACCTGCCCCTTGTCTTGAGCGTGGTTTTTGCCCTGCAGTTCTGAGAGGTCGTCCACACAAATGGAGATGTTTGCATAGAGGCCAGTCAGTAGTGCTGGGTGCTGAAACCCTGTGTGATGTTCACCTTGAAATGTTAAGACTATAATTTCTAGCTGTGCCTGCATAGCAAAACACTTACGGAAGAAGTGCAAAGGACTAGATGTATTTATTTTAACTTAGAGTTTCATGAATGATTTAACTGGAATTTTTTTGCTAACTAGAGTAATTTGCAAGATTTCAGTGTAGACTTGTGAGTCCTGGCCTTATTTTAATGACTGAATTTTGGTTTCTTAGTAATGTTAGTTTGTGGTGAGGTCCATGCCTGTCCACATATTGGACCATGAAATTTTACTACGAAAAACAAGTGGTGGGTTTCCTGTTAAGAGAAGTAATTTTTGCATGTTGTAGCGAACAGAAGTTATTTTTCTTCACCAAAGTTGGGTTGCTCCCTGATGCCTGTGCGTGCTTCTGTGCCCAGTTATGGCTGTACAGCTG
This sequence comes from Calcarius lapponicus, assembly GCA_039654755.1. Classification (NCBI taxonomy): domain Eukaryota; kingdom Metazoa; phylum Chordata; class Aves; order Passeriformes; family Fringillidae; genus Calcarius; species Calcarius lapponicus. The sequence continues at coordinate 45,655,338 of CM077466.1, forward strand.
TAGGATATTCCTGAGCTCACAGAATCCTATGGATCCAGTCAGGCTCTGCAGAGAGCCAGCTTGATTGCATCCTTGGCACATTTTGGTGGCAAGTTAGCAGTATCTTGAAGTAGGCTATGTGAACAAATTGTACAGTCTGTGTGAACTGACATTTCTGTAATATCTCATTCATCCTGCGCCATCTTGGTAGACACACAGCATTTGAAGATAAGAACTTACCTGCTGTGGGAACTGGGCAGTGGTAGTAAGCCAGCCACGTCTCTTTCTTTGCTTTTAGGTTGTAGGCAGGCAGGCATTGTGTCCTGGAAATGTGTCCATGTTCATGTGGCATTGTGCCTTTGTTCTGTGGCCCTGGTCAAGATGTGCTGGCATTCTAAATTCAGCTGCACGTTTGGACTGTGAGTGGGTGTCTTCTCACTGTGTGGTGTGGGTCTGTTGAGCTCATTTGGAGCCAGCTCTGGAGTACTCAACACTGTTGATAACAAGGTGTTTTGGGTAGAAGAATCCCTCAAATATCAGATTGGAGGATGGTGCATGCTATTCTTCACTTTGGTATGTGTTTGCTAGGAACTGGACACGTTTGCTTTTCTAGTTGGGCAATTTTAGGCTTCTAGACTTGGAATAAAAATGTAGTATGTTTTGGTTTTTATGGTCATTTTGCATCTCTTAGCCAGCTGATTATTTAGTTAATGGTGCTGCTGTGACTTAGTATCTTCAGCACCCATTTGAAAATGTAATACAACATTTCTGTATCAAGGTTTAAGTAAGGGTTGGTGTGTCCAGTCAGTTGTTTGTTTCCAGTTCAGTACATCAAGATCAGCTACTTGGTAGTACTGCTACCACACAGTACTAGGGAAAGAGAACAGGGCTATGGGAAAAGAATGCTTATCTTTTTGTTCAAAGTGGTAGCGGAAAGATACTAAATAAAAAAATAATCATAGTTATTGATAACTTCAACCTTGACATACATTATCTTGTTGCATCTTGGTACAGGAGTGGTCTGAGAAGGTGATCTGACAGCTGCCTGTGTGGCTACTCAAACCTTGGTACTTAATTCTGGTTTAGTGGAGCTAAACTGGCAGAAGTGTGCAAGGTGAGCAGGTCTTCAGGATGTATCGATGTGTGTTGCTGTTAGAGGAATTCAGCAGTGTGTTCCACATCCACCAACCTTGCATTAACTAATTCACAGTTTTCCACAAGTGTTCTGTGGGATTTTTAGTGTTCAGGAAACTTTCAGTGGTGCTTTATGTGCAGGGAATGGGGGTGAGTGTGGGCAGATGTTCTGCTTACCCTTTGAAATGCTCAGGACTGTCATGAGATTGTTTGGAAACTTTGGTGTTGTAACATGGTGTTTCACTTCCCAAATGTTGATATGAATTGTTCCGTGGCTGGATTTTGGGCATTCACTTGGGTTTCTGAAGATACACTGAGCTGAAAACTGCAAAGAGAAGAGAGTGATTCCCTCTTGGGTGGTTAAATTGACAGAGGACAAATCTGTTCATGTTAATTAACAGTTTTGTTCATGTCTGTAAGTGATTTTCAGTCCCTATTGCAAAATAGTGGAAATACTGTTTCAGCAGTGGCCTTTGACTTGCAGGACTTCCTGCCGTGAGGAAGTCTTGTGTCTTTTGTCCAAAATAAACAGATTTTGAAGAGTTCAGATAAAGTATGCTGTGAGAAACCATACATCTAAGTCACAATTTACCCCCTATTGCTTGCTTGCTTGCTTCTCTGATAATTAGTACGATGGAAGTCTATTCTTATGATATGTTACTAGAATGTAACCTGCATTTTGTAATGGGCTAGAATGTAACTTGCATTTTGTAATGGGAAATAGAATTTTCTGTTGGTCCACAGCACAATTTCTGGATATGTGTGTAGGTGGAAAACAAATGATTTCCTTTAATATAGAAGCTTTTAACTTCACTGCTTTCCTTCTTGATTTTTTTTTTTTTTTTCATGCTGGTGGTGTTGCTGATTGCAATAGTACACTATTGGAAGTATCCAAGTTATGACAAATACATAACAGTTTCTTTGATGTGTTTGGAATGCTGGTTGCTTTAAAAAGTACTTTTTTTGTTACTTATCTGTCCTAAGTTACCAACAGCTTGAGTCTTTAAGCCTTCACATGTTGAAGGACTGAGGTGCATTGATGTAAGATTGTCATATCTCCTAGAACAGCTCTCTTTAACTTTGTCATTTCATTTACAGTTTCATAATGCAAGAGTGAAACTGTTTATCTTCTGCTGGAGACTGTCATCCTGCTGCTGGGCTGTTCATACCTTGTCCAGGCTGGGGAGGACATGATTATAAGGTTCCTGTGTGCATTTGTTCTAAGCTGCCATCCCACAGACAGTATAGAAAGTGTTGCCATATCCTTTTGTTTGGTACAAAATCCTGCTGGCAGGATGTAACATTTTAACTGAAGCCATTGGTGGGGAGGTGAGAGCAGCTTCTTGGCTCAGGTGAGAGCACTGCAAGCTTTGCAGGACTGAGTATGCGATAGTGGTGATCCAGCCTTGAGAGCATATGTTTGGCAAGCAACCCATGTTTGATGAGGCAGTAGTGCAGGCTTTGGCTTTTTGGTTACATCCCCTGTTCTTCTGGATATTACAGGTAAATGTGTACAGCAGCTCCCTGGTACAAACAGGGACTTGGTGGCTGCTCTGAGGACTGAATGGCAACATCTTGCTGAGGGGACATGACATAGTCTCAGGTGCTGGTGTCACTGTTGGGGGAACTTGCTTATACCAAGAGCAAGGAGCTCTTGGCTGCTATCAAGGCTTTCAAAGCAAGTGAGAAGGGCCACTTTGTCCAGTCCAAAGAAGGAAGAATGGGTCTTGTTCCTTTTCTATTTGCTTTGCTCTAAGTATGCAGGAGGTTTTTTTTCTTTCCTTTAAGTCTTTTGTGAGTGAAGATGACCTACATCTTTAGTTTTTTCTATGAAAGCTCTGGGGCAAAATTTTCTGATTTTTGTTCTGTGTGCAAATGTGCAGTTGACATGGTTTTTGACAATTGTGCTGATGTTTTTGAAATTTTGAATGACAGCAGGGAATATTTTTGGTTGTTTGTTATGGTGTAATTTTTTTTTTCCCTCTCCCTACCTGTTGAGCAAAGCTGTGATAGTAGAAGTAAAACTGTATTGAGATTTGGGGGGGAAAAAAGTTTGATGTTGTTTTGGAATTTATTCCAGTGAGAGCTACACGCTATCTTTTGGGATCTTTCTCATATGAGGGAAGAGGGGTTTGTCTGCTTTGCTGGTTTTGGTGTTTCATCACTACCCTGTGATGGATTTCTGCCTGTCTTAAGCATGTGACTTCTAATGCTTCTCACATCACAGAATAGAAACAGATTTGCAGAACTTGCACATGTAAAAAAATACCTTCTGAAATTTCAAATGCAGTAGAACAGTGTTGTGCTAGAAAAGAGGGAATTGTGTGGGAGCCAAAACCAATAAGGGATGTTGAATGGTATGAAGGCAAGTGGCCTCCAATTTCTGGGCAAATTTTAAGCAATGTCAGCGAAAGATGAGATGGATGCATCTGAATTATAACAATCAGAAATGCATTAATAGGATCTTTAGTTCTTACACCTTCACAAATATTGTTATTTCTATGTGTTTTTATTACAGTATGACATGGAAAAAGCTTTCATCAGGTTGGCTAACCTAAAGTACAGACAATAATAAATTTGAAAACACATAGAAGTGGATTTTCCAGGTGGCTTATTTCATCCTTTTCTCTCTTGCTCTACAGATTTATTTTTTTTTGTTGCACTGTATAAGCATGTAAGAGATAAATTCCTGCTTTTTCAGGCTGGGTGAGTATTCATCAGTTCCATGGGTAACTTAAGCTTCCTTTTCCAATTCTAAGACATCTGCCTTAGAAAAGTCAGACCCATTTAACTATAAAGCTGGTCCCTCTATTGAATCATACATTTTCTTACTAATGGCTGTGACAGTTTTGATTTTGAATTTGCATTTGAGGATTTGTAGTGAAGGATTTCAGAATTAAGGGGGAGTTAGCAACATTGATCCTTATCTTAAACCAGCTATATCAAATAAGCAAATGGGAAAAAACCCCCAAACCTTCAGAGCTGACAATTTGGTAGTGCAAAGATAGACACATGGCTAGAAGGAGAAGATACTCCCACACGTTCTTAGGTGTTTTGGGTTTTTTTGGGGTCTTTCAGTTTTGGAATGTGATGACTTCAGTGAGAGTGTGGATCAGTAGCTCTTGAGAAAAATGTACATCTGGCTTTCTATTTTACTGCAGCTTTTGTCAGTGATCACCATGGATTGGGTGAGAGAGAGTAGCTCTACCTAGTGCTACTTTTCTCAGTATCATTTTGCCAGGTGGAATGTGGGTGCAAGTGAACCACATTTTATGTACTTGCATTACCAGATGATTTATTATTTTCATCTGAAGGCATGGTAAAAATCTCACTGTTGTCCAAAGCAGGATGGTTTGATTTGTGTGAATAGGTGATGGCATGGTGCTTCAGAAAGTGGAATGTGTTTGAATGCCATGGTGATAAATAGTGTTGCTTTTTATCCCTGGTTCTTGTTGAGAACCAAAATCTGAGCTCACAGATGGGCTGTAACAGGAAGAGGGGGTTTGTACAGCAGGAACTTCCGAAAGTCTGTGTTTGGTTATTTGGCACTGTAAGCATATCCTTTTTTTTTTTTTTTTAATTTGAGATAAGGGGAATAGAAGGAGAAATTGCAGGGCTAAGCAAATGCTTAGGGTATCCAGAAGATATGTTGTTTAAAGGATAGAGAGGGATAAAATATGCCAAAATATCAACTTGGGTTGCTAATAAGACTTTTTAAAGACTTTTAAAGTGCTTGGATGATGGGCAGTCCCGAAAGGGAGAAAAACTGTTCAGAGTGCCTTAGGTAAAGTTCCCTGCGAAGGTTAATCAGATGTAAGTGCACTTGGCATAATGAGCCTGAGCTTTTGTCTGAGGTTTATTAGACCAGTGGGGGGTATCAGCCTGTGGTAGAGAGCTGTTCTAGGCGAAGCTTGTTTTTATGATACGGAGGCATCAGTGGCAGTACCAGTTCACGTGATTCCTGCAGCCAAAAAATACAGAGCAGGGGGCCAGCGATGCGTGGAAGCAAGCTCAGAAATGATACTTAGGTTTAGGGAAAAAACCCCAAGAAACAAACAAAAAACCACCCCCAAAAAGCCCCAACAAAACCCACTAAAACAACAAAAAAATCAAACTCAACAGTTGCCTGAAGACAACCAAAGGAGTATTGGAACCAAGAGACAGGAATTTGCTACCTTGATAGCATTCAGAGTGCCATTGATGGTCTTAGGATTTGGTTCTGCATTTGTATGCTTGCCAAGGCTTGTTTATTTCTAATGGGATTTTAAGGAGGTCCTTTGGTCTTCAAATGAGAGCCAGGAACGAGGTGAGGCCTTGGTTTGTATTTGCATGAGTGCACAGAGTACAGAATGTATCACATGGCAGAATGACAGACAAAACCGCTGAAGACTGCATTTCTTAATGTAAAAGTTGGGCCTTTTGTTGTTCTCAGAGTTGAAATGTCATGGTGTAGGCCCTCAGTAGTGAGATTGGCTCAAGTTATGGCTTTTAAAGCATTGAAAGCACAAAACGAATTGATTTCTCTTTTGATTTTGAGCCTTAAGCATGCAGTTGTCATTTTTTCCCTGCAACTGTGAGGGTTACGTCATCTTTGGAATCCTCACATGGCAAAATTCTCTGAGCTGGAGTGCCACAGGTATGAGACTGAGAAAGCTGTGATCAGAGCTGATAATATTCTTGTCATCACTGGTTTCCTGTCTGATAAGGTGACTGAGGAGGAGTGAAATTTATTTTATTTGGGAGTTTCTTTACACTTGCAGAAGAAAGAATGCCTATCTGAACAGGCAGAAGTAAACATTTGTTACAATTTTATAAGCAGTCATGTGGAATAGGCGTAGAAACCGTTTTGGTATTGCATCACAAGTTAAATACTAATACTTGAGTCAGCAGTTGGGCAGTGAGCCACAGCACAAATGTAAAAACAAAGTCTCTATGGATATGGTCTAAGAGAATGATAATTTGCTTGTTAATTAGGTTTGCAAAAGTTTCTTTTTAACAGTTGTGAGCAGTGAGCCTAAGCTAGTGAAGAATACTTAATTTAGATTTTGAGTGGGTCATGAAGTAACCAGGGAGTATCTTCTCAAGCTTTTCATTATTAGATTAGAGTGTGTAAAGCAACATGTCTTACATTGACTGTAGCAATTTCTGGAGACAGAAATATTTTGCGTGCATTTCTTTGCAGCAACATAGCCATGCTCCCAGCAGTGTTGGATCAAGATAGGGGGGAGACCATGGCTTCCCTGCTGTCTGTTGAAAGCCCTTGTAGTTCAGCTGGGGGTGGTTTTGTACAGACAGGACTCTGGATGTGCTGTATAAGTAACAGGATTTTTTTTTAATTACTTGTACAGTGTCAGGGTTTATCCCCAGCTGGTAACCAAGCCCCATGGAGCCACTTGCTCACTTGCACTGCACCAGGAATGGGGAGGGAGTCAGAAGGGTAAATGCTGGGAAAGTTGTGGGTTGAGATCAAGGCAGTTTAACAGGGAAAGCAAAAGCCACACACACAAGCTGAGTGAAACAAGGAATGGATTCCCTGCTTCCCGTGGGCTGATCAGCTTTCTCCAGGAGAGCAGAGCCCCATCATGGATAGCCATTTCTTTGGAAGACAAACACCATCACTCCCCTTTCCTTCTTCCCCTCACTTTGTGTACTGAGCATGACATCACATGGTCTGGAATATCCCTTTGGCCAGCTGGGGTCACCTGTCTGGGCAGTGTCTCCTCCAACCATCCCAAGCATCCTCAGCTTCCTTGCTGGTGTGGCTGGTACAAAGGGCAGAACAGGCCCTGGCTCTGTGTAAGCACTGCTCAGCAATAACAAAAACATCTCTGTATTATCAGCCCTGAGTTCAGCATAAATCCAGAACACACCCCCATACCAGCCACTCTGAATAAAATGAACTCTACTCCAGCCAAATTCAGCGCATAAACTTCCCTGGTATGAATTGGGATAGCTTACTGATCAGTTAAACCCTAAAGTTATAACCTGTTTTTATTTCACTAAAGCACATATGTATATATTGTATGCTTCAAGTACAGATGATGATGTGAATGTTTAGGTTTTTGTTTGTTTGGGTTTGGGTGAGGTTTTTTTCTCCTTTTTAATAAAAGGAAGCAGAGGAGGTGTGTGTACTGCAAGTAACGTACCTGGAAAAATCTTTTTAGTCTAGCTGTGTTCTTTGCATTGTGATCTTTCTTTAGAGGAGGAGATCAATATAGTTGATGTTTGTCTGAAGGAGCTCAGATTGAGAAGAGAATATACCAAGGTGAGGGTTTAGGTTCCTCTGGAACAAATAGAATAAATTTAAAAGATGAAAACACTCTTCCACTTTCCTGTCTATCCTCTTTTCCATGATCCTTTGCAGGATGAAGTTGAACTTGCCACCTGAGTAAGGATAAACATTTCAAATGAAAGCATAATAGCACAAGGTATGGGAATAAGCTTATTTAAATAGTTTAGGAAAAGAAAAGGATACCATCATTAGTAAATGTTCATATTGTGTGGAATTCAGCCTAGAGTTGTCTTGTTGCATTAAGCTGAGGGTTGTGGTGCTGAGGTGGAAGTCCCTAGACATGCTTGTTGTCTGCCTTTGAAATACTCACAATGAGTAGGAAAGTGGAGCACCTCAAGCACTGCAGGGTCGTAGTAAATTGAAGTGCATTTTCTTGACTTGGGTTCAACAGACTGCTGCTGTCTCTGAATACTCATCTTTATTATGTGATGTGAGGAAGGACTCATCTTAAAATTTAAGCTCAAGTGGAAAAGTTTGAACACACCAGACATATTTTGGTTGGAAGTAATCATGCTTGAAGCAGGACATTTGCAGAGATGGGAACATGGTGTTTAGAAGCCTGACTTTTTACAGGAAGAGGTAAGGGTATGGGACAACCTTTTTTTATGCTTTAAATAGCAAATGAAAACATTTGAATATTTCATGTCCACTGTAAAGCCCAGTGGCAGATAGGCAGAGAGAGATGTTTTTTTTCCTCTATTTTTTTTCCCCACATGATACCGAAGATAGTAAAACAATTTTTAATGTGGTAGGCTATGAAAGTACTGGACATTTTACTGTAACTGGTTTCTTGTCCACTTGTGGGCTTATAACTGGTCTGTTGCTCAGACTTCTGTTTGCTCTTGGAGTGGTGGGCAGCAGTGATGTGCCAGCAGCTGTGAGGTCCCAGCAGTGGCTGAGGGAAACCTTGCTGAAAAGGGAGCACAGCTTGCAGAAGGCTCTTACCGCTACCCAGGAGAAAGCAAGCTGCTTTTATAGATTTAAACAAATTAATTACAAACAAGTGCCCCTTGACCCTTTTACTTGGCTTAAGGTGTGTGTTCAAAGAAATGAGCCTGCACTTAATCAGGTGGAGAAAGACAGGAGCTTGATCAGGAGCACCCTGACTCGACTGAAAGTTTACTATTAACTTGGAACATGTAAAGAACGTTGGTCAGAAGTCACACTTTCTTGTTAAAGCATTAAATAATGTTGGATGAGGAATCTCTGAACAGCCCATGTTTTTAAAAGAGTTGCACTGTTTGGGGTTCATGAATGGCCTTGATATTTAAAGAAGAAAAGAAGGTGCACAGTGGTGCATTTTCTTACTAACATATGAAGACTTTCTTTGAGTAGTTTTCTGTATAAATGTTTCAGGAAGATTGCTCTGTCTACATGAATGGAAAATGGAGGCATGATGAAAACTTTTAATTTTTTCTATGCTATTTTCTCTTTAATTCAAGTATTGCGGTTATTTTTTAGTCTGGACAAGAGGTATTTGCATGTATCTTGAATTTTGTTGAGTTTTTTTTACTGTCTTTTAAATTTTGTTTGTATGGTGTCCAGTTTGCCAGTTAACAAGCAAAAATCTACCAATAAAAAGTGAAACCAGCAAAATAGGTCCCTTTCCCTCTGTCCCTAGCTTCTTTATTAGCAACATGAATGTAGGAGAAGAAAAGCCATAGTCTGACAAACAAGATGCGAGGATTTTGTTTTGACCATTTTACTGTAACTCTTAGTCTTTGGGTTAAAAATAAGTTGTGTTGCCCTCCAGCTCTCTCCTCAGGTACTGTTAGAATAATGCTTAGGCTGAGCTGTGTGGAGTGCATGTGCTTACAGATATTGCATTAATACTGCTCCTTATGCCTCTCTTGCAGAAAGAATATGGTGTTCTCACCCTCCCTTTCTTTTTTTCATTGCTTATGCTTATGTTGATGTTAGTTTATACCATTTGTAATGAATACTCCTGAGATGGGACTCTTCTAAGCCCTCATAGAAAATGTTGAACAAGTCTGGGAGGACGATGGCAAAGCTTCATCATGAGCCAAAGGCTTGTACTAAGTATGTAGGCTTGTACTACTGTCTCAAAATTTATACCTCTTAATAGGTTGCTCTCATTTTCTGTTTGTTTTGAAATGTCATGTTGATTCATCTCAAAGAATAGCTAGCCAGGTCTAAATTAGTTTTTATTTCAATAAAAAGGCATGGTGAAGGAAGAGGTAAGGACAGAGAACGTGGGCATTCTGGAGCAATATCTGGAAAACATTTGTACTGGAGCACTATAATTACAGTATGTTACATCTTTTCACTCTATGTGGTGTCCTTTTTTAGTTGAAAACAACCGCTTTTTGAAGAATCTGTTGCTTCAGTGGTGATGATCAGCTTTGGATGACTGTAATGGTTTTTTGCTGTAAGAAATGATTATCCACATAAACAGTGCTGCAATGGTTGCAACATCTTTTATTTGAATGGAGGTGTCTCTTTTAAAAAAGATGTTCTGTGTAATTAATGGCTGTGAGTTAAGGGGGAATCTTACATGGTTAATAATGTGTTCCCCTGGCCAGTTACCACTCCTAAGAGGTTTCATTTTCATACTGAAAGTGAGTTTGCTCACCTTCCAGTATGTGTTGTAATGCCATTATCGGCTTGGTCCAAGAGCCCTGAGCTGTATAAATATGATCTGCGTGCAGAATGCCAACCCAGGCTCTTTTTAACTTTATCTTGACCTTCAATAATAAATTTAGCTTTCAGTAATAAAATATATTTAAGTGTTTGGTAGTCATTTGTATTCTGGTTGCTCTCTTGAGCTATAAGAAGGCTGACCTTTAGATGTCTCAGAGTAGTCTGTTGGTGTGCTGGTTTACACAGTAATATTTCTTGCCTGCTTTGAAACCCTCCCCTCCTTCCCCAGTTCAGGGATGCCTCCTGCTGCGCTCAAGGGTCATGTAACTTATGTCACCATGGGCGTGCTGGTTCTTTTGGGATTTGTGTTCCGTGTGTTCACATCCCTTCTTCCCAATCTGGTTTCTAGTGCATAGCCATGCATTTGGAGGTACTAAAATGGGTGTTCATTGGAAGGTGCCCTGTCTGCAAAGAGGTGCAAATAATTGTATCCAAATAATTGTTTTGTAATTACCATCTACTCCCCCAGTGTGCTCATCCAGGTACATGGATTACTGGATTCTATTTCTTATATTAACTGGTGTACCTTTAATGTGATTAAAGGTAGGTTGCTGAGCTGAAGGTATCAGTTTAAGGATGCTGAGCAGCATGTGCCAGCTCTGGTAGTGACTGAGTGTATTCATGTGAAGATACCATGCTTAATCTCAAAGTGATCAATTTAATAATGCAGGTGAGATAGCGTATATAAATGTCTCTGAGAAAGATGTCTGGCAAATCTGAACTAATGTAGCTTGTCTAAATAACATTATTGTCATTATTGTAGTCATAATTCAGTCTCAAAATGGTAGAAATTGAATTAACCCAGTAGGTGAGGGCTTGGAGGGAGTTGGGGTTTTGTGTCTGTCTGTTTGGTTTGTGGGGTTTGGTGTTGTTTTGGTGTATGTTTTTTGTGGAGCTGTATTTTATTCTGTTGTTATCAGTGTGAAGGTTTTTTTGTTTATTTCCCCTTAATAGTTTAAGCATGTCAGACAATTTCAGAACATGAGGTCCTCCCAGTACTAAAACAGTTTGTTTCTTTTTGGCTTCCAGCGTGCTGGTTGTATTGTCAGCAGGGCAGGGAGATGGAAGTGGAGACAAAGCAGTGCCTTTTGTGCCGCAGTAGGTCTTGGAAGACAGTTTCTCTTCTGAACTATTTTTATAGATCTGCAAGCTTAAGAAAATTGTGTTGCAATCATCGTGCAATGCTCTTTTCCTCATCATCTTTCAGTTCAGGAAATAGCACTAGTCAGTCTCACTTGGACATAGGCAGAGATTTGTCCCTGCTTTTTAAAGACTGTATGAGAAAGTTTGATTAAACCTAAGAGGGAATATTCCTTTCGTACCTCTGACACTGTTTACTCTTCAGTCACTCTGAGTGTTTATTTGTACTCTTTGTTGCCTTCCTCCTTCATGTGGCTGGTTAGTGACACTTTTTTACACTTGTGCCCTGTTGGGTGCTTGTTGCTTGGTGGTGGGGTTCTCCCTTTGGGCTGATAGAGGAGGAGGTGCTCTCTGAAGGTACTTCAGATTATCAACATGGCTATAGGTTTTTCAGCCACTTGCTAGCAGAATGCTGACAAGTCTGGACAAGCAGACGGAAGGAATGTGTCAGCTCGCCACAAGTAAGAGAACCCAGCTTAGTGACCCATCTCTGTTTCACAGTTAGTGTTTCTCTTGCAGTGTTTGTTCTTGTCAGTCTGGCATGTAAGTGCTACTGTTGCTCCTGGGAGTGCTTTGAATGAAACAAATGCATTAATTCCCTTTCCTGGCCCAGTGAGTTGGTTTGTTTGTCTTTTAATATTTTGCTCTTGCAAAAAATACTGCTTATGAGAGCAAGCAAAGGAGAGTTCTGTGTGTGTGTCTGTGCTGGTTTGTCAGAGCACTCATTTATCCATTCTGCTGGTTTGAGAGATTTCTTTGGGGTCCTTTTTTTGTGCAGCATAATCTCAATTGTATGATGATCCTGATCCACCCTGGAAAGAAAATTGTGCTTTATGAACTTTCTGCAGGTCTGTTGCTGGTCCAGACTGCTGGGCTTCTGTTTTAAAACAAGTGATTTGGAATCATGCCAAAATATTGCTTGGAAAAAGATTGCTACAGAGAATTCCTCCAGTATCCTGCTGAAAATGCATCAGAGCAGGAAGCCACAGATAGCAGCATGGGCCTTGTGCACTTGGACCCATCTCAAAACTTGCTCCTCCACCCTTTTTTTTTTTTTTAATATGGAGACCTTATTATCATTAAAAATCAAAGGGAGAATAAACTGAAGACTAAATTTTTTCCCCTCTTAATTGCTTCTAGTAAGTTCAGTTCATCTAAATCTAGGATATCAGTGATGTTCTAAATAATATTACTTTTTTTAGACAAATAATTTGTTGCTATTTTGTTTCAGCATATACATGCACGGGTAATTTGGGATTAGCATAATTGTTTCTGATTAATAGAATCTGCAATGGCTTTCTTTTGTCCATAGGATTAGTGATCAGTGAGTTAACTCCAGTTTTATGCAAGATATGTAAGTCCTAAATCCTAATTTTGTTTCATGTTCATTTCTTGTTGACTAGGATGATGTAAGGATGAAAGTTTTGTGGTTTTTTCTTTTGCTGTGCAGGAGAGTTGTCAAGACTTGACAGGTTCAGGAAGTGGTATATTCTTCTTTGCTTTTTTTTAGGCCAAAACACAGTAAGCTTTGGGATTTCCTAGATTATGCTACTGATAAAGCAGGCAAAAGCCTTTTAATGATTTAAAGAGAAAAACAAATGGCAATTATTTTCATTATTTTATGCTATTGTTGCCTTCATTTTTTGACCTCCTCTGAAACTAAGCTTTAGGGTTATAAAGTGGGAATAATCAGATTTGAACATCTGCATTTGAGGTTCTCATGGTTTAAGTAAATTGGTTTTCAGGACTTGTGTGTCCACAGAATTGTAGTCCCTCTTCCATTTCCTGTCTCCTTCATGTCTTCTGGATGAGTCTCCTTTTTTTCCTCCTGCATCCAGAACTTGCCTGCTCAATTTTGTCATTTTTTCCAAGTCACTGATAATTGCCTTTTGGGGTTTTTTTCCTCTTTCTTTCTAGTTTGCTCTTTTCTCTCGTCCCCTTTGAAGAAAGAGATATATTTAATGTAATGGGGAAAATTTTTCAGGACCTAGAATGAGTCTCAATTACATTTGCAAAGCCTGAAGACAAATTACCAGGATGTAAAAAGCCTGGAGTCTTAGGAGGGGTTCTGCAGTGAGTCTGAGTTAGTTGTGTGTCCATTCTTTATTGGAAAAGAGATCATTATAGACTTGAAGTAACTGATAGTGGATGGTAGATGATTAAGTTAAGAGAAACTGCTCATCAGCTGAACTGCTCAGAGGGCACAATTCACCTCTCGCAAGGGTGCGAGCCCAGCTGTCCAAAATCAAGATAGATGTGGAATGCCCTTGCAGCCTTGGGAGGAAATAATTGTCTTTTGCAGGTACTTAATTCCCATTACCTTAGGTGTTGGTTTGAAGATCATACTTTCAGAGAGCTGTTCAGTCAGAAATTATCAACTCTAGAGCAGTCCTAGCCACCTAAGAAGTGTCTTTTGAGTCAATTCTGTTTGATGTGTGAGTTAACTAATAAGACACATTTTTATATAAACCATTTCTAATGAAAGTGAGTAGCAGAGGGAGAAGCTTTGGAAGCTTAGCTGTGAGATTTACTATTTACTTAGCTTTTAGCATTTTTACTATGTATCTTATAAGTAAATTTTTTACAGTGATGGATTTTTCTTGTTGGATTCTTGGAGCACTTCATGTTTGTGGTTTTTCTCCTTCTGCTCCTTCTTTAGCACCAAGTCCAAAAGGAATGGGAGAGTGGGTGGGATTTTCAGATCTTCCTTTCTTTTCCACAAGGAAGGTCATCGTGCTCTTTATCCACAGTAGCTGTTCCAGTTGCACTTGGATTAGTGTACAGTAGTGTCCTGAGAGTTGCTTGATGTTGCTTTACTATTTGAGTAGGTAAAATGGCTCCCCAAGTCCTAAACATGAGAATTGTTCAAAGCATTTGCCAGAGTCAAGAGGGGAGTGAGTGGACTGCTGATGAAGTTGGTGTAAGGGGCACTTGTTGCAGAGCAGGTCATTAGTCAAAATTCTGAGTTGTTGCAGAAGCATTAGGAGAAATAAGTGGCTTACTTAATTCAGATGAGACATTACGGATAAAGCTATGCTGCTTTGTAGCATATTCACAGTAAGGGGCTTTAAGGATTGAATTATTGCCATCTGCAGCAATTCTTGATATGAAAAAAAAGTATAAGGAAGGTGGAGTTGGAATGTGCTGCTCTCCTGTTAAGGTGGTTGCTGATGGAATGCGCCTGTGACCTGGCCACTGGTTCTGGAGTTGTAACTGGTCAAGACAATCTGCTGAGTGTAGTGAGGCTGATGAGACAGGACAGCAGCTGCTGCATTTTCCTGAGGCAAGTTCAGCACTCGCGAGTTAAGCAGAGAGCAGTGTGCCTTTCTCCAGTTGCTGGTCCCTGGATATGTTGTATATACAGAATCAGTGCATGGCTAGCATATTCCTTTGTGCAGGCTTTCAGGTTAGCAGCTTCCTTTCCCTTCACTAGGGTTGTTTCCATTCTCATTCTGTTTGCTTAGGCAGGAGCTGACAGGCTGGAGTGGAGGCAAGAGGAATACAGGTTAGGTGTCTCTTCCTACTGAAATTGGTCTGTACTTCCACTGCAATACAGATCCTGGTATTTCCACTTCTCTGCTAATTCCTACAATTGTTTCTAGAAGTGGTGTGTGCTGAGCACAGGAGGTAGCACGTGGAGTTTTAGGGGTGAGTTGCAGAGTACGTGTTTGTTCTGTCTTTGCACAATCAGTGAATTTTGCAGTGTTCTAGATGCTAGCTGGAAAATAACAATGGGACATAAAGTATCAGGGTGGCCATCTTAGTGTCATCATTGTGAGTTCTTAAAATTTTTTTTCTGAAATGCCATGAGCCTCTGAATTTTATCTGGATGGCTTTCAGAGATTGGCAGCAATGACATGTACTTCCACATCCAAAGAAATTCAGGAATATTGCTGCATCATGTCTTTGCTGATCCTGCAATGCAGTAGCTTTGGGCTGCGAGCCCAAATCATGGTGAAAAGATGCAAAACTTCTGACCCAGAGGTAAGAAGAACCAAATGGACAAGACTTGGAGCAGAAGAGAGGTAATCACAGGGAAATGCAAATTTTAGATGAGGAGATAGAGCTTTTGTTCTTTTGGCCCAAGTCCTTAATGAGAGAGCTATAATTAGGCAAGAATTATCTTTATGTATTCAGTGCTGGCAAACTCAAGTTCAGCTGCCTCTTAATTAAGCATGCAGTATCTTTGTGGTCTTTCACTCTTGAATCAGACTTCACTTTCACTCTCCGTGCAATGCTTCAGTGTCAGGTCTGCACAATACGTGACCACTCAGGAAAACCTCTTTCCTGCTCTTTCTTCAGTGGTGTCATTCCTCATAAGTTCATTTGTCTTCATTTCTCTTATAAATGTTACACTGGTTCTCCTGTAAGTATCTGCAAAATATCCAGTTAGACATTTAGAATCGTGTTAGTGCTTGGGATATTTTTGTAGTTTATTACTTTGGTTCAAATGCCACAATAGCCACAGAATTCATAAAGTTCTACAGCAGGAAGAGAGGTCACGTATCATTCAGGTTGGCCTTAGGAACTGCTTTCTCCCATGCAAACATGTCTTCTGAGAGCCAGACTGGAAAAGCCAGGTGGGAAATTCTTGTGGTTTGACACTGGCTTTAGGACGTGTTGCTTTTAGGAGAAATAGACGTTTTTAGCAAGGGTCAAGATACAATTTGATGTTTAATGTTTCACTAAGCTGAAAAGTAGTGTTTGAAACTACAGAGCTTCTTCTCTTTAGCAGGACTTTACATGTGGTATTTCATTTATTAGCTTCTGTGCCCTAAAAAGACTTTTGTTGCTTATTTATTTTCTTAACGATGAGAAGG
This sequence comes from Calcarius lapponicus, assembly GCA_039654755.1. Taxonomy (NCBI): domain Eukaryota; kingdom Metazoa; phylum Chordata; class Aves; order Passeriformes; family Fringillidae; genus Calcarius; species Calcarius lapponicus. The sequence goes on from CM077466.1 coordinate 45,671,364, forward strand.
GCAGACATTGTATAACTTCTCAGGCAGCAGCAATTATGCAACTGATCCTGTTATTGTGGAGCCAAACTCCTTCCTAGTCCCTGAGCACCAGCTGCTTGTGTTCTGGTTGCTGCTTTTTCCTTTTCTTTCTTCCCCCCTGCCCCCGCCCTGATTTGTTTGTGAACAAGTTTTTGGTTTTTTTTCCTCATGTTGCTGTTTACTTATTTTTCCAGTGCCAGTGAGACAGTGGTTTGTTTGGGTTCATTCTTCAATTCACTATGCTGCAAAATCAAACTGCCCATGTACATCATGGGAAATATGAAATGTATAGGGAAATAAAGTAACTTGATACTTTTTGGGTACATAAGAAAAGCCATTTGCTTGGATATAAATGAAATATTGCAGATGGCCTTTGTTGGATTTCAGGTCAAAAGTTCCAAGTTCATGTTCTCATGATTTTAGAAACATGTAAATAACTGCCGATTGTTTAGTTCCTTGATTTTTTTTCTCTTCCTTCAAAGGGTGGGCCTGTGAGAAATTTTAATTTTTCCCCCTGGTCCTGCCCTGAGATCACCAAATAAGATGTAGTACTCCTGTGTACAAGATGAGGTAGCTGTAAATCTCATATTTTACAGCTAAGTGATCTCACTGCAGTATAATAAAGGCAGTTAATATATTGTAAAAATGCTTGCCCTATTCACACTCCATTTTCAGTTCTCAGTTTTATGTCATTTCCATTTCATGTTTCATGGCTTCCTGTGAGTGTAAGTGACCAAGGCAGGTTGTTTTGATCCTTGATAAAACATTTAGGAATGGGAGAAGAGATGGTAGACTTGTAGTCTGCAGTGCTATTTGCTGCTTACAGATGATTTGAGTATACCATCTGTAAGTCCCAGCAGAAGGAAATAGTAGTTGATCTGTGATACCACACTGTTGGCTGCACTGCTTGTTGCCATGTTGAGTGTGATCTGCATCAGTCATAAATAGGCTATAGTGCTTAGTGTCCTACATCAGGAAATAAATTGGGGCAAGGGTTTAAGGTCCTTATTTAGTTTATAAGTCTTATGATAAAGATGTCATAGGGCGTGCAAAGATTGTGTTTTCTTGCTCATAGTGTCTGTGCTGTAGATTGGGTATTTGGAGAGATGAGAAGGTGCTGTCGTTTCTAGGAAATTGGGGTCCTTTCTTCTGGGCTCTTTTTGTTGGAATTTCTTTTCCTTCAGTGGCAGTCTGTCCCTGTCTGCTTTCAACAGACCAGGCACACAGAGGATACTCTCTTTTGCAACCAAATGACTGGATATATAGCATGTATGCTTCAGTCTTGTCAACTTACACCTCTCCCCTCCAGTTTCTCATGACAGAGACACTGAGTTCTGGCTTGGAAGAGAATGTATGTTGTAGCCACATTTATCACAGACTTCACTTGATTATTTCCATTGTTAGTGAAGGTTCTGCTAGAATTCTTCCCTCAGCCTTGCAGTTCTGGCGCTGTGAATACGAGACTGTTTTACTTTACCAGAGCACCTGGTACTTGAGAAACCCAGAAAGTAATGATGAGAAGGGAAGAGTTGTAAAGATTTTTCTGGAAAAAAAGCTTGATATTCTGTCTAATTCTTTATCAACATGGTGGTGCTAATGCCCTGGTCTAACGCAGAATTCACAAAAGCAGTGTTTTTGTAAGGCAGAAAACTTTAATTAGGAATTTTGAAATTGCTTTTCACATCTTAGTGAAATATTCTTTGGTCCTAATAGCAGTGTGTGCTCCTGGGGTATTTCTTGTTTGCCTCCATGTCTCTGCTTTATATATGTAGTTTTTCCAACTGATTCATCAAGGGTTTTAGTGATACGATCCCTGAGAAACATTTAATAATTCTTCAGCTGTTTCAATAAACATGTGCATAAATTAGTGTGTGACCAGATGACAAGGTCAGGTATAGACTGATAACTTTGAAGACTTGCTTTTTCTTACTATTGGTTTTGAAAACTAGTCAGCAGTTGAGTTAGAACTCTTAGGAATTGAACAATTTAGGAGGAAAATCTTCCCTACTTTGGAGAAAAGATATTTTTTTGTTGTTGTTGTTTGGTTTTAAATCTGGTGGTTTCTTTTCCATGTTGCCATTACCTAAATCTTCTCTTAGTGCAGTGTTGAGTTTGGTTACTGGAGAGTTTCTATTCTGTTGAAGGCAATCAGAAATGATAATTCTACACATGTTTCTGTTGAATTGCAGGTGAGGGTTGGTACCAATTTACAATGGTATTAGGAGCACACTGGAAATGAACAGCAGCTCAAGTTCAGTCATATTCTTGAATTTCTTTTTTAGTCTGTTCTCTTTCCTATTAAGCACTGTTTGGATTTTCTAATTAAGTACTAAGGACATATTCATGAAATGTTAATTCTCTTAAAAGAGATTTCAGACTAATCTGTCCATTGTACCTTTATTGTTACAAGAGGTAAATCTCAATTGTGTTACCTAGTAAGGAGAAACATGAGAAGAATTTTGATCAAGAGTGGTCCTTGATCACAGAATTTAAAGACTGTTTGCACTTCAAACCTAGATCGAGAAGAGAACTGAGATGGTAACTTTTCACTGCAAATACAGCGAAGTATTATTGCCTGAATTGGTCTCTCTAAAGAAACTAACTCCAGCTTGACATCTCCTGACAGACTTTAGTTGCAATATGAAAAACAATTTTGTTTGGACATTGAAAAGCATGAAAATCTAGCATCTTATCTTGGTTATGCTTCTTTTTCTAAAGAAGAACTGAAGCCCTTATCTAGGAAGATGATGACATCAATAACCTTAATGACTTGTCTCATACAAGAGAAGTATCTATGGTGTTTCCTGATACCTTTCTTGAGCTCTGTTTCACCAAATCTCAGTTTTTAAAAGTGTTTATTTTTTACACCCTGCACTGTTCAGCAGTGCTGCTCATTTTGCCAGAGCAAACCTAAATATTTCTGATTATGTAATGAAAAGCTCAATTCTTTCAAAATAACATCACGTGAACTTTGGTTTATTTTTCAGTGACATGGACAGCAAGCCAAATGTGACATTTCTTTACAGAAGGGGTAGGAATCTAGAGTCATCAAGTTATGACTACCTGGTGTCACTAATGATATTTTTCAGAGTAACTTCCTTTCCCCTGGAAAAATATATCCAGGGGATATATTTAACATAAATAAACAACAGTTTAAATAGTGTTAACAAGTAGTTTTCATATTTCACCAGTTTTTAGCTTTTTTCAACTTCTTCACTTATTTCTCATGTAGCAGAATGATAATTAAACTTTACTATTGGCTTGGGGGTTTCTTTCTTTTTTTCTTCATTATGGACATTGTTTTTTTTGTACGCTTGGTTACAGCACACACAATTTTAGCCAGAATCTTGCTTTTCTGGTTTACTTTGATAATTCTAGTGCAGACTTCTAAAATACTTTTAACTTTTTGGTAGAAAAAATAATTATGAACAACTTAGATTGCATGTAGTATGAGTAGTAGGGTTTCTTCATTTGGGAAATACTCCAGGCAGGTAATAGAGGGAAAATTGCAAAAGAATGATACTGTTGGTAGCTCACAGGCAGAGAAGAATAAGTTCTTCAATTTATATTTGCAGCAAGTTGAGTAAGAATATGTTAAAAGCAAGGAAGGATCAAGATGTATCATCAAGTTGGAGTCCTCTTCCTAAATGTGTCCCTTTTCCTTTCCTCAGCAAAAAACCCTAAATCAAGCCAGAGCACCTGCCCCCAAAAAAGAGTAAGACAAAAATCCATATGGAAACAAAGACTTCATGCATACACAAGCTCAGTAACTACAAATATATTAGAAATATTTACAAATGAAGATATGATTCTGTGCTTGTGTAAGAGGGAGAGCTGGATAACTGGAAAAAGTTAAATCTCTTATCTGTTGATATTTTCTCTTGTGACGTTTCTTCATGATTTGTCATGTAGATCACACAAATATTGAGGTTATTTGATGACTGAAGAGACATTGTAATTTCATATTGGCAATTTACACTTCCGTAAGTCACTCAGTGTCTTTTTTTCCTCTTGTGTGTATTAAAATTTAGCCATTGAAAATCGTCTGGATCTGAAGTTTGCATCCATGTGTTTTTACAGATTTTGCTCTGAACATTTACCCATAATTTTTTATGCAAAGACATCATGTGTAAAGTTTTCACAGGAAGCTTTTTGTGTAGAATGACAGAAAGAAAACATGGAAAATTAAATATATTATCTGCATTCTTACACTTTCAACTTCTTAGGACTGCTAGGCAATACATCAAGTTATACTGTAACGTGGAGGATAAAATTGTATTTATAAAAATGAGTATTACTTACTCATCCGAATGTGATTTAAGTTAATAATGATCAGGAGTGGGTATTGGGAGATCTTTATTGGCCTGTGATCTCTCTTGGATCTAACATCTCAGAAAAAAAGGAAAAAGGAATGAATGAGTTGAGGAATGAAGGAATAGTCAAGGGAGACACTTTTAAGAAACTGGCATGTTTCAAGTAGTGACTGCTGCTGTCTGAAAGAAGAGAAAGAAATACATGGTCATAATTTTTGCAGATGATTTTAAGAATGACTCCATTTAGACACTTCTTTTTTCTTGTAGGACTTGTTCTGCAGTACCTTAGTTTCCCTTTAGTTCAAGGAAAAAAAAAGTCAGTTAGCTTTGTTTATTAAGTGCCAGTGATGAGCTGCACAGGGAGGTCTGACCCTCATTTGTGAGGAGGTATCTGTTCAACTTGGGGGTTGCTAAATAAGAAGGTGGATTTTTACTTTGGACACTCTTTGATTTCACATTGCAAACTGAAGCAGTTATTGGGATATTCAGTATCAATTTATTCTGCTGATCTTTGTTGGGATTTTTAAAAATTTTATTTCTAACATTTGTATTAGCTGGGCAAGACAGGGGAAGTTTGATTCAAAATGAGATCCCTGGCAGCTGCCAAGAAGGCAGAATCCAAAGATGTGAGGCCTTTGCAGGCAGTCTGCGGAACAAACTCTCCCAAGAACACCATAAATGATCTTGGACGTTATTCACGATATCTGTCTTCTCTCAGGATTGTAGCTGTAGTTCCGTGGATTTCTTTGTTTCCATGCAGTTACTAGAATAAGGCATCATCCAATTTACTATCAAATGCTGGAGTAAAATTAGCATTTGTGAAAATTGTTGTCCTAATGTTCCTTTTCTAACATGCCTTGTTACTTCATTTAATTTAGAAATTGGACCTGGAGAGAGCTGTCCAAATATATACCAGCCTTGCAAACTTGTGGAGTATGAACAACTGGTTATTAGTGGGAGTTCAAGGAGCTGAGTAAAAAAACTCTTCTGTGAGATGAGAGTCAGAGTTCTGCAGCACTCTCCTGAGAGGTGAAGGCTGGCAAATTGTGGTGGCATGATTAGCACCACGATAACTATAAAACATTTTATAGCTGTGCATGGGCCTTGGAAACAGAATCTGGGAGCTTAAGATTCATGGTGGAGTGTGTGATAGAATAAATAAATCTTTAGTATTAGGATTCCTGTATATCATCAACTTTGACTTGTTCAGTTGCAATGTTGAACAGAATCTTCATGCTATTCATAAACATTTAAATACATACTGGTCTGTTCTTTTGGTGGACAGGCTTACTGCCTTAACTCAATCTGAGGTGGCAAAATTCTCTGTCAGAAAGAGATATGACCCACAGACCTTCTCAGAACAGCAACATTTAATTTAACAACAAGGAAACAATTTATTGAAATACATGCCCTTCAAGGAGTCGAAGGTCACTGACCAGAGGAGAGTTCTTGTAGAACAGAAATAGCTACCTGGAAACCCAGAAATGGAAGCTCTGCTGCATATCTGTTTCTTCTGATCCCTGGATATACCTGGACACCAGCTGTGCAGCCCGCAGCCTGAGACCTGTGTACTGAGCTGAGGGCAGGAGCGCTGCTGGGAAGTGTGTGCAGCCTGGCTGGCCAGTTACCTGGAAGTCATCTTCCTCTCTGCCAGCTGCCCTAATTTTCCTTTCAGCACACTCTGAGCAAATGGCCCAGTGCTGTGCATGCTGTGAGTGGCTCAGTGCTGTTTGAGGTGAGGATGCTGTTGAGGAGAGGTGCATGTAGGCTAAAGCTGCTCTCCAGGAAGCACAGCTACAGCTCCATTAGCTCTGGGACAATTTCTCCATGTTGCAGACGGACACAAGCGGAGTTTCATAGATGCAAGAATCAATTTGATGCAAGACAGCTCTTGACTTTATTAAAATGTTACCTGAAGTACAGCACCATGCAAATGGTTGTGCTGCTATCAAACACAGCTCACCGTGACAGGTGCTTTTGGGTAGTACCCTAGTCTCGACTCCAAGCAGGACCACCAAAATGTTGTCATGCCAAGATTCTCTGTGATCCTCTTTAAAGAAGGTTGTTAGCACAGGCCAAAGTGTTACCCCCACACTGCAGGAGCTGGAAAAAAACTTGTCACAGGACTTGTGTGCTGGACTGGGTGACTGGTAGGGCTCTGGAGGAACCTGCTTGAAACTTGTAGGGCTGGATGTGAGTCAAATACAAAAGCCTTTGCTATTCAGGAGGTCTGTATGCTTGGGGAGGACATGTCCTTTGCCCGGCATGTTCTATAGTCTGTCTGCTTTCTGATTTTTTTCCTGCTGTTTTTCATGTGCTCCAGACATAGTGACTGGTTTTCTGGCCCTCAGGTAGGTGCCTGGAGAGAAAATTATGTCCACTGGTAAAGGGTTACCTTCCCTCTTGTGAAGTGTCAGGATGGGCAGGAAGCTGAAGGCTGCAGAGGGAAAAGAATCCGTGCAGTTGGGAGGTTTGGGAAAGCAGGGCAGCAAGTCAGCTGACTTTGCACGTTAAATATTAGAATGGGATGCTGGGATTAAGACTTGCTCTATACATGACAGTGGGGAAGAGAACCTCTCAAGTTGGAAGAAACTTTGGCAGGGCTCTAGTCCAACCTCCTGCTCACAGCTGGACCAGCTCCGAGATGGAACCAGGTTGTACTGGGCTGGATCCTGTCACGTCTTGAAAACCTCCAAGTCTGGAGACGGCACAGCCTCTCTGGGCTCCGTTCTGGTGCCTCTCTGTTCTCAGTGGAGAAATAAAGCTTCTCTTATGTGCAGTCTGAACCTCTCTTGTATCAATTTATGTCTGTTGTCCCTTGTCCTCCCATCATGCAGTACTGTGAAAAGGCTGACTTCGTCTTTGGTTTGCCAATAGCCTGTGGCACCTTTTAACATAGGTCAGCATTCAATCCTTGTTAGGAAATTGTAACTTTGTGATTAATTAAAGTAAATAAAAATGCTTATGAGCTTGGAATTAATGGCAGGGATAACATAGTGATATATTGATTATATTATGCAATATAGCATCAGTGAGTGTAGCTATATTGAGCAAGCTAGCATGTAGACACTAATTGAGAGGGAAAAATCTTTATTTACTTTTGAGTGTACTGTTTGCAACAACTTACATGCCTCTCTTTGTAAAAGAAACAAATAACCATACACCCATCAGTGAGGGAATTGAATGTAGATTTAGAATTGTGTTGGAAGCCTCCAAATACCAAGGTAACTGATCTGTTCTTAGAAATGTCAGAGCATCTGTCCTCCAGGCAGGTATTTGACTTTTGGATTTCAGAATTTTAGATACCAGTGATTTAGATAATCAGGGTTTGTCTCTATATCTGGAGGCTTTTGTTCATCGTATGGAAAGCTAATAGTGAGCCAGGCATTAGCTTCCTGAAATAAACAAAGAACCCCTCTCTATTATTCTGGTCTTTATTTCCCATTTGATGAAGCAAGATGTTATGTGTTTTTATCTAGGTTTATTTTATTCATTCATAAATAAAATAACAGCTTGTATAAAAGACTTACTGTATCCATGTGTACCTGCCTGATCTGATTAAGGGCCCTGTCCTCAGATATCTGATCAACTTATAGGGTATCTCTGTGGTCCCTAATCTGTAATTCAGAAGAGGTGACCACTGTAGAAATTTTGACTGTCTTCTCGGAGATGCACAGGGATAAGATGAGAGACATTGGACACAAGTAACACAAGGCCAGTTACAAGTAGGGTAGAAATTTATACCATGAAGGTAAGCAGCACAGTTGGTTTCTCAAAGGGGCCATGGGATTTCCACTCTTGGAAATGCTCAGAGCTCATGTGAACAGCTGATCTAAGCTGCTTTTGTGCTGAGCAGAGGTTGGACCACACTGAGCTTCACAGAAGTCTTCCATCCTATATCATTCTTTATTTCCATGCAAACAAGGTCCAGTGTTTAAGTGATGGAGATCACAGTGCTATAACATTAAGATCCACTTGCTTAGTTTGAAAACTTCTATGTAAAAAGGACAATGCTTCTTATCAAGCAATATAATTAATGAAATTTTATGTCACAGGTGACCTACAAGTCAGTTCAGCGTATCTATGTAGGGAGCATCTGGAGTTTAGAACTGACACATTGTGATTTATTTCTACAAGAAGCACTTTTCTTTGCTGTTAAGAACAGAAGACAGTTCATAGGTTCCTGGATTAATGCATCCTTGGCAGACTTTTGTAAATTGAGGATTGAGTTTGGTAGGTGAGAGCATTCTGAAGACAACTTGAAATAAATTTTTCTAATCTATTTAAATGTACTTAGTTTTGATGGTTCATTTGCAGAGGGAATTAGCATTTATTTCCATTTGGAGCATCAACTTATAATAGTAGATATTATCAAAGCATGCAAATTTAGAGAGTAATTAAAAGGTGAAGTAACGTGAAGCGTGTATGACAATTTTCTTGTTCCTCTTTCAGACTAATTTTGGCTTTGACTTAACATAAATGCAGTTTATGGAGCATTTTTCTTTCCAGTGGCATAGAAATCAGGTGTTGCATTAAGACCTCCTGACTTCTAAATGACTGCAGTTACACTGAAGCAAGATTTGGGCTGTCCAACAGATCTTGCCCACAAGTGAGACCAGATTTACTTCCTTGACTTTCGCTGTCTTGCTTTAAAAAGTTTAAACTGTTGGTGTTAAACTTTCCTCGCTGTTAAATTGCACCCAGTGCCAGATTGTTGAAGTTCTTGTTTTGCATTCTGTCTCTTTGTATAGATGATGCTTCTGGAGGAGATGTGAATGCAGCTGCAGCTCAAGCCATTTCTCTTGGGTGATGTCTCCTTTTGTTGTGTCTGGTTGGCCATTTGCATCTACATCTTCTTAGGCTTTGCTATATTGGGAAAAACCTGGCTGAAAGGCAGAATTTTTTAGATTAAGGAGGAACTTTTACGTGCATGGTGCCCAGGCAATCTAGCAAGTGTTTCTGTTGTTTGTGTTTGGCTCTTGGACAACTTCAGTGAAGAGGAACAACATTTAAGAGTTGTATATAGTAGGGTGGCTGTAATAGTCTGTCATTAAAACCTCTTTTGTGAGGGTACTTCCCTTAGCTCTTGAGTGTGAAGGTATTTTGAAGATTGGCTTGGAAGTTGGCATGTTGTTGCACAGAGTGGGGTATCTTCATTTGTTTCCACCCAATTGATTTTTACCTGTTCAAACATGATTAGTTGTTGAGATTACATATTCCCCCTCCACCTCCAGAAAGTTGTGTTTAAGCTGCAGTGGTGTTTCCTCTGTGCTCACTTCTGCTATCATCTTTCTAGTGTTTCCAAGCTGTGTTACTCTGGGTCTTAGGGACAGCAAAAACACAGAGTTACGGATGTTCAACCATATTCTAATTTGAAGATGGATGGAATAATAGTCTGAAAATTTTTAAGCAGTCTGTTGTGACAAGTGTCTGTAGACTTGAGTGTGCCATTTTTGCTGTTTTCTACTGTGAACCTCTGGGGTTGATCTTTGAGAAAGTGAAGTGTGTGCCTTAATGCTTTCCTTCATCCTCCGTGAGCAGGAGGAGGTAATGGAGGTATGCATTCATTTGGAAGTATGACAAGAGTGCTGAGAGTTGGACTTATAAACAAAAAGCAGAAGAATCCAGGAATGCTGGAATGCTGGTGAGGAGAAGAAAGTACCCACGTGTTGGAGTTGTGAACTTTACTGGAAACAGATGTGGTACCTTTCTTTACTTGTTCCTGCATGCAGGTTTGCAATACTAGAGTTTGTTTTGGCAGAAGTAGTGAATAAGAAACAGTAATGAAGAGTGTTTTTGAGGGAGCCAGAAACTGTAATTTTTTTCCTGTTTGAGGTTTTTGTTTGTTTTTTACAAATGGGTCTGACCCTTATGTTGGCTTTTAAGGTCTTGTCTTTGTTGCAGGGAAACATCTGGCTCTTCCATCCTGATCCTGTTGTTAAAACAGCTGGGAGTACTTTTACAACATAGTGCCCACATTTGTGTTTCTTCTCTCAGATTTTATGTACAGCAGAAATATGTTGTTGCCAGAGTTATTTCTCATCATAGTGTGAATTCAGATCCAGGCTCCTGCCGGTCTGTGGTGCTGACCTCTGACCTCACCTGACTGAAGGCAGGCTTTGACATCCCTTGCAGTGTGTCTGAAAGTGAACCAGTAAGGTTGAGAATGCATGCTAGGCACACATCTCCGCTAGAAAAGGCGGAAAATATATTTGGATCACGTAATGTTTATGATCCCTTTGATTTCTTTCCATGAGAGGCAGGATTTTTTTCTTTATCCATTTATCCAATCTGGAGTAAGTGCTAGCACTCAGCTACTTTAATTCCTATCAACAACAGTTTATATGTAATGTCTTCCTTGACTCCTCTTTGATGTAACATGTGAATGAGTTTTGTAACTTTGCAAAATGTGGAAGCAGGGAGGAAAATGGCTGGTTAGGTCTGAGTAGGTTTCTGTTGAATACCTGTAGTGTGTGTAGGTACAGTAGAAACCTTATGCTCCTGTAGGGCTTTCCTTTTTAATATTCTGATGGCACCAGAATGGTGTGCATAAAGTTGATAAACATAGTTTATCCACAGAGGAATACTTGGAAAGTAAATAAGGGGAAAGCAACTAAGATGGGAATCTGCAGAACGTTTGTATTTCTTTTCCAGAAATAAGATGTATATAAAAGCAAATTTAAGTGGTGTTACTTGACCAGTTTTCCTCTTTGCAGGAACCAAGTGGTTTGTGATTGCTGAGGTTTTGTTATTTAGCACTTTTTGTCTGTTGGGGCTAGCAATCAAATTCTATTTGATTTGTTAAGCTCTAGAAATAGTGAGTACTGAGATACTGAGGCAAAATAAAAAGAGACCTAAACCACCAGGTTGAATACCTAGTAGGATGTAGGTCTGGAAACACTTGTTACAGCAAGCAAATTATTTCATTCACAAGAACAAAGGTGTAATTGCAGCTAAGAGAAGTTATTCAAGTAATAAATACATATTATTAGAATTTGATTGAAACTTTTTTGCATCGGTTCTGAAGAAGTGTGGTTGGATAAGAAATAGTTCAACATGTTTATACCAAAAAACTCCCTTATAATTCCGGAGTGCATTTGTTATAAAATACATGTTCAGCCAATGCATTTAGAAAAGCCAAAAAGCTTTTATTCCTATGATGGAAAAATATTTTTAATTTTAATATTTAATATTTTAATTTATAATATTCTACCTTATGTAATTATGTAGATTACATAAACTCTTAAAGAACTGCCTGTAGATAGTTACTTGTCTGAAAAAGATGTCTGTTAAAATTGATGGTAACTGCGGTGAAGTGTCACTGAGGTTTGTGTTGGTCATGCTCAAGCTGGCCACCCTAATATTACGTTTTGAGAAAAGAGTTGCAAATTATATGTTCCAGCTCTTTGAACTGATGGAAAGCCCTTCAGTGCAGCAGGGAGCTCTATGTAAGCCATGGGTGGGGATGTTTTTGATGGCTGAGACTTGTTTGCTGAATGACACTTGGGAATGTGCTGAATGACACTTCTGGAAAGTAATAGATGTGGCTGCTGCCAGGGTTCAGTGGTGGGTCATGACAACGAGGTGATGCACACCTCATCTGCACTGCCGTCGGCTGAGTCAGACGCTACCTGTGCGTGCAGCATTCTGGGGCGGAGAAATCTCCACCCTGTTTGTTTTGCACTGCAAGTGGAACCATCGTAACTCCCTGTTGTAGTTGTTACTTATGGTGTACTTTTTCATGAGGTAATTGCCACTTGAGACGCTTTGGAAGCGGTCAGGAGCAGACGCCGGATACAGGATGGGCACTTTGGTTCTTTGCTGTGCTGCTTTTCTGTTGGGGGTTTGAGCAGCTGCTGGGTAGTGTGTGATCTGCAAATGGGAAAGCCATTAGCCAGAGAGCAAGGTGCTGCCTGTCTGGTGAGGTTCAGCATGTACTTACATTCCTTTCTGCACCCTTTTAGTGGGCAGAGATGGACAAGGAAGCCTGGAGGCAGCATAGCCATGGTGTACCATACTGTCTGCGTGTTGCCAGGAGATCCATTGTCTCTGTGGAAAGTCAGGAATCTAGTTCAGGTGGAGAGAGGGTGAATGCCCTAAGAAATCATCTAGGAAAGCTAAATCTGAATTTTGTCTGAAAAACATAATCCTGTTATCCAGGAAAGGTTTTGTTAAACATGCCAGTCAGTATACTTCCCAGAGGTATTTCTCCCTTACACTGGAGATTCAATAAGGCAGGAAGGTGACTAAGCTATGCCGCCCTCTTGACACTGACCAGAGCTGGTTCTCCTTTCTCAGAAATGGCAGCAGAGTTTTTGTCAGAGTAGCTGACATTTCTTCTTGGGGGCTTCTGTGCCTCCACTAGGCTGGGGGGTGTGAAGAGACTGGAGTCATTTGAAGTGTTTTTGGTGCTTCTAGAGTTTTGCTCTTGACTGGTGGATTCAAAACTAACCTGTTTTGTTGCTTAGTTTAGTTGCATTTCTTTGGAGGATGTTGGTGTTTTGGGATATTCAAGGTTGAAAACGTCTTCATTTTTCTCATTGCTGCAGCGTAGATGGTGTGTGCTATTGGTCTTGCAGTCACTTTTGCTAACTGATGACCACAGGGAGAATTAAAGCTTGGGCAATGCTGAAGATTGGTTGATGGAAGTAAGGTAGGAGTGCTTTATTTTCTGGCACCACAGAAGGCATTTAGTTCTTGTTAACTGTGTTTAAACAGGACCTCCTGCTCCCCTGTGTTTATTGGTTTTGAGACTGCAAGTCAAAACAATTCACTTTGTGCAGATACATTTGATAGTCTTTCTCAAGCTATTGTGACCCTGACAAAATACAGAAGTAGGATAAATGTAGGGGAATCAGGACTTAGAGACAAGGCATTCCTAATGTACTATGGGAATATAGATAAACCACAGATAAACTTTTGGTTCAGGGCCAAGTAAATAACACATATGAAAGAGGGTTGCAACTGTCTTCAAGGTTGTACTTCCTCATGACCTTTTTTACAGTTTTAGCTGGAAAAGATGATGATACTACCCTTTAATTTCTGCTCAAGGAAGCTTGTGGGTTTTGTGTACTTGTAGTGTAATTGGTCATTTGAGCTTTGCAAATATAGTAAGCGTTAATTAGGTTCAGTGCAATCACAGTCTGTTCTGATTTGGAGCCTGAAACCTCCACTGTCTGTATTTAAAAACAAAAAATGATAATTTTGAACCTGAGAAGCATTTGGTTATATAATAAAGTTCTTAATAGGGTGAAATAAAGATAGCTGAAATGGCAGTTCCTTATTTGTTTTAAGGTTTGTCCAGTAACTGTTCCTATGACAAAAGGACCATTTGTTTATCATCTTAGTTTAAATATTTACTTGCTTCTGCAGAGATAAAATCAAAGTGCTCTCCCTACTTTTGGAATTTCTGGGTTCCATGGTCCAATTTCTACAGTTTCACGTGCTGTGTACATAGGTGGTATTTGGTTGTGGCTGCTGGTTCCTTACTTTGCCCCATGAGCTGATAGAACCCGAGGGAGAATGTTTCACGGTCATGGATGATGGAGTTAAGAGAGAAATTCTCTTTTAGTTGTTAATGCTGAGCACTTGAACTCGCTAGCAAGTTACTAAAGATTTTGGAGCATAGAACAACATAGTAACAAAATTTTAACCTCTGCAACATCACTGCGAGCGAGATCTTCGCATTAGTACCGTCTCTTTTACAAAGCCTTTCAAAAGTATCTGATCTTGTACTGCTTTTTTTACCCAAGTCAGTTTCCCCCCACCAAAATATTATCTGCTTCTTTTAATGTACAAAATATTAAAGTAATAAATTATATAAATAGTATTATGAAGTTTTTGCAGTTGCTTCAGGTATGCCTGTATTGTGTGGTGCTCCGGAGTGTAGGAACACTGTACTAATAGTGCCAAATGGGACTGACTGGGAATCAGAGGTAAAATAATCAGAGGTCTGCCAACTCATGGCTAATAACCAAGGTGCAGCATTTCACCTAGTTATTTGCCAGGTCCTACAGTTGAAACTGATGGGTTTACTGCCTCTACCACCTGTCTGGGTTAGCTGTAGAACCTTGTGATGGATTCGTGGAGTTGTGCTGAAGTGAGCTCAGACTTGATGCCCCTTGTTGGCTTCTGTGTGTCTGCTTGCAAGTTCTAAGATGAATATTTTATAACTCTGAAAATAAAGAGACAGACAAACTAGGGGAGAGGCCAGGGAAAACTGTGTGTTCAGTAGCTTCATAGTTGCTCAGCTAGGTTAGTATCAGTGTAGCTTAGTTCTTATTCCCATGCTGTAATGATGGGAAGTCACTTGCTTCCTCAGAGGGTTGCTCTTGCTGATCACGGGCTGTCAGTGCATTAATTACTCGGCTTGTGCTTTATATTAACTCTTTTAGCACTTCATGTGCTCTCAGTGAGTGTCATTTAATCAGAGAAATACTGCTGTGTTGTCAGTTTCTAGTTTGCTGCTGTTCCTTTTCCCAGAGCTATTTAAAAGATTTCTTAGTTTGTGAAAGTCCAGTTGTCATAGGAATGACTCCTCTTTCATTTCGGAAGAGCAGAGCTCTGTGACTTCATTGTCACATTTATATTCTAACCTTTTTCTCTTTTACCTAGTGAGAGAGCAGCTTTGGTGTTGAAGAGAAACCTCGGAAAGGAATGGGCCCTGTTCTCTTGAAGCTGTTTGCTCTGATCCCAGGAATGCTGTAGAGGTTAGTGATGTGAATATTGAAGAGCTTTTGTGGAAATTGCCTTTTGATTTGTAATTGGCACTCCCTTCAATAAATTCTGTGTGAAGCAGTTCATTTGCCTGTCACAGAAAGGGAGTTAATTCAGGCACTGTCAGAACTCAGTCAGCTTAAAATTGCTCTACCCAAACAAAATTTAGGATTCTGTTTATTTGTGGGGATGCTGTGGAAATACATTGCTGGGTGGTCACAGAAAGTTGTGTGGGTGTGATGCATGCTCAGAGACAAGATGCCTTAAACTTGGAGGTTTTCATCAATACGTTAAAAAAAAAGGGTAAGAATGATCATAATACATGAGTCTGTAGTGCCTGATTCTTCTTTGAATTTCTCAAATCTCTCATTTTTACTTTGAGAGAAGAATACTCCTGATCTTCAGTAGAGTTGACAGGCTAGGAAGGGTCCACTCTGTATCCACACAGAGGTAATGCTATCTCTACTTCTGCCTCAAGTGACTTGTATTTCAGTGTTACATCCTAGTTTACTTGGGTTTGTACAAACTGTATAGACTGTTTGCTGTGAATGTTTTTCCCCAGAGCTCTATAGAGTCCTTCTACAAATATTACAGCCTAGAAGAGGCTTCCTTTTGCAACTAGAACGTTCAGTCTAGCTTACTTCCATGTTTTTTGGAAAGTTGCCTATGATTAAGTAGATTTATCACCTAGTGGATTACTTTCTAACTAGTGAAGTAAAAAAAAAGCTTGTGTAGCTGTTAAATTCAGTAAGGCTTGGTTTGCTGATGAAAAATGAATGTAGCAAGTAAAATTAGATGGAGTAGGGGGAGAGGGAAGAGGTAGGTCGGTTGCAGTGCACTGATGAAGCAAAGAGGTGAATTTCCATAGGAGCAGTTGAGTTAAAATCTATTAAATCTGTCTGGTTTTTTAGAATCTGTAAAGGATTCTAATCTTTGTTAGCTTACTTTAAAAGCATAGGGGTGTGTGTGTGGCGTGGCTACTGAAGAGTAATGTCCAAGCTTTGCTAGGACACCCTTTGACATATAGACCTGTTTGGAGCAAAAAGAAAAACAACCCAGTGGAAAAAAGGCTGCAGCATGTCACAGATACTGAAAGTGAAGAAGTCACCCAGTGGGAAAAGACAAGAAAATGTTAGTTGGCATCACTCTTTGAGGCATGAAGAGCTCAACAACTGCAAGTGCTGCCACTTCTTATCAAGAGCTTTAGTAATTGATGTGTTCTCACCATCTTTATCTTGCTTTATATAAAACTGAGAGTTTTGTGTGAAAGTGTGAGGTATCACTTCTAATTTAACAAAAGCATAGAGAAAGATAGAAACCCCAAAGCATGTCCTTCCATGTGAAATCCTGCACTCCAACATCAATACTTTCATTCTAGCTCTGTGCTGCTGCTTTTGTTTCCAACGTTTTATTCGTTAACAAAAACCACAAGCCTGCCCACAAGGGGGTCTGACAGAAATACACCTTTTTTTTACTTTAATTGAAAATACCTAGCTCCCTTCCACCTATTGTGTTTAGATTTTTTTGAGATATATATACTACTTTATGGAGAATAAAAGAAGATGAAAGATTAATCTTCTCTCATGATAGTCTCCCTCTTGACTTAGTAAAAGTAGTTGGTTTCAAGCGGCCTGTTGAATGCAGACTATTTTGTGACTCTGTGAAGACTGTCTTGTTAGAATCCTGATCTGCTATTCAGGTACTTATGTAGTAAATATTTCCTTGGCACTTCATGCATCCTATTCTTTCAGTTCTGAGGACATGCAAGAACTGGCAGAACTTAACAGCTTAGTTTTAGGGTTGCAGTTATGTTCCTTTCAGACCCAAGCCTGCTATATTGATTTGGTTGGGCTCTCCATGGGGCCACGTTGAGTTTCTCTCCAGCTGTGGAATGACTTACCTGCAGCTACATGGATAATAGTAAAAACTGTGATGCAGTTTATGAGCACATAGGAGATAATGAGATAAGGGAAGACAGCCAACCAACATAGATTTGCTAGGGAGAAAATTGTGTCAAACTGATTATTTTGCTTCCTTGACAGATTAATTAGATTAGTGCATAAGGGAGGCAAGGGATAGAAGTGATACAAGTAGAAGTGTGTAAGGTTCTGAAGGATGCTCTTTTGAGCCTAAATAGTGTTTTGGTTTTTTAAATGGGATCTTCCTTAAATTACTATAGTGCAGGAGCAAAAATTATTAAAAATGATTCTGTGGAGCACTTAATAGGGATTTGAGATCACTTGGAAAAGCATTTGAAGTAGGCTTCCGTACTGTACTAACTTGTCATGGCTGGGTTTGTCAATGGCACCCATTATTTAGATTTTAGTACATGGAGTAGAGTTTACTTATGAGCTGTGCAGGTGAGGTCAGTCTGGGAGTAGACAGAATGTGCAGCTCAGAGGGTTGATATGAAGCTGTTTGTCACTGGGGTAAGCAAAGTGTGTGTGTTGGCTTGACCTGACTCACCCTGTGTTTATTTATTATAGCAAAGGAGCTCAGTCAGTGTGTATAACCTAATTATCCTGAGTTTACTGCATTGGATGGCTTCTTCCAACACTCACAGCACAGCTTATGGTACTTTTTTATCCTTTAGAAAACTGTAGCACTGAAACCTAGAACTGGAAAGGAAGTGTTTGTTTATTTGTAGCAGTTTCTTTATTCTGCCACAGGGAGAAAAATGTGTGAGTAGGGAAGAGTGGCCATATTTTTTCAGAGCTTTTGTAGAATAAGGTATGAAATATGGAAATAATTGTTGTCTTGGGATGGTGTCAGAGGAGTCTGTCATACTGCTTTGTTTTAAATTCCCTGTGATAGAAAGGGGCGTTTGTGTGCCATGCTCTTGTATACACAATGCTCTTCTCATAGTTGTCAGGTTATCATGAAAGATTCATTTCATGGCTCCCTTAGAGGTAAACACTAATATTTCACACTGGGTCAGTAATTTTTGCTAGCAATAGATTAATGCCTAAAACTCCCTTGTCTGACATGTTCCCATCTGTGATGCCATAGTTTTTTACGGATGGGAAGCATAGTGAGGCCAAAAAAAAATAAAAATCTCTATTTAGGTTATCTCTGTGGGGATGCTGTTCTCTGTTTCTGTGATCCCTGCTGCTGTTTTCCTGACTTCTTGGGGTATGGCTTTTTCCTTGGTATCATAGTAAATGTTCTTCTAGCAAAACTACAAATTAAGAAGGCACAACTTCACAGCAGAAAGTGGTGCACCAGTGTTGTAATTGGAATTACAGGAATGCTGTGAAGGTTTCATGCCCCATCTTTTGTCCCAACGGGAGGGGAATATTGGAAGAGCCATTGCTGATAAGTGATAGCCTGTGAAAGGCAAGCCTTAGGCAGTCCCTTGGAAAGACTTTTAAGTCTCATGAATTGAAACAAACTGGAGGCAGGGTAAACCTAGTTTTAGAGCTTTCCCTTGTTTGATTTTAATTTCAGGAAGTTGCCTGGGAGAAATCTCAAAAGCACATTCCTGTAGATGCAAGAATAACTCTTCAAAGTGCTGGGAGATGAAACTGGTGTGCAGCAATTTTTATAAGTGAGGAAATAATAGTGCAGAAGTGGGCTACCACCTCCCTGTGTTGCAGTGAGAGTATAGTAGAAGTACTGTTAACTCTTCGGTGTTGTTAAAAGGTCACCTTAGGAGAAGACAGAGAAGTAAAATCAAACTAAAGAAAGAAATGTACGATAAAACTGTGAAGGAATATATGGATGTATAAGAGAAGAAGCCTTTGCTTTGATTGTTGATTGCAACTATTGTTGCAATTAAATCTTAGTATTGAGCATTTATTTACCTAATTACTTCATGTGTCTTTGTTTGCCAGCATATTGTTGGGTTTCACTCTGTTTATTGCATTGTGTTTGTCATAAAAATAAACAAGAAAATAAGAGTAGTTATCCTCATTCTATACGCTGCTTACTGTCTTAAAAGAAACAAAACCAGAGAAAAGGGGTAGCAACTGAAAAGTCTTCTTTTCTCTCTTGTGAGGAGCAACTTCTGTCCCCAGGTTCTTTGCATCCAGAAACAGCTAAGCACAGTGCAGGTCATTTAAGTGAGGCCATACACTTTCACAGATGCACTGCAGAAGAAAGGACTTGCATTAAATAACTACTCAGTGATTTATGTAAATGACATTACAGTACATTTGATAGACAATTACTCTCTCTTTTTTTGTTCTCTTCTTCATGTTTTTTCCTCCAGCAAGGAAGTCTGTTTCTTTAGTGTGAGTGCTGTGTGTATGCATAGGTGAATCCAAGGGCAAAATGTGAATAAACTCCATGTCAGTAGTTGTGCGTTTACTGAGTGGATGCTCAAGCTCGCTTCTGGGATAAATTTAGTTGGAAAGCAGAGTCCACTATAGTAATTTTAGTATCATTCTAGGAGAATTCTTTTCAGAGAACTGCAGCTTCAATCATAATTTGTTTTCTGTACCCTTGGTTATTACTAGGGGTAGGGGCAAGTGTAGTGGTGAGACATAACATGGAGTTTGGATAGCATAATGGATTTCTTTGAAAATACTACCACTTCTGAATAGTTTTTGTTATTGAAACAAAACACCTGGCAGTTCTAGATTGTATGGTGCTGTGCATGAAAGTAGCATTGCAAGCTAGAATAGTAAACAGGGTTAAAAAAAAGACAACAAGCCAACAAAGCCCTGAAAAGCAGAAGAGTTAATCAAGAAAATCCACATTGCATCTGATCCAGATTCTAGAAAGGAGTGTCTCTTGTCCGTAGGTTATTTTTTCCCCTAGAATAATTAGTTCTATTGTAAGCAAAATTGAAATGTATTTACTTTCCTGTGTGATAAGAGAAGCAGGAAGATGTCATCTTGCAAATTAATTTGTAAGCCATGATACATCATTCTCCTTTGCAGTGATTGTACTGCTGACCAGATGTCAATTTACTTAAGCACACAGTTTTTCATCTTGATCCGGCGCTTGTGTGAGTTGGAATTATTCTTGGTGAAGCAGCTGTATCAGTGACTGGGGCCTGTGCATTGGACAAGGGATCCCTTCCCTTGGAGTCCTAGCCTGCTGGGAGGGAGCAGCTGCTCCTGGCTCACAGTCCCTCCCGCCTGGGCACTGGTACAGTCGGCGCGGGGGCTGGTGGCGCAAAGCTCGGCAGAGCCGCCTGACTGCCACAGGGATGTTTACTGACCGAGGGCTGGCAGCACCTTGGAGGCGCGGGAGCTTGTCTCCTGTCTCTAGTGTCTTACAAGGGGACCACTTGGAAACCGAGATGCTGGCACTGAACTTCAAGAATTCAAGGTAGGATGAGACCTAAATGAATCCCAGCTACTTTTAATTCTTTGCGTGATAGTTTTCCCCCACAGACTAAAATTTAATTTCATGACTAGCACGTGTGAAGTTATACCTCTTGTTGTCAGACTTGCTGTTATAGGAGAAGTTGAACCAAAGCTGTGATTGATCAAAAGTTTAGTCACAATCTAGTGATATTTTTGAATAAAATGAGTAATGTACCACTGCATAATTTTCTGTGTTTAGGATGTTGCCTTTAAGAAATAAGTTAAAAGTAGGTAGTTGGCATTTATCATCCCAGCTAAGGAAGAAAACAATTGATTTTAGTTTGTTACATGGGTAGTTTTCGAAATACAACTAATATGAGCCTTGAGTGCAGTAGTTTTGCTGTGAAGAAAGCTTGTTATTGAGTTATGTTACACATGTTCTAAAAAATCTAACAAGTTGGAGAAAATAATATTAAGGTAGTATTTTCCCTGTCTCTTGAATGCTATAGGCTTCATTTTCCCCCTTTGAATAAGAGAAACTCACTTTTGGGGGGATTTCTAGCTGTCCTATTTAATCTTGTAATACACTGCAAACTGGTGTTGAGAAATCATTTATTCATTGTGAAATACAGCTTTTATTTTGGCACTGTTGCCAAACAGGGCTAGAACATGAGTAATGAAGAGAAAAACAAAAATAGTTTTGAAAGTAGTTATGGTAAATAGTAAATATATCAACCTCTTTATCGGCAATCAAAAATGAGCAAAATAAGTATAGGTTTTCTAAAATGTTGCAGCTTTTTCCCTTTTTGAGAGACACCAGCTTTAATATACAATAATATCTGTGCCCACTTTGATCATTTAATAAGTGTGCCATTTTTGGAGAACTGGAGGAATCCATTCATTTGAGTAATTAATATTGCTCT
This sequence comes from Calcarius lapponicus, assembly GCA_039654755.1. NCBI lineage: Eukaryota > Metazoa > Chordata > Aves > Passeriformes > Fringillidae > Calcarius > Calcarius lapponicus. The sequence goes on from CM077466.1 coordinate 45,692,589, forward strand.
TAAAGTCTGCAGTTTTAGTCTGCTTTGTAGCTTTGTGTTTTTTCTTGTTAAGCGTTTATTTTGTGGGGGTGTTTTGTCTTTTCTTTCCCCTCTTTTGTTTTTTCCTGTTTAATCCTTTATCTGACATATTCACTGCTGGAGATGGAAACTTGTAGATCTGATGGGCTACTTCTAAATCCAAACAGCTCAGTCCTGCCTTGGATCTGTCCCAGGCTTTCTCTGCAAGACAGTGTTCTGGGAGCAGCAGTCTCTTGTGTTACTGAGGAACTAGAGCTGTTTTCTGTAAGGAAAGGTTCACAATCAGCTCTTTTGTCTTTGCTCCATGCGAGGCTCCTGAGAAGTATTTCCATGTGCAGTCTGGCGGAGCTGGATCCAAAACCACCCTGGGAGCCCAGGATGTAATCTAGCTCTGCCTGCAATCCTCAGGAAGACTGAAGATGAGACTGAGAGGGGTTAAATTGCTTTTATCTGCAATTTGTGACTGTAATCCACAGAGGATCTTCTGCCACCCAACAGAGAGGGGTCAGGGGAAGGACAAGAAGGAGCAGAAGAGAGGGAAGGTGAGAAGAAAAGACAATACTTTTCTCCCATTGTTATAATACTTGCTTAGTTACACAAAGCCTAGGTGCCTTTACTGGTTTTCCCACTGGTGGTGCCTCTTATGAGGAGCAGCTGAGGGAAGGGGGATTTTTTAGCCTGGGGAAAAAGAGGCTTGAAGAGGACCTTACTGCTCTCTGCAACTACCTGAAAGGAAGTGCTAGTGAGGTGGGTGTCAGTCTTCTGTGCCAAGTAACAGGATGAGAAGAAATCACAGAATCATTAGGGTTGGAAAGGACCTCTGGATATCATCCAGTCCTACCCTCCTACCAAGGCAGGGTCACTTGTAGCAGGTGACACAGGAGCACATCCAGGTGGATTTGAAATGCCATGAGACAAGTAGACTCCACAACCTCTGTGGGCAGCCTGTTCCAGGGCTCTGCCACACTCAGTGTGAAGAAATTCTTCCTCCATGTTGAGGTGGGACTTCTTGTGTTTTAGTTTTTGGCCATTGCTCCACAGCCTGTCACTGAGCGCTGCCGAAGAGTCTGGTACCATTCTTTGGGCACCCATCTTTGTGGGTGTTAATGAGATGCCCTTCAATCTTCTCTTCTCCAGACTAAAACAGGTCCAGTTTCCACAGTCCCTCCTCACATGAGAGGTGATCCAGATCCCTCATCGTCTTTGTGTCCCTCCTCTGTACCCTCTCCAGTAGCTTCTTGTCTTTCCTAAGGAGCCCAGAATTGAACACCGCACTCCAGATGTGGCCTCATCAAGGCTGAGTAGAGGGGCAGGATCACCTCCCCCATCTGCCAGATGCACCCCAGGGTCCCATTGGCCCAAGCCATCAAATGTCCTCAAGTTGTGCCAAGGAAGGCTTTGATTGGATATTAAGAAAAAACTCTTCACAGAAGGGATTATCAAGCACTGAAAGAGGCTGCCCAGAGAAGGGGCTGCCTCAGTCATCATATTTAAAAGATGTGCAGATGAGGCAGTTGGGCACATGGTTTAGTGGTGGAGCTGGGTTAGAGGTTGGACTTGATGATCTTAAGGGTCTTTTCTAGCCTAAGTAGTCCTTTGGTTCTGTACTGTATGGTATGCAGAACTTGATTCCAGTGGAGCTCAGTGGATGCCTTTGGAGCATCCTAATTTCAGGCAGTAGATAACGTGTATGCAAGTATTTCTCCTGCTTTTCCATTAATCTCTGGACTGAATTGCTAATTATAAGGTCTTGGGCTGTTTTATTTTATTTTGCACTTAGAAATACTATGAACATGCAGCTTAAAACATTGGGGTTATTCACCCTTATTTACTTCCTCTTGCTTAAAAAATAAACAAGCATTTATGCCCAGCCTTTAATGCTGATTTAAATGCAGATATGCTGCTGGTTTTGTTACAATCTTTCTGCCTCGATGGTAGCAGAGAGAGGAATTTTATTACATCAGCCAAACGTGTGCTGGTAGGATAGTTTTGTTGTTTTTCTTATCCGTGTTGTTAGAAACAAGGATGGCTCTATGGAGACAAATTTTACAGGTAATAGGCTTCTACTTACTGCTCCTTCATATGCAAATTTCCTAAAGGCAGAAGAAATGTTTTCTTTTTAGTGTATAAATGGCTGGTTTACATGGCTGCAGGAAGTTTTTGCTTTAGATTTCTGTTGAGAAGAAAACCCACTACCACCAACACCACAAATGGGAACGGTGCTCCTGTTAAAAAAATTCAGTGGCTTTTTTAGCTAAATGTGAGAACCGTGCTTAGGGTCACTGTTGTCATCACTGAACGTGTCCTGTTTGGTGCTTCTTCGCTTCTTGCATGGCCTTACTGTGGGGATATACAGGCTCTCTCCTGTTCCAGTTTTGCTGGTTTCCTTCCCCATCTTCCCCACCGCACCCTCCCACTCCCCATTACTTGGAAAGGTGAATAGACCAAAGCACTCTTCCCCGTTCTTGATGGTGGCTCATTGTTTCACTGTTGTTTTGAATGCAATAACTTTCCTAGGAGGGCTTTTTTACTTTGCTTGTTTACTGTGAATGCAAGAGCCACTCTCCAGAGCAGTGTTATTATTCCTGTGCATTTGTTGATGTCTGCGTTCCAACGAAGCACACGCTTGTCTCCTCAGATCCCAGATTATTTTGCATTTTGGTTTGTTTTTCTGTGTGTGTCCACTACCCTCTCATCCTCTCACCCCCTTTTTTTGTTTTCTAGGGGCTTCTTAGCAGAATTTTCTCTCCTGAATTCATGGTTTAGTCATTGTCATGCAGTTCAGGACTTCAGCCTAAAATTTCAGTTCTGCTATATGTCCAATGGGCTCTAACTAGTATCCTGTTTGTTCAATAATGCAGATCAGTTTATTTAGGCCTTTTGAAAACAAAACAACTCAAAACAAGAAAACCAGCATTCAAAGATGCTCAAGATATTTTTCCACAGTACATGTCAAGAATTCAATTAGAAGTTGCTCTCCAAGATATTGAGGAAGCAAATAGTCTGTTCTGTTTTAGTTTGAGTTTTTTAACCAGTTTTTACCTATCTTTGTGGTATTCTGTGTATTTTTTTCTGATGCTGCATAGGTTAGTTGATTCATAAGCTTCCGATAAAATGTTCCAATTGATTCCTCCATTTCAGGTAATTTTGCTGAGCTGCAAATGTTTCTGAAATGTTACAACTCTGCCAGCATATGTTCAAAATGAAAATGATGTTTCAGTATTTACTTTTCCTCAATGTGTTTTTCAGCTCCAGATGCTTATAGCAGTATTGAGGTTTGCAGGATAATATGAGTTTGCTTATCTACTGTCTTGTCAACCAGCACGTGGAAATGGGGGTCATTCCAACTTCAAATATCCAGTTACAAAGTTCCAGATTAACATTGATCTGACAAATTATAGGTTCCAAAACTAATCTGCTGGATTTATAATGTATGCATACTGGTTACACTGAAGAACAGAATTTCTGTTCCCTCAGTCCAAAACCTGTTAACTTACTAGGCATCATTTTTCTATAAATAAGTGCTTCAAAAATACATGTTGGTGAGCAATGTCTCTATTTTTGTCATGTTTTGTGTCTGCTTCAGCCAAGTTGGACTTTGCCTGTCAGGATTTTTGTTTTACACATATTTTTGTCTCCTCGGTTAGCATATTCTTCTGGTAAAAAATCTCCTTTGCATTCCTTGAGTAGAGGAGGATTTGTATATCCAGAGCTAGTTCAGACTTTGTGGCACTCGGAGCTGGATTGCCAGCTTTGAGACCACACTGGAACAGGTTAGAGGAGTGGAGAAAATGTCTCAGTGGTATGATTGCACAAGCAGGGGCAGATGGTTTCTTGGAGCCTGGATGTCTATGAATGAACCACCTGAAGGTGCTAATGCAGGTGTCTCCTTTCTAACATAAAACCTGCATAGAGCCCTGTACTTTGATCTTCACTGTAACTGATGATTAGGGGTAATGAAACATGGCAAGATTGATTTATTTTCTGGAATGACCATTTCTCATCTCATAAAGCAGAAAGGTTTCTTTTACACATGAAGAGTTTGTTTGGTCCTCAGCCCTGCAATGGCAATATATTTCTGCCATGAACAAATTACTGAAAACCTTTTTCTGGTGTAAATATTGTCTTTTTTCTCCAACCTAAGCAGATACCATGGAGCAATTTTGAGGTATGGAATTTTCCACCTTCTTTGATGGCTAGCAAACCTAAACTGGTTTTTTGGAGATCAGATCTGTGTTTATATGCAGATGAGGTGGTTTAAGACTTTGCATTGAAATTCAGAGATGAAGGTGTGTAGAACCCAGCAGTCAAATATGGATTTCAGGTAGCCTTAGGGTTTGTTGGATGGTATTTATTTGTCTTGTGAAGAGATGAAGGACCATCTGTTACAGATACCTCAAAGATGAGGTTTTCTGCACTTCCTAGCTGGATACAATATTCATTACATGCCATTTGGCTTCTGAAAAGTGAAAATTACTCATTCAGTTTCCCGTGATGTTTTTCAAAAGCTGCTTTTAAACAAGTGGTGGATTTAGCTATTCTAATGTTTACAACAGCAGATTTACCTTTTGGTTCTCAGGATTGTGTGTGATAGTTTGAGACAAAATAAGAATTCATCTTTTCTTTTAATTGAAAAAGATGTAAAGTGTAGAAAGGCAGACACCTTAAATCAACATGTCTCCAGTTTAAATAGCCTGCATTTGAGCTTTCTGGCAGTTTGCTTTTTCAGCATTTTCAATTCTTTAGCTTGGTTATCAGTTTATTACTGAGCTGAGAAAATGGAAGTCCTTAAAGGCTTCCTTAAAGACAAACAGTACTGAGAATTGGGTTCATGGTGATGACAGATCATAATGAGTGCTAAATAAAGGTGTAGGAAGTGGAATTGTCATCATCCAGCCAAAAATCACATTCTAGATGCAGTGTGGACAGATTTGCTCCTCGTAGGAAAAGGTGGCACACATTTGCTTCCTTGTGCACTGTCTCGTCTTTACTCTCTGTAAAAGTAACTTGTAGTTCCCTTCTGTTTCATCAAGGTGTGAGTTTTGTACACCATCTCCAGATGTCTGTGGGCAATGATTGCAGTCATATCCTTTGCCTCCACGTGTGAATGGGTAGTCCTTCATGCCAGGTAACTCTTGTTCTGTGCTATTGCTCTGAACAGTGATGTTGAAGCAGGCTCTTCAGTCCCAAGGGCATTCTGGATTGTGGGACTGCATTCCTGGTATCGAAGTTGCCTCTGCTTTTCTTGCATGGAGATAGCAACGAAGAAAAGTGATGCAACTTCAGCTGTGGTTTGGAGAACTACTACACACTATTTTCAGGTGGAGTAGGTAGGGTTTAATACTTTGGATTACAGGCTTTTTTTTTTTTTTTTGGAGATGGCAGAAGAAGTGTTTGTAGCCTGGAAATAATTTGTTGTAGTAGTGCAAGTAATTTTGGGAAATGTGGTTATTAAAGCACTAGAAAATGCAATGAGAGTTATCTTCTAGATACAAGCTTTACACAGTAAGTCAGGAAAAAAATAGGCCATTTGCAGAAGTCAAAAGCAGTACTTTATTTTCTTAATTGAAAAAAATGAAGTGCAAAAAGTTGATATAATTAAAGGTCATTTTCATTTAAGTTACTAGTAAGTAAGAATATGTGCATTATTAATCTTTAGCAAGACAGCTGTCCTCCATCCCAGCAGCATAGGTCAAAAGTATCACTGTTATTTAATTGTTGTCCTTTTACACTGAATATAAAACATTAACCTTCAAGAGGTTACAAACCACAGGAAATCTACTCTATCAGCACTTGCTATTATGTGTCATTATCATGAATAATTTGTGGGGAATCGAAGAAGACTGATAGCCCATGTTTTATAGCTTTATCTTTCTCAATAAACAGTTACTAAAGTTCTTCGTATTTGTTGAAGCATTAGGAATTTTTGTTTTTGCAGAGATTTCAAGGCATTAAGGTCAGATGGAGTGTAAGAATAGCATTTCTAATATTGCAGATAACAGAGAAACTTTATCTTTAGCTGTCATCTGACAAAAGTTCAGAGAACAGGAAAAACATGTCCTGAATAAGGATAGCAAGGCTTTTTTGTTTGTTTCTTAGAGGTATTAAAGCAAAAAATAGCTGCATTGAGTTCTCAGGTTTGGATACTACCCTGTGAACTGAGACACCTCTGTAAACAGCTCTTCAACCTATAGAAACAGACCAGTATTTGCTCTTTTTTCATCTATAAAAGACAAGATTGTTTTTAGGTGGTAACATAAGGTTGCTCAAGAAATTTTGAATTTTTTTCAGTGCAAAGGAGGGAAAAAGCCAAACCATACACACAAAAGTCATGACTTTGAAATAATAGTGTGACCTTGCAAATCCTTGCCTGCACACCTTCCTTAACTTCCTTAATGATACTTAGCAATACTTAAAAGGTGGAGTGGGAGTTGGTGGTGTTTTCATCTTGGGGAGGTTTCTTAATGAAATAGTTCCTGTTTCAGCCAGATGACTGGATATTTAACAAGAGGAAATCATAGTATGGGAATAGGCACTTTTATTACTGGGGCAGAATATGAGATTTACTTCAGCCTCTCTCTTACCAGGCAACATTCCCCAAAGGCATGCGTGCCAGTTCAGTCTGTGGGGAAAGCTCATGGCATCCTTTTCAGCAGCACAGCTTGCTTGTGCATGATTTTCTTTGTGTGTGAGTAGTTGTTTTGTGTTTGGTGGCAGGACTGGTGGGGGGGAAGGGAATGGGAGGAAGTAGTTGTGTTCCTCGCTTCCCCTCCTACTGATGTTTTTGTCTACAAAGAGAATTTTATATTCCTGCTCAGTTCTAAGCAAAAATGGATGTGTATCTAGCCAGTAACAGCTCCTTATTGTTCCCTTTGAAGGCCAGACAATGTCCTTTTGAATAGTGCATATTGATGATCATCTTCAGAATGTTAGTACTCACTGCATGGGTAGGGAACCTGAAATTCAGGAAAGAAGTAACAGACCTAGTGGGGAGGGAACTAGCAGGTGTGGAATTTACTGATCCTAATGGACTTCTGAGATTGGTTATAGGAAGAAGACTTAAATTTCATTTTCCTGAGATAGTTGGGGTGGAGGTGTGTACTGGTGTCCCATTATAATCTGCAAAGAGAGAAGTTGATTCCCGTTTCACTGCTAAGCTGCTGATGTAATAACAATATAGTGCCTGGAGAAACAGGCACTTGTGACTGTAATTACTAAGCAGTTAATTACCTAGCTGCTTATTTAAATAACATCCTTTTGGAGCTAGATGCTAGCTCAGATTTATAATAGCCGTTGTGAAAATGAGTGTGTCTCATGCAGCTTCTGTCTACTTTTTTTTCTTCACAAATGTTTTGATAGCTGTAGTAGTATTACCCGTATATTATCATACCCTAACTCGTGTTAATGATTATGTGTGTGTGTTGTGTTTTTCTTGTAGTGTCTGTCTTTGAGCTTTGTAAGTTGTTGTTATTTTCTGTAATGTAATTTATGATCATTTTTTCAACAGCTTCCACTAACAATAGAAAACACTTTAAAATATTTTGAAGGGTAGAAATTATCTCTTACACTAACGCCTGTGAAACTTCTGGAGAATCTCATGGGTTCATCTTGTGAGATTCCAATATAAATTTAACAGAAAAGTTAAGAACCTTGGTGAATGGCTTTATATCAAAGCTGCTCAAATGGGTCAGCCTTGCTTATGCTCATGGAGAAATGTGCAGCCATTTGACAGCCTGTGGAAAAAACCAAAAAGGGCAGTTTTTAAAGTGAGAATGCTTATGCTATGCTTTCACTGCTTGCTTTATTTTTCCTCACATGCAGATTCTTCTGCTTCTACCACTAAGAGAAAACTGTAATGTTTATTACAAGAGCAGTAGTTTTATTGTGCATGTTTGTAATCTACTCATCAAGTGTCTTATTTTAGTCTTGGTCCATACAGAACATGATGCTCTGCAACTGCCATTAACTCACATTTTTAGCTCTGGTAGCTACAACGAGTACAATAGGCTGAAATGCTTCAAACCTCCTGATAAACTACGTGCCTGTCGCTGTGGGGCTGTGTCATAGAACTTCCACTCACCTAGTTTGCTTTTTCAGGATAACTTCTTCCTCAGTTTAAAAAAGCTAAACACCCAACAGCTGGAATGTCCAACTTACAGGTTCTCTATGAAGAGTGTGCCTGCTTGGACCTGCTAGGGGAAGAAACTCAGCAGGGCTATGTAGTAAAGAATGTGGGCCAGCAGTGGGATGTACGTGCCAGAAGAGGGATTGTGAGGCAGGGAAGAGGCTCCTGTGCTGAGAACAGGTTTCTGTCCTTGCCACTTCCACAAAACTCCTCTTGAGGTTTTTGGAGCTGCCCTCTAATTGCATCTGAGTGTACTGGGTGTTTAGCTCAGAGATCACAAGCTGAGAGGAGAAGGACATCAGCTGGTCTCTTAAGGGACACAATGCAAGCAAGCAGAAAGATTCCAGCATTGCAAGATTGAAGGATTAGCTGCTCTTCAAAGCATCTTCAAATAGATACCACATTATTAGACATGATCATTTTTACCATAAGGGAGGGTGTGTGTTCATTGTGTGAATATTGAGGCTGTTGCAGGGCCTGTGCTGTGGGGCATATCTGTGAAAGGAAGTTGTGATGCATTCTGATCCCTGAGGAAATGCACTGGTGGGTGTGCAGAGCAGCCTTTCAGTCCAGGTTGTAGGAACCAAGGTGTAGCATCATGCTCAGAAGGATGAAGTAACAAAATACCAACCAGCTGCTCATAAAGCATCTGCTGAGAGAGGCAGGAGGCTCTCTGGGGACTGTAGGAAGTGCTTGTGCAATTTAAGACTCTACTGCAATGCATGTGCAGAGCCAGGCCAAATTCAAGCTCTACAATCATTTACAAGACCGGTGTTCCCTAACTTTTGAGTTTGCTTATCTTAATTACTGTGCAGGGTGCTTGATTGTCATATGCTGTAAACAAGCAGTTGTGAGCAGGTGAAGCGGCTGTTTTACTGAAAATACTGGAATCTTTTCATTTTTGACATTAAGGGGTCTGCCAGGTCTTAATGCTGAATTCAAGTCACATGTGATGGTTGCAACTGATTGAGGATTGTACAGATGCTTTCACTTAGAACAGGAACACGCTTTTTTCTAGATACTTTTTGTTTATAGTAAAAGGTTTAGGTATACTGCTTTCTCTTCTGCAGGCCGAATTCTAAACAAAGAAAAGATCAGTCAAAATATTTGTACAGAGCAAAATAGCAATACAACAGTGTTCTTTCTCTGTTCACTTTCACATGTCTAAGATTTGGGCCTAATGCTGGAGGTCCCAGAGCCGACAGCTCTCTTCCCATAGATAATCTGTGCTGTGATAATCAGAGAAAATATCACTGGATTTCGAGAGGCAGAAATAAATCACAGAAATTCTTTTAGCTTTTATGTACAATATATTTCAGATTACATTGCCTGGAGCCCACACTAGCATTTTTTCTAATAAGAGAGAAACACAGTAGAAACAACTCTGGAATAATTCCGGAAGTAGTATCTACTTTGGAATTTGGTTACTTCTGAAAAAAAAAAAAAAAAAGGAAGAGGTAATTAACTGGGATGACATCATCTCCCCTCCTCTCCCCTCCCTGTGGTGGGGAATAGACAGGAGGGACCATGACTGTGTTGAGGAAGTGAGGACTATTGCAATTGTTCTCTTTGTTTGTCATCCCTTGGAATTAACTACCAGGTGGAGTTAAAGAGACCAAAGCTGTGAAATGCCCTTCCAGTAGGCTCCTTAACGCTGGGAAAATAGTGTGTAACATTTCTTTGGACTTCTCTGACTATACAAAACTTGTCAGATCTATAATTACAGTGTGTGGTTGAACCAGTGTAAATTTCTGTTTTAGGTGAGTGCTTAGACTGAATAAAGCAATAGAATTTAAAAGAAAAATTTGCCACGTGACCAAAAGTCCATAGCAGTCATGAATTTGATGACAATTTGAATTTTGGGTGTGTATGTAAGTTCTCAGCATTTTGTGAATCATAAAAAGAAATGTAAAATATTGTCTTTAAAAGATTTTTTAAAAAAGAAGATGCAGACTTTTCCCCTGCTGCTTAGGCAGTGAAGGTTTGGGTCTTTGAGCTCAGATGTGGTATTCTGCTATTTTTCCTGTTACAGCAAGAGAAGCATCCTCAAACTGAGGAGTTTTGGAAAAGCTGCAGGTTTCTGGAGGAAACCGTGTTTGTTTTTAGCTGCATGATTAATAATGATTTGAAGTGTTACTGGTGTTATTTTTTAGGGATGACATACTAAAAGATAATGCTCATTTCTATCTTAATTTTTCCCCATTTGTGAAAAGCCAGTGCACATTTCCAGCATGGACTTAGAGTTGCTGGTTTGTAACTTAGATTAGCTTTTTTGATAACTTCTCATTTCATTAACTATAAAAATAATGGTACTAAAATGTTCATTAGCTTTAGTTCCTAATGTTTTACTATGTTTTAATAAAATACTCCATGAATATGTTTTATGAACATGTTCCAGAAAGTTATCTCTTTCTTGGGTTAGAGAGAGAAGATTTTTTTATTAATGTTTCTTTTATTAATGTTTCTTTTTGGTAGTTAATTGCCTCCACTTTTACAAGCATAGCTCCAGTTGGTTATTTATGTTATTTTCCTGGCTTTAGTATCCAGCTACCGTCTTTCATCACAAATTCATCTTTGGGTTGGAGTTCTTCAGTAATGTCTACTTTCCCTTTGTTACTCTAATTACAGCACCTTTGGAATCACCACTTCTCCTTTTATTAATTGACCCTTCATGGTAACCTGTCTTTTTGACAATTTAAATAATTAAGTTCTTTAAGTTTCTTGCTGCAAGGCATTTTCTACTCATGAATAATTTTTACAGCTGTTACTGACCTTTGGTTTTTCAGCTACATTTAAGCAGTGAGATGTAGGCATTGCAATTCTGTGGAGTATTTCATTGTTGGTGGTCTTTATATATGGAGCAGAAACTGTTTTCCATGTATTCCCCTTACTCCTTCCCTAACATGACCGTGGTTGTGAGATTAGTCCCTTTTGCTGCAGTGGTTACATCTCTTTAGGGATTGGTTACATCTGTTTAGGGATTGGTTACATCTCTTTAGGGATTTGTCTGGCCCTCACACCTCTCATGCAAGGTCCTGCCTGATGGACTTCTGTCGCGCAGCTGGAAGACTTGGTCCATGTTGTTTTGAAGACAGAAGTGTTATTCTGCAGAGCCAGTAGGGGTGAGATGAACAATAGCTCCACTATAGCTTTGTCTCTTTGCCACAGGAAAGTCAGGAAAAAATCTATGCTTGTCTCTGTGTGATAAAGCTGATGTCTGAGTTGGAAGGTCTTGTGTGATTAGATTTTAAAGTACTGTTTTTATTCTAGAATTCATTTGAGAATATTTTGCATTATGTAGATAACACTGTAAATGCTGTGAGACGTGCACCAAAGGATCATAAAACTCATCCAGTAAAAAGTACCAAAGCATTTTGCAGTGTTCAAAGCCTGGGCAGCCATGCTTTCTGCTGGAGAATATCGGATGTTTTGCTCTTTCAAGTTGTTGGCTTTAAATTCTCCTAATCAATGCCTGGCGTGTAAAATTAGCTAATGCTCTTAACTCCAGTGTGGTACTTACTGTGAGGGAGGGTGCTACGGATTTGAAAGCTTTGGTGGAATAGTGCCTCAGTCTCCTGTATTCAGCGAGTTCCTTTTCTTTTCTGAACAGGATAGGAGGGAGCTTCCAGAAGTCAGCCAAGATGAATATGGTGAAGAGGATCATGGGCCGGCCCCGGCAGGAAGAGTGCAGCCCCCAGGACAACGCGCTGGGCCTGATGCATCTGCGGCGCCTCTTCACAGAGCTCTGTCATCCTCCACGGCACATGACACAGAAAGAGCAGGAAGAAAAACTTTACATGATGTTGCCTGTGTTCAACAGGGTAAGCCAGGCAATTTGCAAGAAGTGTTTTCTTTATTTGAATTGTTTGCTCGTATTTTGTATTCCCAAGACCTTTTGGTTCTAGCACAACAGGTTTTCTTCCGTTGGCATCCTTTCAATTTTCTCCTTATCCTCACATGGTTTTGTGTTAGGGGATGAACTTACCTTTGGAGATTTCCTTTTCTTATCACTTTTTCTCAAGTGCAATCCACAGATGCATGTAGACTGACAGCTTTTCTGCAGTACTCACTGCTATTACAGTCATCTGATTTCCAACCTAAACTTCACAAGCAAGTTTATACCCACTTTTTTTGTGTGACAGCACTGTCCTTGAGTCTAAATAGCTCTTCTCCCTTCTTTGCATTTATTGTACTGATGCATATTTAGATATAGCAATCAATATGTCCTGTCAACTTGGTTTTTCTAGGCTACATGAGCTGAACAATTTTCATATCTCATGCGTTCTTTTCACCCTTATAAGCCATTTTCTAGATATTGAGTCTGAATCTCCCTTCATGGACAAGGGAGATTTTGAACAAGCAATCTGTAGGGAATGTGTAATACCCACTTTTACTGTGGCATTCATATTTCACTATTCCCTTGTACTTAGTCACTGAGATTTTGTTTTGAAGCAGAACTATGTCAACTGTCACTGGAATTAATAGGAACTAAATCCTCCTGATGTCTTATATCAGTCAGTTACCTCACCAGGTTATTGTGAATAATGATTTTGATGGTAGTTTTAGGGTCATGAAAGACTAGTAAGTACACATCTAGCTTTCTGTTTTTTTCCCCACTGTGTGCTCTTACTCTTTACTTCTTGGGTGATAAATTTGTGCTTGTATATGCTAGCTCAGAGAACTGGAATAATACAAAAACTAAAAGGTTGTTTTGTTGAAAGTATGGCTTATGAAGGTGTTAGACATGGAGCTGCTTGCGTGCTTGTGCTAGTTTTGCTGGGATAGAGTTAATTTTCTTTATAGTAGCTTGTATGGGCTGTGTTTTGGATTTGTACTGGAAATAATGCTGACAGTATGGGGAGTTTTAGTTGTTGCTGAGCAGTGCTTTCTCAGAGGCAAGGCCTTTCTGCTCCTCACCCCACTCCACCAGTGAAGAGGCTGGGAGTGCAGATGGAACTGGGAGGAGACTCAGTGACCCCAGCTGACCCAGTGGATATCCCAAACATACGATGTCAGGCTCAGCATAAAACAGGGGCAAGAAGGAGAGGGAGGTGGAGGGGATGTTCAAGTGATTTGTCTTTCCAAGTCACTGTTACCTATGGTGGGGCTGTGCTGTCCTGGAGAAGGCTGGGCACACTTGCCCATGGAAAGCAGTGAATGAATTCCTTGTTTTGCTTTGCTTGCTTGCATGGCTTTTTCTTTCCCTATTAAACTGTATTTATCTCAACTCAGGAGTTTTCTACCCCTTACCTTGCTGTTTCTCTGCCCTGTTCCACCTGAGAGCAATGGGCCAGTGTGGTGCTTAGCTGCCAGTTGAGGTTAAACTACAACAATGCTGTGTAGAAAAATTAATCCTAGTCAAGACATAGTGTTACTAGGATTTTCAGTCTACTAGGTAGTGTGCTGTAGTAGATGGATCACTTGAATGCCATTCCCTTGCCCTAGGTCTTATTTCTACTGGTAACCTGTTGTGTGAGTTTGGGAGAAGTAAGCTTATTTCATACGCCTCCTCTTTAATTTATCTTCTTAGATTATATGCCTTTTAGTTATGGACTTTCTTCATTTGTTTTTACAAATTAGCACAGTAGTCTTAATCTTGCCTTGAGCCCGTGAAGGTTATTTTGATGCAGGTATGCTTAGAAATCTCCCTCTGGTGGTTACATGAGGCTGATGCTTTTGGAAAATAGGATGCCCCCACTTGAGCTTCTTCAGCACTTAACTCTGATGTGCAGGTGGAGAAGAATTTTTTCTTAGCCTTTGTGGTAACTACTGGCAGAAGCTTTATATTTATAGAAATTGCAGAGGTGATTTTATTGGGTTTAAGTAAAATTAGTATATCAATGCATTATAGCAGTCTAAGGAAAGACTTTGATTAGACTTCTGTGGTGAAAAAAATCCAAGTTTTAATTTCTCCATTGTTTCTGCATTTTCTCTTTTTTGTTTTCTTTCTTAATACACATCCCCCCCTCCCTTTACACCACTTGCTGGCTTTGTCCTAATTCTCAGCTCCTTCTCTGCACTCTGCTGAAACCCAGTTGAAGTTACTTCATGTCTTTGCACCATATGTTCTAACTGCCCTTCATTCAGCTCATGTGCTGAAGCATTCTGAAAACCAAATCAGTAGCCCCAAGTTTTCTTTTTACTTTGTGAAAATCAGCTCTTGTCAAAGTAATCTCAGGTACCATTTATATTCTTGAACAGATTGTTAGTTTCTGTGATTTCTATTTGTATGAATGCATCTTGGCTGCTCTTTTCTTCAGTTTTCCTCTTTTTTGTAGTAGCTTTTCCTTCCCCGGGTTCCCCATGTCCCTATTCTTTTGCAGAATCTATCAAGTTTTGTTGGGCTCTTTTCTCTGAGTCCTAGAGACTCTTTTGTACCCTTCTTTACCGAAGTGAACTTGGTGCTGAAGGCACATTCTTACATGTTTGCCAGATGTTTTGTTTTTCAGTCCTACTTCTGGCCGTTTTCTTCCTCTTCCCTCATTTTTCTCCCCTTCAGTTTCCTTGTTTAGTTCTAACATCGCTGTCCTCAAGCTCTACCTTCTTTGAGCTTGTGAACTTCTTGGAGCTGTCCTTTGTGCCACAAATACAGGGTCTTGCCAGATGTTGTCACTTTAATTTTCAGTCTCTAAAATCTGAATCATAGCTTGGCATATTGAGAAAAGCAGGTGTTGTTTCTGCTCTTTGACTTCCTTTCTTGCAGACCTTGATAACTATTATCAATCATTGATGAAATGGGATAGTGTAACCCAAACAAAACTGTTTTTTCCTGATCAGTCAGATCTCATCTCTATTACAGGGGGATTTTTTTCCTTACATTTCATGTAAAGGCATTCTTCTTTTCCTCTATTCAAGAGGCTGAGCAGTTGTGATGCCATCTATTTCTACTTTTGCAGTTTACCTCTTTAGATTCCTGGTTAATGCCACCTTCTTCTTTTGATGTTCACATACGGAGTCTGCTGTGGCTTCCTCAGCTTATCTAGTTTTATGTCTTCTAGAGTGTCAACTCTTGATGGTACAGGTTGTTTTGGAACAATCCTGCTAGCTTAGTAACGCCGCAGGTCACAGCAAGACAAATTGTGATTGGAATAAAAAATAGTACAAGAAAAAAAATCTCATTTCCTAAAGAGTCTTGGAAGAGATTTTTCAGTGGCAGATATGGTAAATCTTGGTTCACTCTAAAATTCTGACACAGCTTTTCTCTGAGAAGGGACACTTTTGCTGTCAGGAAACACTAAGACATTATTAGAAGTTCCTTTCTAAAATTTTTGTTGTTTCTCAAACTTAATCCTTAGCTGCAGAAGTTTAAGTGATCAGTTAATAGCTTTGTTCAAATTCAGACTCTGAATTCATCCATCAGTTACTTTCCATGGTTATCTTTATTCTGTCGGAGATTTTGAAGTGTGATAGAGTACTTATTCTGTTACTGCCTTAAGCAAAGATTATGATGGTGTATTATAAAAGCATTTTCTGTTACAAGATTGGGATGTTTTTGTTAGGAGGAGAAACTCAAACAAATTGTGAAGCTCAGATCAAAACTTCTGTGCCATGCCTTTATGTGTAGTCCAGAATGTCTCCTATACCAGAGTGGTGAGCTGTTGGAAGTGGGAGCTGCATGTGTTTAGCTGCAATCTGTGTGTGTGTGTGTGTGTGTGCACAAAATGCACTAAGGAGTCCTAGGAGAAGCATTATTTTTGCTGAGTGCAGAGATCTAGAGTGAAGACGGTAACTCTGCTTCCCAGAGGCATCCAAGTGGCCAGCAGCTGGCAGCCACTTAAATAACCAGGGTATCTAGGAGCTCTTGAGACTTTCTTGCTTAGCCATCAGGTTGAGTTTTTTCCTTTCATCAGAGGTATCTCAAGTTTTGTGGGAAATGCAGCTTCATTTCCTTTTTATTTTTTTTATTCTGAGGATTATTAATCAGTAAATTCAGCAGAGCTAAGGCATTCTTATATTTGGTTTATAGATAAAGCATGTCTCAAATCTGTGTGGATAAAACCATCTTGCTAGTTCTGGTAACAAGTGGGTTTACAGACCACTTCTTTTTCTTCATTGTTGAGGGAGGCTTATGAAATGATGAATCACATAGTAATGAAAAACTAAATTGGTGCATAATTAAGAAAAGATTGGCCCCATGGAAGAGTACTCAAAAAGCTCCTTTCAGAGTTCAGTGAGTTTGTGGAAGCACTGCTCTACCATCGTGGTGGTAATGCTTGTGCAGCATGTGAGAAGAGTGGATAGAATGATGAAGAGGCTGGTTTTGAATAAGTGGTACATTGTTACATTACCTTGAAAGAGCCTTGCTTTTCCATATTAAAAAGACGATTTACTGCTAAAATGTGTAACATCCTGTTCTTGGTTTTTACTACCACTTTTAGTCTAAGGGTATATAAATATCCAATGGAGATGCTTATTCTACATAGTGCAAACTTGATTACAGGGCAACTAATTAAAATGCACTTGACCTCAGTTAACCTTTTACCGTAACTTTGAGTTCTCTGCATTTCCTGGTAACTACTGGCAAATCTGAGCAAGCTCAGGACAGGTAACAGAGCCAATAGTTTTTCCTCTTCACTTAGTCTGGGTGAAAGAGCTTTAAACAATTAGTGACAAGATGCTAATGTGCATTCTGGTCTAGATAATCTTGCTTATGTTATGTGAGCATGCAAACCTCAAGGCCCTCTTCCCTTCTTACAGCTTTGTGGAATTTAGAGGCTCTTGGACGAATTGGGAGCTGATGCAGACAACTGCAAAAGGAGGTCTTGTGAAATATTCAGGGAAACTTGGATTGTCTGCACTAGGCATGTTGTGTAGTCTGTAATTCAAATGAGGGGTGTTTTTCTGGGTGTGCAGAAAACAGTTGTCTGCCCGTAATGTCTGGTCTCTCATTTGCTTGCTTTAATGATAATGGTGGTTGATCTTTCCAGTATGAGAAATACTTATGCCTTTGGTGAAAATTACTTTTATTTTGAGGAAACTGAGTGTTCCATTTCAATGTTGTATTTCTGGCTCCATTTCATCATGACTTTGCAATGCAAGTAGACAGGAGAAATATTTTTGGCTGTTTTGTGATGTGCTGGAGCAGCTGATAGTAAAGGAGGTAAGAAGTCAAACTTTGACAAAGGTTATTCTTTCCTTCTGCCTTTTAAGTCTTCTTCAGTGACTTAGGGGTTCCAAGGTTAGCTGGCACCACAATTACCTTGCATCCTTGTTGGCTGTAATAATGGATTTCATTGGATGTCCCTGGACTTGAGAATGACCTCAGCCAAGTATGTCGCCAGTTTAGCTGTAATAAGATAACTTGGTCACCCAGAGAACGGAGACAGGGGTGGAGCAGCTGTTGAGTCCAAATCAACTGTACTGTTGTAGAACACATCCTCCTTCTGGGAGGCCAGTGTAACCTGTTGAACTTAGGTTTTGCTAGAAAAATGCTGTCATTTTTTATGCTCATCAGGGACACTACTGAAGGTTACATGAATATCTATAAGGGAAAAAATTTAAACAAGCAGAGACTGTTCAGGTGTTGAGCAGGCTATTCTGTTTCTTCAGCACTAACACAAGTGATGATAATTGGGATTGCATGCTTTGTTTGATAATGAATATCGTGGGTTTATTGTGACCATTTTAGTGCAAGTTTTACGTTGGAAATGTGGATAATGACTCCAGTTTTTGTGTAGTCTTGAATGAAGAGTAAATTACTGCAGCAACTAGCTAATTCATTTTGAGATTGTGTTCCACAGCTTAGTGTAATACCACAGAGTTAACACATTTTTCCCTGTTATATGTGATCTAATACATTATTTAATAACAAAATCAATGCTTAATCATGAAGACCAAGTTTCTAGAATTAAGTGACAATTTATAAAAAAAAAGCCTGCTGTTGTGTTCAGGGGGATCTCAAAAGAGGAGAGTAAGTCAGGATATCAGCAACATCGGAGACTTCCTGGTATTGTCAGTTTATTGAGGAAGAACATAACAGGGCAGTTCTAATTCTTAGTCCTTTTGAAAGACTTTACACATGTCATTATATTTAGTAGATAGTAAAGAAGTAGTAGATAGCAAAGGAGTTTATCTTAAAAACAGAAGTCCTGTTGGAGAATTTGGTCTGGTACCTGTTCTTTACCCATTAAGTGCAATCTCAGTCTTTTGGGGTTCTGCAGGGTTTTCATCTTGCAAGAAAACTTACAACTCTCTTTCCCCCTCCATTCATCAGATTTTACCTCCCTGAATGAGATCTGAACTCCAACCCTGAACATATCTTAGAGCATGCACTGTGCAAACCAGTGCGGAATGCTGCAGCATGTAAAGAAAAATTTGTAATCTCCATAGGAATACTTCACAAAGGAACATGGTAGTGATCCTTGTAACCTGAATTATTTTAATGCATTTTTCTCTTGGTTTAGGTGTTTGGAAATGCTCCTCCAAGTACAATGACAGAGAAATTTTCTGACCTCCTGCAGTTTACTACTCAAGTATCACGATTGATGGTGACTGAAATTCGACGGAGAGCATCAAATAAGTCCACAGGTATTGCATGGGGCACAAGGGTGGCCTTTTCCACATCTGTGCTTTGTGATTTTCAGATCAGTCAGAATACTAAGCTGCCATTCACAGCAAATGTGCAGGCTCAGAAACTGAATTTTTAGCAATGAAAATGTGTTGTCTTTTGTTCCTTTGTACTGAGGTAGAGAGGAGGAAGAGGTTAGAGGTTTCCTCCCTGGATTACAGAGAAAGCTGAGTTCCACAAAATTTCAACAGAAGCGAGAGAGAGGTGTGAGCTGAGTTGCATGACCTACTAGGAGAAGGAGGCCAAGAACATGCATGCCAACAGCTGCTGTATCTTGCCTGAGGTGCCTGTTGGTGGTGTGTTGTGTCACTTGGATATGTTAACATTCCAAAACTATGCATCTTAAATTAGCTGCTGGCCAGGAAGCTAATAAGATGTGTAAGTACAGAAAATCCCACATTCGGACCAACAATGCCAGCCCTAGAAAAATGTCAGTGGACTCCTCTGATTATTAAATGTCAGGGTGAGATTTGGTTCTGTTGACCCCTGAATGTATCAGAACCTGATGTTGTGTTGGCAGTTGCATAACTGAGGACAGTGCACCAAGAGGGCAGTTTCATTAGCTTTCCTCTTAGACTTCCTTTTCTGAAGACAAGTGCTTCCAAGGAGTATCAAGTCTTTGCCTACTAGATAACTTTAAGATCTGTGCTGTGTTCTCAGTTTGGATTTGGTGGTAAATGAGGACTGGAAAAGGCTCTGAAAATTATTGCGCAGGAAGTCAGGAGTCACAAACTGTGCCAATTACAATATATTTCCATTTTAAGTGGAGTGACTAATGGTGAAGCAGTGAAACATTCCAGATGGCTAAACAGATATCATAGACCAAACCTGTTCTCTATGGGTAAACAGGCGCAAAATGCCTTTTCTTTGAGTATTAGGGGGAAATAAGTGTCCAACAGCCGTGCTGGCAGAATGGAGGTGTTTGCTTGACCTTTTTTCCTGGGGAACATCTGTTGTGCCTGCTAGTCAGTTGGATTCTGTGGGGAATAGCCATTTTTGTGTTACTTCAGCCATATCTCTGCTTATTGCTCTGAGATAATCCAGTTCTTAAAACCTCACGAGTCAGAGTTAGATTTTTGTTGATGGTGGTGGTTTGGGGTATTTTTCATGTTTTCCACTCCACTTGGAAACTTGACCACAATGACTAAAAGGACAGTTTGGTGCTCTTCTAAGCTTTAATGTAATGAATACCAATGTTTCTATTAAAACAGAAAGCAGTCATTTTTCATCTGTTGTCAGGATTGCTGTTACTCTGGTCAGTAAACCCTTTTTGGACCTCAGGAAAGCCTGATGAGTCCATGTTGTGCAGTTGGATTGTGACTCTCTCGGTGGGACCAGTGAGTTGCAGTTTTCTCTCCAGAAATAACCAATTAACATGCTCTTAAAACTCAGCTCGTAGACTTCTGTGTTAAAATGATTAGAGCTAGATACACACTTCCTGTGATGCTGATTAAAAAAAAATTAGAAATTATTGGCTTTTTAGAATATGTTTTGTTAAAGACCTCATACAGTGTCTGTGGATTGTGAAGATTCTTGCATAAATTTTTTTAGAACTTCCATTCTTTTTGTGTCTCAAACACAAAGATATAACATGTCTTAATAGTTGCTGACACATAATTATATCTCCTAACATGTTTTTAAAAGTAAAAAACTTCAGTAGCAACAACATGCAGGAAATGTCTCTGGTAATAGACAAGTGCAAATTCCTGATGGTTGCTCCATGTAAGTCAACAAAATAGCTGAGCCTGTGTTAGAGACAAGCTTCCCATACAAGTCAACTTTTGATAGTTAATGACAGGGAAGAAATTTTGCAAGAACATGATTTCTATAAATGTACTGGCAGTATTTTACAGTGGGGAATGTGGTATGGTTAAATCTTGCCTGTCAGTATGTTGTGGTTATTTGGGGTTCTGGGGGTTTTTTTGTGGCTTTTTTTTTTCTTTGTTTCTTTGGTTGTTTTGTTTCCTTTGCTTTTTTTTTTTTTCCCCTACTCCATCTGATAATGGAACACAGGGCAATTATTTTCATCAGGCCTTTGAATATTTATGCTAATAGCTATGTGAGTAATGCCTGCCATGGTGGAGGCATATCTCAGTTATTCTTGGCAGACTGTAGTAGTTTTCTCAGAATAGTGTTTTGTGATTCAGTAGTAACTGTGCCAGCACCCTGTCTTAAGTGGTCTCTGAACATTGCCATTGTAGTTGTGTGTTCAGCTGCATTTCAACTGCTTTATTTCTCTGGCAGGGATAGTAAGAAAAATTAAGCAGTTACATCTGAGTTAAATTATCTTGCAGGTTTCAGTCTTTGCTGTACAACAGGGATGATTTTCTGGTGACAGCAGTAACTGATTGTGAGGATTAGTGAATAGTTTCCCTTGCCGTGGACTGTCTAGTCTGTTTAGAAGATGGTGGGGTCATGGGTGAGATCGCTCTATATACTTGAGATTTTTAGCTGCCACATTTGTCACAAATAAGTCCAATTTTGTGTCTGAATTGATCAAAAAGTTTTGGTAGTACTGTGTAAAATATATGTTCAAACATCTGTTTCTAATATAGTCTCAGTTCTGAGATGAACTTTTCTTTTGGAAGCAAGTGCATCTGGCTCAGAGCTGAAAAAGACTTCTGAAAAAAGGGACAGGCACTGCTGAAGCTTGGTAGAACAATGTGGCTACTAATGGCTACTTTGGCTGGAGAGGAAGCACACTTTCATTTAATGTGTTTTTCTAAAGACATACTCTGGGTGAAGTTGGTTCTGTGATTTTGCAGATATTCCAACAGCATGTCTTTAAAGTTGCTAGGGAAGGAATTGGAGAATATTCTGAGTTGGAAGGCAGCTACAAGGATCATCGAGTCCAATTCTCAGGTCAATGGCCCCTATGTGAACTGTACCCATAACCTGTACCCATAACCTGGTGTTATTAGCACCAGGCTCTAACCAACACCTCTCTTTCACTCTAAACAGCTTCTCTTACTTCATCAGTTGAGGGTGTGCAAACCTGTGATTTGGTGGTTGTTGGTTATTATTTGTGGTAGTGATGATTCCATTTTTACTAAAATGGGTTTTTAACTCAGTCCTCTCCATTGTCTGCATCTCGAGCACACCCAAATGACATCCAGTCAGGGCCCATTATTTAATGCATTAACATTTGTCCCAGGGAGATTCAGAATGATTCCCTAAGTGATGGGTAGTCCTGCTACCTGGAAAGCCATACTGTAGACAGAATATGAATAAGTGGTTGCAAGGACAAGTGAGACTGAAGAAGGGTAGAAAACTGAATAGTGAGAAAGCAAAGTGGTACATCACAGGTCTGAAAGTTTTTAGCCTCCTTTCAAAGACAGTTTCAAAAGTCTGTTTGGTTTTTTGGTGATTTTATTTGGATGGCTAGTGTACATCACTGCTTTGTGCACCTTCTAAGTTCAGTTAAGCTGTGTCACTATTAATTTCAGTCAGTTTTTAATTTCACGTTTACAACATTTTTTGTTTATGTTTGTTACAGTATTTACTGTTGAATGCTAAATTTATTTTTACTTTACTGCTAGGCTGTTCAGCTAATCCTTCCCACCTCCAGCACTTTCAGTTGTTGTTTATACTGTCGGAAAGTCTAGTGATTTTGTCTTTTCTAAAGGGTTATTTTTTGGGGGAAGGAGGGGTGAGTTGATTTGTTTTCAGTTTGAATTTTCTTTCCCCACCCTTCTTTTTAGTTTTTAGGGGGTGTTTTTCTTGGTTTGTTTGGTTTTGGGTTGGTTTTTCTGGTGTTTTTTTTTTTTTTTTTTTTTTTTTAGTTTGTGGTTTTTTGTGGGGGGAGGGGTTGTACCCCCAGTTTCTTTCTTTTCCTCCTAATTTCACAGATTTGCTCAAACTGTTTCACCACTGAAAATCCTTTTAACCTCCTCAGGCATTTTTCTAGCAGATCTGCTGAAAGACTATCATTATCTCATCATCAAACTTTTTTGGGAGATCAAGTTGATAAACATTCATAATCATTGCAGAAAACCACATCAGTGGTTGATATTTGACCTCTGAGAAAGCCTAACTTTATTCTTCTTAAAGATTCATTAATCTGCAAACTGTAATGGGTTTTTTGGATTTTTTTTGATTGTTGTTTTTTTTAGTTAATCTCTGTCACATCAGCAGAACTGATTTTATGTTTATCCTCAATCCACAGAAGTTAGTTTAATTTGTTTAAATGCATCTTGCATTTGGGTGAATTACAGATGATAATTGAAGGGATCTTCTGCTACTAAGGTGCCTTTCAGGCTCCTTAATGAAGTCTGAAGTTTTCCTGATAGGGAGGATCTTTGTCCATAATAGAAGTGCACTTAGGGGCTGCTTTCAGACTTTTTTAGGTATGTTAACTTCTCTTCTGCTGAGAAGAGACTGTTGGAAATTATTTCACATGCTGAGATTGCACATCTTTTCATTGCATATATGTGTTCTTCCTGTTCTGTGGGGGACTTTGCTTTATAAGGTGATTCTGGTTTGTGTTTATTGAAATTGCTCTGGAAGGGAAAAGAAGTGTCCTGTCAGCTACTATTCATTAAAAGCCAGTTCAGATCAACAACTCCTATATCTTATTACTTTTGGTCAATCTTTCTGTTTGCTTTTGGTGCTTTCTACCATACCTTATGCAGGGCAAGTGTAGTACAATATAGTAGCACCTTTCCAAGAGATCCTAGAAAGTGTTCTTTTATCATCTGTGTTAGTGAGGCTAAAAGCTGGCACAGTTGGGTTGTTTTATTTTTGGATGAGCAGCCCTCCATTCCTGCACGCTGCAAAGGCATCAGCCACTTCATATCTGCCACGTGTGATGACAGCCCAACTCTGCTCCTGATGCTGGCAGGCAGACTTTGTGCCATCACGTTTTTATTTGGGTTGATACTTCTCTCTTACTATCTAGGTAGTTGGAATTATTTGTATTCTGTAACTTTAGATACCTGACTGTGTCTTCAGGCATTTCCCAAAAGAAGAAGCAGAGACTTCTAGAAGGCTCTGTTAGAAAAGTGATCCCTGACTTCAGCTTCACGTTCACCACCTCCTGACAAACCCATCCATACCTTTGACTGCGCCTCCCCTCCCACCCTTGGCAGATGAACAGATTTTTTTTTTCACTAATATTCCCTTCCAGTATAAGCTTTACAGAAGTCTGATCATGCTATCATATGCTGTTTATGGTTCTTGATCATCTAACTAAAAGTGCTTGTACTAAAATTGCCCTTAGTGCTACTGCTATAGGCAACAACATTGCTTGCAGTGCTTGTAGCCTGATTTTTGCTACCCATCTGAATGACTCTAATCCCACTGCTTGCTACCTTTTGGTTTTCTGAAGTCCAGGATGCAGTGCACTTCTTACACGGGAAAAAATTTTTGTTGTTTGATTCTACCAAGCCTCTATCCTATGTATATTGAATCCATGCTGGAAAATCTGACTCCTGTGTATTCTGTGTATTAACCATGCAACCACATAGTCATCGTCATACTCACATGTACATGCTTGCACCATTGTCTCAATAGGTATATTTACATATTACTTTATAGGGTTTTGTCTTTGCCTTTTTGCTGTTTTTACTAGTTAGCATATCCTGCTCCTGAACTGGCTTTCTTCTGCAGCAGAAGTTGAAGGGCTTAGGACATCTGAGTGGGGCACATAGTGGATGTTATATTGAATGATGTCTTGGGCTCTTCAAAAACAGGGGGAAAAGTACAAGGAATAAATTAAGACTAGTGCTGATGATAGAAGTTAATCTTAAATGATAGCTCTATCAAATTTGCTCAGAGCAGATGACAAGAGAACGTGTTCCAGCACTTTAAATGCTGTCTGTGTTTTAGGTAGTGCTTAATTAAGAGTGACAGTTTTGAAACTGCTATTTATAGTGTTCAACTGCTATGCCAGGATGCCAGCAGCATGACAACTTTTTCAGAAGCATGGACTTAACCCCTGAGTTTCACTTTCAAAGATGACTGAACCAGCCCTTATTCCATAGGTGGCTTTGGAGACTGTGCCCAAAGGAGGCTATGCACACCCAGTTTGGTGTGCACAGTCTCTTGCAGGCAGAGACGGATTGCCCAGCTCTGTCTGTGATGGGATAGAAAAGTAATAGGCCTACAAAATCACTCCTTATGCTGTGCTCCTGGGGCACTTGTAGTGGCAGTGCATGATTTAGACGTGCTTGGCTCTCAGAACTGAGGAAAACCAGCTTTTGTCAGGAATTCTGGCATTTTGCCTATGCCTTTAGTGTAGGGAATGCAACTGTGTCATGGCTGTTGTGCTTTCTAAGTTGGCCTGTTCATATACCCAACCATCTGACCAGTGCTTTGCACCGATAGTTTCAGGTCAGCATGCTGGGAAATTCCTACTTGTCCTTGTTTGTGTGAGTTTTATAATTTGCCTTACTTTTTACCTTGATATCTCAAACTTTATCTCAGTCTCATGGAGGGAAGTGGTAGGGGCCTCTCCTTACTTTAGCACCAGAATTGGAAAAGCCAGCGGTTTATACAAAAGTTTGTTATGGAAAAAAGTCTGCCAGACAAAAACATGAGAGGGGAGCCACTGAACAAATGAACCAAATCTTGCACAGCTTACAGTGTGATGCTTCAGAAAGTGATCTTCTCACTGTAATTGATACTACAAGTTTGATAAGTACTTGGCCATATGAAATGTGCTGCCTTTCAAATAAACTTCCCAGGTATGTGCTGAAGAATCTTAACAGCAGATGAAGCAACCAAGCCAATATTAAAATAGGATATTTCTTCAGTTGCAGATTTATTCCTCCGTTAGTAATTCCTTTGTAATTTCTTTTTTATGTGATATTATTCACCTTCCTTTCCTGTCCTAGTTGACACTAAAAGCACAGGAGATGATTGATACACAGTTATTAATGAAAAATGTTTTCAGATATCTCTTAAAGGTAATGGGCAGACATCACAACTGGCATTTTAGACTTCTTACATAAGTGTGTATCCATGCAGCAGTGATATAGGGTTGCATTTTCTCTTGATTTATTTATTGAGGCTGATAACTTGTTTACTAGTTTGAGTATTTGTCTTTGGCTGATACGGAATAGCATCCAGAAGTGGTTCTCAATCATAAGAATTATCCGTAAGCTGTTACTGTTTTCATTTTCAAAAAATGTAGGATGGGGATGTGGTAATTGCTGATCATACTCTTAATGTTACTTTTTTTCCTGTTTTTTTTATTCCTTTTGTCTTACAGCACTTCTCCTTCCCTAAAATCCCCATTATCCTCCATACTGTTGTTTCAGTGCAGCTTTTTTTTCAGAAATTTCAGCTATTTCCACAGAGGCCACTAATTGATGGTGACTTCATGTCTTTGGAAAAAATATATTGTATGTTGATAAAGCAAAACTACTCAAAGAGATGTTGCTGCAGGTTACTCAAATCTGTCTGCTGATCAAAGGATGATGCATGACCAAAGAATGTACTTCTTGCAACCTTGCCAGTGTCAAAGCCAAGTGTATTTGTAAGACTGGAATGTGTGTCTGGAAGGCATAGGCCTAAGCCTAGTCCTTTTTTAAGTAGAGCTGTAAAGGTGAATTTATGCTCAGTGCTTGGGGCTGCTGAGAGGATGTGTTCCCTTCTGCAGACTAGCAGACTGAATTTTTACTGCTTTTTTTCTTTTTACTGCTCCTACAGAGGCTGCAAGTCGTGCCATAGTCCAGTTTCTGGAGGTCAATCAAAGTGAAGAAGCAAGTAGAGGTTGGATGCTGCTCACCACAATCAATTTACTAGCTTCATCAGGACAGGTTAGTCTAAAACAGCAAAGTTAAAGATAAATTATGGAGTGGAAGAGACAAAAGCAATAATACAGTGAACTGCATGAACACTCACCAAAAGATGTAACTATAGTCTGCTTTTCTGTGTTAAGATCCTCTTTCTCTTGTATTGCCACAGGACTTATGCTTTAGCTCCTTGTGGTTTCAGTTGCCTGAAAAAAGAGTAGTTTTGGGACTTTAATTTATAATGTTCTTTTGAATAATGCATGCAACTTTTATTGCTGCCCAAAGGCTTCTCTTGCATACTGCTGCTTAGTGCCCCATGAGATGCATGGCACACAGAGCACCTAAATAGTTCAGACCTTGAACTTTGCACGCCTCACTGGAGGAGGGCCACAGCAGTTGCAAAAAGCAAGGCCAGCAGCAGTGGTGAGTGGGGGTGGTAGTGAATCATTCCTGCCTCTGCTTCTGGTGCTGCACTACATCAGAGATCTTTCTCTGGCAGTATACTGGGCAGCTGTGTGGTTTGTTATTTCTGCTCTAATCTGCCTTTGTAATTCAGCACATCATCTTATCTCTGTTTTAGTATGTCACCAGCCTCCACACCAATTTGTCTTTTCTTCCTACTGATGCGTTCATATTTTCTACTACCTTGCTCTTACAGGTCCTTACACCTTCTTGCCAAGTAAGAGCATAAATTGAAATGTCCTCCTTTCACTCCCATTTCTCGTACTACAAAGAATTGATAGCTGATGAGGGCTTGGCTGAAGGTCTTGTAATTAACTTGTTAACTTCTGTTGGCAGAGACTGACAGGTTTTGTTTCTGTCCTGTGCATTGATTGCTCTGAACTGTGGCTATGAGGCGCTGTTATCATGTAAATAAATAATCCTATTTTTAAAATTACTGTTTGGATAGGCACTCAAGAATAGATGGTGAATCTGTACTTCTGTGTCAATACCTCACCAAAGGTGTGAGAAAGAAAAACCAGCATTTCAATCAACTGCGTTATTATTGATGTTTAGAATATACAATATGCTGAACTGGTATTTTTTGCTGTGTTTTCTTCTTCCTCAGAAAACTGTGGACTGCATGACTACAATGTCAGTGCCTTCCACACTTGTTAAATGTCTGTATCTGTTTTTTGACCTTCCACACGTGCCTGAGGTAGTTGGAGGAGCACAGAATGAACTACCTCTCGCAGAGCGCCGAGCGCTACTACAGAAAGTCTTTGTACAGGTAAGAAAGGTAAAATAAGTCAGGGTATTTGCAAGAGGAATGTAAAAACTCCATGTGAGCAAAGTCTAGAAACTTTTCACTTGAGCCAGGTTTTATTCTTCCTTGATTCTTAAAAAACTGATAGGTAAGAGAGAGGTTAAATTCCCACTTCTCTAGTTTTTGTCTTTGACAAATACCTCCTGCATAGAAATCTGTGCAGCTTTTCTGTACAGATATTTAAAAGGAGCAACATGTGTGTTTTCATCTAACTGGTCCTAGTACTTGTTATCTTTAGCTCTTACTAATTGAAATAGATGTAGTAAAAAAGGTTGGTATTGATAATAAAGTGGTGCTCTCAAATGAAATGACTGGAATTAGTGAGGTTTCAGACCTCCCAGTCCAGTTGCAGACAGCCTCTCTTCAGTTTTCTGAGAAGAAGCCTGCGTTTTTCCTGCAGGAAATGCAAAAAATCAGACATTTCAAAACATGCAGAAAAGGGAGTGCGATGTAGTAGCTTTACTTACACAGCTGCTTTTTGTCTTGGTTTTGGTAATTAGAAAATTCAGACCAGGTGCCAGTTATTCAGGTAGGTTTGCAGTTTTGCTGTAGCCTTTCCTGGTAAACTTAATTTGACCAAGATGTTATGGTTGCTGCTCTGCCAACAACTCATCAATAGCCTTCTTCCTGCATTAGGAGGGAATACAGCAGTTTGCCTCACAGGGCTTCTCCCTCAGTGCAGAATTTAGACCTGCAAATTAGGCAACTGGCAGATTCTCCAAGAATGGAATATTCTGGTATCCATGCAAATACGCTGTGTCAGCCTAAGAGATTTAAATTCTGCTTCCAGTCTTCTGGTAAGCATTTTAAACTGAGCTGGGACTTGAAATGACCACGTGTCACGTAACCTTGTCTTGTGTTCTAAGTATAGAAACACACAAAGAGAAAACGGCAAATTACCTTTTTTAATGTGTTTCCTCAGTGCAAGAATGTTTCACCTTTTACTAAGTCTAGGCAAAATTTTCAGTGATAAAGGTATTAATGCTAGTTGATAAATGACTTCCTGTTTCAGATCCTAGTAAAATTGTGCAGTTTTGTGTCCCCGGCGGAAGAACTGGCTCAGAAGGATGATCTCCAGCTTCTATTCAGTGCAATAACCTCATGGTGCCCTCCCTATAACCTGCCTTGGAGGAAGAGTGCAGGAGAAGTACTAATGACCATATCTCGTCATGGCCTTAGTGTCAATGTAGTGAAATACATCCATGGTATGTGTCTTTCTTTAGTATTATTTATTGGGACTTTTTCCTGCTCTTCTTTTATAGTTTTCTTATTTGGGAAATTGGCATGAAAATAATAGGGAAGCTTCTAGGCTTTTGGTTTGGGCATAACATTTCTAAGCCGTTGTGTAGTGAGAGAGCTGAGTCTGTCTCATTCACCTTTCAGTTTAATCTGAAAGGATAGTTTCCTCTCATGTTTTGGTGTAGCGTTCCTGATAACCAAAAGGAAAGGCTTTCAGCAACTTCAGTAACTGCCTGTATTGAAAAATATTTGCTGTGAAGATGCATTAGTTCTTAGTAGGCAGCTGTCCTCCTCCCCTGTGGTCCAGCCCAGCTTTCCCAACCCAAGGATGTTGTTTCTAGGGCCTGGCCCATGGAGGCTCTTTGCTTGGCTGAACCATACCTGTGCTGGATGGGTTTGGAGTCCTTATGTTTTCACTGGTCTGTCACTGACTGGATTGTTGACACTTCAGTCAGCCTGAATTTCTTCTGCCAGGCCCTCGTCTTCCCCACCTTGCTTTACAGATTGAAGATTTTGTGCATACTGAAGGCCAAGTTAAGTTAGCTCATGGGCTTAATCCAGCCTGTAAGTCACCAAATGAATGAAACATCCAGAATCATTCCAGTTTGTCTCCTGTCCACTTTTAAGATAAGTAGATCCTGGCTGTTGCTGGCATGGAAACTGTACAGGGACATTTGTGTAGCTGGTTACAGATTTTGGTAGCTAATGAAAGTAGTACTTTAGTCATCATCTATCTTTGCAAGGAGCTGGTAAAGAGGGAGGTGCCAAGCTGGTTGACAAGAACTTGATGAAGACCAGTGTTGGAGAGGATATTAGCTGCCTGGAAGCAGCTTTGCATACAAATTATTCTTTTTGCACTAATTGAAAACCATATGGGCGTTTAGGTATGCAAGACTTGAGGTAAGAAATCTGATAAAATATGTTTCTAATATTATATTTAAGGCCTTTAGACTGAGGGGCAACATAGGAAGCATTTGTAGTTTTTAATTGGACTGACTGTTGGAGTGAACTAATATCCTTACACATTTTAGCAGTGTACACCTACTGGAAAAGAAGAAACCCACAATTCTGGGCTGCTCACACCCTGAGAAGCAAGTAGCTACAAGGCTCTATATTGATGGTTTATTGAGTACATCACCCTGCTCTCACATATTTCAGAGAAAATTTCAGTCTGGTGTTTTGTTTTTTTTTTGCTAGCAATGTGTTTCCAATTCCAGTCAAAAAGATGTGAATGTACAGTATAACTCAAAGCACAGCATAGTCACCAGTTGAGTGTTTTTAGGACTTTTTTAGGACTTAAAAGGTGATAGGCTTCTGGTGGGCTTTTAATGAGCGTAGAAGGTGTATGGATATGTGTGAAGCTGTTATTAAGTGCAACAAAGAAAATAACTGGAGTTTTGACTGTCATTTGGCATGTTAAGTTGATACCATTATTACTTCTCTATGGGCTTGATCCATAGAGGAGGGAAGCTGGCATGTGAAAAGATACTCTAGGTTCTTTATAAAGTGAAATGGGAGTTTTAGAAAGAAAACTAGTCAGCATTTCCTCTTTCTTTTTAAATAAAAAAGTGAACCTGACTTAAGAGATAACAACATCTGTCACAAGACTCAACTTATATTCAGGAAAAATTTAAGGTATTTCATCATAGGCAAAGGAGCATCCTTTCACGCTCTCATGCTCTGATTTAACTGCTGGAAAATTTTGTTATCGGTCTAGCTAGAAAGATTTGTGCTTGTGTTGTGCATGCTGCAAAGTTAAAATAGCAAATAATTGAAGGGAGCATCTTTAAAACAGAGTGCAACTTAAAATCTCACTATAGGTTTGAGGAAACTTTGTTAGTGACCTATTGAACTGATAGAATATGAGATTTATGCAGGGCAAGGCAACTATGTCTCTTGGATGCCAGCCAATGAAATGCCAACCAGAGAAGGAATAAGATGACATGTTGTAAAGGTTTATATGTATGGTTTTAATAACACTTCAAGTCAGTGCTTTGTATAACTTTGTGTTTTAAAAGAAAAAATATTATTTAGAATTACTTACAGTTGCCATATTTGTCTTTTTAGTTTGTTGAGTTATCTGGTCAGACTTTTTAGGTAAAAATTAGTATTTATCTACGCAGTTTCCTCCTTACAAGAGTAAAGGTTGTAAAAGGGAGGAAGAGGTTGGCAGAAAGAGGTTAGGATTCTGATCCAAAGCCATTTAAGAATTCTTCTCATCCTCAAGTAGTATTAAGTGTTCTGTGACAAGAGATACTTGAATAAGTTACTTTATTGCTGTGTTTTATGTGTTGGTTATGCCTCCTGCTGTCATTAATGTCAGTAAAATCCTAAATTTCTCCACTGCAATTCTTTTCAGAAAAGGAATGTTTGTCCACGTGTGTTCAGAACATGCAGCAGTCTGATGACCTTTCTCCCCTAGAAATAGTTGAGATGTTTGCTGGACTTTCTTGTTTCCTCAAAGACTCCAGTGATGTATCCCAAACATTGTTGGATGATTTTAGGATATGGCAAGGATACAACTTCCTCTGTGACCTTCTCCTCAGGTAGGCAAAAGTGCTTGAAGAAGTGCAGACAGATCACTGAGAATTTTTCAAAAAAAGTTTTCTTAATAAAGAGTAGATGAATAGGTTTAAACAAGAAGTGATTATAGATCATTATGGAATGAAGATATTAAGACCAAAACATTGAATTCTGTGTTTCTCTCCATTTATTAAACTACATTGTTGAACTTCTTGTTCTTTAGTGCTGGTTTATTGCTAAGTGTTTCTTGCTTTGGAAAGATAGCAGTTGCTTAAAAAAACTGGTACTAAATATTTAGAGAGAATCCAGAACATAAATTTTTGGCTGCAACTAGTGATTTTTGAGTGGTTGGAGTTTGTTTTGTTTTGCCTAAGGGAGTGGTTTAGTGGTGGGCTTGGCTGTGTTGGGTTAACAGCTGCACTCAATGATCTTGAAGGTCTTTTCCAACCTATATAATTCTATAATTATTGTCTTATCATGCTATCATAATGAAAAATCCCATATGTAAATGTGGTGTATCCTATGAGGGAGTAGGTTTTTTTTCCTAATTGAAAGTACTTCTAAGCAGCTAATGCATTAAAAAATATGGTAATGAAAATGCCTGCCCAAAAAAACTTTGGTGTATGATTTATCCATGATCTCTTTTTTCTTTCCATGAAAGAAACTTCTTTAATTTTCTGACTGAGAAAGAAAAGAGTGTCTATTGCTTTATTTGTGTAAAATCTATGGGCAGTCTGTGTTGCATTGTTTGAATATGAAGTTCTGAAGAAGAATGCTTAGCTATTGCTATTGTAAAATATGTATATTTTACGAATCCAAGGTACATACTGGGTAACTCTAAGTGTACACCTTATGAAGTATATTTGGGTCAAAGATGCTTAAGACAATATTGCTGAGAAATGCTAATGTTGTTATCTCCCTATTTTTGGTGTTAGTATGCTGAGGTTTGGCACCCAAATATTTGAACTGAATTTTCCCCTACATTGTATGCTTTTGAGGGGGATTTTTTTTTTGTTTGTTTTAAATGGATACCAGGCATAGACATGGCATTTGAAATTTTTAATCACACTTAAAATTACTCATAAGTTACCTTTGGTGCCACAAAAGCTAAAGCACTTATTAAGGAATTGTTATTTTTCTTGTTCTATAAGTGGAGTTTTGGAGTATGTTGTATTCACTTATGCATTAATTCAAAGTAGTGTAATTCAAATGCAGTTGTTTTCCAGAAACTGTCAGCTGTTAGGGGAAATATGAGGGGAACATGCTGTCATGTTACATGTTGAGGTACTAAAGTGATTCTCTGTAGATCAAGTGTTTTAAGCAAATTCTCCCCTAAGCTTGCATATCCTTAGAGCAAAGAATAGGAGATCCCTGCCAAATATATAGGAAGCCTAGGGATTTGAATGTCTCATTGAAAAAGGAGGACTCCTGGGATCATCAGGTGACATCAGTAAAGGTTAATAGTATAGGAATGTGTTATCCTCATTTCTTCCTGAGGGGGTTTTCTAGAAGAAAATAGTTCCTTTCAAAAAAACAGTGATCTTGAATGAGCCCATGTATTGGTCAGTGATGGACCACAGTTACGTATTCTCCCTGTTTTGGCTCAAACCTGCCCACAGAGACTTGCTCACTCTGGAGCACTTTTATGATGATAACTGTCGTGTGAGCGTATGAAATCTGGACACTGGGTCTCAAGCTGCAAAGAAGAAAGGCTTTGGAGCTGGAATGCAGAAGGATGTGTGAAGAAGATGGCTCAGTAAGAAATTGCAGATCATCTGTGAGGGCAAGAGGAGCACTTTGTTAATTTCATCTGGATGATGTGAAAGAGCAGGGCATGTGGAGGATTAGTAGAATGATAATAGGTGAGCTCTGTGCTTCTGTAGTGACTGTTTGCAGGAGGTTCTTGTTTGAAGGAGGTTCCTTCCTCAGGCACATCTGACTGAGAAGAAGATGGAGGATGCAGAATGAGCTGCTTGTAAAGGGCTCCCACAATCATTTGTCAGCCAGAAGCAAAACAGAGCTTGCACTGCCTGAGTCTATAGAACAATGTGGACCCCAGTTTACTCCTGAGATCTACAGTTAGTAAATAATTAAACATGGTTTTATTTGTGGTGAAGTAGCAGGAAAATGAGGATGGTGTTAGGATTCAGAGTCAGTTTTTAGGGTTTGGTCTGATGGTGTGTTCCTGTCAGTAAATGGTTGGAATGGGATTAGCATTTCTGTTCTCTTGTGTTCAAAGGTGGTAAGAGTTTGTAGTTCTAGTGAGCGTGCTTCACCCCGTGCTTGTGAGTGCTAGGCCTTTACCAAGATACCCTTTCATTACCACAAAATATTCACTCTCAAAGTGGCAGATGTAGTCTAGCAAGTTAAGTACAGATCTATTTAATTACAGACTATCCTATACTTTCCTGTACAGTATCTTCATGTCTGTGAGAGGATTCTTAATGTAATTTTTCATGTCTCTCTGCTGACTATTGAGTTCAAGGAGAGATGTATGAGGTAAATTCCTATGGCAAATAACTGTTTGCTCTTTTAAGTCCAATGTTTGAATAATCTAACGGTAAGACATGTGGACATGGAAAATACTGAAGGAATCAGGCAGTAAAATTAGTCTCTAAACTGATAGAATAAAACAGACCTTACTGAAGTGATTTGAGTTCAGATAAACTAGTGCTGCTAACTTGATCCTGTTGTATTTTCTTTAGGTTAGAACAGGCAAAAGAAGCTGAATCTAAGGATGCTTTGAAGGACTTAGTTAATTTGATAACTTCCTTAACAACATACGGTGTCAATGAATTAAAGCCGGCTGGTGTTACCACTGGGGTACCTTTCCTGCTACCTGGATTTGCAGTCCCACAGCCTGCAGGCAAAGGTGGGTCTGCTTTCTTTCTCTCTCTGTTTACTTTTTTGTTGTTCTAAGTGCAAGTGAGAAGAGCCAGCTGTGTATTGCACAAACCCTTTGCAACTAAGTCTAAGTTCTTTACCTAAGATTCTGTTATTTTGGTCTCAAATATTTTATTTTGGGGTTGGTACCCAAAGCAGAAAGCTTTGTCTTTGAGGACAGGTCCAGCCTCTTCTCTGCAGAGCTTGCAGAGCTGACAGTTTTCTATGTGGAGATTTGAAGAGATTATCTTATTGGAGAGATGCACTGATTTGATTTATAGTGTTTTAAGCTGCTCTCTTACTAAATTGATATGAAAGGCTGATGTGCTGGCTTGATTTTTTTGGTTTGGTTTGGTTTTTGGTTTTTTTTTTGTTTTGTTTTTTTTGTTGTTTTTTTTTTTTTTTTTTGGTTGGTTTTTTTGTTGTTGCTGTTTGTTTGTTTTTGTCTGTTTGGTTTTTTGTTTGGTTGGGGTTTTTTTGGGGTTTTTTTCGTTTTTAAATCCTTTCCCTCTTCCACTTTGTTTTCTGTTAGCTTTTGTCAGCTCAGGCAAATGTATCTTGTGAGCTGACATCTATTATTTCATCACCACTGCGATCAGAGTGATAAAATCTGTGATGGGTTTGAAACCAGTCAATTACAATTTGGAGATAAGGTTGAGGAAGTCTTGGGGGAGAAAGGGTTGTATAAAAATAAACTTACGTTTCATATCCTGTGCATAAACTTAAAATTCAGGTTAGTCTTGTATGTAACTAAGGACTTTGGAATTTAATAGTGACAGTGGAGCTACTTTGAACTTTTATGAGATATACCACTGCACAAGAAAAGTTTATTCTACAGATTTATAGACTAATGAATATACATCCTAGGTTCCTTGGACAGTGACATACTTTCTCTGGTGTGGAGAGAGTTCATTGTTCTTAGGAATTGTTTTTCTTTTGCACTAAATAGAGAAAGAAGGTGAACACTCAGAGTTTAATTTCTTCATGTTTTGATAATAATATTTTTTTTTAGGTTAATCAGGTTGTCTGATACATCAGGTTGTCTGAGAGAACCATGGTCTGTTGCAATCTGCAAAAGAGTTCTTTAACTTTGTGGTGTTTGTCAGGACATCTCTGTTTCTTTTACCTGCTTTTCATAACGTTGGAAAATTGTCTTTTTATGAAGACTGTGTTTTCTCAATTTACTAATTTCTCAATTATTTCCGTTTAAATCATTTTAGTTCTTGAACTCTGAAAAGCTGGTTAGAATTTGGTTTCTTCAGGCGTTCTCCTAATAATCAAAAATAATTTATTAAGCTACTTGATTGCCTGGAACAACTGTTGATACTAAGTTAGAATATAATAGTTGTATCTAACACTATTATATTACTGTCACATTTAAGGAGCTCTAAATCCCCTCATTTGAACATTTTCATAGTAAAGAAAGCGTGTAAATAAGTCCTTTTAGGAACAACTGTGTTACAATGTAATTAATATTCTTCCAGATGTGAAATTGTTCCAATGTTCTTTTACTAGCGAGTTTTCTCTTGCCTTCTGGAGAAATACTGAAATGGAAGGTGGGGAGGCTAGGCATGAAGATAATTGAATTTACTGTTCAATTGGAAAACTTAGTTTACAAAAATGAAGAGAGTAGCGTGCCATAGAGAATACATAATAAATAAGATTTTTTTTGTTTATGAAAGGGTTTTCAAATCAGGTTAAAAGTTTGCATATACCTTTATTGGAAAAAAAAAGATTTTATTGTTTAAACATCCTAAATGCTTTGTTTAGATTGTCTTTAAAGTTCTCACTCTTGATTGTGTATTTTGTTAGTTATATTTTACCATTAGTTGTTTTCTGTATCATGGGATCTCTCCACTGTGTCTTGTACTATTCCTACAGAAGTTTAAAAAGTTGAATTTAAGGCATCTTTTGAGTAGCATAAGAATGATAAGTGCCCATAGAAAATTTTGGGGCACACTCATAAATGATGCATTCTTTAGCTAAATGAACAAGATATCAATCAATTTGAAGGTACTTACAAGAAGAAATGTGACTGAGCTTTAAAGCTGTGAGATATTTGTGTGCTAATATTATAGCTACTTCATGCTTTACAACTCTTTTCCTGTGTTTTAATTCT
Organism: Calcarius lapponicus; assembly: GCA_039654755.1. NCBI lineage: Eukaryota > Metazoa > Chordata > Aves > Passeriformes > Fringillidae > Calcarius > Calcarius lapponicus. Next base: position 45,729,066 of record CM077466.1, read on the forward strand.
TTAATTGTTAATAGTAATGGACCCCGCCATAGTTTTTTATTCCCAGCTGCAAGGGCTGTGTTCTGCATTATGGAACACAGAACGCATCACTGTTGCTACAATGAGTTCTCCTACGGCATGGGTACGTCATGAGCAGGCTTTGTTTTGTCTCTAGGACTGTATCCTGTGTACATTTTAACACTAAATCAGTGTACTTATCTATTTTAAAGAAATTATCTTTGATCAGCATCTTTAGCTGCTTACATAAACTCTTACTACCAAATATATATTAAGATGCCATCTTAAAGAATAGGCTGTGGAATTTGCAGTGTAAGTGGATGTGCAGAGGCTTTTTTGAAGTTAATTTTAATGATGTTTTTAATAAAAGTGACATCATGCACTGTTATTTTATTCCTACTTATTAAAATGCATGGATTGTTATTAATAAGTGTATTCATTGTTTATGATGATTAAGAACTTTTCTCTTTCCTTTTTCTTCCTATCCCACTTTATTTCCTGATTTAGGTCATAGTGTGAGGAATATTCAAGCATTTTCTGTCCTCCAGAATGCATTTTTGAGAGCAAAAACCAACTATCTAGCACAAATCATCCTTGATGCCATCACGAATATTTATATGGCGGACAATGCCAACTACTTCATTTTGGAATCGCAGCACACATTGTCTCAGTTTGCAGAGAAAATTCCTAAACTTCCAGAAGTGCAGACCAAATACTTTGAGATGCTGGAATTGGTTGTCTTCAGCTTGAATTACATACCCTGTAAAGAACTCATCAGTGTGAGCATCCTTTTAAAATCCAGCGCTTCTTTTCAGTGTAGCATCATTGCCATGAAGACACTCTTGAAGTTCACTCGTCATGATTACATCTTTAAGGATGTCTTCAGGGAAGTGGGGCTTTTGGAGGTGATGGTAAATCTTCTTCATAAATATGCAGCCCTTTTGAAAGATCCCACTCAGGCACTGAATGATCAAGGTAGTGTGTCCATTTCCATTTTTCTAGTACTTGTCTTTTTTGGCTGGAAATAGTGGAGTCTTGCGTTTAGGAGAAATGAGAGAGTCTGAACATATACCTCAAGGCCTGAATTCTGCTGAGAAGCTGTGCCATCTTAAAAGCTCATTGGAATTTCTTCTCTCAGTTTCTTGAGAGAAGCTCAAGGCTAACTTTAATGAATGATGTTGTATGAATGCAAAGTAGTGGGAGTTCATATTTTCCTTTCTAAATGATTTTTTGATGTACTGGTTCAATATTTGTTACTTAATGTGAAAAAAGTATAAGGATAATGCATACCATGAATGTTCTTCCTAACAAAAGGTACTTTGTAACTTCGTGTTTAGCTCCAGATTTGAAAAAATACTATAGAGTGCATATCTGAGCTCTTAATAGGAGACTTTTTTATAAGCTGGGTCTACATTTTTCTAAGCATTAAAAAAGTAAATGAAGATGAGTTGTCTCCAGACTGGAGCATCTCAGATAAGCTCTAGCTGCTGGGCCTCCAAGGCAGGCTCTGCAACGTGCCATAGGAGCCTACATGCACAGAAAGACAACTTTTTTCATTTTTCATTCAAACTGCAGTCAAGTATCAGTGTGTATCAGTGACAGTTAATTTTTAACCGTAACTGCTGGGTGTTTTACCTGGATTTAATTGTATGAAGCTTCATTAGTAAGAGATAGCTATAGGTTAGTTAGGAAGCTTTGTTCCCTTCAAGTCCATTGGAAAACACATCAGTTCTTATGTTCCTGTAAATAAATGGATGAAACTATTATCTAATCAGGGTGCTACCTGGGTGCACACGTCCTGGTGTTGGGGTTTACTTTTTATTAGAGTAAGTTAAAATAACCAAAACCCCACTGTTTTTCCTGGACTGTTTCTCTGTGTGTACTATGCCAATTGCAGTGTTGGTCTGCTGCACCTGTTAAGCAATCAGCACGTTTGCTGTAATTATGTGAGTGTAGTTTTGTGGGTTTTGTGCAGAATTTCTCTTTTCAGGTACTGAAAACTGAACAAGAGCAGATGCAGTTAATCTTCAACTGGTGTCGTTTTGTGGCTCGAAGAAACAATAGCTGCAATGTCAGGCACTCACAGTGGAGCTCACAGTGCTCTAAAACCTCAGTTTAAATTCTTGTCTTTAGAAAATTAGCTTTTCATATGATTCATAGTTAAGCTTTCCCAGGAATGCGTGTGTAGACTAAATCACAGCTTGCTTTGGAAAGTGGTGCGGCTGCATGCTCTCCGGGAAAGCAAAGAAAATAAAAGTTGGTGGAAAGTATTAAGAAGCATCTTTGAAAAGAGTGATATTTTCTATGACTTTAGCTTCTGAAATTTTTTTGTAGTGGATTCAAGAAACAGTTCATTTGAGGACCAAAAGCAGCTGGCTTTATTGGTTATGGAGACCCTGACAGTACTACTACAAGGATCAAACACAAATGCAGGTGAGTGAAGAGATTGTTGTCAAGATATTTATAAAGAAAATCATGTCTTGACCTTCTGTCTTCAGGCCAGTATTCAACTACCCTGAAATACACGTTCTCTCTGGCCGATAGACAGCACAGCCTAGAGTGCATAAAGTAAGGAAGAACAAGATAGTGTTTAACTTAAATTTCTTTGGTATTGTTTACTTGAAGGCAAACACCAGACCCATCACTCTTCAACAGGTCTATAATAATTCATGGTAGTGCTTGTAAGACTGTTTGGATATTCAAAAATTTAAAAGCACATAATTAGAAATGTAGTTCAGTGTTCACAGTGTCATGTCTACTTAATGTAATGCCTGTATATTTAGTTAAAGATGTTTTTTCATTTATATTAAAGAGTTATTCCCAGTCAGTATGTACAAACAGGGCTCTGTTACAATTGTCCTTTTGTAAATGTAAGACAGTTTTGTATTATAATTCATTAACCAAGACTTAGTGATTTTGAGACTGTGGTAGCATCCACCTGCCTTGCAACAAACCCTTGACTGCTGTTAGATGGCATTCCTGACCTCACCTAGGAAGCATCAATCAGCCATCACGACCTCCTTGCTGCTTCTCAGGACTGATTTAATATCTGAATACCCACTGGAGAAACAGCAGCGGGAGTGTAAAAGACATCAGCACTTTGGGATGATGCCACAGATGATGTTTCTGAGGATCTCTTGGAGAGTGCAAGGGCCTCATTTCATCAGTAGCTCACCCAGTAGGATAGAGCATACAGGAGGAGCTGAGAAACTATTTCTCAAAAAATTTGGCTGCTGTCTGTACTGGGATGTGAGTGCAGTGGCGCTGTATCCAGAGGCCAGCAGAGGTTATAAGTCATCACAGAAGCATAAGTAGCCACAGCCTTGCAGTGATTCGTACCACACTTAGTGCTTGGTTTCTGATCTTAAACCAGTCTCTCTGATAAGCTTTCCAGAGTATTGCAGAACTGCCAACTACATTTCAACAGGAAATTTGGATGTCAGACCCACACAGGTTTGCTGGATAGTTGAGAACGTACTAAGAGTGGGAGAAACATCAAATGTTATCCCAGTCTCTATGAAAACCGGACCACAAAGGAGATGGGCTTGCTTGTGAAGGAGTGCAACAAGCTCATCTGTCTTAAGGTCTGAGGTCTCTCCTTTTGCACTGAATCCATCTCTGATCCAAAGGACATCAGAGAAAGCAGGAGGCAGGAAATGGTTAGTGGGATTCATGTCTGTGTGTGTATGTGCGTGTATATATATATAGATAGAGATATAGACAGATGTATGTTAGAGGGAATCAACTTATCAACTTGTTGATCCTGAACTTGGTCATTTAAACTGCTCTTTGAGTTTATCATCACATGGAAAATTATCCCTTTTGATGCAGTAATGCAGCATTGATCCATTTCCCCTGTCAGTTTTCATCTTCAGTAATTAACATAGAGCAATGCTCTAGGTGCTGACACTGTACTAAACACACATTATATATGCCATATATATACACTTTGGGTTTGTAATGCTTTCAGAATCAATTTTCATATAATTTTTAGTTATTGCAGTAGCCAGCAAACTTGAAAAACATTGTTTGACTTACGCTTAATCTCTGCAGGGATAGGTCTTGCCACAAAAAATCTGCAGAATCTTACAAATGATGTGGATAGACGGAACCACTTCTCAGCCAGTACTCGTGTCCAGAAACATCCCAGTTATATTTTCAGTTCATATTGCATTTGGGTCATTACTAAATGTAAGATAACACTACCCTAAACCAGAACGGTATATGGTCTTCAAAAAACACGGAGGGTTTGGTACATTTTTTATTTCATCCTCAGGCCCTTTGACCTCTAGCGTGTAAAGAGTAACTGCTGTTGGAGAAACAGAATTATTGAGGAAATTCTTAGAGCTGACCTCCATCCTTGTACACAATGTCTTTAGTGAAAAATTTTGTCAGAAGATAGTGAAGTTCTATTTTTGTTTGTGTTAGAGGAAGAAAAACAGTAGTAAATCATTACGCATCCATAGAGCTAGAACTCTGCCCTTCGTTCTGTAGAAATGAAAATTAACACCTTTGATGTTGTTTTGTTGTCATTATTTGCCACTGGTTATATTTTGCTTACTCTTAAAGTGCTTACTGTGCCACCCTCTTTCCGAGCAGGCATTTTCAGGGAGTTTGGTGGTGCCAGGTGCGTGCACAACATTGTGAAGTATCCACAGTGCCGCCAGCACGCGCTGATGATCATCCAGCAGCTGGTGTTGTCACCCAGTGGAGAGGACGACATGGGCACCCTGCTGGGGCTGATGCACTCGGCCCCACCTACGGAACTGCAGCTCAAAACTGACATCCTAAGGGTAGGTGAAGGGTTCTTCTTCAGCACGGTGTGGTTTGAAGAGAGAAAACACTGAGAGGTGCATTGGATTGAGCTGGATTGGATGGGTGGTGTTTAGGTAGTATGTAGATTGCCTCTGGAGTTGAAATACATATATTTGATCGATGGTTTTGTTTTTCCTTTCTACCATCTATATCCATGGTAGGCTTCAGAACTGGAGATGTAGGCTAGTGAATATGTTTTTAGCGTCATCATATTTGTGGATAGAATATGAGGTTCTGCAGTTATGATAATTTTCCCTGGTGGGGTCTTACTGAGTTAAGAATAATGGGAATACATACAGAAAAAAAAGCAAGCAAGTAACATACATTTATTTTCAGCTCTGGCTTGCATTTTCTGTGGCATCTTATTTTACCAATTTGTACCTATGAATGCTGAAATAATTAATATAAATGCAAATTGTAATGATCACAGTAGAAGATAAAGCTGAAGAACTTGCTTGCTTAAGCAAAATAATGGAATAGTAAGAAAGTAAGGCTGGGAGTGGAGGGAGAAGCAAGAAAACTCTTGTCTGTTTCCTGTTGTATTCGGTGTTTTGTTTGCTAATCTAGACCCACAATTTCTCCTCAGAGTGGCTAATGTTATTTTTTAAATTGACAAAATACTGGTTTATTTTTGGGTAGAATAGCTGAGGCAAATAGTAGAAAGCAAATGAGTCTTAAAGAAGAGAACTCAGACATCTAGGTTAATTTCTGTTCAAAGGAGCTGTTCAAAGTAGTATTTCTCTGGCAGATGAACAGCTTCATATTATTCCAAAAGACATAAAGGAAAGCTAGTAATAAAACTATTCATTTTCTGTGTAATGTCTGTGAAGGTCTTCAGCAATTTTTGAGCATGTGTTATTCACCGTGCTTACGGGGGAAGAAAAGATATTGGAGTTCCCCAGAGGATTTAACAGAAAATCAGGATTTCTGTCTTTCCCTTGACCTGTTGTACTTGTCCTCCCTTGATGCTGTTCTCAGAAGTATTGGTTATGGAACTGACAGCCCAGAACAGTGTGGTGATGTGTCTCTTACTGTTTGTTCAAGTTTGTCAAGAAAGAAGATAGTGCCTTCAGAGGAATGACAGTCTTGTGTTTCACTACCCATCTTCTGAGTGCTTAAAAAAGCAGCTTGATTCTGAAGAAGTAAACTTTAAGTCATGGGAAATTCTCCCTGCCCTATTTTTCTGTATCAGTAACATTTTTCTGTTGTTTATGATGCTTTCTGTAGGGAGACTTTTTCTTCTTTATTCACACGTGGGTCAAACTTCCTATGACAGGTATCCTTTTCGTTTGTTTTTGGCTGTATGGAGGGGCTTCTCCGCCCCTTGATTTCACAGATAATGAGTATTATTCTCTAGTACCTAAGTTCATGTATTTTCTGCTGTTTATACCATGGCTTTGCATTTATTTGTTCAGCAAGTAAGGTTTTATCCCCTTTCGTTTCTCTCTATGTCTTACTTTTGAGAAGAAACTCTTAAAATATAGTCTCAGTCTCAATTCAGAGATTTATAGAGGAAAGCTAAAAATAAGTGGGCATATTTGGCTAATATTTACTGCCTGAATTTGCTAACTGAGTTGTTATACTTGAGTTCCGTTGTGGATTCATAGCTGCCAGGTGCTTCTGCATTGTTGATTTCTAGAAGACTGTTAGGATGCTCCAAGGTTGGGAATTCTCATTGCTGAAAGAAGTAATTTGCCTTCTCTTGTTTGAAATTGTGAAGTGGGATGGCAGAGAAGATTCCTTTCCAACAGAGATACTCTGTTATCTCTGTTATATGGAGATACTCTCCACCTAGTCACTAAGAGAATTACTTGGCAGTTTTGGGCTCCATTCTGGGCTTGGCCAGGTCTTTTATGTTGGAAGGTAATTTTTCATTTCTAAATAAGGGTCAGTGTTCTACTTTGCTCCCTAATATTTTTATTTATTTTGTAAACTTTTGAGTATCAGAATTTTTGTAGTGAAAGTTGACCTTCAGAGGTTTCAGGTATCACCAAGTTCTGACAAGTAACATGAGGAGTTTACTACCACAACAATGATTTGTGAACAAAAATGTTCCTACCTTTTCCTAGGCTGTTTGTAATGTTGCTGCTGCTTGTTGTTGCTGTTGTTCCCCTGTTTTGATTGTTTATTTTGTCCACAGGCCCTACTCTTGGTGCTGAGAGAGAGTCACCGCACAAGAACTGTTTTTAGGAAAGTCGGTGGGTTTGTGTACGTCACATCTTTACTTGTTGCCATGGAAAGATCTTTGTGCTCACCACCTAAGAATGGCTGGGAAAAAGTAAACCAGAACCAAGTGTTTGAACTGCTTCACACTGTGTTCTGCACATTGACTGCAGCTATGCGCTACGAGCCAGCCAACTCTCACTTCTTCAAGACAGAGATCCAGTATGAAAAACTGGCAGATGCTGTTCGATTACTTGGCTGCTTCTCAGACTTGAGGAAAATAAGTCCCTTGAATGTCTTCCCTTCAAATACACAACTGTTTCAAAGGCTTTTGGACGATGACGTAATATCCCTGGATTCTGTGTCACCTACTCTAAGACACTGCAGCAAACTTTTTATTTACCTCTACAAGGTAGCAACGGATTCTTTTGACAGGTATGACCTTTGCTTTTTTTTCCCCTTCCTTTTCTTTCATCTTCTCTGCCTGCCCCACACCAGAGTTCCCCAGAATAGTTATCTTCAGATACCTTCATTGCTTTTGTATTTCCATTTTAATCTACTTCTTTCTTCCTTCACTCCACTGAGAGGAGGATAAGGTGTCAACATCTGACCAAATAATGACTTAGCTTGCTGGTCTTCTCCAGGGTGTTGAGCATTCTTTCTGATGTTGGATGTTTTTATTGTGGCAGCAGTTAATGTAGAGATATCAGTTCATGGTTATATTTGATGTGTTGAAGCAACCTGTTGGTTGATAGGCTGACAGGTTGCATTATCATAATTAGAAAAACTCTATTTTTATGCTTTTACTAGCTGAAATGAAAATTTGGTTGTTGAATGTCGTACTTTAACTTCATGTTTCATTTGATATGGAACTTTAAAGTAAATGATTAAATAATACCATTATTAATTTAAAAACATAGGATCATTTAGGTTGGGAAATACTCTTAAGATCAGGTCTAACTCTAAATTTGGCACTACCAATCAGCCACTAGACCATGTCCTTCAGTGCCACAACTACGCATCTTTAAAGACCCCTAGGGATGATGACTCAACTCCATCCAAGGGCAGCCTATTCCAATGCTTGATAACCCTTTTGGTGAATTTTTTTTCCAAATATCAAATCTAAGCTTCCCCTGGTTCAACTTGAGGCCATTTGCTCTTGCCTTTTGGCTAGTTATTTGGGAGAAGAAGTGGACACTCCACTGCTATGACCATCTCTCAAGTAGTATTAGAGACTGATAACGCCTTCCCTGTGCCTCTTTTTCTCCTTGCTAGCACATAAGATGAACATCTTGTTTTACATGGATTTGTTTGTTCTTTAAAGTTCTAAGTAGTCTGTAAATTATTGGTTTTTTAAATTTAACTGGGAGACGCTCCCAGAGTGAAATGACTTGAATTTAAATTGTAATGAGACTCAAAATGAACAGAAATGTGTTTTAAAGGTTCAAAATGACAACAAAACTTTGTGAAATATGTATTGAAGATTGGCCTGTCTTAAAGTAGTTTTTGCCACAATTTAAGGTACAAAACATGAAACACAGACCTAACCTTTTTATCTGGGACCTTTAAGTTATTTATACCCCAGCCTTTGAATGTTTGTGACCCTGTTATAATAAGATGGGCCATCTTGCCCCCAAAGCAAGAGATCTTAGTGCTTTTCTTTAATGAAAATTTTAACAACTAACAAGCCAACAAAAAAAACACCCTAACACACACACACACACACTCACACTCTGACACAATCAGCAAAAAGCCAGCTTCAGAAATCAGTTTAATTGATCTTATTTTGAAGTGTTATTAAAGCATTCAGGTAGCAGGAGGACAGTTTGTATTAAGAGCGTGTTACTTATACTGCAGAAGTTGGCACTGGCCAACAGTAGATAATGAGGAAACAATGGGGTAAGTAAATCATGTGGTGATGTTGCATAAGATACCTCACTAAGTTCCCTTTTTTTTTTGGCTGTTATTTTCAGTGATTTTTTTCTTCTTTAAATTTTCTGTTCATCATTCATTATTGAATTTACATTGACTTTATTTCTTACTCCTATTGGTTGTATCTAATTTACTGAAGCTTTACTTTCTCCTCTGAATTTCTGCTGTTGAACATTGAAAGATGTTCTGCTTTGCTGGTATCAGCAACTCTCAGCAGAGCGCTGAACAAGCAGTGCAGAGTCACACCTCAAGACCTGTGCACACTTCGCAAGTCTGTGTGTTCACCTGAGGCTGTCGTTCAATTTGTCCTTTGTCATCCATGTTGTTTCTGAAGGGTGGATCCAAGTAACAATTTTATTGGTGCTTTCGTAAAACTAACAAGCTTATGGCCTCTGGTTTCTTCTCTAACCTCTCTGTCCTACCCCTGTCTGTTTTGTCTGTAGTCGTGCAGAACAGATCCCTCCTTGCCTGACAAATGAGACTTCTCTCCCCTCTCCTTGGGGTACGCCAGCTTTGTCCAGGAAAAGGTACCGACCCTTCAAAGAGAAGCTGATCTCCTTTCCAATTTTTCTCTCTTGCTGTTGTGTTTCTTAGTTTTGGGGGGAGGGATGTTTCTCTTAAATTGCTGTTCTGAGGAGTGCATTTCCACTTGTGTGTTTACTGGATAAAAAAATGTTAAGGCATGTTTCATAGTGAATCCTAGGCAGTGATGAGATTAGAGATGTCTCCAGATTCCCATAGCACTTAAAGTTAGGCTTGTGTTTCAAAACCAAATAAAGCCTAGTATAAGAAATTATCTAAGGGAGGTATATATCACACTCTCAGGAACAGTTCAAAGGCATTCAGACTGTGCTAGTAGATCAATGAATAAAGCAGGATTTCTTTTTTCCTGACTAATTTTTCAAGAAAACTTACTTTTGGTGGAAGGTGGATGCTTGTAAAGGTGCTCATTTGTTAGTAATTGCAGAGAATAAAAAGTAAAGAATGAACCTGTCAGTATTTGATTACCACATCACGTAGAGACATACTGAATTAAAAGGTTTGGAAAGAAAGCACAAATGGCCCAATTCAGAAATCCAAGCACCTGCTTTCACTCCCAAGCTATAGTCTTTTCTTATGCATGTTAATGTGTCTGGTAGACTTTAATTTTTTTAAAAATAAAGGTTACTGTATGAACGGTGTTATTTACAGGTTTGTGCAAATGCGAAAAAAAGTTTTCCTGGAGTCCCCAGGGAAGGGAGCAGCCCTTTGCTATCTACAGATGGAAGTTAGACAGAGATTTGCTTTTGAGAGCTAAAAAGGCATTTGAAAGACACAGGGTTATCTGACATGCAGGTGCCATGTGTAGAAAATACGCTGATTATTGAGTGGTATGCTGCTTAAGATAGGCCATCAAGCTTCATGGTTGGAATGTAAAATATTTTGCAAAGGAAAACAACCAAAGATGCTTTTGGAAACTGATTTGAAAGGAATGTTTATACTAAAGCAGGTTAATAAAGAGAACCTTTTTTCTTTACTGAGTGATGTTACCCAAGTCATACCTGGGTATTCTACAAGCAGTGGCTTGGACAAAGGTACCTGCCCAGTGACCCAGAACCTCTTGATTGTAATTTCCTTCCTTTTCTAACACTGAGGCATTTAAGAACAAACACTATAGTTTACAGAGAAAAACCTTAACTGCCAAAGTATTTTCCCTGTCATTTACTCTGAAGAAACTTGTAAGAAAACAGTGTGTCCTATGGAGGCTCTATACAGCTTCAGCCCTGCATTAACCTTAGTGTTGCAGATTGCCCATCTCTCTGCTACATTTTGCTGTTCTCCCAGGTGTAGGTGGCAGGGCTGCTCAGGTTCACTGAATTACTCAAACACACAGATATGCAAAGGCTTGCAGCAGAATGCAAGCAGTGCCTGCCAAACAGGAGCTGATTCCAGGGTGTGATGAACAAGACTGCCAGATGGGTGGCTGACGCAGCCTGGAAATTAAAATATAAATATAGCTATATATGAATAGACACATTAGGCTTCCCTTGGGTTTTTTTATGGTGCTGAAAATGCAAGCAGTTGCTTGAAAACCCAAGGTAAAGATTGGGTAGTTTAAAAAGTCATTATCCATGTTGGGTGCTTTCAGCAGTTCAGGTAAGCTCCAGTACAGTAATGTAGGTACTTGCTGGGGTTAAGTGCTTTTGAAATGGATTTTCACAAACAAAAAAAGCCTCTGGATTGTTACAAATTGTGTAAGACTCAAAGTAAAAGTGGACAGAAAGAATGATCATGCTTGCCTGGGCAACTTTCAGATCCTTTCTGAAAAGCATGTTTTAAATTAAAAAAAAATAGGCATTCCAAAAAGTCTGTTTGAACAGCTGTCTGCTTTCTCACAGCATCATGTTTGTCATTCCTAGTGAATTCAGTGCCAGTGGCTGTGATCTTTCTGCTTTCAAAAATAAGCAGCTTGGGGTTTGTAGTCCAATATTATTTTTTTCTCCTCCTTAAATGTCAGATACAGTCAAATTCTGTTGAAGTTGACTCTTCCCAGAGAAGTGTTTGCTCTTCTCTTATTGTTTTCTGTCTTCTTTGCTTTGCATCCCTGGGATCTCCCTTGTTGTGGCCTGGTTTTCTGCCTTTTGACTTGTAAGATAGATGCCTGAGGGAGGGCCCTCTGTTGTTTGGCTAAAAGAGCAAGCAGGCACTGCACACAAATAATTCTTATCAACAAAAATAGCACAGTTCTGGTTTCTCACACAGTCTAGAATAGTTTTAGATGCACTGATATGCTCATATTCTCTCTCAGACATGTCTCAAAGCTGTATTTCCCTGTGTAGTGCTGCCCTCCAAGTGTTCTCCTTTATGGAGGCAGAGTAGATGGGACTCCTGCAGCATGGGTTGGGATGGCAGTACATGGCTGTCCTCCCTGTTACCTGGAATGCATTGTTCTTCCACACCTGTGTAATTTGAATCAAGAACTACAGCTTTTTCAACTCTTTGATTGCTGTAAATTTTAGCAGAAATAAGCGTTCTCTCTTTCTTTTTTTTTTCTTTTTTTTTTTTTTAGGATATTTTTAGAGTAAAGTAGAGAATAGAATGTAGCTTTGACTTTTTAGCCATTATTTTTAAAAAGTTTACATAGTGATCACTCTTGGGGAACGATATGCAGAGGGTTTATCTACAGTAAATCTTACTTATTTCTTTCCAGATCAAAATGCTGTTGTAATTTTCATCAATAATTATAGCTAATTATATAACTAAATTTATATTAATTAATTTCTCTTAAATTATATATTTTATTAAATTAGATTAGACATAGAGATGCATGTCATCTTGTGTACACTGCCTTTTTCCATTATCTGCTTCTTCTTCTTTCTTCTTCCTTAAAGGAGACATATAAGAATGTGGAAGTTTGGCTAAATTAATTTATTGCAAGTTCTACCCTGACCCATTGAACTATAACATTTAGTTAATATTTTGGAAGGATTTTGTAAGATCTCTTTTCTTTTTTCTGTGTAGAGATATCTTTGCAAACTGTTTTTTTTTTCCCCTCCTGAATTGATACAATTTCTCCTTGTATATGTATATGAAATGTATATGGAAAAACTAAAAATAGAAGGTATTTTAAAATTACATAAAAAACTTCTAATAATATATGCTTTAAAAAGATAATTTTTCCTTAGGCTGCTAACAGGAAGCCTAATCTGGACTGTATTGCCTTTTCAGTTGTGTGGAATGTTGCAGTCCAGGTGGTTTGAGACCAAGATCACATTTATGTTTGTGGCTCACAGTGAGCAATGTTTTTGTTATGTTCTCTGTACTACCATGTCTTAACCTCACAATTTACCTAACAAGGTGAACGTGATAGTGCAGATCAGTGTGCTTAAAAGTAAAATTTGTATTTAAAAGTGGACAGAATGTCTTAAGGAATGGACTTCTACTAGACTGACGAGAATTCTTAAATATAAATGGTTATTTAGGTTTTTTAACTGCATCCTGACTTGCATTGGGATGCTCAAGGTGACATTGGAAAGAGGGTGCAGTTTTCTCCTTCAGATGAAGAGCAGTGCTTTTAGGATGCATGAGAAACATTTGCCTGTGTTCCAATTTCTGCAGTAAGTCAGGGCAGAGGCTTGAGATAACATCTCCTTGTGGTAGTATTACCATTTATTACACTGTTCTTAATTCCATTCATTTTAAAAGCAACAATGAAGCCTTTCTTACCTGCTAGATGTTTCCATAAGTGGTGGGGCTGACAGAGAAGTTTAGAAAATTAATGGCTTAAGGGTTTGTAAAAAACACTAGAAAAATTCATTTAGGGAGATCTTTTTTTTAGAAGTTGGTTTCAGTAGAATTGCCATATTACTTTCTGTTTCCTGTAAGCATTAACTAAATGAGTAAAGCATTGGTAATCTAATTTTTCTTAAAAACTCTCTTTTGAACTCTTGGGTTGTTCAGGTGCCAAGTTTTTGCTGATCTTCCATAAAACTTTTCAGTAGGAAACTTTTTATTGGAACATTATTTATTGAACCAGTTTTCCAGCCAGCACAAGAAGATTGTGCTGTGCTTCCTATTGTCCTGTTTCAGGCTGAATGATCCAATGTCTCAGCCTTCCCCCATAGATGTGTTTCTTGCTGGGAGATTGGGCTTGATGGCTGTGTTTAGGGCAGAATTGTGTTTGCAGCCTTCCTCATTTCCCATCTATGTCCTGTTTTTCCCAGGAGAAAGGGGTGGCCTTGTTGGAAGTCTCTAAAAGAACGGCCAGTCTCAAAGTCTTAACTTGTGTTAGGGCCAGGGTTTGAGTAAATTTGTCACTGAGAACAGAAGAGAGGAAATAGTTCTTTCAACTGATATGATAAGAAGAAACCCTTCTTGTTTTGCTGTATTCAGTTGTAAACCAAAAGACAATATGTGATCATCAAAAAAATTTCTTACACAGAGTTTGTTCTATTTCTTCTTACAGATAAGCATATGATAAAAATAGTGGGCTATGGCGATTTGGGTTGGGGTTTTCTGGGTTTGTGGGTTTTTTCTTTTGGGGGTTTCTTGTGTGTTTTGATTTTCTTTTTTTATGGTGAGCATGAGTCTTTCAATCTCGCTTTTGCTTCTAAACCACCATCTTGAAAGCATATGTTCAGTAAGCTCATGCTGTTTGTGTGTTGAAACCCTTGCTGAAAGAAGAGTGGCATCAAACTGGTATCTCCAGGAGTTTCAATGAAGAACATGTCTGCATTTCTCAGCACCAGTTGTTGCTTCTAAGTCAGTGTGTCAAATCCTCTTTTCCCTGGATCAGACTAAAGCATCTTGATGTAAAACCAAATGGCTGTAGCAGTCATGGAAGGACTGAGAACATACAGATTGCTGGCAGGAGCAAAGAGACCACCCTTCTATTCCCCTAGGCTGATTAGAGATTGCTGAGAGTTTTGTGATAGTACATTTCATAATCAGTTGTTTATGAAAAGCAAATGGGGAGACACACATCCAGAGAACAGGAGCAGTGGTAGGTTGCTCACTGCAGTTGTTGTGTGCCGCCAATGCAACTAGGATGAAAAGAGGGAGGCAATAAAAACAATCTCTTAATTCTTGAAACCATGTAGCACCTGGGAAAGACGCTTCCAAATTCAAGAATAGTTGAGAAACTGAAACCTCTCCAGGCTGTCTTTAGGGAAACATGCCCAAAAGGTTTGAGAAGAGGAACACTTGTGTAACTGAGGGAAGAGAAGGGAAAGGGGAGTAACATCTATAGGCCAGTATAATTTTACAGCTGTTTGAAAAATGCAGAGCTTATAATAGCTGGGTGTTGTAACCATGGGATGTTTTCTGTCCTGCAGGCACACATATCATTCTGTTTCAACACCTCCTGTTTGCCCTCAGAAAAACATAGCTGATGTGAAACTCCAGACAGGACCCACGTCCATTCAAAGCTCTGATGCAGTCATTATTCACCCTGGTGCTATGCTTGCAATGCTGGATCTTCTGGCCTCTGTTGGATCAGCAACACACCCAGAGGTAAGGGAAAAAAATGTGTGGTCTGAAGCTTTGGGAGTTGCTAGGGGAAGGGATGGCTGTGGGAAATAGGAAAGCTGGTGATGTCCTCTCATTTTGTACTGAAAAACAAATATATTTCACAGGTTGAGTTGTATAACTGGTGGCATAGAGATCTGAAAGAAATTGCTTTATTTCGTGGGCTTTCTTTTGTTTATCTCTTTCAAACTCTTGTTAGTAATGTAAGATTAAAGAAAGGTCTGAAGTGGCCATCAGATAATTTTCCAAGCACTGTGATTAATTCATGTTTTCCCTGATTTATCAGGTATTCATGCATACTGTGAGGACACAGGACTGAACATCATACTTGTGCTATCCACACCATTTGAAGGAGCTGGAATATGTTCTAGTTCTAAAGTTGTTCTAGCTAAAGTTCTAAATATGTTCTAGTTCTAAGTTATACTGGCTGCTTTGTACAATTCCCAACCCAAAATGTCTTTGTATATGAAGGATTTGTTGGACATTTTTGGAAGTTGCTTATGTATTTTTTGTTTGAGATGTCTTCCCTGAAGCATACTTTTTATTTAAAAAAAAGAGAGTTCTGGAAGCTTGCAAGAATTACTGCATTCTTCTATCTTGGTCTCTACTGGTCATGAGTGTGGTAACTTTCTGCCTTCATGACATAAATTTGACAATTATGTTGCATATGTCTTTAGTTTTGTCGAGGTTATGGTGCTGGTGGGGAGCAGAATGAAGCCCGTATAATCCAAGGGGAAGTAGTTAGCAACCTGATACACAAGTTAAACAGTCACAAATCTATGGGGCTGATGGAATCTGCCCAAGGGTGCTGAGGAAGCTGGTGGAAGTGCTCACTGAGCCACTTTCCATCATTTACCAGCAGTCCTGGCTAATCAGGAAAATTACAGCTGGCTGGAGTTTAGTCAATGCGATGCCCATCTACAAGACTTGGCCAGGAAGATCAGGGGAACCACAGGCCCCTCAGTCTGACCCCAGTGCTGGGGAAGGCTGTGGAACAGATCATCACACATCCCATGCTGCAGCACCTACAGAACAGTTGTGAAATCAAGCCCAGCCAGCATGGCTTTATGAAAGGCAGGTCCTGCCTAACTAACCTGGTCTCCTGTGACAAGGTGACCCTCTTGGTTGATGAGGGAAAGGCTGTGGATGTTGTTTACCTGGACATTAGTAAAGCTTCTGATGCTGTTTGCCACTGCATTCTCCTGGAGAAACTGGCTGGTCGTGGCTTGAGTGGGTGGACTCTTTGCTAGGTTAAAACTGGCTGGGTAGCCAGGCCCAGAGTGGTGGTGAAGGGAGTTACACCTGTCTGGCAGACAGTCACCAGTGGTGTTCCCAGGGCTCAGGACTGGGCCAGGTCTGTTTAGTATCTGTGTTGATCTGGATGAAGGAATCAAGTACATCTTCAGTCAATTTGTGGATGGCACCAAGTTCAGCCAGAGTGCTGATCAGCTGGAGGGCAGGAAGGCCCTGCAGAGGAATCTGGACAGGCTGGATTGATGGGCTGAGGGCAATTGTGTGAGATTGCCAAGTGCTGAGCCCTGCTCTTGTGTCGCAGCATCCCCAGGCAGTGCTAGAGGCTGGAGAAAGAGTGGCTGGAAAAGACCAGGGAATGCTGGTCTACAGTATGAGCCAGCTGTGCCCAGGTGGCCAAGAAGGCCAATGGCATCCTGGCCTGTATCAGCAAGTGTGGCCAGAAGGACCAGGGCAGTGATCATACTTGGTACTGCTGAGCCTGCACCCCAAATCCTGTGGCCACTTCTGGACCCCTCACTACAAGAAAGACATTGAGGTGCTGGACCCTGTCCAGAGAAAAGCAGAGGAGCTGAGGAAGGGTCTGGAGCACAAGTCCTGAGAGGAGTAACTGAGGGAGCTGTGAGTGTTTTAGCTTGCAGAAAAGGAAGCTCAAGGAGGTTCCTTACCTCTCTCCTAAAACGACCTGAAAGTAGGTTGTAGTAAGGGGAGGGGCAGTCTCAACAAGTGATAGGCTGAGAGGAAATGGCATCAACTTGTGCCAAGGGAAGTTTATGTTGCGTATTTGGAAAAACTTCTTTACCAAAAAGGTTGTTAACACTTGAATGAACTGCCTAGGGCACTGTTTCAGTCACCAGGCATGGAAATCTTTAAAAGACATGTAGATGTGGCACTTGGGAGCATGGTTTAGTGGTGGGCTAGGACATGCTGAGTTAAGAGTTCAACTCAGTGATCTTAAAGGTCTTTTCCAACCTAAATGGTTATGTATCTAAGTTACTAGGAATAGCTTAATAGTCACAAAAATATGACTTTCTAGTTCTCTCTAAGCTGGCTCTCTTTGCTGGTGAAAAGTAGAGGTTAGTTTGACCATTCTTACCTGAATTATTTTTCTTGACCATAATTCTGCTAATCCTTTGTCTAACTAATTACCCTTTTTTGTGCAGAGTGTTTCTTCACACAGACATGTGCGCTCACACACCCTGAAAGCACAAAGTCATGCGCGTATATTTAAGTATAGTTAATTTTCTGTGTTTATTGCTAATGGTAGTGTCTTTTCTATTATTATGTATAAAGCCTTTCTTCTGTTTTCCTCCTCAATTTGCACTTTCTCAAGCCCTGTGCTGTTCTCTTTTACAGCATGCACTGGATCTGCAGCTGGCAGTGGCCAACATCCTGCAGTCTCTGGTGCATACAGAGAGAAACCAGCAAGTCATGTGTGAAGCTGGGCTCCATGCACGACTTCTGCAAAGATGCAGCGCTGCTCTGGCAGATGAGGACCACTCCTTGCATCCACCACTCCAGAGGATGTTTGAAAGGCTGGCCTCCCAGGCTCTGCAGCCCATGGTGTTGAGGTCAGAAGGATAGCCCTGAAGTTCAGTTGGACTGAGGCCTGCAGCCTGCACTGTCCCTGGCTCGCTGTAAATGGCTGGCAGTGGTAGAGAGCCTTAGTGACCTGATGTGGTAGAGATAGCACAATATCCAATTTTTTCTCATCAAATAGTTTGTCTCTTGACAGAGAGAGACTGTTTACCAGGGCCTGCAGAGACAGGAACAGCACTACAGGTTTTAAAGTGCAAGAGGCTGGATTTAAATTAGATTTGAGGAAGACATTTTTCATGGTGAAGGAGGTGAGACCCTGGAAGAGGTTGCCCAGAGAAGTTGTCAATGTCCCATCACTGAAGTTGTTCAAGGTCAGGTTAGAACAACCTGGTGTACAGGGCTTTGAACAACCTAGTGTAAGTGAAAGCAGTACCAGCCCACAGCAGTGGGCTTAGACCAAACGACCTTTAAAGGTCCCTTCCAGCCCAAACTGTCCTGGGGTTCTGTGATCTCAGCTGTAAGAGGGAATTTATTTGTATTATTTCCTATGGATCACTGGCTGGCTGACCTGTAGCCAGGACAACTGCTCGGTTCCCTCAGTGACATGTAGCTGTGTCAGAAGGGATTCTGCAAGGAGCCCTCTAGCTCATAGTTACATTACAGGGACTTAAGCTTCTCTAAGCAGAGACACTGATAGCCTGGGTAGCTCTATAGTGAGATAGTGTTATCTAGAGATACAGGTGTTGATAGCTGTGAAATGATTCCCCCAACCAAACAGGACACACTGGTAAAACAAAGCTGAAGTCGCTTACTTCAGCCTATGATCTGCCTCTCCAGAAGATTTCCCCTTGCTGGATATGCATCATCAAATGACCTGATGTTCTCCTGCAGAATGCAGCAGCCTCCTGCCATGTTTTCAAATGAAGAGAAGGGAATTATCAAAATTGCTTTATTTTGTGATAAATTACTTTATCAAAATTGCTTAATTATTCAAAATAGTGCCAACTTTTGAGAGCATGTGTTCCAAAATTAAATTGTTTTTAATGGATCAAATATGTTACGGATCATAATTATGCATTGGACTATTTTCTTAGTTAAAAGTTATGTTTATTGCAAGCAATTACTGTCTTTTTTTTTAAGTGCTATTAGATTTGGTGCCACTATAGGCAAATAAGTGGAGAAAAATGCTTCCAATTTTTTCTTCTCTTTCTTAGGGAGTTTTTACGCTTGGGAAATCCTTTGAATTGCGGAGCCTGGGACAAAAAGTTGTTGAAACAGTACCGAGTGCACAAACCCAGCTCACTGAGTTTTGAACCAGAAATGAGAAGTAGGTGCTGAAGTGCTAAAAATGTGTGTAAATAACGTTTCACTCATGTCCCCCATCTGCATACCTATTTAAAATTTTTAGATAAGCATTCATAACAACCCAACTTTACCCCAGCTTTGTATGAATGTGAAATCATCAGAACAGTTGGACTGGAAAAGTTCTAAAACCAGAGGGAGTGTAGTACTTCTATTGAATATATATCCAGCAAAGATTATTACAGGTTTTTATTTTAGGAAGTAACTGTTAAATATGGTAGTAGTTTGTTTTTAAGTTTTGACTAGGTCCTGCATTTGTAGTTACTTAACATTATTTTTCTCAGCTACTTTCATGTGCACACAACAAATCATTATATCTGTGTAGTGTCTCCCATGGGTTCAGTAAGGTGTCAGATAAAAAAACTGCTCAATCTCCTATTATTATCCATGAGTTGTAGAGCTTGGGAATGACTATTCATGTAGTATAGGAGAGTCTCAGTAAATGGATAATACAAAGAAATTGTTGAAAAGTTTCCAAAGCACAAGATATTTATTTCTGTGTGTCAGCTTGGTCATTGTATGGCTGGCTGTAACATATCAGTAAAAATACCTTAGTTGAAATTTTTGAAATATTTAAAAGAAACTAGAAAGTATCTTAGATGATACTGGAAAAGCATTAAATCATTAAATAAATAAGCAAAATAAATTAACTGAACTCATGTTATATTATCATTGTTCGGTAGATTTTAAAAGAAGGGAGAAGAAGAGATTCAATTTATCTCTTGGCCAGTGTTCTATTTATGTATATATATATATTTGCATTAGAGTATTATCACCAGGAAGAATAAACAATGAAAACAATGAAAATGTGAGACTAGAAAGTTTTTAGGCTAGGAAAGAGAATGCAAAGCTACCTCCTGAGTAACACAAGTTACGTTAAATTGCCTAAGCTAAATTTACTTTCTGCTCACTAAGAGCTCTGAGACTGCATCTGAAAAGCGCAAAGCAGAATTTTCCCTGCTTGTTAAGTCAGGTAGCAGGAATGCATCTGAAGAGGAGCCTCTGCAAAAAGGACACCGTGTTGACATGAGATAGTGGGGAGGGCCTCTTGGCTTTACCACAAACTTTCCTTGGCGTGTTGTGCAAGATGCCCATCTTTCTGCCTTGGTTGAGCATTTTTATAATCAAAGCAATGCTGCCCAGCTCATTATCTTATGAGAGGCTGAACTAGCTGACAATCTGTGGACAATTCAGCTATTCCACCAGACTTGAAAGGTCCAAATAAACAGCCTGAAAATGGCTCCCTTTTGCAATGCTGTATTGCAATGCTGTGTTGTTTCTTGGCTTCTCCTGTAGATAGCATGGTCACCTCCATGGAAGGTCTGGGTCCTGACAGCGTCTTCGGTGCGCACGAGGACAGCCGCTATCGGATAAGCAAGAGCCTGCTCAAGCCAGCAGAAGGGAGCACAGTGCCCCTGACCAGAGTCAAGTGTTTGGTCTCCATGACAACCCCACATGATATCAGGCTTCACGGATCATCGGTGACACCGGCGTTCATTGAGTTTGACACATCTCTGGAAGGGTTTGGGTAAGGTCCTGCCGTGCTCTCAAGTAGCATGGGGCACAGTGCAGTGTTTGCTTACTTCCTGTTTTCCCAAAGGAATGCTTTTAAATTTTAATAGACTGTTTGCGAGTAAGGAACAAATGGACTCTTTAAAGAGGAGAAAGGAATGCTTCAAGTCACATAAATTTCCACTTTCTCATTCATTAATATCTTGATAAAAAATGCTTGCTTGCCATGTATGAAATTTGAAAAAAGAAGTGTGTGTCATTGATGGGACCCTCTCAATTCTGGGTTTCACATCCCTTTTAAAACAAACGAATGCCAACATACCCTTGAAGGGTTGCTGAGATTTATGTGTGACATTTGGATGGCACAGGTATTCTAAGACCCACTTAAAATTGTTTAAAAACATGAAAATGTGAAATTGCATCAGAAATAGAAATGAAGCAGACCAGGCAGCTATGATGAGTTCAAAGAACTGAAAGAAACTTAGTATTACTAACTGGAGGCGTAGCCTGGATGTCATGCTTAGCTAATTTTTTTCTTTTAGCACCACTTACTTGTTTTTCTCTCTCTAATTAAACACCTGCTGAGTGAAGCACTTCTTTGAGGATCATGTAATCTGATTTAACTATTCAGAAGATGAAAGCATGACACCATTCTCAACATCTGTTTAAGGAGAATGTTTGGTCTTTTTGGTTATAAAAATGGAACAGAAAAACTTGAATACTTGGGAGCTCTGCTGCTGTCTGCATTCTCTTTTCAGCTCTGTAAAGCAAGGATGCAGCTTCCATTTTCCATCTAGCCTTAATAACCAATACAGTCAGGGATTATTTTTTTAGTAAACAAATATTACTCTAATCTGTGTTCTGCATCCTTCATAAAAGAGAAGAAAAGAAAATTGTCTGGAACTAAGAACTTGAAATAGGCTGGCAAAATGAATTTTCATTGTGTTTGCTTCAGGAGATTTGTGGGTACTGGTAACATGTCCAGAAGTAACTCACATAATGCAGTTGTGACTTCTTGCAATTTCAGGGAGTCAACTAAGAAGGCTTCTATAATAAATTAAAAAAAAAAAAAAGAAATTTTTTCCTTACATTGATTTCCATTGTGTCCACAGCATCAGAGGCTCTTGTAAGGACCAAACATAGCTAAGTTGAGGAATATGATGTTAGCGTGAGAGCATGCTTTCTTAATATAGGAACGTCATTGTCTGCAGTTGCCAGATCCTTTGACTATTTAGCTGATCCAGTCTCTTTAGAAAGTTCAGAACAACTCAAAGGCTGCTGCAAGATGCAGGTGCCCACAAAGGAACATCTTAGGCTATGGAGCCACGTGGGCATGGCTCTATACCTTCACACCAAAGGCTTACACTGCCCAAGTTCTTTGTGCTAGAGATAATTTAGACTCACAATGAGCAAAAATCTTGAGAATTAATTCCTATTTTTCATTACTACATAAGTCACCAAAGCATGTGTGCTTATGGTATATTTTCCTAAGCCATGTTTTGTTTGTATTGAACTCCACTTACACTGACTTCCATAAACTCCAGTGTGTTACTGGTCTTGTGTTTAACAGCTGCCTGTTCTTGCCAAGTCTGGCTCCCCACAATGCACCTACAAATAATGCTGTTACTACAGGACTTGTTGATGGTGCCGTTGTGAGCGGAATTGGAACTGGTGAGTATCCAGCATGACTGGTAGCAAAGAGTGTTTTGTGTCTGATGTTTAGTTCTCTTACACTTCTTGGTTAGCCATGAACTGATAGTATGGTGTTGGACATTGTGCACCCACAATCAGGAGCTTTCTGTGTCTTTTTTTTAATGCATTTCTGTTGCCCCCAAGACAATGAAAAGCAATATAAAATATAAATGTGTGATTGCTTTAAAATGCAAAGCTGAAAGTAGAAGGCTAAACTGTAATCAACCAACATGTATGAGTAATAAGCCAGATGCATCAAGAAAAAGTTGAGGTCGTAGACTTGTAGAGCACGTAGGAAATGTGGAATGAATTGTAATGCCATACTTGTGACTTTGTTCTGCTGAATCCTTGACTGCATTTATTACAGGTGTGGTTGCACACACCATCTCAAAAGCCCCATCTAAATTGTTTGCCATCACTTCTACCTGTTGTGGATTATTCACCCTACAGGAACCGGAATGCTTAATTAAAAGTGAATATTGTCACTTAGTTGTTAAGTCTAAAAATTAAGGTGAAGGCTTACTGCAATAACATAGAATTAGTGGGAGCATCCTGGGATATCAAGTGGAGTTAGATGTATGTGGTAGAGAGACAGTCCCTTAACAGAGGCTTTTTCAGCATCTGAGAAAACACGGCTAGTATTAGCTGAGCTGATATGAAGAAAGGAACAGGATCAAGTAGGTATCCCAACTGCAGCTATGTAATGGGCTTCTTTTTATTTTTAGGTGAAAGGTTTTTCCCACCACCATCTGGTTTAAGCTACTCAACTTGGTTTTGTATTGAACATTTTAGTACACCTCCCAATAACCATCCTGTGAGACTCCTCACTGTAGTGCGGCGTGCGAACTCCTCGGAGCAGCATTACGTCTGCCTTGCCATTGTCCTCTCGGCAAAAGACCGCTCCCTGATTGTTTCAACTAAAGAAGAATTGCTTCAGAATTATGGTAAGAGTTGTGCCACATCATCAGCTAATGCTGACAGTATTATAGGGATGCAACAGCAAGTTTACTTTAAACCCTGTATCTAGAAGAAATGTGTGCTGGAACTTGAATTGCTGCTTCACCAGTTCCTGATTTTTTGACAATGGAAAAATGCAAACTGTAAACATTAATTTATGGAGCATTTATAATTTCCAAAGAAGGTTTGATTTCTGTATATAAAAGAAAAATTTTTGCCTAAACCCCAGGTAATAAGTATTCAAGAGAGGGATTACATCATTGATTTTGAAAGGTTTTGCCTTTGATTTATATTCTGTCATTCGTTTTAGACATCATATTTTGAGGTCTTGATGTGCAAATTTTAACTGTCTTTGCTTTGAAGAAGTTTGGAAATAGTAAACTAATAGGTTGAAGGGTTTTTCAGTCTGGATAGTCCCAGTAGTAGAGGGATTTTTGAAGTCATTCACTTTATGTTCTAATGCTGTGGTCAGTTTTCAGAAACAATTTTTATCTCCATTCAGTATCTGTGACCAAAGGAGAATTACAGGAGGTGTAGTGAAGATCTAAGTGAAGCTGGTGATACCAGTAAATTTGCTAGAGAGAGCTATCAGTGCACTCAGGGGCTTGAGAATGAGCTGTCTCCAGCCTTGTCCTCCATCAGAGCCTCCAAAAGTGGTTGGTTTTGACAGGCTGTTGCACACTGAGTCTGTGGAGGAGCTGAGAGGAGCAGGGCAGCCTTCTGCATGTGTTTCAGGCTTAGCTCTTCACCGACCAGCCCAAAAGGTTGTCAAAAATCTGTTCCTGCTTCTGTTCTTTACTTTTGAGTAGGCAGCCCTAATAAAGAATTTATACAGTTGTGATTAAAAAAAATTCTCACAAACAACTAAGCAGACTGTTACCATGAAAGTAAGGACTAATCTGTAAGCAGACATTCACATCATTAGCTGCAGCAATCTCTCTTAATAGAAGTCAAGTTCAAAACCTGAAACTTGAAAGTTGAAAACCCATAGTGTAAAGTAGGAATTAAATCTCCTAAATTACAAAGATACTGATGGTGCTTTCTTTCTCAGAGGACCAAATTCTTAGACAATGAAGCAAGTTTATCTTCACACTAACTGCTTTAGCCTGCACTGAAGCTATAGTTCATATATTTTTAGTTTAGTGAGCACCTAAAATCAAAGTCCCTGAAAGAGATTTGATTTGAAAAGGCTTTGTCAGAGAAGATGTGAAGGTTTCTGACTATAAAGACTGGTTTTTACTTCAACCAGGACACTTTACTTCACTCAAATGCTACCCTGTTGTGTCTAAATCATACTTGGTGGTGTACTGTTGAGGGCTGAGCAGGTAGGGACCTGAAGAACTGAGACTGGAAGTGTTGTGCACAGGGATTGGAAGTGCTGACAGTCTCTTGTAAGAATAAATGGGGTGATTTAAGGACCCTTATTGAGAGCAAGAATTGTGCTTAGAGATGTTTGGCTAAGAAAAAGAACTTGAGATTATTTTTGTACCTGAACGTTATTTCTAAATACTCTGCTTTTAACATTTTCCTTGTGCTGTTTCTAAAGAAATTAGTGTTCTCCCTGTGCAGGCAGCTGTTGTGGTAACAGGATTAATGGTTTCTTTTCCTTCATTATGAAAGAATGAAGAGAGATCTGAAAAGTTCATGGTTGAAACATTCCCTGGGTTTTGGGGAATTTTTTTTCTTTTTTTCTTTCTGTTGGGACAGCTTTTAAGTAGAGTAAGGGTCATTTTTGGGATGAAAAAGTGGAAATAAAAGGTCTGGGAGTATGGGTATCATCCTCTCCACAGTATGAGAAAGGTGAAAAATAGCTCTGTGGGTTTGGGGACACATCTGTTGGTTCTTGGTGACTGCTACTGTAGAAACTTCTTCAGGAAAACAACAAAAGATCTTTCTGTAGCTTGCATGGCAGCAAGAGAAAGTAAAAACTTGAGCCAACTAGTAATTCCAGCTAAAATTTTGAAGGGAGGGGAGAAGGTGAGAAGTAAAATTGTCAAAAGTCTGAATATATCCTGAGATTTTTAAGCTCTTGTAACATTTCTGCTGGTGCCCACTAACTGGTGCTTTTCCTTTAGTTGATGACTTCAGTGAGGAATCATCATTTTATGAAATTCTTCCCTGTTGTGCCCGTTTCCGCTGCGGTGACCTCATTGTGGAGGGCCAGTGGCATCACCTAGTTCTGGTCATGAGTAAAGGCATGCTGAAGAACAGCACAGCTGCACTCTACCTCGATGGACAGCTTGTTAACACTGTTAAGGTAAAATAAATCTTTCGATTCTCATTTTTACTGGCTTGAGTGTTTTTTTTTTTTTCTGTGCAATAAAAAAAACCTTACAAGAAAAAAGTGCAAAATCAACCACACCACCCCGTCCAAAAGATGGTCACCCCCAACAGAATAGAAAAAAACCCCAACCCAAGCCACAAAACAAAAAAACCACAAGCAAACACCACATTTATTTGCAAAGATCAGTACCTCATTGTTAGGTGGAAGAAACTGCAGAGAGCAGTGAAGAGCACTGTGGACCTGTCCACTGAGCACAAAGGATTCCCAAGCTGTAACAGATATTCAAACATCATTTGACAACTGGCAGGTGTGGGCTTTAAGGTAGAAAGCATAACCTGCTGTGAGGTTTAAACTAGCTAATGTTACTGTACTGCTGTAGGTAAAACAGCATGTTGACTTCCAAAGTTTACCTCCCAGTATTCCTTTTGCATTCCTACAGTATGTTGTTATGCTGACAGCTGTAATACAAGAGTGTCTATCTGGCCATCTCTCTGGCTACATGTGACTACGTTTAATAGCTACTAACAGAATTTTTACAATGTTAATAGAAAAAAGCCTGTGAGGTTGTTATTGTCTTTATATATTGACCAGGATCTTACTCGTGTATTTGTTTAACCGTTTGAAAACTCTTGCTGAATTTAGTTCATCACATTTGCACTTTAGCTTGAAATGGTGTAGTTTCCAAAGGCTGGGAAAGGAGAAACAGCACTACTTTGAGCACCATGTCTTTAGAATCAAGACACAGCTCCTTTAGGCACAGAATTCTCATGTTCCCCTGTGTTTCCATACACATCTTCATCTTTTGATAGCCATTTCTGGTCTTCATGTTTCCTTTCTTTTTAATGTTCTTCACTGTCTGGTTCAGTACAGTGTCAGAATACCCTCCGTTACATAGCCATCATTTGGTACGTACCTCCCCTGGCTTGCAAAACAATTTTTGGACAAAATTTCTGATCTTGTCACGGTACCCTTGCTCCCTCACTAACTTGCCTGTGTTTTGTTCCCTCACAGCTTCACTACATCCACAGCAGCCCCAGTGGCTCTGGCTCTGCCAACCCCCCTGTGGTCAGCACAGTGTACGCCTACATTGGCACGCCGCCCGCCCAGCGCCAGCTCTCCTCCCTGGTGTGGCGCCTGGGCCCCACACACTTCCTGGAGGAAGTGCTGCCTGCCCCAGGGGTCAGCACCATTTACGAGCTGGGACCGAATTACATCGGGAGCTTCCAAGCGGTTTATGTTCCATGTAAGTACAGGTCAGGTGGCACCTGGTAACTTGGGCTGGCTGGGCTGGAATTTTTGTGTGTGTTCTGGCAGAGGAGGCGAGAGAGTATGCAGGAGCAGGGAAGAAAAACTTGCTCTTTGCAGGAAGAAGATTAGAAGCTGCTGTTGAAGAAGATGATAGGAATCCAAATTGTTGTGCTGAGATATAGTAGAAGTGCTTGTATTCCTCACTTTGGTTTTAAGCCAGTTAGAAAAGTCATTATTCATACTGTATGCAATATTTATCTGTAGAAAGTGAAATCAGAAAGGACACAAAATTTTAAAGGTATGGTTATATATTCTCTTTGAATCTTGTGTCTCTCATACCATTCCACAGCAGCTTTCCTATCAAACTGTAGTAAAAAAACAGTTGTCACAGGCAAAGGTGCAGATTTACCAAATGCTTCTCTGGCTTTTGATTGCTTTGTTTTATTTCAGAAGAGAAGGGAAGTTTACAGCCTTTAGGCTGGACAGTATCACATCTCAGCTATTTGCAGAATCTTTTATACCTATTCTGCAGTATAAGTTGCTTAAGGTTTTACTGTTCAAATTAAAAGAAAAACAATGCCATTAATGAAGGGAACTTCTATTTTGTCTTTAAGGTAAAGATTCAAAGTCTGAAGGAATCAATCCATCACCAGTATCTTTGGTACCAGAAGAGAAGGTCTCCTTTGGTCTCTATGCACTGTCAGTTTCTTCATTTACAGTGGCAAAAATAAGGAAAGTTTACAACAAGTTGGATAGTAAAGCTATTGCCAAACAGGTATGTTGGGAAGTCAGTCAGTCAGTAAATGTGTATGACTTTTGCCCTTCTTTTAACTCACTTCGAGACAATTTGCTCAATGCAGCCAGGAGCAATCTAGTCCGATCACCCTGCTGTGGGTAAGGATACCTTTCACTGTGACAGGTTGCTCAAAGTGCCTTCCAGCCAGACCTTGAATGCTTCCAGGAACTGAGAACTCACAGCTTGGGGCTTTCTATGATGGAGTGACTGCATCAGTGGACAAGGGAAGGGTTTATCTGCACTGCTGTAAAGCCTTTGACATAGTCCCCCACTACATCTTTCTCTCTAAATTGGAGAAATATCGATTCAGTTGGTGGGCTCTTAAGATGTATGAGAAAGTGGTTGGACAGTTGCATGCACTGGGTAATGGTCAATGGCTCAGAGTCCCAACAGAAATTGGTGACAAGTGCTGTCCCTCAGGAGTCCATGTGGGGGCCAGTATTATTTAATACCTTCATTAATGACAGAGAGGGATCAAGTGCACCCTCAGCACATTCACTGATGAAACTAAGCTGAGTGGTGCTATTGACACACTTGAAGGACAGGATTCCATCCAGTGGGATCTGGATGAGTTCCAGGGCTGGGTGACCCCATAGAAGTGAGCCAATGGGAAGGTTATGAGTTTTAACAACACTAAATACAAGGTGCTGCACCTGGGTTAGGACAATCCAGGTATCAATCCCTGGTATCAATCCAGGCTGGGGATGAGCAGATTGAGGGCAGTCCTGCTGAGAAGAAGTTGGAGGTGCTGGTGGAAGGGGGGGCTGGGCATGACCCAGCCATGAGGATTTCTGGACCCAGCCCAGAAAGCCAAACGTGTCCTGGGCTGCATCCAAAGCACTGTGGGCAGCTGGGGAGGGAGGGGATTCTGCCCCTCTGCTCTGGTGAGACCCTGCCTGCAGTGCTGCATCCAGCTCTGGGGTCCCCAGCACAAGAAAGACATGGACCTGTTGGAGTGAGTCCAAGGAAGACCACCAAGATGATTAGAGGGATGGAGCATCTCTCCTGAGAGGAAAGGCTTAATCTGGGTTTGTTTTATGTTGCTCCTGATCACAGTAGGAAAATTCGTAAGTTATGAATTTTAGCTTGCATAAAAATAACCTCTTCTCTTCAACCCCTGCTGTTTTTTTCTTGTTTTCTTCAGCTGGCAATTTCTTCTCATGAAAATGCCACACCTGTGAAGCTGCTACATAACTCAGCAGGGCATTTGAATGGACCAGCACGCTCCATTGGTGCAGCTTTGATAGGGTATTTGGGTGAGTTGAGCACTTAAGAATTATTATGCTTTAAATTTATTAATTACTTGTCAGTAAGAACTTAGGTCTAGAAAATAAATCGCGTGATTGATGAATGTTAATGGTGCATTGTATTTACTGAACATTTTTATGTTTTATGGGTATACTATTATCTTTTTTTTTGCTCTCATGGGATGCTCGTTTCAGTTTATGATTCGTTAATATGAAAATATATTGTTACTTTACCTTAGGTCATAAACTATTGTTATATATTTCCTTCACTTTCTTTTCTAAGGTGTCATAATCCTTCTAGTAACATTCTTTTTATAATTCAAGTAATGCTAAAATGAAAATTGCTTTCACATTTTCACAATTATTTCTTGCAAAAATTTGATTTGAATATATTTTAATTCATTCTCTCTGTCTGTGCTCAGGAGTGAGAACATTTGTCCCCAAACCTGTTGCCACTACACTACAGTACATTGGTGGGGCTGCTGCTATATTGGGACTTGTAGCCATGGCATCAGATGTGGAAGGGCTCTATGCAGCTGTGAAAGCCTTGGTCTGTGTGGTAAAGAGCAATCCACTGGCCAGCAAAGAGATGGAAAGAATCAAAGGTTATCAGGTATGTAAGAAATGTCTTAAAACAGACTAAGCTGATTGCATTGAATTTCACTGTTTGTCATCACAGTTCCCATGGAAATCTCTTGTTGTGTTGTAACCCGAGTTTCTCTTTAAAAGTTTCTTGAGGTCTTTGTTAATTAGCATAGATGAATTATTTACAATTTAAAGGAGAGGGTGAAAAGTTTTTGCTA
Organism: Calcarius lapponicus; assembly: GCA_039654755.1. Lineage (NCBI taxonomy): Eukaryota > Metazoa > Chordata > Aves > Passeriformes > Fringillidae > Calcarius > Calcarius lapponicus. Next base: position 45,758,670 of record CM077466.1, read on the forward strand.
AGCTGTTGTGCACATTTAACCGCATTGCTGAAACTGAGCCTTCAGTAACATCATGAAGAGCACAACTGTTGTACTTAAATGAGTCTTTTCTTGTGGTTTTGAACCCACCCCTGCAAGTCCGGGAGCTTGTGTCTCTGATGTGCCAACAAGAGAGAGGATAAGGATACATAAAAAAACCCAAACAAGTGAACTCCTAGAAGCATCCTTTTAAGGAGACTGCATTGATTTTGTAGTTAGTGATGCTGTTCCTTTCAAGCTGAAGACATTAATTCTCCACTGGGATGGGGAAAAGGCAATCACTTATGCAGAAGGATTGGTTGACTGATTCAAAGAGGTCTTCACATGAGCAATGCGTTTTATGTTTGTCACGGAGGTTGCTTTACTGAAATGGAAAGTTCTGTGGTTTGGGCTGTGTATTTACTAACCTTGAAATGCTAGTGCCTGGTGCAGTTACATCAAAACGTATCATTCCAAAGAGCCTGGTGCAGACCTTGGCTTACTGTGAGCAAACAAGTTTAGACAGTGTCCTTCTTGTATCATGAGTAGTCAGCGGATCATCACAAGTGACCTTACATTCCACTTGTATTGAGATCAGCAAATAGTGTGATTTGAGGGAGAGTCCCAGAAATCTGTGGTTTTTTAGTGTTTCAGTGAGGATGGTAAAGCTGAACAGGCCAGAATGTTGAGTGTTTAAACAAGTTTGCTTCAGAAGAGACTATAACAGTAAATCTGGCAAATGGTTCTTTCCCAGCAGAGGTTATAAGTTAGAGCAGAAGTGGGGACTGCAATCATGCCTAGGGGAACAAAGCATAGCAAGAAAAAGAGAGGCATATTCATATTTATGTTACTTTTTTTCAGTGCCAGAATACCTCTCATTTGGGCACGCAGTGCTCTAGGCCTGCTCCATTTGTCTGCCATGTCCATTACTGCTGTCCAGGAACATAACTGCTTAAGGATGTGCTGTCTTAAACTGACTGCCAGAGAGCTGAGAGCGGTGTGTGTGTCCCTAATCCTCAGGGCTAGATGCTGTCTGTGGTGTAAACAGATGTTTTATGAGCTAGAGAGTGTCCTGGATATGCTGCTTTTGTGATGAACTGCAATGCCACTTTCCAACTCTTTCATCAAGAGTATCAACCAGCAGACATACCTTAAAGGCCTTCTCAAAAGGGGCACAGGCATTTCATCTGTTCTCCAGTGTGCTTAGACAACATTACTGTGTGCTCACAGGACTAATTCCTTTTCTGTTTACTTGTTGCAGCTGCTGGCAATGCTGTTAAAGAAGAAACGGTCCCTTCTGAACAGCCACATTCTCCACCTGACCTTTTCCTTGGTGGGAACTGTTGACAGCGGACACGAGACATCCATTATCCCAAATTCTGCTGCCTTCCAGGACCTGCTCTGTGATTTTGAAGTATGTAGAGCTGCACAGAAGAGTGATAATTATGCTGGATAGTGATTAAGTCAGATGCTGATAGTGTACCTCAAATATGCAACAGTAGCAAATTAGGCTGTTATACTGAGAACATCCTATTTCTGATATAGTACAGTGGAGCAGGTGAGCAGCAAGATTATTGCTAACTTTTCCTGCTGAAATGGCTTGAATCACTGCACAATGGATGGGTGCCACAAGTGTTTCTGCTTTTTGTTGTTTTAGAAGTCAACATTCTGTAGGTTTCTGTTCCTCAATTTCTTTTCACCTGTGTGTTCTACTGCAGTTCATATATCAAAGCATGAAAAGTGCCCTGAAAATAAAAGTGGAAGGTAAACTTTCAACATAGCACATGGAAATCACTTTATCATACATCTCCTGCAAGGTTATTAGTAAGGGAGTTAAAATTCTGTTTGCATAACCTATGAAATACTTAAATGTTGTGTTAAAGTAAGGAAAGTAGCAAATTTCAGAGGGAAATGCTAATGCAGGAGAGGCCAATAAAAGATTCCCAGAACTTACCCTTTGGTATGTGCTCCTTTGGCATTATCTTTACTTGACATAGACTGACTGAAAGAATTCTGAGTCATGTACATTAAAGTAAGTAAGTAAAAACCCTACTACCGCTGCTAAGCCAGCTATAAGTTGCTGAGTTAATATTGCAAGTCAGTTTTGCACAAACGACTTAATAGACTTAACCATTTCCTTTTTTAGATGTCTGTTTGAGTATTTCAAAGCACTCCTGGAAAACTTATTTAGGAAGAAAGTCTGAGATTTTGGCTATTGTTTTTTCAGTTTTTTTATTGTTGTTTTAATTATTTACTTTATTCAGAAATCAGTGACCCAAACATTTCACTTAGTTTAGATAAATTAGATGTTCTTACTCATGCAGAACAGGGAAATTAAACGATTTTTTCTCATCATTTTGAATTATAAGATTAGGAGAAAAGCAAAAGCTAGAAAGCTTTCATTTAAGCCAGTTTTATACACCAAAATTGATTTGCTATTGAACAAAACACAAATATTAATTGTTCTTTGTTCAATAGCAAATCAATTCTAAGATTTGCAACGGTAACTGTGAGCTTTCTGGCTTTTATGTCTTCTATTACTTCTGTTGATTGAACAATTTGTACTTTAGGGGTATTGGTAAAGAATCTAAATAATTTAAATGCAGGCAATGCTGGGTAAAATATCAGGGAAGACCTTGAGTTTAATCTTGGAGGAAGGTAGTAAGTTAATTTTATGAAGACATAAACCTTCACCTAAACGAAATAAATTTAGCACAGCCTTGTAAATCCCAATAGCTCCTTTGAAGTCATTGCACTGTCAATTTAAAGTTTGTGCAAAAAGACAAGGGTGTGTGACCTTTTGTCTAGATATCCCTTTATAAGATCCCTTTATAAGTTTTCAGCATGGTACCCTTGCAGAGAATATTTTTTGAATTGATGTGTGGTTTGTCATGCCCAGGTAAACAGTCATGCCATATGCATGATTTTAATATCTTCATAACCTTTGATTTATTAATGTTGTTTTTAACCTACAAGTCGATTTGTGTACAAAAAAATACTGGTTTTTCTGTATTTCAGGTCTGGCTTCATGCACCCTACGAGCTTCATCTGTCATTATTTGAGCACTTCATTGAACTCCTCACTGAGTCAAGGTATGAACTGATGAAAGCCTAGTAATGGGATTTACAGGATTAGATGATATTTAGAGGATACTCCAATTTTAAATGGCCATCTCATTTCTTTTCTTCTTCCAGTGAAGCAGCAAAGAATGCAAAGTTAATGAGGGAATTCCAGCTCATCCCAAGACTGCTGTTGACTCTTCGAGACATGTCCCTGTCCCAGCCCACTATTGCTGCAATTAGCAATGTGCTGAGTTTTCTGCTTCAGGGCTTCCCCAGCAGCTATGACCTACTCAGGTAGCCCACACCTGGATAATTTTGTCTTTCTTGGTTCTGTTACCTTGGTCAAAAGTACTTCATGGTCATACTGCTGAGGACTGTGTGACATGGAATGCTCATGTACTGATTTTTTTTTCCCTCTATGAACTAGATTGAACTAGACATTAGCAATATATTGAAGCCTTGATATGCATATGATTTTCAATTTGTATCTGACCAAGCATGGTTGAATGGTCAAACTGGTTTAATGTTCTACTGGTTAAAAGTAAAGGGGCTGAGCAGCCCCTTTTGTTCATGTAAAGCACTAAGCATTCCTTCTGAATACCATAGAATATTATTTGACATGGGCCAATAAGATAATTCTGGTTAAAATGCAGTTTTGATTACTATCTTGAATGTAAAGTTTAGTTCCAGTTTTTTTCTTAATCGTCACTGTATAAAAACATATTTAAGGATGTCAGATATAGTGCTGCTAATTCTGACTGATGAAAATTACACTAGTTACTGCAATTCATATGTACAGGAGTATTTGAAATGCTTTAAGAATAGTTTAACTCCTTGATAACTTGATCTTTTTCATCTCTTATTTCATTATAACAGAAATGGATAAAATATTGTGGGGTTTCGGAGCTCTGCATATGCATAGTCATGTTTTCAGCTCCTTACTTTTAAGTACAGTTAAAGGTATCAGAAGCCTCAACATGGGTATCTTACCTGTCTTTGTTTTAATTATACAGGAAAAAATTATTCAATAATAAAACTATTGATTTTATGCTTAAATGGTTACAGAATTGATTGTAGACCAGTGTTCTCTGTTCTCCTTCCTGGAAATAAAGAATGAAAAATGTTGCATAACTTGGGAAAAGTTGCACTAGCTAGGGGCCATTTCAGGTTAGCTGCAGAGGAAAGAGGAATATATTGCATCTCCTTTCTTGGAGTGGTACATCAGTGTCTTGTCATGGAAAACCATGACCCTGCATTACATAACCTCAAGCTATAGGCATACATGTTCTTCTAGAGCTGAGTAACCACTGTTTGGATCTAATAATTGTTCAGCTGTAAGGAGTTGAAAATAATGTATTGCTCTCCTTTAAATTGAGGTGTTCCTTTTACTAGGACTCAGTGGTATCTCCCAGTTCCCTTTCCTGAATCCTAGCATTTTCAGGGTTCCTTACCTGCAGACTGGTCTGCAAGTATCCTATTAATTACTACAAATTAATTTGTGTTTTGGCTAGCAACTTTAAAAGAAGACCATTTTTATCAATCTTCAGATGTGAGGAATCTGACATTTTTGGGTATCTCCCTGTCACTGGTGTCATGGTTTTATATTTAAGGTGAATTATTGATAGATGAGAGTGCATCTGTCATATCAATGAGTGATGTTTTTTCTGTATACATCAAGGTTTGGACAGTTCATCTCTTCCACTTTACCTACGTTTGCAGTCTGTGAGAAATTTGTGGTCATGGAAATAAACAATGAAGAAAAGCTTGATAGTGGTAAGTGTTGGCAGTACTTAGAAGCAGTAGAATAAAAGACTATAGTCTCTTCTCAGCTTGAATACAGAAAAATATATAAATAGTTTCATGAACAATGTTACAATATTGTTATAACCTGACTGCCAGTTAGTGGGGCTTTAGTTTTCAATATTGAGTGCAAAGCAGAGCAAAACACTATTTTTTGTTTCCTTCATTTAACACGGTATGGTTTTGTTCTCTTTCCTCCACTTGCTCCCTCCAATCAGCTGTGTATCTCTGCTTCTTTGTGGAAAAAGGAAAAACAAAACCAAACAACTTGTTGCTAGGTGCATCAGCCCTCCTGATGTGGAAGAAGTGAAAGAATTAGCTAAGACTGCCTAGTAACCTTTTTTAGGCAAAAAAAAGAAATGTTACCATCCTTCAATAATTCTTACATTGAACTGATTTGAGACCAATTCTACCCTTATTTACCTTGTGCAATTGCATTTTCAATCTGTCTCCCTGGACAGAAATGTTTTAGTCCCACAGTGGATGTCAGCCAAATAAATAGAAGGATTATCCAAAGAACCTCTGTTTCTGCATCTCTTGGGAATATACTGGTGCAGAGGGACAAGTGAGAGAGATATTTCTTCTTTTAGTTATATTGGTCTGGTGTCACAAAAAACATGGTTTGGGCAGTTTGCACATTCTGGAGAGGGACTTTTCACAAGAGCATCTAGTGATAGGGCAATGGAGAATGGCTTCAAACTGAAAGATAGTTGTTTAAGATTGGAGATACCTTAAGAAATTCCTTACTGGGGGAGAAATTGCACCACTGAGGGTGGTGAGGGGGTGGTGAGGCGCTGAAACAGGTTGCTCGGAGACGGTGTGGGTGCCCCATCCCTGGATGAGTTCAAGGCCAGTTTGGATGAGGCTCTGAGCAAACAGAGGAAGTCCAGTGGAAGGTGTCCCTGCCCATGGCAGGGGGGTAGGAACTCGATGGTCTTCAAGGTTCCTTCCAGCCCAAACCATTACATGGTCCGGTGGGATTCATCATTATCTTTCTGTGCCTCGCCTGTTCCTTTTCAATAGTTTTGGTTTTGTGGTCTCAAAGATGATTAAATTTGAGCTTTTTAGTGAAAAAGAGGGTATTGGAGAGAGTTCCAGATTGGTCTTCCCACTACAGGCCATGAGTTTCGTTTCAGTTTTTTCCCCCCATGCTAACAGAAGCCTGAGCTGGTTTTTGCCTACATAGGGGACTTAAGAACCTTGGGGAGAAATTCAGGGTGTGGCAGAAATGAAAAGAGAAGCTTTTGAGGCAAAAGGCATGAGATTTTTAGGTTAGTGGAGTTCACCACTTTCATTGGATTTCTGCCATAGAAGATCCTTTGTGTCTGTATCTTGTGCACAAAACCTTGGTCTAGAAATTTTCTATTTACCTGTCTGTCTTCATTTTTGCATATGTTGCCTCAAGGTGTGCTGCCTTTTTAAATTTTTTTTAATAACATAAAAGCAGGATCCTCCTTTGACAGCATAAGCTACAGGAAGAGGAATTTGCAGAATAGCTGCAAAGTTAGTCCTGAGCTGCATGGATTGCCTTGGTTGCAGTAAATGTGTTTTTCAACTGATGATGAGCTTGGGGGGATGTGTTGAAAGAAAAGGAGACTAATTTTACTCTCTCTTTCTTAGACTTGGAGGGATTTGGGAAGTATCAGGGTCACTTCCTTACAATTTCCACATTCCCCTGAACCACTCTGCTTTCAAAATGCAAAATGTTTATTTAATTACCATGTTTTGCAGTTTTGAGAGAAGGGAGGGATGGGAAGGAAGGGTGACAGATAGTGACCACCTCAGTTCAGATTATTGTCTGAGAAGCTATGATTCTCTTTGACCTGTTCTACAAGCTGCCTGAAGTCTGTGGGACAGTGGTAAGGAGGCACCAGACATTTATCAGCACCATATTACAGGCTGCTTGCACTTTGGCACAGCTTCCTTGGAGCCTGAGTGGGGGGGTCAGGTTGTATTTGCTTATGTATGGAATTTATGAATAGCCTTTAAAATGCCCAAGTTCCAAAATCCTGATTTTGCCTCTTTTTTCTTTGGTTTTATTCAATATTTAGGAACAGAGGATGATTTTGGAGGACTTGTTTCAGCCAATCTTATTCTACTGCGGAACAGGCTTTTAGATATCCTTCTGAAACTTCTATATACATCTAAAGAAAAGACAACTGTTAATTTGCAGTAAGTACAAAAAACCCTTGAAGCAGAGAAAGGATATAATATTTTATTTCAAGGGGAAGAATTATACAGCCACCCTTCAAATCACTAGTTGAATTGCATCATTTTATAGGAAATGTTGAATGATTTATGCAGATGACACTGAATTACTCTCGGGTATGCTAGTAGAAATGGGATACATTATTAATTTTGTTGTTTTCTCACAACTTCATGTGTGGCTATGAAAAATAAAATCTGTCCAAGTGAAAACTTTTGATTTTAGAGAAGTGGGATAGTCAGCTTCTCATTTGGTTGAGATCCAGAGGCTTCTGTAGGGGTTATCATTAAAATCATCAACCTAGAATGCCCCTTTAAATTGCAAAAAACACATTCAAATGTTCCCAAGTAACTCTTCCCATAATAAAAACAAAGAAAGAAACAATTTTACTTCATTTTTTAATACCAGTTCATTAAATAATCATGTGAAAACTTCTTGTTCAACAAGATTATTTCAGTTCAGAATTCCATATTTGTTATCAAAAGCAGCTATTGGAGACATCACATGCAATGGAATTAGTCCCAGGAGCTGTATTTAGTCCTTCCTTTCTTCTAAACAAATGCACATTACCTGTTTTATATAAAGAGGTGATAAGTGGTATTACTTGTTTGTAGCCAACTTAACTAAGAATTTGCTCTTAAGGTTTTCCCTGCAGTGGAGGACATTGATTTTTGCTGTCTAGTAGAAAACTAAATGCTGTAAAATGTGACTTTTTTTTTTTTTCCTTCACTTAGGGCTTGTGAAGAACTGGTCAAGACACTGGGTTTCGATTGGATTATGATGTTTATGGAAGAGCATCTTCATTCCACCACAGTCACGGCAGCCATGCGAATTCTCGTGGTCCTGTTGAGCAATCAGTCCATCCTTATCAAGTTTAAGGAAGGTCTCAGTGGTGGAGGCTGGCTGGATCAGACGGATTCTGTCCTGACCAATAAGATTGGCACTGTGTTAGGTAGGCATCTCAGCCCCTCAGGGTCAGGGCTTGCTGGGAGCACCTGTGCTGGGGTGTTGAACTCGGGGTTACTGTGGTGGTGCTGTCTGGCTGAGGCCTTTCTGTTACTCTTGTCTGTGCTGCCATCAGATGCTTCAGCACTTCATTTTCTTACAAGCAAGAGTTAGGATTTCCTAGGAAAAAGGGAGTGGTTTTACAAAGCTGCCCATAGCTGACATGACACAGATGTCATTGTAGTTCAGTTTTGGTGCGACGTATGTAGCTAATTGGTTTTTTTTTCTTACCATCAGGGTAAGGTTCAGGGTGTCCCGTGGGCAGGCATGGCTGAGCTACTTGCAAAGGAAGCATAGAACAGCACTTTATGCACACAGCTAATAAAGATTCAGTAAAATTTGCTTGTTTGATTACTTTTAATAGTTAATTGTGCAGCATTATATCTGAGCTGCTTTGACTAGTGAGTGCCGTGTCCATCAGATTTACCAGTTTGAATTTTTGCTGTCTCAGAAATTTCTGTGTTCACAGTATAATCTCAGCATTTCTTTTCCTTTCTCTCTTCTGCATTCTTGTGTACCCAAGCACGCATTCTATTAAAGGCTTTTTTTTCAAGTTCTTAAATCCTCTGTTAGCCAGGTTATCAGACCTCTCAGTTACCCCTTGTGACCTAGAATTGTGTATAAGATTTTAGTGCTGCAGAGCCCATTTTGAGCATCTCTGAGCTGTCTGAAATGTACTTCCAAATGTTTGAAATAACATTTGTCACCTCTTTATAGAGAGGTGTAGTGGCAATTTCCCATCAACCTGTTTTTTTTTTCCAGTCAAAATAAAGTAGTGCTTTTCAGATGAATGTCTATTCAGGCTCTGGTGCAAACACATTGACATTAAATGAGGGTCTTTCATAAGCCTCAGTAGCCTTTAGATCAGAGCAGTGGTATCAATAGTACTTCATTGTTGTAAATAGCTGTTCAAGGAGCCACCTGTCTGTGTTGCAGCAGTACGTGATCTGTTACTGCACTAAAAGTTTGTCTGAATTGGTTTACTATAAGGAAGTAATTGAAGTCTTGTTGAAGTGATCTCCCTTCGTGAAGAGGGCTCTTCCTGAAATGAAAATAAAAAACATTAAAAAAAATTCTTTCTGCTTTGTATCTTTGATAGATTTCAAATATAGTATCTTGTTATTTTTTGCTTAAAGAAAGCTCTCTTTTTACTGTTTCCCACAATACATCCCTCAGGATATTCAGCTACGAGCATAGGATGGTTCTTTGCCTTGCCATGAATTAGGAGGATTAAGGGAAATGGTTTTTCAGAAGCTGTAAAACCCATGCAAATATTTTATTGTTAAAATAAAAAGCATCTGTTGTTTGGCTCATTCTGATTAAGGTTCTGTATTTTATTTAAGAAACAGTTTTGCACATGCATTTCCCTTGCCTGGTTGTGCTTTAAAAGCTTGAAAACCATTGGCATTTTAGGGAATAGACCATTCTTTATTTAGTATGTACTTTAAATGTCCAATATCATAAACATTTTCTTCAGTCACAAAATCTTTCTAAGTAAGATTCTGATTTACAATTACATTTGAACGCATTTTTCAAGTTTCCCCGTTTTTCCTATTATACCATCACTTCAATTGAATCCAAGCTAGGCCGTGGTGAAAAAGATATTTTTAAACTTGAGTTTCATAACCTGATAGTGACAGATAATCTATTTTTTGTATGCTGTGTTTTTAAGAAACCATAGCATACTGGCTCCAAGATTTCTCATGAAACCAAGTATGATGAATTTTGTTGAAGGTTATTGATGGAATTTCTGCAGCTGTGTAGCACAGATTTCATTAATTTGATTCCTGATAGAGGTTTTCTGTTTAAAAAGTCAGTTTCTGGTGGGAAGTGTGTCTGTATTTGAGCCTCAGAAAAACCACCTGACCACTGGCAGTGTCAGACCAATGGTTCATAGTGCTGATGTGGAGACTGACCTGTCTTCCTCCCTCTTTCCTTGCTTGAAAATAAGTGCTTTTGCCACCCAGGTGGGTTTTTTTTCCCTTTAAGTAGGAAGTTGAAATAGGTAGGTAGAAGCATGGTCACAAAAAGTGGTTCTGGCAGCACTTAAATAAAATAAGACTGTTTAATGCTTACTACCAGCTGATTAATCATTAACAAAATACCTGAAACAAAATGCCTTTGAGACTTCTCTGGACACAAATTAGCTGCCCGTTGACTTAAATGGACTATGGGTTGCTGCTTCATTATATAAATCTGTAACTGAGCTTAAGGTGATATTTTGCTCTCAGCCAGCAAAATACCTATCTTTCAGAAACCTGGGTGTTTTAAAAGTCAGAAGTTATGGTCACAGCCAGAAAATGGATGTGTGTGTAAGCAGTTATATTAAGCAGTCTGTATGGAACAGTCATCTGTGTGCTACTGGAAAGCAGTAATTTCCTTTATTTTTTAATTGTTAAAAAAAATGAGACATCTGAAGCAGAATGGTGTTGTGTGTGATAGTCTGTGTGCGCACGTTTGTTTTGTACAGCATTCATTTCTGAGGAGGTTCCCTTTTAATCTCACCAGGTGAGCAAGAAGGGTCCTCACAGGTAATTCCCTCTTAACATTGTTGCCTTTGTGCCTTGTTTTCTCTCCCAGGGTTCAATGTTGGCCGGAGTGCTGGTGGCAGATCGACAGTGCGGGAGATTAACCGGGACGCTTGTCACTTCCCAGGCTTCCCCGTTCTGCAGTCCCTTCTCCCAAAGCACACTAACGTGCCTGCACTCTATTTCCTCCTCATGGCCCTTTTCCTGCAGCAGCCAGTCACTGAACTGCCTGAAAACCTGCAGGTCAGTGCGCCTGTCATCAGCAGCCAGTGTAATCAGGGTGCCAAGGTAGGGATTATCCAGTAAGATGTGAATGCAATTTTGTCTGTCATGAAAGAAAATAATGAATTAACCAGGCCCTTTCCTTCTCTACAGCTGACTCACAGTCATGATGTGGTGTTTAGTGCTAAGCCCTTTGGGTTGGGAGTATGTAGAAGCCAGCCTGCTATGGCTTAGCTGTCACTCTGGTCCATTTTGGGGTCAAATGAGAAGTAGATCCCTAGTTCAAGCTGGCATGCTGTGGGCATTGAAGGGAACATAATCTTTTGCTTACTTGCTTTGGTTGGGAGGTGGGTTTTTTGTGTTATTTTGTTTAAGAAGTGGGCAATTGCTATGTTAAAGAGAGTTGACGGGTTACAAGCAAAACAAGGTTGCTTTTATTTCAGAAAGAGTCTGTGGTTTTATTGGGAGACAACTCAGTTGTTGCTGAAAAATGTTGATTGTTCTTGTTCTGAACAGGTTATTTTGGGCTTTTTTGAAGTAAGTGAGTAGATATTATATGACCTACAACAGTCCTAGGAAACCCCAGGATAGTGCTTTATGAAGAAAAGCCATACACACTCCATTCTAGATAGACAGGGTGCCTGTTTAGAATGGGTCCAGTGCTGACATTATTTATCAGTGAGAACTGAAAAGTAAAACTTCAAACCAGAAGGTGTCTGCCTTCTTTCTCAAGAGGAATGCTTGACACGCATTCAGCACTCTGCTATCATGAGGTAGAGGCGTGAAACTCACTCCTCTGCCTACAGCATTGAAGTATGACACTGTTAAACTGAAACTAAATTCAACTACTTAGTAGCACTCTTAATCCTAGAGGTGGACACTTGGTTCCTTTTAATTTTTAATTGATTTAATTATTTAGACATGCTGGAAAACACAGCTTGATTTGTTTGTGTTGTTCATTTTTTTTTCCTATGGAATACCATGTGGGTTTTACTGATAGATGTGAGTCAATTAAGTTGATTGTGTGGCACATGTGCTGACAATTTTTTTGTTTCAAAACATTTGCATACTTTATGAGAAGTGAGAAGATGAGAGTTGCAGTTCCAATTAGTTCATGGTTAAAAGAAATTTTCTTCAGTGACATGTGACCTTCATATGACATTCGGTGATAAAGTTTGGAGGATGTAAATCAATTTTTTATCTACTGCAAAATGAGTATATTGTATCTGTAATAAAAAGGTAAACAATTGCCCAGGAGAAAGGGATCATTTTATGTCTTCTCTTTCACCTCTTGCAGTTTGATTTAGACTCCATTTGGACATTCATATTTGGAGTTCCTGCCTCCTGTGGCACTGTTACCTCCTCAATACACAGTGTTTGCACAGAAGCTGCCTTCTTGTTACTGGGAATGCTGAGGAGCATGCTGAATTCTGTAAGCACTGGGAATTTTGCTTGTATTTCAGTATACTGTGTTGTTCAAGTTTTCCACATGGTTAAAGCCAAATTCGAAAGGTCAAGGTTTTGTTAGTATCATGACAAAATTGGCTGTGAGTTAGTCTTGTAATACTTGGGTGGAAAGTGTAATTTTCTTGGGTTTTTCTATGTTACTTTTTTCCCTGTATCCGTAGAAATATTAGTAGCCACAAAATTATCACTGTTTTTCTACAAAAAGGCTGAGCTTTCTGTTTAGCTGCGGTTAAAACAAAGCAAGAAAGCAGAAGGCTACAATGTCCTTGTCAGAGATAATTCCTTTTCTTTCTTGATTAATATCATGGGAGAATGTTTGAGACTCTGTATCCCATCTGCTCAGAACTTTGTGAGCTGCAGATTTTGTTCATGAACCTTCCCCATGCAGAGAAGTCCCTGACTATGAATAGCCCCATGTCAGAAGAAATTAATTTACTGCCAGAGAAATGTGTCATCTTCTCATCTTTGAATCTAACGTCAAGAGTAGGGAAAGTTGGTTTCTCAGTGGGAAAAGTATGTATTTCCTTGAAGCCAGAATGTGTTATCTGCTGAAAATTGCTTCCTGAAGTTCTTGAAAAACAGCACCCGTTTGGTTGTCGCCTGTTGGATCATCATGTGTACGTGATATGCTCTATTGCTTGCATGTTTCTCCCAAGGTAACATGTCCAGGAGCATCTTCTGGACAAGCGTACCTGCTGCAGTACCCATTCCTTTTGTCACATGTTCTGTCTCTCTGCTGGTGACCCATCATTGTGTTTGGTCCTCACCTGTTTGGATACACTTCAGACATGCTCAGAGACAGGTGCTGTGTATTGTGTGCTGACACCAGGCATGTTCAATGCCATCACATTTTGGGTTGGCTTCAGTCTGGCCATGTTTGCCAATATTTCTGAGTCATTACATGACAGGGCACACATTTTAGCTTATGGTCAATGATGTGCTGTAAAATGCTGTTGGTCTCCTGTTTGAGATGCGCTTGAAAGAGTGCTCTTCCTTTCTGAAGCAAGTATTCAAGTGCTGCAGTCTGTGCTAATCTGGCATTTGTTTCTCAACCCAGCCCTGGCAGTCAGAGGAAGAAGGCTCTTGGCTTCGGGAATATCCAGTCACCCTGATGCAGTTCTTTCGGTATTTGTATCACAATGTACCTGACCTCATTTCCCTGTGGATGAGTCCAGAGTTCCTGTGTGCGCTGGCAGCAACAGTGTTTCCTTTCAACATCCGACCATACTCTGAGATGGTAGGAAATCCAGCTGCTTGCCTTTTTTATATTTCACATGAGTGTTACTTTTGAGGATTTATCAATTACCAGTCATACCAAGATAAAGCTCTACTCACTTGCACAAGAGGTCATCATCAGGGCTGAGCTGGATGGTTTGTCCTTGGGTTATGGATCTGAGAGAAGACTGTGTTAAACTGCAGGGCAGTTGTTGAGCAGGGACATCAGAAGCAGCATTTTAGGGGTAATAAACAGTGTGCTTGTTTTCTAGTGGACATTATTTTCAATTGTATGAAAAATGCTAGCTCAAATTTGCACAAGCAAAAGAGACTGTCAGCCCTCTGTTCTGGAGGATGTGATGAAACCTAAAACCTCTTTTTCCTCACATTTCCCATTCCCATTTCTGGTTTCGTGGCTTAACCACAAAGCAGTGTTCTTGTATTTCCTGAAACTACTGAGCTCAAGCCAAGAGAGGGTGTGAATTCAACTTTGCTTGCATTGCTGGCTGAAGTTTTCTTTGAGCCTAGTGTCATTTGCAAATTATACTATTTCTAGAATATGAATGGAAAGGAAAAAAACCAGATATTGTTAGCCAGCATCTAAAAGTAATTTTATTAAGAACATGGAAGGATAATTAGTCTAGAGGTTGCCAAATGCTAGAACTATGGAGAGTATGATAAAAAAACTTCAGGAAATAATAACTTGTGGTGTGGTATTATTTTGTTGTCAATAAAAGTGGGAGAGCAATTTTTAACAGTGCCTGCTGGTGAGTCTCTCATAAAGTCATGGGATTTTTTGCTTTTTTGTTAAACTTACATTTCAAGTACATACTAGGAGCTTGCTCTCTCTCAAAGAAGTTCCACTTACAAACCTGGTAATGCTGATTTGGCATTCACCTGTACAGAGTTTTTAGAAGAGCCTTGTGTCTCTAAGCAGGCTTTAACTACTAGATCCCTTGAAATGCTGTGTAGCTGCCTGGCAACTTAAGCTCTTTGCTGTCTGAGAGTGCTCGTCACTCCAAACTGGTTTACTCCTCCAGTGTTTCTGTTTGCCCAAATGTGTAGCACTAATCAGTGCCTGGTGAAATAGCTGAATCACAGCCAGATTTCTGCAACAAAACATTGTAATTTAAATTCAGCCTTGAGAGAAGATTCTTAACTTTTTTAAAGGTCTTTCAACTTTTCTGAGATTGCTATTAAAACTAGAAAGAATACGTATTTGGGCTTCTCTTAATTTCTTGAAAATACTCTCCTGCTAAAGCAGACCAAATGTTCAAAACATTTGGTTACTTGACATGTAAGCTGGCAATGCAAGAAGCCTGTTGAGGGAAATCATATTGTCTCCTCTTTCATTTAAGGAAGGGAGTTGCATAGAAAGAGTCAGTCTTCTGGATTTGACAGCTTTCGTTACTGTTTGTGCTTTTGTTACAGTCCTCTTTAAGAGCTAGCCTTTCAAGGTTTCTGTTCATCAGAAATGGGAAAGCTGTGGAGACCCTTTTTTTTTTCTTCTTCTTTTAGAGATTTTTGGGAAACCGGCTTACCCATAACTGCACTCTGATGAAGGTATTGTATTAAAAGAAAAAAAAAGGCTCAGTTCCTTTTTTGTTTTATGTTACGTAAGCTTGATGGCCTTTTTTAGTTGGCTTCTGTCTTGATTTTATTTTAACGGCTTTAGTTAATAACTTTTACAAAACTTTTATTTTTCTTCTTTTTTTTTTTCCAGTGAGAACATTTATTTTTACCAAGTATCTAGAACTCATCCAATTCTGTTGGTCAGGGAGCATGAAATGTAACACATGCCAGATCATCATTTGCCTTGAGAATCCAAAACTGGATGTTTCCATATTGGAGAACTGATTCTGAATATCATAATTTTCTAAAAACGCTTCTTAAGAAGCAAAATGTGAAGTGAAATACCTTTAGAAAGACAAGCAAAGAACAGAGAAGTGAAGAAACTGCCATTAATTAGCTGATCTCTGCAGTTTTAACATGCTGGTTTTTACAGGTCACTGATCTTGATGACGAAGTTGGGTCCCCAGCTGAAGAGTTTAAAGCCTTTGCAGCTGATTCTGGCATGAACAGGAGCCAATCAGAATACTGCAATGTGGGCACCAAGACCTACCTGACCAACCACCCTGCCAAGAAGTTTGTGTTTGACTTCATGCGTGTGATGATCATTGATAACCTGTGTCTCACACCAGCCAGCAAACAGACTCCACTGGTAGACCTTCTGTTAGAGGTAGAATTTCTTTGTGGTTTGTGTTTTAGTTTGGTTTTGTTATTTGAGCTTAGTTGTGACACCTTCTTTTCCTAAAATGTTTTTTTCTTCTATTGCCTTTCAAAGTTAGGCTAGTGATGACTTGAGATTCAGTGGAATTGTCATGAAATAAGAGTGGAAAAAAAAAGAAACACTAATGTTTTATAAAGAGTAGCTTGTTCACCTTTCTTTAATGGCTTGGGAAACCAGCATAAGAGGCTTTCTTCAAGTTTTATTTTGTGGAGTATGATTCAGTGGTTAAGCACCTTTCCAACCATGACATCTGTATTGACTTTGTTGAAAATATAAAACGCCTGCAGAAATTAGGGTTTCTGTTCTGTTTGTATTAGATAAAAAGAAATTTTGCCGTAGATGGTTTCAGTTAGATAAAAAGACATATGGGATCATATACTATGAAACCTCACAAAATAACTTTGTTGTCTTGCTGCGAATCAACTTCTGAAGTTTGTGACACTTGAAGAAAGCATTGTCCTGGTAAGGAGGTGAGGCAAGGAGGTGAGGAGTTCAGTTACTGTTTAACTGCCTACACCTTCAGACAGTACATTTTGAAATGTTCACATCACTTCTCATTCATCCTTGATCTACCTCTTAGTTACCTCACCTTATTGTTGCTGAGTCTTCCTGAATTTTTTGAAAGCTGCAGGAATTTTGGGCCATACTTGCATGCTTGTGTATTTCCTAACAAGTTTCCTGGGGCAGTTGGGCACCTCTTTGCTGTCACAAAGCAAAAACAAAGGCAATGTCAGAAGATGTCAGTTATCCACAAACATGGGAGGCATATTTGAGATCATGTTCAAGTGGCTGCAGTTCTTCACAGCTCTTAACTTGTTATCACTTGTCAGTGTTACTTGTCCATTAGCATAAATAGGATTAGGTAGGTACACACTGCCAAACTTAGTGTTATTTCTCTTTCTGCAACTTAAACATTTAATCTGTCCCATTGGCTCATTGTTTACTGAAGGAGGTGACTTGTGTCAACTGAGAAAATCACAGGTTGAACATATTTTATCGTGGAGAATTTCATGTACCTTTTCAGTATGTGTTCTTTTCCAGTACCTGTTATGGCAGAAGATACATTTCCTGGATTTAAAAAGGAATAATGCCTGCTTTGCAAGACTGCATGCAGCCAGTGTATACTAGATGTGCATGCTTAGACTTTTGATAAAGCCAAAACTTTTTACTTGAGACAGAATGTTGAGAGAAAAAAAAATGTAGTTCATGGGAGCTGAGAGAAAAGGAAATAATGTAGAATACCATCCTTCTCCCTCTTTTTTGTTCAGAGATATTAATTATCTTAATATTATTTTAATGTCATTTTTTAGGCTTCTCCTGAAAGGTCAACACGAACCCAGCAGAAGGAGTTTCAGACATATGTTTTGGATGGAGTGATGGACCACCTACTTGCAGCTGATGTTTTATTGGGTAATACAGCAAAGTTTAATAGTCAATCCATTGATTTAGACACCTGGTTTTGATTCTGTAACTTTTTATTTTTTGGTGGTCTGTTTTGTTGCAACTTGATCGTCTTAATTTTTTTCCCCTGCCCTTTCCTTTGATGTGTAAACGGTGTTGATGTGCTTGCATGTTCCCTCCCTACCTTGATCGTGCCAAAGCTGTAAAATAAGTTATTCACAAAAACTGCATGGCTTAGGGGGCCCAGTCACATTTCATGGTGGCTTGCTGGACTTCCCAGGAGCTCTTGGGCTGCTCTGCCTCCATCCCAGGTGTCATAAGGAACTGCATGCATTTCTGTTCAGACTTCCTTGTAAGGCTCCCCATTTCTTGCCACAGCAATAATTTAATAAATTTAATTTAATAATAAGACCCACAGTCTTCCTGTGGGTGCAGTGCATTAATAAAATAAATCCAGAACCATGTTTTAAAAATCCAGAATAATTTTTAAAAGATAAAATAAAAGTCCAGAGCTGCGGTTGCTTACATCAAAGGGAAAGTCCTATTGTAGGGAAGCCATGAGGTTTTAGCTTTCATTGACTGAATCTCTTTCTCTTTTATGGAAGTCTAGAAAGCATAAACTAACGTGAATGTATTTATGCAGATGGGGTTATTTGATAAATGTAGAAAACTTTGGGGTTTTTTATTACCCAGGTGAAGATGCATCTCTGCCTATAACGAGTGGAGGAAGCTACCAAGTGCTGGTGAACAATGTGTTTTATTTTACACAGCGTGTGGTAGATAAGCTTTGGCAGGGCATGTTCAACAAAGAATCCAAGCTTCTTGTGGACTTCATAATCCAGCTCATTGCACAGGTAACAGGGCTGTTTGTTGTATTACCCTGCCTGAAAAACCATTTTTGCAGATTATGTGAAAATGCATGGAGTGATGTCACTAAACAATCTGAGAGTGATATATGTTAGGGAAAAGCACAGAATATGCTTTTCTTTCTCAGGCTCACTCTCTCTTTACAGAGCTTTCTTAGCACATCTTTCTGTGAAGAGCAATTGGAGTAAGAACTGCTCTCAGATCACATTATTTTTTAGAAATCATCCCAAAATAAACAATGAAATATGCCTCACATGAATTTTGAGAAGCTCCCTAAATTTACCTTGACATTTTTGGGAACCTTCCTCACACGCTTGTATTGGAAATTGTTAGAAGACTTACTGTTAGAAATCAGCAGCATCTTTATAGATGTTAAAATTCAAAGTGTTTAATCATTAATGTCATTTTAGTCCTTGAAATTAATGGAATTGACACTCACAGTAAAATGCTAATTCTGGAAAATGAGCTTGGGTCAGTTCAAGGGAAGATTGTGTGTCAGTAAAACGAGTCGCTGCTACTTCTGATCATTTTTTTTTTACTTCCCATCAGTCAAAAAGAAGATCTCAGGGACTCTCGCTGGATGCCATTTATCACTGCCTGAACAGAACCATCCTGTATCAGTTCTCAAGAGCGCACAAAACTGTTCCTCAGCAAGTGGCTCTCCTTGATTCCCTAAGAGTCCTTACTGTAAACAGGAACTTAATTTTGGGACCTGGAAATCATGATCAGGAATTCATCAGCTGCCTAGCTCACTGCTTGATTAATCTTCATGTAGGAAGGTAAATATGTTAGGCAGAAGTGCATTCCACAGCCAGGGCAGGGAAGTACTAAAATGACCCTTTTTTACTCACCTTGCAAATAAGTCAGCAAATTTTGGAGGGCTGTTTATAATTTTCCAGCCAGTGAGTTGCAAGCAAGCTTAAGAAATTCATTTTGAGACAAAATTAGGTTTGAAGATCCTGGAAATAGAGAACATTTTTACCTCCTTTTTTAGAGGTATTTTAAATAGTGACAAATGTGTTTATCCAACTGTTTTGTTGTTGACCTTTTATAAATTGAAATGTTTTAAAGATAGAAGGAAGTACTGGCGCTAGGTAATTAATAGTCAGAGGGTCCTGTCACTGGATTTACTGTCTGTTGAATCATTTCATACAAGTTCAATATCTTGGTATTTCTTCTATATAGCATTGAGTAAGGCCAGTCATGCATTAAATCAGGTATCCGTGACAAATGCTGTAGACACCTCCTTTCCTGCATTGCTGCAAATGCCAGCCTGGCATTTTCATTTGTTCTTTCATCATCATTTGTTCTTTCATCATTTTTCATCATGCAAGAAGATCTACAACTTGTGTTTCATCCAAAGATACTTAGTAACAGTCATCAAACCTAAGTGTTCTCCATTTCTGACCTCGTCTGTTTTGTGTTTCTTCAAATGTCACCATCTTCTGCTAGTGACACCAGTATCTGTGGCACATCATCTCTTCATAAACCTTCAGTTCAGCTTGTGACCACAAATTGTCAGAACTCAAACGGACAGAAGTGAAGATGCTTTGCTGTAGTAGTGTGTGTTAATCTTTGTGAATGTGATACAACATCAAATGCTTTATCTTGGCTTGGGTTTTTGTGTCTTTTTATTCTGATGATTGTTAATCCATTGTGTGTTTGTAGCAATGTTGATGGGTTTGGATTGGAAGCAGAAGCCAGGATGACAACTTGGCACATTATGATCCCCTCTGATATAGAACCAGATGGAGTCTACAATCAAGATGTCAGTGAAGGTAATCTGAGAATGACAAAGCCACAGATGTCTCGTAATGCCACTTTTGTATTGTCATCACTAATCTTTTACTCCAGTGACCCAGGGCAGGGTCTTGTGGTATGTGTGTGTTACCCAGTTACTCTCTGGAGTAATTGGGGCTGTGTGTGTATAGAATTACATAAAAAAATAGATGAAAAGACTCTTGGAAGTACCAAGATAAACACATTGAGGATAAATTAATGTTTTGTTAAAATAGTAAGAGCTCTTCATTGTTTTCTGGCCATTCTCCAGAATTAGACAGTTTTATGTGCACTGTTTTAAATGCAATAGAAGTGGCTCATTTTAAGATAAGAAAAATATGGTATAAACTATACAGTTACTATTTTGTGGTATGCTTACAATCTTTCACTCAAAGGAAATTTATGAACTTGCTATGGAAGAAAGTATTCAGTGATTCTTAAATGTGTGTATTTAATATTGATGCAGGTACTTAGGCACACATTATATGTAAAAATGTTGAAGCATAATGTATGTATAGAATTATATATATATTTATAGACACAGACTCCTATAAGTTTTTTTCAATCTCATTTTGTTAATAGATGGGTGTGGGAAATGAGTCACAGCTAATCAGAGCCAGTGTTTCAAATTCACAGAGAAAAAAACTGCCAAAATGAATTGTTGGACTTTCTGATAGCATACATAATGGCAAAAACAGGCACTCTGGCCAAAGGCATTTCACACATCATGTAGGGAGGGAAGAAACTACAGTGTAATCACAGTAATGATTCATTTCCTTACTGTAAAAATGTCAATGCTATGAGCACTGTAGAGAGCTTGCTGTTTGTGATTTTGTACTTATGCAGGTCGCCAACTTCTTTTAAAAGCCATAAACAGAGTGTGGACAGAGCTGATCCACAGTAAAAAACAGGTTTTGGAAGAAGTTTTCAAAGTGACACTACCTGTCAATGATCGTGGCCAAGTGGATATAACTGTTGCCAGACCTTTCATTGAGGAAGCAAGTTTAAAGTGTTGGCAAAATCATTTGGGTAAGTCCTGACTGAGGATTTGTCTGTCCTGAAGTGGATTTGTCTGTCTTGAGGGGTGGATTTCCTCAGCATAAACTGTATACACTGGATGTTTTAATATAGGCTCAACTTTTTTGTAGCTGTAAATACTCTATAAAGTGGTGCTTTGTAACACAGAATCCTTCAGAAACTGGACCATAAACAAGATATTCTTACACTTCAGTGCACAGGGCCCTCTCTGAGTCAGCAAATAGCATATTGTGGATTACAATGGTAGAAGCATTGAGCTCCTCCCCATGAACCCTTGGATTGTGGTGACCTCTATTACTATTTCCAGGATTAGATGTGCCAGGCAGGGAGGGGGATCCTTTTGAGCATGTCTGGGTGCAGCCTGCAAACTCTTGGTCTGGTGATGAGATGGGAAATTAGTAGCTGAGCAGTTCTTCTCTAGCAGCAGCAATGCTATGACTAATTCTTGGCTAGGAAATATGTTCAGCATAGGAAGCAGTTCTGCAGAAAAAGGACCCAGGAATCCTGGTGGACAAGTTACAGACAAATTAGCTCTGCATCCGTGTAATAAAGATCAATTGGTGCTTGATTGAATTAGCAAGAGTTTAGACAGCAGAAATTATAATTCCATAGATGTGACTCATTTGATGATTTCGCAGTTCTAAAGTAATTGAGGTTAACCTGGATGTACAGAAAACATATTTGGAAACCTGGAATACTTGTTTTTGCAGTATCTGTGCTTCTATGTGTTCCTGGCTGATGTTTGTTAAGGTTTCCAATATCTTCCTCGTGGCCTCATATTTACAGAAAGCGTTTGAGTACAGCTACACCTTTTTTGAAGCAACAGAAAAGGTCATTCTATCTAAAAAAACAATTATAATGGGGGGAGAGGGAAAAAAAACTTCTAAAAAGTGCTCCCAACACTTTCTTTTCAGCTCATGAGAAAAAATGCATCAGTAGAGGAGAAGCTTTGGTTCCAACCACACAGTCCAAACTTTCAAGAGTCAGCAGTGGATTTGGCCTCTCTAAACTGACTGGTTCCAGGAGAAACCGCAAGGAGAGTGGGCTGAGTAAACACAACCTCTCCACACAGGTATTTTCTGTCAAGAAATAACATGCAGTCTAAAATCCAGCAATGTATGTTCAGGATTTGTGGTAAATATCCCAAGGTGGGGTATCTTGCACAGGGTGAAGTATTATCTTGTGCTTGGTTTTCTTTCCCTTTTTGACTCTCCAGACTGGGCATCTTGCTTCTGTGTGTTTAATTTAGTAGGTCTATCTGCATATCTGTAACCTTAAGCTAAGAGTCAACCCTTCATTGTTGGTGAGACTGCTCAGCTGCTTCTGGTTCATGACTGTGGTAGTCTGGGTCTTAAGTTCAGTTTGCAATGCTGCACTGAAATGGAAGCTGTGATACAGATGTTGGGTCTTTTTCCCATTCTGCCCTCAAGATGGAAAGAGGGGTTTGAAAATTTTATGGAAAAATATGTTGCTAGTTCTTCTTCTGAGCTGAAAATTAGTCCTTGGAATTGAGAAATTAATGAATTCTCAGTGCTCTCAGTCCTTTTGCTGGTGAGCAGGTATATAATGAAGGGGAAAGGGAAGAACTTAAGAAAGGAGCTGACAAGAACTGTTCCTGGTTGTATCAGAAGAGGAAGCAATAAGTGAAAACAGAGATACCATGGGACAAAGATAGAAGGGGTGGGTGTCTCGAGAATTTCTAGCAAACTAGGCACCATCCACAAAATATTACTTAAAAGGAAGAAGGGAAGTGTACTCTTTCTCAGGGCCAATCTTCAGCTGGTTGGAATTGTTCTGAATGTTTATTTTAAGGAGCTGTTCTCTGTGGGCAAGTTTAGCAATGTGGTGTATTCCTAGGCTTTTCATTCAAACAAACTCTTGTTTATAAGAACAAACTCTTGTTTACATAACAAACTCTTCTTTATTCTGTTTGTCACCTTGTTTTTGTCTTAGGAAATTTCCCAGTGGATGTTTACTCACATTGCAGTGGTTCGGGACCTGGTTGATATGCAGTATAAAGAATACCAGGAGGTATGGATGGCTTGCAGTGCTAATTACCTGATGCTGATACTTTGGCCTGTTAAGTTATACCAGTGCCATTTTTTAGTATGAGACTTGTGAAATATTGGGCTCTCATAGGTGAAATGCATGGATGTTTACAAACAGTTGTTATTTTTAAGGTGGTTTTTGGTACAATCAAATAAACAAATGGCGAAACTCATTTTGATCTGGTTGTAGATGAAAATTCTTGTAGCAATATCACATGTTAAGTGTGAATTTTTTTAAAGAAACTTCAATTCCTTACAAGTGTAAAAAAAAAACCAAAGCAGGGAACAAAAAGCGAGTGATTGGAAATACACTGTATTTCTAAAGCATTGTAGAAAAACTAAGAGGAAATGTGGAGAAGCATTGTGTCTAAATGCTACTTTCATAGTAACACAAAGAAAATTTTGTGGTATCATCCAGTAATAGAAAGTGGCTGATCTGTGCCTTCCAGAATGAAATTGTTCCACCCTGTGGTGTCTGCCAATCATTCCCAAAGGCATTTCATTCAAACTGGTTGCTAAGCTATGTCCTATAAATCTTAAAAAATAACTTCTGAGAGAAACAGGTCATTCAAAGCAATTTGTTTAAAAAAAAACGACCACCAAACTTTGCCTAATTGAACTTCTCTCCCCTGTGCAAGTAAGGACAGGAAATCCTCCTATCTGGTTTCATTCTTAAAACCATTTTTCAAATTCCGTGCATGTATGTCTTTGTGTTCAGCGTCAGCAGAACGCTTTGAAATACGTGACTGAGGAATGGTCTCAAATCGAGTACGAGTTACTGCGAGAGCGAGGGCTCTGGGGGCCCCCCATCGGCTCCCACCTGGACAAGTGGATGCTGGAGATGACTGAGGGTCCCTGCAGAATGAGGAAAAAGATGGTGCGGAATGACATGTTTTATACTCAGTACCCCTACATGCCTGAGGCTGAGCAGGAAACAAACGTGCTGGTAAGTATTCAGGAGTCTGGGATGGTGATTACACACCCTGTTGCAAAATGCTTGCTTTTTGGTTTGTTTGGTTTTTTGGGGTTTTTTTCTTGATAGGTTTTTTTTAAGAAAGATATTTTACTCTTTTGGTATGACCTGGTATTCTTCTGTCTGTCCTAAATGGTTGGTAAAGTCCAGTTGTTCCTGATGATATATTTAGGGAAGGGACTGAGTCACTTGGCTCAAAACTAAGCAAATTTGGATATATTGCAATATAATGTGAGGTGTGCTGAGTGATCCTGCCAACAAACAGCACTGGCATCTTCACAAGCTTCCAGAGATTGAAAGTTCCATTATTGTGTGAGATTCAGTCTGGGTTCTTGTCCTTAATCTAGATAATGTGGAAAAGGTGATCTGGAAAAAAAAAAAAAGGAAAAAAGGGCTACAGGCCTTTGGTTTGGGTGCACTTCTGAAATGTACTTTCAACAATCCATGAAGATGAAGGTGGGCTGTGGAGCAGAAAAGTTTGTGGCCTTTGAAAGCTTTGCAGTTAGTTCCTGTTAATTTTGGAACACTGCTTTTAAGAAAGGAAGCAGTCTTTATTATGTCTTTTTAAGCATGTGTGTGTGCATGCAGGATTTTTTTCCCCTCAAATTATGTCTGAGTGTCAAAGTACTTTAAAAGAGCAGAGAAAACATTGAAGTCAGACAATTTTGAACTATTAGATATTTTTGCCTGCTTGTGGTCTGACACACAGTAGCTGTAGTGACAGTCTAATTCACGTGAAGTAGAGAACATGCCATCATACATTCTTCTCAAAAGTGTTCTTTCTCTGATGTAATTGATGCTTATGTAATTGATGCCCTGTTTCCAGTCTGACTTCTCAAACAGACTTCCTGAGACATCTGATGATACCATTCCTCAAAAGGTAAAGAAACAAGTACACTGACCGAAAGAATGTAAAATAAATACAACTTCTGCATGTTAGGCAGTCTTAACAAGGCTTCTACGTTTGGCTTTCAACTTGCTCTTTCAGTAAGCAATTCCAGACCTAAGGGTTTTTTCAGTAATCACATTAGAAGATGTTACTGTGCTGTCCTCAACCTTCACCTAATAAAACTTTCTGTAGACCTTCCCTTCTTTGCTGCACACTAACAGGCTGTGTTGGGCTGTGCTACCACTGTTCTCACTGTGTGGAGTGTTGTGGCTTTGGGACCTGAAACTATTGGTCAGTGGAACACATTTAGTAATGGGCAACAAATCGCTTGGAAGCACTTACTGGGAAAGTGTTTCCTTCTAAGAGAGGATCTGGGGAGCATTTTTGCTCCTTTTTGTCCATAATGGGCTTTAAAAGGCTGACTTTTGTTAAAGCCCATATTAATTTTGTCTTAGCTGACTCTTCTCTGTTTTGCTATTAATAAAATGCAGACTTTTGCTTAAAAAATACGAATCCTTTCTGGAAAAGAACAGACATGCTTGGAAGTGGCTTCTCTGCAAGCATTTCAATATTGTACCTTTCTCTGTTAATTAGAGTCACGGTCTTGCCCATCACTAAGTACAGTGTGTAATGTGCATTCACTCATTTTGAATTTTCCTTCTACAATTATCTAATTCATATAAATGCAAGTAATTCTATTATACAGAATATCTAATATAAATTGTTACTGTTTTCCTTCGTTCCTTCACCTTAGCAGTGCTATAAAGGATTTATCTTTGTAGGTTATACATAAGTTGTTTCCACAAATGTTTTAAGCATCATTTAAATGGCAGTTTTGTGCTGATAAGGAGTGAAGACTTGGTTAAACACAAGCCAGCAAATTAAATTACAGTGCCTCAAGTTTTTGATTTTTGGGAGCAGCCAATTTGACCTGAATAATAAATTTCTGTGTTGCTGATCTTAGTATCTTTATCATCCTGAGCATCAACATGTAATAAAGCTAGTTTCATTTCTATTCTGAATGTTGCTTCCTTAATTAAGTGAGGAATGTAAGAATTACCCTGTGATAGGAGTTGAATGAGACAAAGAGTAAGGAAACATTACACACAGAAAAAAACCCCAAACACTCAACAAAGCAAAAAACCTCCCACAAAAAAAGACCAAAAGCACCACACAAAGGTACAAACAATGCTCAAATATTTACTTCAGGTACATGCATATTCTCATGCCGGTCTCCTCCCCATAAGCCATCAGAAACTTTGCAAAAAAAAGAAGCAACTAAATTAATGAAGAATTTTTGAGACTTAAAGCCAATCCCCTGGATGCTTTTAGTTCATACCAGCTTCCACATCTTTGTATATTCTTGAGACAATTTTTTATTCAAATTACTGCCTAACAGAGAAGTCAGCTGGCTAACAAATAAACCACATACGTTGGTAGGGAGTAAAAAGATGATAAAATGGCCTTCTGAGCAATGAGTGTTAAGCACAAGAATCCCAGCCTTTTATGACAGTTCATAACATACTGGCTACACCTACTCCCCATGTTCTAGTTTTATCTGCAGGCTTTTCTGTAACCCCATGTTTGCTTAAATGGCTCTATAGCTCCTTGCAAATTAGCCAACAGATCAGATCTCCTGAAGAGCGTCTGTTCCTGTCTGTGTTGGTATATGAGCACGCACAAAACACTCCATGGGCATGCACTGTGCTGCACACCCTGTTCCTGAAAGACCTTCACTGAGGGGGACTGAGGGAGGAGTTGGCTGACCAAGCGATTTCTTCCGTTATTCCCAAGAAACCTGCTCGCTACCGGAGAGCCATCAGTTATGACAGCAAGGAGTACTACATGCGCCTGGCTTCCGGGAACCCCGCCGTCTTCCAGGATGCCATAGAAGAGAACACAGTTGGTGAAACAGCTCAGCAGGAGCCAGAGCACGGGGAGGACACTATTGCAAGAGTCAAAGGTTAGATGGTTTGCTTGTCATCCTCTCATGACAAGCATAAGTCCTGCAGGACTCTTGTTTTTCTCTCTTGGCATTGGGTCAGTAATTTGAAAGAGTATAGGTTCTGTGAAGACAATTTTTTATGTCTCTTCATGACATTTATCTGTCTCTGTTCTTTTCCAGGCCTGGTGAAGCCTCCCCTGAAACGATCTCGCTCTGCTCCTGATGGAGGAGATGATGAGAACCAGGACCAGTCACAGGATCAAATTGTTGAGGGGAGTTCAATTGATGAAGAGGAGAAGACTGACAATACAACTTTGCTTCGACTTCTTGAAGAAGGAGAGAAGGTACTGTTTCAAACACGCTAAGAATTTAATGTATTGGAATTTCTTCATTAGGTGTCCCAGACATGAATAAATGTCCTATATATCTTCCTTGGTCTGTATATTTCATTGGCTTCTTCCTTAAAATGTGTGCTTTGTGTGCCTGACCCTAAAAATGCTGTACTGGAAACATTTTGTTGGTTTTTTTTTTACCTTCTGCCTGCAAGGGAAAAATTCAGCTGCCCTGAAATGAAGGCTAAGAGCTATCCCATGCTTGGTTTATTGTCCTGTCAACTTAATGATTAGGATAGAAAGTAAACATTGAAAATGTAAGCGCTGAATTTAGCACACTGTTCCTAATTAATTGTTGCCTTCATTAGAATGTGAAGCCTTGATAAAGTTGTATTTTATACTCAAGATCAGTGGTGCTTTACCATGCTGTGTATTTGGTATTTCAGGCTTTGTCCATCTGAAGTATACCATTAAATAGCATTGTGATTATGGCTGAGTAGGCTACAGGTTCTAAAATAGGTTCAGGCAGCGTAGTGCAAGCGGATAAGCTGGTAAATAGATACATTTATATCATACCAATGAGGCTTTATCCAACTTCCTCCCCAGTTACTAGACACTGGCATTAGGTCTGATTAAAGAGAAGACTGACAGGATTTTTGCTGTATGTGCAAGTGATACAGCAGTGTCTGAGACTTGTTCTAACAGAGCAGTGGTCTGAGCCTGTGCTCCTTAACCTGCTTTCCCTAAGCATCTGCTTTTCCTCATAGATCCAGCACATGTACCGCTGTGCTCGAGTTCAGGGCCTTGACACCAGTGAGGGGCTGCTTCTTTTTGGGAAAGAGCACTTCTATGTCATCGATGGGTTTACCATGACAGCCACCAGGGAGATACGGGACATTGAGACACTGCCTCCAAAGTGAGTACATCCGTAGAGAGTTTCCTTGATCCTTAGAGGAATCCTTACAAGAAGTATTCAATGAGGTTTTTAAGGAGTCACTTCCAAGATCATGTAAGATGCAGGAAGACCTCAGGTACTGAGCAATTTGTAGCATGGTATATTGTGAAAATGTTATCAGCTGTTTCTGTAACTGGACTCTCATATGAAATTAATTGAATAATTCTTTTCCAAGAAGAAAATTTCTCCTCTTTTTAATCATTTCACTCAGGCCTGTTTATGTTCCTTTACAGGATGCATGAGCCAATCATACCTAGGGGAGCAAGGCAAGGTCCAAGTCAACTCAAAAGAACTTGCAGCATTTTTGCATATGAAGATATCAAGGAGGTGCACAAAAGGAGATATCTTTTGCAGGTAACTTGGACACCATATTTGGCATATTTGTTTTGATTATGTAATTTTTAGAAATGAAGATCAGTACATAACTGAAGAATATTTGGAAAGAGAAGCTATTGACTTTGTTGAAATTGAAGCATTTAGATTGAGCATCCTTGTTGCAACTTACCCAG
The DNA here is from genome assembly GCA_039654755.1 of Calcarius lapponicus. Classification (NCBI taxonomy): domain Eukaryota; kingdom Metazoa; phylum Chordata; class Aves; order Passeriformes; family Fringillidae; genus Calcarius; species Calcarius lapponicus. The sequence continues at coordinate 45,787,198 of CM077466.1, forward strand.
ATGTAGTTTATTGGGCGTTTTAGTCAATGTCAGTCATCAAAAAATAAAACATTTGGTTGCACTAAGCAAAGTCTGCTTCACTGTAATTTAGTGCCATATGTAGCATGACTAAACTGGTCTGTGTCAGGCATTCAGAGGTGACAGGAAAATAAGTTACTGTTGACATGGGTTTGTCCTCTGTTTTCAGCCAATTGCAATTGAAGTTTTCTCAGGAGATGGACGGAACTATCTTCTAGCTTTCCAGAAAGGGGTTAGAAACAAAGTTTATCAAAGGTAATGTAAAATAAATTAGAGTATTTAACATGAATGTTTGCAAATACCTGTGTGGAGGCTTAGTTTGGTGCCTGCTAGCACCTTACTGCTGCAGGAATGAACCACTAGAAGGCACTACATGCCTTCAGTGAGAAGAGGCTCCTGTGATTTTGTTTGAGAGGTTGTGGAGCTGCTCAAAAGGAAGTCTGTAACTATACTCAATGCATGCTGCTTTTCAGGAGATGGCATCCCGAAGGCAGAAACACTAATCATAATCTTTTAACTGCTGCTGCAGGTTTTTGGCTGTGGTACCATCTCTGACTGACAGCTCGGAGTCAGTGTCTGGACAGAGACCAAACACCAGTGTAGAGCAAGGGTAGGTGGTTCTGTTCCTCACAACCTCTGTGGCTCATCAGTTTCCAGTAAATGATGCTTGCATTGATATCATGATTATCTGGAGAATATCAAAATTAACATTATCAGTATACTGATACATTCTGAAAGGTATTGGAGTGCTGAAGCCATCAGATTTATCCAAGTTGTTAAAAATATTTTACTCATCAGCCACCACTTGTACTGAATTGCATCATTAACATGCAATTTAATTTTTACAGTGTATGTTTAGAATTCTAATAAAAGGTACTGCAAAAGGAAAAGAGACATGTTCTTTTAATGGTCACAATTTATAACTTTTAATGTTGAAATTTTGGGTTGTCTTGTGAAAATGTAACCCAGTTCTCACTGCAAACTCAAGAAGTTCACTTTCTTCCTCCTGCTAGGTCTGGCTTGCTTAGCACTTTAGTGGGAGAAAAATCTGTTACTCAGAGATGGGAAGTAAGTATGAAAATGCTGGGGTATTATTTGTATTAAATTCCACATTTTGTAATGATACATAAATAATCAATACACATAAGTTTCATCCTCTTATTCTAACAGGTGGAACATACTGTTGTTGAAAGTGTATCTCAGCATTTAATTTTTAGTATTTTGTGATATCATCATCAAATAGGAAATGGTTCTACTGTTGAATTGCAGGGGAAGGGCTGTAGTAAAAGTAGAGGGACCATTGCAATATTGAAGTAAGTTTTTACGTTCACTGGCAGCCTGGCCGGTTGACATTTGATTGTTGTAAAGTGAAAACTGTACTGTGCTGTTATCTGTCTTCCTTAAGAGAGGAGAAATCAGTAACTTCCAGTACCTGATGCACTTGAACACCCTGGCTGGCAGATCCTATAATGACCTCATGCAGTACCCTGTCTTCCCCTGGATCCTCGCAGACTATGACTCAGAGGTAAATAAAACATTTTGTCAGCCTTGATAGTGATCTTGTAGAAGTTGAACGTTTCTATTGTGTTTCTCCCACTAATCAACAGGGAGGGATTAGAGAATCTTGGCTGGGCTGGTTTTACAGATGTTGTTGGCCTGTGCACAGGTGAGGGCTGGGATCCAGAGAGAGACATTTGCCCCTCTACCTTGCAGAAGTTCTGTAAATGTCTGCATTAGCTTTAAGCTGTGTATCCTGCAGTATGCTAAGCCCACAGAGAAGGTATCCTTGTTCAGAAGTCTGTGGTAGGGGCTGCTATGAAATCTGACCCCGCGGTGAAAGAATATGCTTTTGAAAAAGATGAAACATCCTACTGATGCTTTTGTGGACAGCCATTGCTACCAACCAGACCGTTACATAAAATATTGTTAGGGGACTTGTTGAGTATTGTGAAAAAATTAGGGGGAACTGGGGACAGGATAAGAGGAGCAGGGCAAAAGTTGTCCAGAGCCCAGATGTGCTTGCAGATAAAACACACTGGCTGTCTTGAATCAGACTGAAGGACTGTTTTAAGCATATCCAACATTGCACTTGCTGTGTGTGTAGAAAGCAGGGATAACAACCTTAAGAGGTAGGTGGTGTTAACTGTGGTAATCAGCAGTTTTCAAAGGATGTGGTTTGGTTTTATAAAATCATCATCTGATTTATTTTTGAAGGAACTGGATCTTACAAATCCCAAAACATTCAGAAACCTGGCCAAGCCCATGGGAGCTCAAACAGAGGACAGGTTAGCCCAGTACAAGAAGCGATACAAGGATTGGGAAGATCCCAATGGTAAGCAGTAATCCATCCTGCAGAAAGAACAGATGAACATGTGCCTGTCATCATAGGAAGGACTCGTGGATGTTTTTATAATGTGGCTAGAGAGATTTGGATATGGATGTGCAGAACTCTACCATGGTTTTTTTTGTGACCGTCCAACAAAGTCTAAATTAGAACAAATTGACATTGGCTTTCTTTCTGTGTTGTTTGTTTTAAATCTAAATGTCACTTTTGTTTATATGTAAAAACAAAGATAGAACAGTTGCATGTTTAGATGAGTTTAATATTATATATATATATAGGCAGGCACATGAAGCACACAACCAGCTGTGTCTTCTAATACAGTTTGATTGCTGCTGCATGAAAATCAATAGTACAAAGAACGCAAATGCTTCTGCATTAGCAGTATTCTAGTTTTTTTCATTTCTAATCTTAAAGTATGTTTTTTTGGCTAAGGAAACAGCAGCTTCTTAGCTAAAAAAGCCTCAAAATGACATGCAATTAAGTTACTTAGTAATGATTTTAGAGCTTCCTTGTATATTGAAAATAAAACATCTGTGCTGGCAAGACAAGTTTTCTTGCGTGCTTTCATTGAAGGTAGAAGCCTGTTTAACTACTGCAGTGCTGTTCTGTGTCAAACAGTAGTAGGTGACAAAGGCATTCATTTTTAGAAACAAATCAGTATTTTCTAAGTGTGCTTGTGCAGACATTTTGCCAGGAAATTAAGAAAGTAAAAGCTGTACAAAAAATGAGTGACCATTCAGTACTGCTTTGCAGAACCCTGTTGAATTAAGGCTACTGCACTGCAGCCAAACTCAAGTCACAAAACATAAAGCTTTCAGATATCTGAGAAAGGAAATTACAAATTCCAGCTCTGAATGTGTCCAAGGCCACGGAGTAATTAAAATGCAGTGTTAATTTTTTTTTCCATTAGTACTGATTCTGTCACCTAACTACTTTATTTCTCCTATGTTTATGATTTTTAATCTGCAGGGGAAACCCCAGCTTATCACTATGGGACTCACTATTCCTCAGCCATGATTGTGGCTTCCTATCTTGTCCGGATGGAGCCTTTTACTCAGATTTTCTTACGGCTACAGGTAAAAACACACTTCAAGTTTCTTGCCTGCTGTGTATTTCAGACATCACTGGGAAATAAGATCAGTCAGCTCTGTTTTCACCAAATATCATAGAAGAAACACCTTTTAGCAGAATTCTTATTGCCTGGCAGGTTTTTGATATGTCTTTTTAAAAGATGTGATGGAATTCACCTTTTTTTTTTCCCTTGTAGTTTGAACATTTTCCTAAATGTACACAAAACAAAGTAGCAGCAGACAGAAACCAAAATTAGTTCTACTGCGAAAAATATTTTGCTGTTTCTCTGAAAGAGACTAGATTTGAAATCAGACAGATGAGACTTTTTTTAAAGTTCTGTATATGTGTGTCTATATTTTCTGTTATCATATACCTGAAAGTAGTGCAGCTGATTAGATTGGTTGCGTTAAAAAAAGAAATGTGCTATGTTCTAGTGTCTTCATTTGGCAGAGGATGTTCTGATTTGCCTTCCTGCCATGCTGAGGGGTGCTGTGACACTGACGTGCCGCTCTCTCTGCCCGGCAGGGCGGGCACTTTGACCTGGCTGACCGCATGTTCCACAGCGTGCGCGAGGCCTGGTACTCCGCCTCCAAGCACAACATGGCAGACGTGAAGGAGCTCATCCCAGAGTTCTTCTACCTCCCCGAGTTCCTGCTCAATTCCAACAATTTTGACCTAGGTAGGCAAAAAGAGCTTGATAGCAGCACTGTGGGTGGGAGAACAGAGCCAGGCAGACTTCAGGTGTTTTCTCAAGCCGTGAGTGTTCATTGTAAGCAGTTTAATACAAAGTGTCTTCTGAGAATTGCAGAACTAGTCCCTGAAAAGACTTTTGTTTGGAGCAGTGTATTTTTGTCAATTTGGGGGTTTTGACCAGTTCAAAATGCACAGATAATAATGTTTTACTTAGAATTTCTCTGCTTTGCATTTTTCTCCATGTAACCTATTCAATGATGGTGTTCACCATCTTTGTTGTTTATTTTTTGAAGCTTCTCAAAATCTGTTTGACAAGTCTTCACTTTTAGAACTTCATTTGAAAATATTCCTAAAGGTTTTTTGAATTGTCACAGCAGTTGTGACAGTGATTATTAAGCAAGAGTCGTGTAGGAGACCTGTTTGTTGGAGATGCATGTTACTTATTATATGTCACTCTTAACACTGGTGTTAAGCTCTTATATTCTGAACTCTGTGCTGTGAATCTATTACCAACAATAAAGATTAATCGAATCATAGGTTTTAATGGCCTGCAAGCCTTTATTCAAAATCTGTTGTAGCAGATTGGAAGCACAACCTTACAAAAAAAAGAAAAGCAAAACCCAAAGAACACTTTGCAAAACCTCTTCCATCTATATTTTACACTAAAGAATATAAGTATTACTGAAAAAACGTTGAGCTCTTGTCCACTTATCTTTGTATCTGATAATTTTAGACCATAACCATTGGAAATTCTTCTTTGAGCATTTGGACCAACAGTAGAAAAGGCTCTTTTAGGAGCAGTTGTCAAACACTGAGGTACTTTTGATTGTGGTAATTTGTAGCAATCCTGCTTCCCATCCTCCCAGGTGAAAAGAAAGGAAGATATGAAGTTTGGTGATGCAAGTAAAGTTTCTGTTGGAGCATTGCGCTTATTTTTTGTGTGCCCCTGTAAAGTTGGAAATTTGTGGGTGTTCCTGTGAGTTAATAGGAAGTGTGGAATTGTCTCTTGACAACAAGTGACAGAACAAGAATATAACTGAGGAGTTTTACCAAATATATTTTTGTTGATCACAACATGCCACTGTTTGCTGTCCGAAGTGAGAAGGGGGCTGTCCAGAAAAGAATGAATGTATTGTGGCCAGGAATTGCCAGTTTCCTTGGGCATGGAGCTTGTGGGGGATACCAGTTAGCTCTTCACTGTTACGAAATGAGTGTTTGGCTGTGCATCACAGGAGTACAGGCTATTCTCAGGAGTAAAACAACAATTCCATTCTATGATAAAATGCTGGTTTCCTCTTCAGAAGCCTTAGTGAGGAGTATTTGGATTCTTTCTCCTGAAAGCAATCTTACATGAACAACTGAGGTGGAAGTTTTCATGTTTTATTGCCTGATATTTAAAATCACAATAGTATTTTAAAGAAAAGACTGAAGTGGCTTCCTTTGTACATACATTATATTAGACTTTGATTCTTTTTTTTTCCACTTTTTTTTCACCTTTTCTGTTGCAATTCAGTTTCAGTGCTTTTGTCCAATTTTTTTCCTTCTTTTTCTTTTTATTAGGTTGTAAACAAAATGGCACTAAACTTGGTGATGTAATACTCCCTCCATGGGCAAAAGGAGATCCTCGTGAGTTTATCAGAGTCCATCGGGAGGTAATTTGAATTTTAATGGTGACAGTAGAATGTCTGTTGGGACTTTCCACTGCACATTAATCTAAGCTAAATTTGTGCAGTCACAGGCCAGTCTGTGAGTTCAGGGTTGGTGTCTGATTGTTGCCAAGATCTGTAGGACCAGTGTTTCCTCTCTTCCCTTTTTGGCTACAGAGTACTTTGAGGTCAGACTTGCTTCAGTGAAAAACTTTGTCAAAATGTGACAAAAATATGTCAAATCATGTTCTGCATTTCTTCTTGTGGCAAGTGTAGTAGACTCAACCAATGAGCAGGTTGTCTCATTTTAATGCATGCCTTCTGAATTTCAGGCTCTGGAATGTGACTTTGTGAGTGCTCACCTGCATGAGTGGATTGACTTGATCTTTGGCTATAAACAGCAAGGCCCTGCTGCAGTAGAGGCTGTAAATGTCTTTCACCATCTCTTCTATGAGGGACAAGTGGACATATATAACATCAATGATCCTTTAAAAGAGACAGCTACCATAGGATTCATTAATAACTTTGGACAGATACCAAAGCAGGTATACCCTTCGTAGAATTCTTATTTTCCAGTTACCACTCCAATTGAAATGTGTTAATATAAAACAGGAAGGTGTTTTAGGAGTGAATTTCTTGGGAGTATTTATTCATAAATATTCTTCCAGTGATACAGAATCATTTATGTTTCCATCATAAATTACACAAAAATGGACTTTGGGCTTTACTTGTGAGGTTAGAAATGTCTTTTTTTCCCTTTACATCCTTAAAATAAAGGCATAACAAATTATAGCTCAACTCTTAAAATCAGCATTAAAAAAACCCAGAACTATGTTCCTGCTGCAAAGTCTTAGGGGAGGAATGAAATTGCAACTTCTGAGTAATGCCCAGTGCTAAGGTATTTGAAGTTACCCTGTAATAAAACAATTTCTATAATAACTTCTCCTTTTTTTATCCTAGTCTCATGGGTGATTCCCTCTTGTAGGACAGCTGTAGTTAAGAAGCTGTAAAGACCAGGTTTTGCTGCAGCTTTAAAGTTTGTGTTCTCTTCAAGAGACTACATTAACAAATTCAATGTAATATTAAATCTGGGGGTTCAGGTTTGGGGGGTCTCAGTGTTGGTGGTTTTGATTTGGGTTTTTTATTGGGCATTTCTTTGGAGTCTTTTTGCTGTTCAGTGAAAATCTTAAATGTCTTTGGTAAATATTTCCAATCCTAGATCTGATGGAAACCGCAGATACCTTCAGCAATTGGCTGGGAACTCAAGCCATGTGTTGGAAACTCTAAACTCAACTCTCAGCACATAATGTTTCAGGACAGCCACACAATATTTCCTGTGGCAACCCATTTAGAGCTGTCTGTCTCTCGTTGCTTGGAAGGAAGGCTAAGAACTGCTTATCTGTCTTCTGTGGCTTTTCTCCTTTCCCTTCCTTGCTCTCTCTCAATAATCTAATTATGTAGTGGCTGTAGGGTTTTCTCCTCTTATGTAATAACCAATCCCTCTCCTGTGATGATAATCACACATGGCCCAGCTAAAGCCAGATGGACAGACAGGGACTGGGGCAGAGGGCAGGGCAATAGAAGAGCACCGCAGCTGAGTCCAGAGCTCTGCCTGCATGCTCAGATGCCTGTTAGGTACAAAGCTGTGGTGAAATCTACCAGGAATTGCATGATGCTTTGCTGGAGGAAATAGACTGCAGTAAACTTGGGAAACTCAAAACTTCCTTAAGGCTTTGTTGAGGGTGAGTGCTCTTGGAGCACATTTTTGTGTAACTGCAGAGTCTTGCTGTTTCCCTCTGTTATTTTCTATGGGGGATCCAGGGCAGGCTCACTCAGTGACATGGCTGCTGTGCATTTTTGCCCTCCTTTCCTGCACAATGTAACATGCCTCTTCTTTGTCCCATCTCTTCCACTAGTAATGTGCCTGGCAGTTTGGGTTTAACTTTTAAAAAGTTATGATGCAAAATGTTGCAGAGCTGATGGTGTGTTTGGCAGAGGGCTCTCACAGACTCGGTGAGGGTACCAAGATGCCACAGCCTGAGGGGGCAGAGCAACTTTTCTCCTTGTTGGTTTTTGTATTGTTGAAGGTTTTTGAAATGTTCACCGTGAGTTGTTAGTGAATACTGAGAGCGGTAAAGCATTTGCTTACCTGCAGAATTTTTAGACGTTATGTTGGACATATTTATAATCTTTTTAAGCTAGTGCTCTTGTAAACCTGTAATTTTTGATGACCATTAGTTTCTTGATGAATTTCAGCTCTTCAAAAAACCCCACCCACCAAAGCGTGTTAGAAGCCGTCTGAACGGAGAGGCGGTGGGAACCTCTGTGCCCCCTGGTTCCACAGGTGACAAGATCTTTTTCCATCATTTGGACAACCTGCGGCCATCTCTTGCCCCAGTGAAAGGTAAACTTTAAACTCACAGTAGTTACTGCTGTTTCTTTGTCCAGGCATTCAGAGTTTCAGCAAGATCATCTTTTCCATCTTTTTCTTACTTCTAATATTCTTACTGCCCATAGTTTTGTGAAAGACGCAAATTCAAAATATCCTAATGCTGTACAATTATGTTCTTAGCTACTTTAAAGGATCTTGGGAAACACCATAGCTGCACCAGTTTAATATGACATTTTTTAAATAGAGGGATGAAATGGAGCCCAAGCACCTCTTTATAAGTGTTAATGTAATGAACAACATTCAGAGTACGTTGTTTCTGGGCTTGTGATAGCCCCTGTTCTTGTGATTTTCATAGCAAAAGGATTATTTATCACAGTGCCAAGAAATACTAAGGAATGTTGACAGGAAAGTATGGTGTTGGTAGCAGCACTGAGACAAAAGAAAGTGGTTTTTGACTTCAAATCTGACATTGAATGAACAAAACCTAATTGTCTGCAAGGCAGGTAAATGCTATACAGGGATTTCTTTCCTAGCTGAGTAAAGCAAACTGTGAGTCCCTGCTGTAAGGAGAGAAGGACGTGCTATTAAATGGGGCATAGCAGGGCTTAGAGAGAAGACTCTAAGTCAGGAAATTAGAAAGCACCAATCTGTATTTGGCTCTGCATTTGTTAAGAATGGGGCAAAAGTTGCCATCACTGCAGCTGATGCAAAGAATGTATAAATAGCCACTACAGAGACCTTGCTTTGGAAGAGCAGAAGGTACTTAAAGGGATCTCATAGTATTTGTCTCTCCCAGCAATAAAACATAACCCCATCTTCTCTTTCAGAGCTCAAGGAGCCTGTGGGGCAGATTGTGTGTACTGATAAAGGCATTCTGGCAGTGGAACAGAACAAGGTTCTCATCCCACCCACGTGGAATAAAACATTTGCCTGGGGCTATGCAGACCTCAGCTGCAGACTGGGTACCTATGAGTCAGACAAGGTTTGTAATCTGAAATTTGTTCCAGCAATCAGTACTCAATAGTGAAAAAAACATAACAATGGGCATTTATTTCACATGTGAATGAAACAGTCTTCCAGCTGCATCAGGTTTTTTTTTTTTGCTCCCTCTTGAGGGTCTTCACCAGGATGTTGACAGAATAACATTAACTCATAATAGTTTTTTACCAGGTCTTAGTCACCTAATGAGTGCAAGGTGGCAGCCAGGTTTTTATTTTTTATCCTACCAAGTACTAGTTCTGTAAGTAATTCTTTGTGTTCTGTATTTTAGGCCGTGATTGTTTATGAATGCTTGTCAGAATGGGGTCAGATCCTGTGTGCCATTTGCCCCAACCCCAAACTAGTTATCACTGGAGGAACAAGCACAGCAGTGTGTGTGTGGGAAATGGGTGTCTCCAAAGAAAAAGCTAAAGCCCTCACACTGAAACAGGTAAAATGGAATAAAGCTGTAAAGTAATCAAAGTAATTGTGTAATGGGTGTTGTTCACCTTTGAAACCATGAGTCCAGCAGATCTCCAGAGAATGGAGTAGTTGAGATAGTGATCTGCATTGAAAGTGGGCAAAATGCATCTTTAAAATTGCACTGTTTTTAAGAATAGTGGATCACAAGGAGCCTTCTGAAGACAAAGGGAATTTGATAGTGATGTTAACAAAATTATGCAGGTAAGTTTTGTGAAATGATCTGCTTTGTAGTATTACGTGTAATACCCCCATCTAAATACTGTGTCAGGAAGGACTTAAAAAGAGGCTGCCTTAAAGGTTAATTTTCCTCTTTAAAAAAAAATTAGTTACTTCAATTACTGCACTTTTTAATCTAAAACAAGCACCCATGCTTTAAAGTCAGCTGCAGCTAAGTGCAGAGTAAGTTTTGTTGTTTACTAAGGAAAAAAACAAACCAAACAAATGTGACCAAAAAAACCCAACCACAACTAAGTCAATATATTCTAGCAGCTGTGTATCATTGTTATAGGTTGTGTTACTGTTTCATTAGCATCTTAATAGAAGGACTGCTTTTTAGAGGAAGTCTTTCCCTCAAATTTATAAAAAGAAATTTAGAGAATTATTTAGTAACTTCGCTTGTTCAGTAATCAACTGTCCAAAGCTGCTTTTCTGAGGTGTTTTACTTTAAAACTGTACATGATAAAACACTGTATCTTAAATTTTGGGGCAGCATATTTGAATACATTTACTATATTCAGTGAATTTTATTTTAACTGAGTTCATTTTAGCTGAGTAAGATGCAGTAATCTGACTGTATTTCAGACTCTTTTCCCAATAGTTAGATTAAGCCTAAAATGTAAAAGTAGGGCCTAATATGTGTAGATGCTCATACTTTTCTTCTCCTTCCAACTGACTTTGCTTTTTGGCTGCAACTGTTTCTTGTCTCTTTTGTCTTCTCTTAGTCATCAGCAGTTACTGTAGGAGTCAGAATGGTAATTTCAGGTGCAGCCTGAAACACTTTCTGACTTTATAAACAGGCTACTGATGCAAAATGGGGTTTTCTTCAGTGGAAGGATCTGTAGATTAGACCCTCGAAATTTTGTTTTGTCAGAGCTCTTTTTAAATGGAAAAAATACTACTTTTACCATTTTCAGTTATAGAAGTAGTTATCAACTGAAGATATATAAGGTGGCTGCATCTTCTGATGGGATATTCTGGTTACGTTATCTGAATCTTTCAGGTAAGAGGCTTTGATGTGGAATTTTTGTGCTCTCTCCTGATTTCCCCTTTTGCTCCTGACTTGTGTTTTGCAGGCACTGCTGGGTCACACTGACACTGTTACGTGCTTAACAGCATCACTGGCGTATCACATCATTGTGAGTGGATCCCGGGATCGCACCTGCATCATCTGGGATCTGAATAAGCTCTCCTTCCTCACACAGCTCCGAGGGCACAGGGCTCCAATTTCAGCACTCTGTATAAATGAATTAACGGTGAGAGCCAAACTCCGTCCACCGGGCTGCAGTGGGAACAGTAGCAAGAGTTGGAAATCATTAAACCAAAGAAAAAAAAGCCACTAAGCTCACCTGTTAATTTGGCAGAACTTGTACAGCTCATCTGAAAACTGATTAACAACTGGCTTAGGAATAATTTGTGTCATTTGTCTAGAGCCATACGTAGGTGCATTCCATGCAGAGTGGCTTGAGCTCAGAGGAGGTTATTTATTAACAGTGCTGCAAGTGGTGTAGTTAGTGGGACATTCCAAGTGAGCTGCTAGATCTACCACAGGAGCTAAGAAGAGCTTTTGATACATGACCTCAATTGGCTTCTCTTGTCTTAAGCTGAATTTAAAGGAAACGGGGGATACTCCTTGGGTGACAGTGCAGTGCCAGTTGTAGTGGAAACATGTGTATCCTGAAAACTTCTGTCCCTGGTGGTCCTGTGAGTTACAAGTCACCATTTATCCAGCTCCCATGCATGGCCATCAAGGCTGGATGGACCCTGTTGCAGCTGGAGCAGATGCAGTGGTAGAAATCAAGACAAGAGAGGGCTGTAATGCAAGCAGGGGGTAGCAAGTACAGTTTATTAGCTGTTGGTGGTCTGGCTGTAGTGCTGCCAGTGCTTTAGACTGCAACTCCTGTTTCCCTCTGCACCGTTCCCAATAAGGAAGCAAATGAAATTTAAGGTGATACATATTTGTGAAAAAGAGCAGTGTCAACATGAGCAGTCTCTGGAAAGTACTAAAAATAGGCTGTTGGATTGTTATGCTATGAAAAGTGGAGGAATTGGTCAACTCATTCTATGTTGTAAATAGAGAAATTGGTTGCTACTAAGTGTGGTTTTCTAGGTAGAGTTAAAAAAAAGAAAATTCATATAATCCTAAAGGTTTCTTCAGCTGGCCAGACGCCCCTTGAATAGAACTTCCTGAAAAGTGCCAGCCTTGCAACTTGACTTATAAATGAACTTGATTTATATTTTTGCGGAAGAATACCTGCAACTTTGTGCTGAAATCTGGAGGTGTTATTTGTCTTTGCAGGGAGACATTGTATCATGTGCTGGCACTTACATCCACGTGTGGAGCATTAATGGCAGCCCTACTGCAAGTGTAAACACCTTCACTGGCCGAAGCCAGCAAATTATGTGTTGTTTTGTGTCAGAGATGAATGAGTGGGACACCCAGAATGTCATTGTAACGGGGCATTCGGATGGAGTTGTCCGGGTAAGTACCAGGAATCACTGCCTGGAAAATAAAGCTTGTGCCTTGGTGGTGGTAGTATTTAGAAAAGTCATGCCTGTCCAGGACAATGCAGTGTCCTGACCAGGACCAAAAGCAGTCCTGCTTTACTTGGGAATTCACCTGAACAGTTCTTTCTCCTTTTTGATGCCCCCGTTGGGATGTGGTAACCAGCAATAGTCAGCAGAGCATACATTTTCCTTCCTGCTCTGTTTTGGTCACCAGCTTTCATACCTGGAGACTATTGCTTTGGTTCACCATTTTAATTTCACACACCTTGAGACAATTCATTTTGCTTGGCTAGAAAGAAAAGAGAAACTTAGTGTCATCTCTGATCACTACATGACTGACCCAACTTGCAGTACTTTTGGGTGCAGCTTTAACCAAAGTCTGTTGGTTGGACAGCTGTGTGGAGTGGATTCAGACATGAACACAGATGTTCTCTTATAGTTTCTAGTCCTCAAAAACAGACTTTAGTATGGAGATTTGACCTGCCCTGCATGCTACCAGTGCGAATACACAGTTCTACCAAGCCATTTTAACTCTTCAGGTAGCTCAGGAAAAAGCCAAGAGTTCAGTAAGTGCCACTCTGCTTATTCCCTGTCCTTCCAGTTCTGGCGGATGGAGTTTTTGCAAGTGCCAGAAACACCAGCTCCAGAGCCTGTGGAGATGCTGGAAATGCAAGAGGACTGTCAGGATGCTCAAATAGGTATGTCTCCTGACAAGTGTTTGGGATTTCCCTGTTGTATCTGATCTTTGCTATAGGTAGGTCAAGTCCTGTGATTATACAGTGCAGAATGGAATTATGGAGATTTTATCTCAAAAAGCAGTAGACATCCAGTGGGCACAATGAACAGAGCACCTGAGTTCTGTGTTCACCACCTTACTTAAGGTAGTTTCATATTGCTACAAGTAAGAAAAAATGTTGCCCATCATAGCTATTTGTTCTGTGTAGGTGGAACTTTTCTCTGTGTTTGTTTTGGCTGTTGGCATGCTCAATGGATTGTCCAAAAGCTAGATATATTTTAGTATGAAATGGAATTATAGTGTGACAGCCAAGTTGACTCTACTGATGGAACAGCTTGAACAAGACAAGCAATGATATCCCTTTCCACTCTTGGAAGATTTTGCTCTGTGCCTTATGACTGTTCTTTAGCCATCTTGTCTTCCTCCTGCACTCTTCATATTGAAGATATGATCTGGATTTGGATCTGAATCTCATTTTTACTCATAAGTAATTATTATATAAATTCAGCTTTTGGTTATTTTGAGTGTCGCTTGGGGTATAAATGTCTTTGTTATTGCTCTTTTGTGTTAACAAGTCCTGTTATTAACAAGTCTGCATCATATTTTTCAGTCAGAGTTGCAGCATAGCTGACTGTGCTTACTTGTGTAAGTTTTGCTGAAAGGTTTTGCCAACTTGAGTGTTTCTGAAGTGTTTGCTCCTTTTGTCTATCATAGCCTTCCTCAGAGGGACTGTTGTAGGAAATAGCTTCAGCTAAGGCATGTCATTCTCTGGCAAAACAGAAAAAAAGTGCAAAAAAGTGCAAAAAATATGAATGGTGTGATTCCCGGCAGGAGCTGAATCTCTGAAAAGGCTCTGAGATGCAGTGTCTCTCTCTCAGCAGTTGGTACCCATTGGGTTTCTGGCAGTACAGCAGCAGAGTAAGGAAAAAGCTGAGGCCATAACCAGGTTTACTGACAGTGCCTTGTTCCCTGTTGTGCCAATCCAGGGCAGGAAGCCCATGAAGAGGACAGCAGTGACTCCGAGGCAGACGATGCGTGCATAGGCCAGGACACAAAAGTGCAGGAGAGCCAGAGCCAACCAAGCAGCACCAGCCATAGGCCTCGCTCATCCTCAGCCAGAGCAGCAGCAGCATGGTCAGCAGACAGCGGCTCCGATGACTCCAGGCGTTGGTCAGACCAGCTCAGCTTGGATGAGAAAGATGGATTTATCTTTGTGAATTATTCGGAGGGACAAGCAAAAATGCATCCCCACGCTCAGGTTAACCACCCCCACCCCAGCTATGCTGAAGCACGGCACTACAGCAAGCTCAAACCAGGTAAAAGAAACCGTGCACAGCCCTCAGTTTTATTCTTTAGTGAAATGTTATAGAAAAAGAGAAAAACTTAAATCTTTGAGTGAGATTTTGTTCTTACTACAAAGTTGCAGTTACAAGTGTGTTGGGGGAGGAGGGAACAAAAATGAGAATGAGCAAATTTACTTTATCCCCTCCCACTTCCCACTCCTTTGCAGGATACAGATGGGAGCGTCAGCTGGTGTTCAGAAGCAAGCTAACTATGCACACGGCATTTGATCGCAAAGACAACGCACACCCGGCAGAAATCACTGCGCTCGGCATCTCCAAGTGAGTAGCTCACACTCGAGGGCTTCAAACAGTTTTGGCTGTCGTCAGCAGGAAGAGGTGCCATTGTTCATAGCTCTGTTCTGTGGTGCTTCTGTTTGGGGAAGCCTTCTTCAGGGACTGAGATAAAAACACTAAAGAGGGGGAGACCTGTTCAGCTGCACTGCGTTACACAGAGTGTTGCAGATCCATTTCTCATTTGGAGCAGGGCAGCTGGGGCGTTAGTCACCACAGCAGTGCTTTACCATTTTACATTCTCTGACGTTTAAAATCGGGCATCGATGCTTGTGTGTTACTGTGCCAGAGTTGTTGCAGGAATGCTTTTGCTTTTCCTTGCAGGGATCACAGCAGGATCCTGATCGGGGACGGCCGGGGCAGGGTGTTCAGCTGGTCAGTGAGCGATCAGCCGGGCCGGTCCGCGGCCGACCACTGGGTGAAGGACGAGGGCGGCGACAGCTGCTCGGGCTGCACCGTGCGCTTCTCACTCACCGAGAGGCGGCACCACTGCAGGAACTGTGGACAGCTGTTCTGCCAGAAGTAAGCAGCCAACACCCTCCTTTGGGCTCTTTTCCATACAGGATTTTAGGTGGGGTAAAGCTGCGAAATACCACACAACTCTTGTGAAAGACTGAGGCTGCCTAAACTGTGTGCAGGACTGCGAGGATGCTGATTTAGGGGCCACTAGCAGGTAGCCTCAGACCAAATGTATGACACAGAGGATGTGTGTGAGCTCTCCTTGCTCACAAACTGAAGTGCAAGTCTCATGTCTGATCCTCTGGGTCAGAGATGATATTTCTAGTTTTATCTGTCTGAGTCTAAACTGGTGACAGCAGCTGTTGTTGAGCTGTCTGTCACACAGTTTCATTGCGTTGACTCTGTGGTGATAATTTGAGTTAAATTCTGCTTCTGCCACACTGCATTGCATCTCCATGTCAAGGTGAGTTAGGACAGTTTTCTGGTGTTTGAAGTCATGGTGAGGATTCCCACAGCTCAATAGAAAATGGGTAGGAATGGAGAGGACCTGTGTTCAGTGATGGTTGTTTATTCTCCACAGGTGCAGCCGGTTTCAGTCAGAAATCAAACGGCTGAAGATTTCATCACCGGTCAGGGTGTGCCAGAACTGCTTCTACAACCTGCAGCATGAGCGGGGCTCAGAGGAGGGGCCCAGAAATTGATGGGGCCTGGCAAACCTCATCCAACCCTGCTGTCACTCCAGGAACCAGTGAGAGCATCAGAAGGAATTGGAATATTGTCTGTTTACACTTATGTTTATACTGCATTCTAAGCACTAAGAGTAAAAAGGGATCATTGCATTGGTTTGTGTTGACAGAAGGCAGACGAGGCGAAAAGCAAAAGGAGGAAACGAGCAAGGCCCAGGAAGACATGGTAATAACCACAAATCCAACAGAACTGGCAGCCCCTAAGCCCATGCTGGGGTGGCTGTCACGAAAATCCTCACTTATCGTAAACACCCCTTCTTGTCTTGTTTTTGTAGAGTTAGTCATCTTAACTGGGGGGAGGGAGGGCAAGGCTTTTTAGAAGATAGTTGTAAATCTGCCTTCTTCGCAAGCAACTGTGTATATTGTAAATAGGTATAACGGCCTTTTTATCTAAATATGAACTTAACTGCCTGTTACATGGGACTTCAGATTAACCACTGTACTTTGTGTGGCATCTTTATCTCATCTATCAATTTAAATACGAATGTTTAAAAAAAAACAAAAAAAAAACCAAAACAAAGCAGAAAACTCAAAGGCATTATGTGTATTTCTGTTAAAAATCCAATCTGTGCATGTTTGTTCTTTCAGTTGCCCACAGTATCTTAATTTAAGTGAGGCTATTCATAGAATTACACAGATTTTTTCAAAAGAAAACATTTTTGAGAATAGGAACTTGGAGTATTTTATTCTAGCTGTAAGATAACCAGGAACTAAATTGTACACTTGTGTTGCATTTTATACCAAACTATTTACCACCTCAGTGTTGTTCATATTTAATAAGGCCTCTTTTATACATATGTCAGAGCTGCAGTTTTGTTAATTACTTACTGTTCATTAGCAGCTGATTCATGCAGTGCAAGAACCAGCTTTTACCTTCTTTAGTCAATAGTAATTGGCTTTTGCATATAGGTACAGAATTAATTCCTTGTGCATAAAATTGAACTGCTGTTGTCCCATAGCTTCTCTGCAAAAAAACCTTTTTGTAACAACGGGCATTGCTCTAAAGCAGAGTGATCTTGGTCATGTCAGAAATGCTCCTCGGAGCTCTCCTTGTCTTTCAGCACATGCTATCAGCTTGAGGACAGCAGTAGATTTCCATTATGGTTTTTAAGTTTCAATATGAATTTAATTGCAGTATTTTTTTACTACTCTGTCATTTATTTTGCACTACATGTGGGATGAAGTAGAGACACTGATATCCGCTGGGATTGGAGCACGTGCATTGGGATAGGCCCATGGACTTAATTTCTGCATGAGGTCTTGCCAGTGGCTTTTTGTTTGGGTAGAGGGAGGGCAGCAGGCAGGCTGGTGGTCGGTTTGTTTTTGTTTTTTAACATATGTGTATATATTTTGTAAATGGGTGACAAACTGATCTAGAGCTAGGTATATTCACAATGGATTCTTTTAAATAGAGGTAAGGATATGACCCAGACCAACAGAAGACAGGTGGCTCTGGCAGTACTTGAGTGGATGTTGTCACTCAAAGGGATGAGATTATCCTTCACTTGGAATGACTTGGGCAGGCTCTGGCCCTGGGACAGCAAATCCTTAAAACCAGCATTGTTGTTGGAATTGCACCATCAAAAATTCCAGGCCCTCTCTGTTGGGCTCCTTCCAGAGGGTCCCTGGCACTGTGGGGGCACCCCTGTCTTCTCTTGATTTGAACTTTTAGCAGTGAATAATTTGTTAATTCTGACCACTTACTATTTACCCTGGTATCACATGTTTATGCACTGAAGGTTAAATATGTATTTTGATACTTGTTTGTTTATTATGTATGTGCTGGTCTGTAAAATGAGATATATTCCTGTTTTGGTATGTATACTAGGTCCCCAAATGAACAGAAAGGCTTCTCTAGAGCCCTTGCACACTGTTGAGTAAATGCAGGTTTGTTGAGCTTAGCTGACCCAGATTTTGGATCCAAAGAGTGATGGTCAGGTAGCCACACTGACTACTGGCTACCTGGCAGATTTGACCCTAAAAACAGGAAGAGGTCCTCGGTAAGCATGTGCAGAGCGCTGGAATTTCTGTGTTCAGGCGCTGGAATTTCTGTGTTCACGTTGCCTTCACCCTTCCCAAAATGATGCAAAACCAGCATAGTTCAGAAGACAGGCTAGTGGCCTTAACGTTTTCTGTTTGAAGAAAAGGCTGTTTTAACAACTCTTAAATGCCTTTGAGTCCACAGTTTTTCTCCCTTGCCTCCAGATTTCCAAATCATCCCCAAATTGAAGGAAGCCTTCTTTTCTGTGGACTGCAGCTTGTACAGCCACATGGTTAAACCCTAATAAAAGCAAGGCTATGACAACAACACTGATGAGGTCCAGCCCTGAAGGCGGGACAGAGTCCTGCTGCGGGTGCTGAGGACGGGGCTGTCCGCCGCAGACGCGTCGTACGGGTGTTGTTCCGCGCCCGCGGCGTTGGCAGCGCGCTAAAGAAATCCTCATTCCTTACAAATTCTGCAGTGTGCAGGTAGGCCCAGTTTACATTTTGCAAGCAAACCACCACAGCCCTCTGACTTAATTCTGTTCCCAAAAAACCACGTTTTTGCTTGTTGGAGGCGGAGGGGGACAAACACACCTGCTCATATTCCCTCTGGCAGCTGGTGCTGTGGGCAACTGTGGTGTTCACGTGGGAGTGGGGTTTTTTTCCATTTCATTCAAGCTTCTAATGCAAATACTTGCTTTGTTTTCCATGTAAAAATCTGTTGAGCAAAAATATACTCATTTACACTAACATTAGTAGACTGTATTCTCTGCAAGTACCTCACATGTCTTCTCCTGCCTTGTTCTTTGTAGTAAACTTATCCATGTACTCCTAACATTCGTATGTAGTGTGCAACTGTAATGTCATGCTTTTGAGAGGGGTTGGCTGCCTCCAGCCAACATTCATCAGTTCAATAGCAAAACACTTTAGATAAGTTATTTTGCACTTTCTTATGTATAAAATTGGTAGAAACTTATATTTGCTTTGTATCATTTAAAGACTCCTTTTGTTTCGGTAAATGAACTGTGTATAAAATACTTATGCAGTTAAAACTGTTTTTAGAAAGTATTTTTAATTTCAGCAAGTTTGGTTACTTGTTGCATGACTATTAACACAGCTGACTTTTTGTGTCAGTGCAATGTATATTTTTTTTGTCCTGTTATTAACTTGTAAGCCCTAGTTAAATGGCCATTTATTTGTACAGCATCAGGAGTAAATTGAAGATAACTGGCTAAGACTGGAGTGTGGAATTTTGTACTATATTGCAGAATCCAATATCTGTTTTTTGGTGGTTACGTAAAAGGCCTGACGATTTACTATCTAGTGTGCAATCTGTGATATCTGAATGTTCATTGTATATTTGTCTCCAATGCAAAAAGGTAGAGTAACACAATTACAACAATACATGATTAAATGCAATAGTTCAGGTACTGAAGTATTTTTTTTTCATTTCAAATAAATACCTGCTATTTACCACCAAAAAGCTGGTTTGCATTTGTTGGAAAGACAAATCATTTGCAGTTGAATAAATGTTTTTAACTCGGGAGCGGTAACTAACGAGTAACATTTTTCTGTGTCATCATGAGAAGAAAGTTTCTATTACTTGCCATATTTTTGCCTTCTGAGTGTGAGTATGCCCATCCATGATGGTGCAGCATGAAATCCTGTGCATTAGTTTGTTCTTTTTTGCTTTCAATTATAGAGTGTGAATTCAGCAGAATGTGGAATCCCCTGATACCATAGAGTTTTCCCCACCCAGGCTGATAGAGAAGACTTTATGATAGAGAAGACAGGATGCTCTGCAGCACTACTGCCAGTCTACATCAGATTGCCTCCCCCATTGGCCAGTTGATACTGCCCACCCCAATTATTCATCCCTCATCCCCCTTACAGGTTGCTGCCCTTTTCCCGCCCCTGTGCCCTCAGGTCATTGGTCACTGGCCCCACACTTAAGTGTCCACAATATCCCACGTGGTCCTGTCTTTTGTCCCTTTGGCATGGTGGATGCAATAAACCCCTCGCTGGAATGTATCATGCAAAGACCCTTCCTGTCTTTCCTCTGCTGAGCTGTCTGTGTGTGCGTGGCCTTGCAGCGGCTGCTCCTGTGCCTTTCTCTGAGCGCCTTCTGCAGGAGACACCTCGAAGAAGGCTGCAGCACTTCTGCCACCCTGCTGTGCTGCAACAGCAGAATGTGACAGTGCATAGAACAAGCTCTGCCAATACAGTGAAAGCAGACAAAAAAAAATTAATTAAGTCCTGCTGGACAAGGGCAGTGGAAAAGGAGGGAGTTAGAGAAGCCATTTCCATGGCCTTGCTTAGCCATGTCTTGGTTATATAGGATGGCAATGTCCATTTTTCATAGGTTCAAGTATTTCACACTTGGCCATTTCCACATTTTAAATCTTTCCACATACTGAAAAAACCAAAACCACTTTCTCTTCAGCAGTTTTGGGGGAGTTACTGCGCTCAGCAGCTGCAGACATGTGACACCTGCAGCCTGAGTGTCCCTCTGCTGCCAGGGAGCAGGTCATGGATGAATGTCACCAAAGCACTGAGCCAGGTAACCATACCAACTCTGGGCTGTGGGGTCTGGCATTGCCTCCCACTCTTTTCCTACTAACAGCAGCTCCAGGCTGCTCTGTGCAGCTGGGTCAATTACTATATGCAATATTTCAAGCTCATTTTCCAGGCATGGTGGAGAGCAGAGGTGCCAGGAACAAGCGTTGGGAAGTGCTGGAGCCCACAATCCTGATGGACCTTTTGACTGGGAAAGTGCAGTCCCAGCCCTGTAAATCCCAATAGGCATCAGCTGGGCCAGCAGCCAGTTTTGGAGTGAAATGAGGCACTTGTTGAGTGACAAGGCAGCTCCTTGCAAGTGCCCCAGCCTTTAGCTCTGGCTCCACCACAGTTCCTGCCAGGTGGAAGCACTGCCCAGGACCAGGCATTCCATTTAGCAGGTAAAGCCAAATTTGAATTTGTGTCAAATTTGCTGTGACGGAATTGCCTTTCATGACAGGTGCAGTAACTCAGTTCAGAAAGGTGAGGCTGAGCTGCTTTCCAGGCTCAGTGTTCTGTATAAAATGCAGGAGTGTTTTTAAGGAATTCCTGGCAGTGGGACACATCTCTCCATCTCAGGATACAGATTTGATTCAGTAGTGAGGTTACTGTGCCACACCGTGTAGGGAGGAGGGAGGGGTAAGCAAGCCCAGGAGCAGGTCTGATGTGCTGGGAGCCAAATCCTGCCCTCTTTTCTTGGAGAAGAGCTGTGTGGCACTGCATTGAATGTGGGCCTGGCCCCACAAAAAAGGGCAATTTGTAAGGAATGGCACCAAAACTTGGTCCCGGACGAACCTAAATGCAATCCTGCCTGCAGCAGAGCCCCTGGTGCCGGAGCCGGGCAGGAGCAGGGACAGCGTCTGGGCCTTTCCGCTGCCCGCGCTGCCCTGGGGGTGTAGCAAGGCTCTGCCCAGCAGCGGTGAGGAAAATCCCGTGCGGTGAGGGGCGGGACATGGTGCTCACACCAGCTCTGGGAAGAGTTCCCAGCCCTTCCCAGGCACGGCTTCTGAGAGCTTTAAGCTCTCCTTAAAGCTCGGCTGCTCTGCCCAGACAATCTTGAAGCTGGGGAGGGAAACCACCGTGGTGCTGCTGCTGCTTCGCTGCCCTCTTCTCACAAAGCAGCAGCTCGCAGGGATGCTCATTATGGGATAAATGCTCCAGCTGCAGAGAAACCTGGGAGCCATTTCCCAAGTTCTGTGAAAGGGCAGGGCTGGCCAGCAGGTTTTCCAGCACACCACCCAAGCTCTCCAAATTTACCCATGTGAGCAGTGATTACAAGACCACCATGGGATATGTGCATATATCCAAGAGCTGATCAGCTCCAAACTGAGCTGAGATGTGGATTGGCAACAAAGGAGAGGAGAAAAGGACTCTGCTCCTAAAAAGAAATGCTGGAGCTCAGCCGTAGGAAACTAAGGCCTCATTGAAGTCAAGGCTGCTGCCTTCAAGGCAGAGAGAGTAAAATAGGTTTGAGCCCAGCTGTGAAAAGCTGTATTAAATAAAAATACCAGCGATCTCAGGGCTACTTCTGCAGCTGAGTTAAAACCCTCAGCTCTTACTTTTTCCTTATAGTTTCTTCAAGTGTAACAGAGCAGCTTTGAATTCATGCAGCAGCAAAACTCTATTCCTGCAGAGGCCCAATTTGTTTCTTGGCCCTGTGTCACAGGCTGGCATCGCTCACCATGACAGCCACCCAGGCAGACAGAAATAGCAAGTTAGAACATTACATCCTGGTGCAGCACAGCCCAGAGACAGGAGGTCCCTTGCGCTGGTTATCGCTGGGAGAGCGTCTTTGTAGCCAAAGCCTTGGTTATCAGAAGCTTTTTATGGCAAGGACTGAGGCCCGGGGCTAACAGGACAGCCGTGACACAGCTTGAGAAGCTGCAGCTTTTCTGGGTGTTGGCAATGGGGTGGAAGAAGAAAAATCCATTTGTAGTGACACAGCTCCTAGAAGCCAATTCTTTATTGAATGATCTTGTAAGCATTCCAGTACAGACTTAGCTGGTCTACTGTAGCTTTGAGTTTATGAAGATGAAAAAACATTTTTAAAGGAAAAAAAAAGCAAGATGGGCACCTCTATAAAATTTCATAGTAGATAATTTGAACACTGATTACGCCAAAGATAAACATCAAACCACAGAAATTACACACAGCCCCAAGGCAAAGCATGTAATAAATGTGCACAATTGCACTTAAGTCTGTAAGAAAGTTATGACAGGCACCACTGCCCAAGCACTCCATATCCTGGGTCAAGAGGGCACCTGATGGGTATCTCTGCATTCAGAACAGCAGTTTGGAACCAAGGAATGCCCAGAGTGTTCTTGTACTGTACATGTGGCTTCTTGGGTGAGTGAGCAATGACCTGGCAGTGCCCAACTGAAGGTTTTTAAAAGAAATTATTATTCAACCAGTTTCACTCATAGCTGTTGTTTTGTGCTTCTCCCTTAGCTAAGAATCCCAATGTCTTTGACCACCACACATCCACCAGCTGAGACAGAAAATGTGGCTCATGGAACCCTGATCCCAGGGAACGCAGCAGAAATCCTGTGGTGAGTCTAAGCTCCTCTCAGTTTCCAAATATGTAAAAAGCAGTGATATTGCTGATTTCTCTCCACACCCCCATTTTCAGCTGCTCCAGGATTATTCTCCAGCCCTAAGCATTTCAGCCCAAAGGGACTAACTGTAATGAAGGCCTATATTAAATTAATTACTGCGTCTCTGCCCCATTTCAGTCTCCTGTGCCATGTTCATCATCCAGAGAGACCAGCTCTCCTAAATCCAGGCTGCAAATGACTTTTTTGGGAGCTCCCTCTATAAAGCATGAAACCCTCATCTTTGCAAGTGGCAGAGAGACTGAAGTTGGAAATCCATCTGCAGCCTCAACACCTCTCCTAGTAAATCCTCCAGCAACATGGGGCCACCCCCATGCCTTCCATATCCTCACAGTGAAAATGAATACTTAGTTGGACAGCATTTTTGCCTTTCTGCACCCACAGCCCACCCTCCTACAGTGTCTGTACAGAGAGATTCCACTGCTCCAGGGGGCATGTTCAGGCAGGAAAATATTCTTACCAAATCCAATGGATTTCAGAATCCATCCCCTAAAAGGTAGAAAAAAGTGAACATTTTTTACAGTTTGCTCAGGAGGTCACCCCTAATGTTTGGTTCAGTCCGTCATAAACAAAAAATATTTTTTTTGTAGTAACCTCAGATGCACAGGAAAGACAGTGAGCTAGAGAGCAAACGTTCCATTTTGTTGCATTCAAAGTGTGAGATCCTTCACTGTCCTGGAATAATAAACCTCTCTGGCAGGCAGCTGTCGTTTTAGAACAATTTGCTCTTTGTCCTCAAGCTGAAGGGGCTCTGCTGTGCAGGAGGATCTTGCCAGTCCCTGGGGGGGTAACAGTGGAGCTGGTTGCTTGCAGAGCTGCCATGGGCTGCAGGGGGCCTAGTGACCAGATGGAAAACCTGAAGTGTTTATTGGGCCTGGCTGGGATGGAGCTCCTCTCCCCACAGCATCCTCACAATGCTGGGCAGTGTATTGGCACTTGAAAAGGGGCTGGTAATGCTCTTTATTAATTATCTTGACCAAGTTTTGGGGTCTTTTCATTTTATTTTCTGCCCCCAGCCCCTACCCTGCTGTGAAGGGGAGTGATAAGAGCAGCTTGGGCAGCTGATGTTCAGCCGAGGTTCATCTTCCATGGTTCTTTTTGGCACCTAGCACGGGACACAGACAATGCAGCTTTGTATCTATCCAGTGTGTTATTGCTGCAGCAGCAGCAACCTCCTGTGGGAGGCAGGGAGTTTGCTGGCTGCACTGCTTATCCTCTATAAGGCTGAAGCTGGGAATGTGCTTGTACAAACAATGGCTCTGGGCTGTGTCCTGGCATGGATGGCCTTGCTGAGCTGCAGGAACTGTCTTGTCTCCATAAGAGGATGAGGGAATACGTCTCCCTCTCCTCACTCTGGATTGGTGTGGATGATTGTGCAGGGTCCAGGGGTCCTTGTTCACGTTTACATGAGCTGCTAATGCTACTGACATTTTTGGCACATCATGGGGTTGGTGGAATCTGGTGTCATCATGGTACAAGAGAAGATTTCTGGGTGGGGCAGCACTGAAATGCACCCTGTGGCAGCTGTTCCCTGGCTGGCAGGGTGTGTGGAAGGATTTGGGCAGGTTCCTGGCACAGGTATCACCACCCAGAGCCTGGGACTTTACACCTGAATGAGCAGCAACCCTGGCAAACCAGGGTGGTGTGTCACCTGGTGGAGGGGTGCCTTGCCCAACCCAGTGAAAACCAGCAGCTTCTGCCCCATACTGGAGCCTGGCCTGTGCCTACCGAGCCTCAGTTCAGTGCTCTGAGAGGGCTGGGCTTGAGGCAAGACTCAAACAACAGCAGCAATAACAGGAATTGCCCCAGGAGTGAAAAAGAAACTGGACAAAGAAAGCAATGGATCCAATAGAAAGGACTGGAGGTGAGATGGTGCCCGGGAGTCCTTCCCAATCCCAGTGTGTCTGCGATAGTAGAGAAGCAGCAATAGCAACCACCAATACGCCTGAATCTAATCGTCCTCTGTTTCACAGAGCTTTGTCTTATCCCTGCCTTGGTAAAGTATCAAAGAAGTTATGGATGGATCCTTCCCCCGAGAAGACAACTGTGCTGTTAGGAGAAACGAAAACCCCCAACAGCAACCATCCTGACCTCAGGTGAACACTGAACCCAGACTCTGGGCAAAATCTGAGGAGAGAGAGGGAATTAGGATTGTAAACCAGTGGTGTGCTCACTACACAGGCCTGGGCACCAGCACACAGTAGAGCAGAGATTTACACACGCCACTGCAGTTACAACCCAGATAAGTACATGGTGCACACCAAGTGATGGGACAGACTAAACCAGGGCACTCTGCACACCCAGCACTTAATGCTGTCAGTACCACACGCTGCTCTGCTGGCTGCTGCTGGGCCTTCCACCACAGACAAGGAAAAACGAATGGACTGACTGTGTAAGGGCTAACCCTGGACTAAAGGAAAGGGATAAAAGTAATAAATATAGGTATTTCACACTGGAAAATCAGAATCAGTTCAGGCACCTCAGAATTATTTTTCTTTTTTTTTACAAGGTGATTTAGCATCAGGCAACTTCTCTTTCATTTTGTTTTGTTTTTACAATTGTGCTATTGGAAGCATCCATAGAAGGAAAAATACTGTGGCAAGTCTGAGAAAAGACCAGTTCTACTCTGCCCATATTTCACTGCCACAGGAGCTGACAGCTGACATGGAATAGAGGAAGGAAGAGGTCCGAATGAGGCACACCAGGACAGATCTTCACCTGTGCCAACATGTCACTTGCAGTCCATGTCACAGCAGTGATATGAGCTGGATCAGAGCTCTGGTCCCCCCATGTTCACTGGATACAGATTCCCCTCCAAGAAGGGAAGTGGAAACACTTCCTTTAAGGATAACATTCCTTTCTGATATCTGAATATCTGATATCTAGTAGAAACAACACCCAAAACTTACAAAAATTACCTTACATTGTTATAATGCTCTCTCCTTTCTTTAGCTTGTTTGGGGCATTTTATACCTCATTGTGTACCATGAAGTGACATGAGAGATCACAACTAACTCAGACACCTTCAGCAGAGAGCAGGAAAATCCTCATCTATGTATAAAGAAATAAACTGTCTTACACATCAGATCTTGAAGAGTAAGCTCTTTGAAATTAGCTTATTTTCTTTATTAAAAAAAAAAAAAGAAATTCAAGTTGGCGAGTCTCTTGATATCAAAACTGTGCGTCTTTTTCCCTCCTCTGTGCTTCTGTCAGGCACTGACAGCAAAGAGAAGACAGTGCAAGGGGCTGCTGCATGGTCCACAGAGACTGCACAGGCTTTGGACCCAATGGAGAAAGGTTCCCATCTGTCCAACAGCACATGGCTCCAGCCTGGTGTGTCTCCTTGGAGCTAGAGGATCACAGATGATGGCAGTGAGAGCACAGAGCAGCACTGTCTCAGGAGCTTGTACAGCTACACCAAATGCCACTGGCATCATCAGAACCTAAACATTCTGAAACTTCTCCTTTATTTTTCACCCACTTCTCCTGGAGTGCAGGGGAGTTTCAGGTGGCTGCAGCAGAAGAAGACAACAATCCCTCTTTCTGTCTACCTAAGAACATTGTGCGTTTGTTCCCCCGTGTTTTATCGGACAAGGAAGCCAGGATGTGGCTCAGGGACTTACAGCTGCCAGGGAGCTGAGGGTCCTGAGGAGTACAGGTAGGCATGAAATGACTGTGCACCCCCTCCAGCCTCAGGTGAAAGCCCAGAACCTCGTCTGTGTGAACAAAGTGATGTGTGGAGCTGCTGGGGCAACAAACCCAGGACGCTGCCCCGATGCCGCCGGGAATAACGCGGGCAGCGAGACACGGTCAGCCGTAAGCAACAACGGGCACTACGCACCAAGGGAGCAGTGGCATCTTCTAACACTGGGAACAGAAGAGATGGACAAGACACTGAGTCAGCCTAGGAACAGATGGAGGTGTTCTCCTGTAGCACACTGTGTCCAGGTGACAGCAGGAAGGGATCGCTGTGGCGTTGTCATCACGCCCACCTCCCGCTGGAAGCGAAACTGCGGCTGAAGGAGAAGGTAATGTCCCCGTTCTTGTACTTGCCCCAAGCTCCAAATGGCACTATGACAACTGTGCTGTTGTCTTCAGAGCCGAACTGCACTGCCTGAGAGAGCAAACAAAGTGTCAGCATCGGTGTCTTGCTTGGAAAGGGAAACAAGGGTCTGGCTTCACCTGAGACAGCACACCCTGAGGCCTGAGACTCCCTTGCCCCCTCCCAGGCCTGATGCTCCATTCTGATTTGCCCCAGAGCCTTCCATAGGACATGCTACCATCCAGAACCATGGTCAGAAACTGGCCATTTCTGTCTATGACAACGACATTTTCAGCACAGGCAGAAGCTGCAGTTACAGTCCCCTGCAGTTCAGTGGACAGTGAGCTAAATAAACAAGCTAATTGATGTGATGCCTGGCAAGGATGTGGCGAGACCCAGGGTAAGGAAAAGACTGGCCAGCAGGAATGGTGAATGTCTCAGCCAGCACCATTCAATTCAGTTCAATGTGTGGTATTGTGTAAACAAAAACCTAGTTTTTTTAAGCCAAACCAGCCCAACCAGGAGCCCTTGGTGCCCAGAGCAGCGCTGGCATTACCTGCTCAGTGACCACGTGGGCGGCCTCGGCAGGGTCATGGCACTGGCTGATGAAGTTGCAGATCTCCTGGCTGTTCACTATGAAGTTGATGCCATCGGTGGTCAGCACCAGGAAGCTGTCGTCTGCGTGGTGCAGCTGCAACAGAGGCACATGGGGCGCATGACCTGGGTGAGTGCTGCAAGGCAAGGGAACAGCCCCCATGGTTTTACACTCTTGCAAAGCACTTTTTTATTTTCTTGGGGTGAAGTGTGCTCTCCTGCAAAATGTCTCCTGAAGCTGAGGATTTCAAGGAAGACATGATAGGACTGCAGTCATCCCCTTAAACCCCTCATGGGTGGCACTCTATTGGGACCAAAACAACAGAAGTTCTTGGGGCCCTGGGGGGTGCATAGGGGAAAAGTAGCAAACAGAATATGAATTGACAGGAGAGTTTCCTGCCAAAGTGGAGGTTGAACACCTTGTGGGTGTTTGTTTTCTAGACAGCCACATAGCCATGGTAAGATACATGCAGCTGCCCTTTCCTCCTCCCCCTTTTCCTCTCAACTGTGCAAATCTCTATACATCCTACTTTTTTGATGGCAGCCCATCCATATCCCACCCAATTCTCAGTGATGATTTTCTATCAGCATTAAGCTCAAAATTATTCATTTGACCACAGGACCCAAACAGACTAACACCAGTAATACATATCATGTGTTATCTTTCTTCCCCCATCATCTATTTTGCTGTGAGAAGTGAGATTTAGAGGTTGATCTGGTTGAATTTAGTACCAGATTCCTTTCTATCCTGTTAGTGTTAATCTGAAACAACTTAATGAGAGTTGTTCTCTGGTTATTTCAGTAAAAAACAATGCGTAGCCATCAGGCTTCACCTGGGCTTGTGTTGTGTGGGTACCACCACTGCATCAAATACCTATGAAGCCCTTAGTCCAAGTGTTGCTGTCCCTGTAAACCAGACCTTCTTTTACCTGAACCCTTTTTGTTTCTGGCTGGGCTATCACACCACTGTTTTTAAGATCCAAGTCTCCTATGCTCCGTGTCATTGCAAGTCTACCATTCACATGAGGCTGTCCCAAACTGTTCCAGGAAATGAAGCCACCACACTTCTTAATCCTGTCCAGAAGCATAAAAGAAAAAGCAAATGAGTTACTGCTTCACACCATTACCCCTATCTCTGTCCTCTATTTCTGTCAGTAGCTAGAATGAGGAATGATGTATGGAGAGCCTAAGCTGGGGGCTGAGGGTTGGCTTTAGCTGTTTGAAGGGCTCTATGGAAGTCATGTGTCTTGGTGGGCTGAGTCCTGACCTGGGAACCACAGTGCATTTCCTCAGGTTCTGAGTTGGTTCTAACTTGGCACATTTGCACAAGTTTGAACCTGGTGGTCATAGCTCTGTTCTGAATCTCAGTGATGCTGATCTTACTGCTGAGATCTTATGCTCATGGAGGTCTTTCCACATCCCTGGTCCTCTAAACGGGACCCAGTGGCTGGAGCTTACTGCCAGCTCAGAGCAGTCTAAGGGCTCTATGTCCAACTCTGCTTTCTTTATGGCCCAACCCAGCAGCAGAGCAGAAGTGGATTGTGCTCTGGGAAGCCACATCATCATCCTGCAGGTACCTTTCCTTCTCCTCCTTTCTCTCTGGAGTATGGTCAATGGTGAGTTTCACGGGCTTTCCTTTCCGGCACAGCAGAGCACGACTGTCTCCCACACTTGCCACAACCAGCTCAATTCCATCCCGGAGCAGAGCCACTGTTGCAGTGGTCCCAGAGCTCAGCAGAGTTGCTACAAATGTCATCAGAGAGAAGTTTTAGCACTGCCTCGAAGAGTGGAGGTCTTAATAACAGCAACAGTTTCAATTGGTAAAATAAAGACAACTTGTGCTCTACCTAATCAGCAAGTAATTGCTTTGAAGTTAAAATTAAATGTACACAATTTACACATACAAAAAAAAAAAAAAAAAGCAAACATGCATGCATGTAGGACTGGAGGAAGAGAGGGGAGGTGGGAAGGATGAAGTGTTTCTGTGCAACAACATGGCTCCATGCAAACAGGGCAAGTGGGATAAAAGCAGTACAAGGTACAGTAGCTTCCTTTCAGTTTGTAGCAGTTTTTCAGCCCCGTGAGATCGCCTCAAGTTACAGGGTTATTATCGTTATCCCTGGGCACAGTGACTGCACAAGTGGGTCACCATAAAGGTGATGGCTCTTTCTTTCTTTTAGGTGGTGAAGCGGGCTACTGTAACTATAAATTATAGTTACAGTAATTTATAAATAATAGTTACAGTAATTGTAATTCCACCAGAGGGAATCAGTCTGTGGCATCCTTCTATCGCTGTCAGAGCTGTTATACTCCTTCCTCCTTCACTTCCCCCAGAGGGGGATTCAGCCAACAGGTTTCCTGGCTTTTTCCAGGAAAAGTGCTCCCTGTGAACTTGTTGGAGGTCCCAGTGTGAAGGTGAAGCTGGATTCTGAGATTCAGCCTTGCCTTGTGCCTGCAAACTGATGTAGGTGGCAGTGGCTGTCTGGGAAGCCTCCTGGGGCACTGCTGGGATCACCTGACAGGGCTTCACTGTGAGTGCCCAGAGGGCAAAACAGAGCCCTGGTGCTGCCCTCCTCTACAGGGCCAGGGAGGGAGCTGAGCTGGCTGACTGCACTCAGGGACCTGCCTGGATTCACTCATGCAAGCAGATTTGAGGGCTTCTCATTTCAATTGCTACAATGGTCTGGAGAGAAAAAAAAAAAAAAAAAGAAACTCTTGAAAAAGAGAAACGCAAGTGCCTATTTTAGGAAAAAGATCTGTTGTATCAGCTGCAGTGAAGAAATGCCAGAAAAAATTTCCTCATTTTCCTTGCTTTTTGAAAGGGCAAGTCCCACTTTACAGTTACCTTCTCTTCCTGCAGATTCTGCAGAGGTAACCCAGCAAGAGAGGCCTGGAAAGCTCCTGCTAACTTCAGCTATTACACCAAAATGTCTGGACAGGACCAGCTACTGCCTGGAATACATTTGCATCTACAGCCAATGCAATTTCCCTTGAAAGGCCCTCTGTAGGTCACCTGCATTCTGAGCTTTTCCAGTTGTTCTGGTTTTTCAAAGCAAGCCAATTTGAGATGAGTTTTGGGCTTGCTTAGGAATGTGACTCCCCAGTTATATTCCTGTTTTCATGTACTAACAGTTAACATGTCACTGTCTTTCCACCACTGCTTCTGCAGAGATCAGCTACAACTACACGTGCTCCTACCTCTGCAGCCCTGACCCCGGGGACATGGGACAGATTGAGACAGGACTTTGTGTTTGACCCCAAGGAATGCCAGGCAGCCCCAAATCTGACCAGATGCCAACAGGTAGCAACAGAAATGCAAGAGCTGTGAGATCTTTACAGCCTCCTTCCCCAATCCTGTGAGGTCGCAGCACCCTGTAAGTAACCAAGCCCTGGAAGATGCATTGAGCCTTGTTGTGCAGTGAAAGCAGTGAGTCCATGAATCAAAAAAACCCAAACACAAACCCTCACAACCAGGTGTTAATTAAGCTGGTGTGATTATTTAAAACAGGTATTATTACTGCAGTGAGGACTGGGTTTAGCTGAACGCTGAACCAGCGGGTCAGGGGTGACCATCAGTGGCCATGGTCATGCCTTGGGCTGTGCCAGGGCCACGCAGGCTGGGACACTGGAAACTGGATGTGGCAGCTTCTGACTGGTGGCACTGGTTGGCACTGACATCCTGTTTCTCATTTGAAGCAAGGACTAGCCCAGTGCAGGGTCACTCTGAGGCACATTATGGAAATAGGATATTAAAAAGTACCAGTGCAATTAGAAATTTTAGTAGAACCAGTAAAATACCTGTTTTAGCCAACAGTTAGAATAAGTGAAATAGTGCAACCTATGTTAAACTACCTTTTTATTTTACAGAAGATACCTTTTATTTAGACATTAAAATTAATGCAGAACTGCTGCTACTTTCCCATTTCATTCTGTGGTTTTAGAACTATGCTGAGAAACATACGAAAAGTTAAATCATAGTCTTCAATTCACAGAAGACTGGAAATGTTTGGAATTCAGGTGAATCTGCATCTTTTCAGTGTGAACTCCCAATGAAAAGAGCTGCTATCACAAAATCAAGGGCTGGTACTAAAGAAAAATATATTGTCCAGAATTGTGGTAATGAACATAGTGACTTGAACTTTATATGTTTGTTAGTTAAATAGCACTCCTAGGAAAAAATACATGCTGCTCACAATCTCTTCCTTGGATCCAGTTCAGCTCTAGGTAGGGATGCAAGAACATGCATGAAGACAGATGTAGCATTATGTGATTTTTAGCACAGTTTAAAACCACAGGAATGATGATGGGATAGCATTTCTAATGCTTTTCTACAACTGCTACTAGTTTAACACAAAATATGTTGCATCAGCACATGTATTGGTTTTAACAATTAAAGAGTTTGTTTTCCTAACAATATCACTATAAAACTAAGATCTTTCAATAGGTTCTTAACACTCACTGGACAACTTCTACTGCAAGTCATCTCAACTAATGTGACAAAGAGGATGTGGAAACCTTCCAGTAGTCCAGGCTAGGAACCGCTGGACTCCTTCACCTGGGACAAAATTAAGCAGATCTCTTTTTCCACTGAAGCCCAGCTTAAAGTGTCCAGGGCCTCCAGTTCTAGAGCTGCTGACCAGGTACAGTGTCTGCCACAAATAACACGCACACAGAGGCAAATAGGAAATTCACCCAGGGACTTTGTTTAAACAAAATAAACCTGCAACACTGGAGATGCAAGAATAAGGGCTGCAGAACAGAAGATGGAGTCAGTCACTCTCAGGTCTGCCTGCACTGCCCTGTGCAGGTCACGTAGGAAGCACCTGCATCTTTGGCCTTGGTAAATCAGCCTTGGTTTTTCTGGGGAATTGCCAGTGTTCTCACCCTCTCACTAAAACTGTGTGACAAAACCAGTTTAAATTCAGCCCAAATAAAATCTAAATTTAGTTTCCCCTATGGAGATAAGTAACCAACCAACCTATCAAATGAAGAATTTTATCAATGCTAGAGGACCAGCTGTCTCATATATGGCACTGAAGAACATCTACTCCCTCAAAGTAATTACACAAATATGGGGAGTTCAAACCAGTGCCAAATGAAATGGGGCCATCTTAAAGGCATTGGATAGAAGTTTATGAATTGTTCTGATTAATGGGAAATAGGCAAAACAAACATACCTTTAATATTGTAATTAGTGTCTTCTAAATTGATCAGGTAATAATCAGAGCCCTTGGATAAAAAGGGCTGCCTTTACAATGCTGATAAATTTATTAAATACTCAAGTACAATTTCTGCAGCTCTCCCTTTCCCTCAGTGTTGCAGGTTAACATATTTAAAGAAATGAAAATCATTTTTTGAACGGTAAGTTAAAAAACCCCAACAAAACAAACATTACTTTAAAAATAGAATTACTTTAAAATAACTTCTGTTGTTTGTCAGCATAATAAGATTCAACAGTAAGAACCCTTTCAAATATGGGTAGACAAGTTAATACCTGGTTATCTTTTAACAAGATGACTATTCCAGATGTGAGTGGCCAATTTGATTAGAGTTGGATGCACTGAATGTGGAGGTTGATGGACAAACTCCCTCTTGTTTTCTCTGGCTCACAGTGAACAGAAGCAGTAACAATACCTGGTAGGATTCCAGTAGGCCAAGAAAGGGTTTGTCTCACATTTCTTCAGGGAAATGCTCAAATTTCCTCAAGCACAGAATTTAATTTCTTATTCCTATCCTTGCTGAGCAAAGCTTTTCAGCCTTTATGTTTTAGTTTTTACGGCTGGTAAAAAATAGCAGAAAATTCTGCCCATCTCTGGGGGCCATGGATACTGTCATTTGTTGTATGTGAGACTTCCTTTATGTTCTATACCTAACCTTAGCAGTGATTTGAAATTGACTGGCCTGTATTTAAATGCATGGAAATGAATGAAAACGCATTTTTGAAGAGGTATCAAACACCAAGCTTCAGGGCTCGACTTAGCTGTAAGCTGTTAATGATTACACAGGATTCAGGCAGAGCAGAGATTATCCCAGACCTGCCTACAGCAAGTTTCTTATGCTTTTGTGTGAAACAACAGGTATAGGTCACTGTCAGCGGGGTTACTGGAGCAGGCCCCAGCAGGCCAATACAGCTGGCAATAGCACTGGTGAACTGCATGTCAGATGCTGTGGCAGTGCCTGGAACACACAGATAAACCATTTCTATTATTGAAAGCTCACAGAACTACCATGCTATGTATTTCCTATCTATAATTTCAAATACTGTATTATTGTTAAGGCCATGCCCTTGAAGACATAGCTGGGGTCTCCCAACAAGGAATGTCTCTAGTCCTGTTAAATTTATGCCTTATGTAAGGGCCTACTCCTTAAATAGTACTATAAACAAAGCCTCAAACATGCCATTTTGGCTACAGGGATTTGTTCCAGGGTTTAGTTTCCTTCAAACACCCAGGTAGAAGTTTTAGAGCTGGCTGTGTGTTAGTAAAGACCTGGACATCCTTAATGTGCACTGTTTTGTTGGTTTTTTTTTTTGCAGACAAGTGAAGGGAGTGAGCCCTGGAAGGGTCATCTGCTAGAACAAGTCAAAGCTATTATTTTGCACTTCATCAGCTATGGCCAGGTTTCAAGAGGAGGTCAGACTTGGGGAGCATCCAGTGTAACCCAGATACACCCAGTTACACAATCAACCACCAACTTCAAGATACTCTAGCAACTGTCTTGACTGTCACATCCAGAATAGCCACACTTAATCAGAAATGTTGCTGGCAAACTGAATCAGTTTGGAAGCAGGATTCTAACAAAGATACATGCCAAGCACTGAAATTTTATGTAACTTTCAAAACATCAGCAACAACAAAAATATCCACACAAAGCAGTCAACGAAGTATTGAGTTGCTTTAACAACAGATATGCGAGAAGTTTAATCTGTTCA
This sequence comes from Calcarius lapponicus, assembly GCA_039654755.1. Lineage (NCBI taxonomy): Eukaryota > Metazoa > Chordata > Aves > Passeriformes > Fringillidae > Calcarius > Calcarius lapponicus. The sequence continues at coordinate 45,821,840 of CM077466.1, forward strand.
GAAATCCAAACTTGACTTTGCACCCTGTTACTCCATTCTTTGCCTTAGAGCTTGATTTTCAGCCAAGAACAATGGGCTCTCTTAGATCCCCGATGTTCCTGCAAGAGCTTGCAGGTGCTCAGCCTGAGAAACACTGAGTGCCTGCCAGAGCATGGCCCCTGTGGATGTCTGGCAACTCTTTTACCCTCTGTTTTGCTTTTTTAATGAAGGGGGCTTGTGCAGTATCCTGGTAACCATTGCATATGTTTCTGGCATTAAGCAGCACCAGTTAATTGGTTATGAAAAAAATCCTACAAGCAGTTCTAAAATGCTCTGCTTGCTGCACAGTTTGTCAAATATTGTTCTTATCCAATTCTGTAAGTCTCATCTACAAAGTGTTATGATCTGAAATAGTTTTCTGAAAAAAAACAGAATAATACATCCAGTACAGTTCTCAATCCTTCTCCTCAAGGAGCTGCTCTGACACAGAGGTCACTACAATGAGCCAAATCAAGAGCTGTCTTACACACAAAGGGGCAGGGAAGGGGACAATTAGATCTGAAAATGAAATGGCCTGATCCAGGGAAGCACACAAACTTGTACTCAAATACTGTCTTGGATTTGGGTTGGTAAGAAAATACATTTGCAAAGAGGCTGTGGGATAAAAAGCACATCTGCTCTGCTGATGTCTCTCAAGAGCTCAGCTAAAACTCATCTCATAGGTCAAAAGTAACTCTGGTCTTTTTTACAATGGGAAAATTACCTTTATAGATCCAATCCTCCTTTTTTAAGGGCTGCATCTCAGGGCTTAAGACTTTTTTCCCGATCCTTGGTGCAGGCTAAGGTATGAGGCAGTGCTGCAGCAGTCAGGCTACCTGATCTGCATTTGAGCCTACCTAGATTCATCTAGCAATTAAAGTGCAGAAAGCCACTCCATTACTTGATTGTATTCAACCAGTGCTTCAGAAAAGCAGCTTGAGAATACAGTATCACTTCAGCCCATACAGAGTTTCTTGGTTTCCAGTCTTTCTTGGAGAGAAGACTTTTACAGTTTCTGTTCTTGTGGTAAAACCTCAGCTATTTTGCCAGTGCCTGCACCAGCATGGGGACAGGTTTTTTGTTTGGTTGTTTGTGGGGGATTTTGTTTAGGTTTTTTTCTGTTGTGGGTAGGTGTTTGGTTTTTTTGTCTTTTTCGTTGTTGTTGTTTTTTTTTTTTTTTTTTAATTGGGTTTGTTTGGGGTTTTCTTTTTAAAACTGGCTAAACTGACTCTCAAAATTGTATCTCATGGCTGAGAAAGCTCCTGTGACAGAACTGGGACAGGGACTTCTATCTCCCTTCCTGTGTTACTCGCTATAAGCTTTGCTTGCTGCAACTGGAACTTCAGAGGTACTCAGTCTCTAGACATATATACGAGAACTTCATTAACAGCCAGGATTAAATGGGAGTCTAAAATAGCTGGTACCAGCTTTACCACAGCCTTACCACGGCCAAACTTGTTTTCCTCTTCACTGCTTTTTTCCCTTTCCCACTCAGCTACTCTTGTGATTCTGTTTGTACAGAAGCAATATGGATTGCATTAATTTTGGTTTATGTTCTTCCTCAGGTGCAGCAGCCAAGTTAGGAAGGGGAACTTTGACACTGTTCCTTCTAATCCACGGGACTGACAGCTTTAAAGCAAACATATAAAAGCACCCACCCCTCACCCCCTAAAATAATTTTTTTTTAAAAAAAGAGAATCAAAACCACCCCTCTCCACATTTCTTACCAATAAAATTATGGTCCTTGCAAATCTAAATCACTCTTTGCTACCTTGACAAACATAATCCTTTATAGAATCACATTAAGAGAAATTCATTGATGATTATGCTAACATTCAGATTCATAACTCCTCCAGTAAATTTGACTGAGACTTACAGTAGTTATTTCATTTTTAGGAGGTAAAGCATAATTGTTTTATTTGCAGTAAGTGACTAGAGCAAAATCCTGTGTTAAGTAAAATTGTTTTCTAGCCAGTCTTCTGGACATTTTACTGCAAAACTATTGAGCAAATAAAACTTTACTCTCCACATTTATATGAGTAGAATTTTTTTACCTACCATCAGCAGAGAGATTAGCATGCCTTGCATATGCTTTGTCTATTTCTAGAAAAGCTTTGCTCAAAACATTTTCCAAGTTCTCCTCCTCAGCAAGAAATTCCCTGGAAGCAAGCAAGTAAACAAAGAGATTAAACTTCTTTCCAAGAAATATACATCCTGATCAATCTGTTTTGCAGTCTTATCTCCTCCCTGCACCCACTGAATCGTGCTGGACCTGAGTGGAAAGGTAATGTGATTTTACTAACTGTGTGCACTGAAAGCATAATACTGTAATTCTGGAAATATCTAAGTTCCTTATCCAGCACCCAGGGATATGATAGATACAGAAGAGTGTAAGCAAACCATAGGTCAGCAATTACAGAGAGCCTGTGTGAATACAGTTAGTCCACACTCTCCCTGTGTTCCAAGACCTTTCCTGGACAGGGGGCACAATTGTGCTTTTGTCTCCTGTGGTTTTGGGCTTGCCCAATTGGGCAGGTACCAACGCATTAAGTAATTCACAGCATGTCTGTTCCACCCAGCGTTCCTGCTGTCCCATAAGGACAGGCGGCTACATAACCTGGGAGGATTAGCTACAACGTACAACCCATTAAAGAAGGAATCTCGGCTGTAATTTATTTGACACACATTGCCTTGATGAGCACTTACTTAATGTATTTTTCCATGTACTTATCACAGAAGTCTGCAGCTGCTGCCCCGCCGTGCCCATCGTACACTGCGAAGTACAGGATATCCTCTGTCAGCTGAGCGTAATTGAACCGGTCCTCATTTTCCTTTCGCTTCCCGATGTGGCTGGCGCAGCCCACGTTGCTCAGGCTCACCTTTGGGATGGGCTTCCCGTACTTTATGCTGGGTGGGAGGAGAATGGGTTCATCGATGCGATTGTCCCAGATGCCGAAGGTGTCCCATGTGGTCGGCCGCCCGCTGCCCTCGGGGTCGAAGCGGGAGGCGCGGCGCTCGCAGGTGGAGATGGAGCAGGCGGCTGCGGGGCGCTTCTCGTCCTGCAGGAGGCGGGACGTGAGCGCGGCTCTCCTTCTCACTTGGAACCCTCCATTCCGTACCAAATTAATTAGAGTAGCTGTGGACATAACTTGTCTTCGCAGAGATTCGGAGGGGGAAAGGGACCAGGTGCAAAAGGTGCGCAGCTGCTGGAATGTCTTAGAGAATGAGGGAAAATCGATCAGGAAACAAGAAGCACAGGAAAGGGAATTTTCAGTTGCATCATTCAGGAAACAATGTCACCCTGAGAGCCCGCTAATCATGCGGAGCACAGCTCTCCCTGGAAGCGACTGCAGCGGGATGTGAGTGACTCACCGGGAAACTATCCCACATCCAGCAGCAGCCCACATCCAACCCAGCTCTGCACACAGAGCCAGGGAGGCACTTCTGCTGGCCCCTTGCAGAATGACATCTCGAGTTTTCAAAGGTTGAAGAGGTTGAGATGGAGCAAATGGGAGTGATGATAATACTAAAACATGAATATGTGAAAATTTGAGATAAGGTTGAGAAAATGAGCTTATCACGCATGCTCTGCAAACATGAGCTGAGACATCTGCACTGTGAATCCCAGGGGAAAGGGAGGAAAAATATATATGCTTAGATTTTAATTTTTTTATCTGCACATGATATTTGTTTCTGTCACATTTATGGAGATCCTGAACAATACTTTTTAACAGAGCTGTTAAGTTAATTGTGATTTTTTTAAAAAATTCTAATAATGATTACTAAGAGTGTATTCATGGACATCCACAACTGTACATGCAAACTTCCCCCTCAAAAAACCCCATGCTGCTATTTTCTGTTTTGTCTGGCTTGAAGTTCTCTGCCACCTAACCCTGAAATGGGCTAACACAGGCAGACAAGATCTACTGACTTCTCATATCTCTTTTCCAGTCCAGATAAATTCAAACACACCACTTGGCTCAGCACAGACAAAAATTCGCTAATGATGATTCACCTAGCATGCTGAAAAGTGTAGAAAGATTGGATTATTTGATCCTTTGTAGAGTAACACCCAACTTCACCCAAGTCCAAGGATGCAGTTTGTAATAATTACATGCAGTTGCAATGGAGTAATTCAAACTGGATCACACAGATCACTGTAACTAACCACACTAAAGATATAAGCCCAGTGAGGAATTTCTAATTTAATTACTCAAAGTTTGCTAAGGGCAAAATTATGAGTGAGAAGTATTATATGACAACAAAAGACCTAAATATACCCAGGTTTATGGTGAATGAAAAATAATAAGAAGAAGAAGAAAAGATAGGGTGATCTGATATAACTGAGCAGCAAAAGCAACACTTGTACCCCAGAGACATTTTCATTCTGGGCTGGAGTGCCTTGCTGTTGCCCAAGCCAATCACAACTGCATCTCTACATCTGAAATATTTGTTAAAACTATGCTTTTTAGTTGCTAGATAAAAGTCTGTGTACTCACAAAAAATGTGCAATCAAAGGTAAATTAGTAACAGATTGCTTTGGTAGAAAATGGCAGTGACAGAGCTTTCAGAAGGCCTTCAATAAACATGTTCCCAGCTCAAAGCATGTTGCTTCAGATGCTGTGGGTTTATCTTTCATGCAATTCTTAGGCTGCATGAAAAGAGGAAAGGTTTCTTTACTTAGCACTTAGAGGTTAACTGTTGACTTGATAAAAGGCTGAATGTTCTGGAAATCACTGTTGTTGCACCAGCTGAGTATGGAACTACTTGAAATCTTTGGATTTTCCATTTTACTGCAGGGTGATTGCAATATCACACCCTTATTTTAGCATACTTACAGGTATTTAAAACCTGGTTTACTTCCTGGAGCTGCTTTTTCTTTCATGCTATCCTTGACTTGCAACTGCAGCAGGTTAACTTCCTTCTGTGAAACACAGCAGGACCAAACTAAAAGCCTGTCAATTAGCAAAACCCACGCTCGTTTTCACTTCTGTCAGCTTGAGAAGAGAACATGAAATGCTTGCTATATTTAGACTACCCAGTATCCACAGCATGAATCAGAGGATCAATCCAAACTCACCAGCTAATTAATGCATTTGTTCCCTATCAAATTCAACTCTCACCAGGCAAGTAAAAATAGTGACGATAGTTTTGCCTTCCAAGTATCTCTGCAAGACAGAACTAGGAACCTGCTCTTTAGTTTGTTATGTAAACAGCTCTGGACACACAACAGTCTGTGCTTTCCCAGCTGATATGCCTGCAAACACCGTGCAGACCCACCTGGGCAAAACAAGACCGAGGTAATGAAAAGGGGGGCACCGGTGTTAGAGACAAAGTCCAAGATGGACAGTTCTAGATAGAAATGTGCTTTGAGGTGCTCCATCTGATCCTGTTCATCTGTACGCGTTTTCCTGGAGGGAAACAGTTCCTACAGACAGGCAGGGAAACACAGCACTTCAAGCGGGTTGAGGTGACTAAAACTGTAGTTTTACGGGCTGCTTGCTCCTCGGAAGATGGAAATTTTCCAGGCTGCCAGAAGAAAAGGGGAAGAAAAGGAAACCCGGAAGAAAGCGAAGGCATGCCTGCTGCCCCAGGGGATCCGACGTATGTAAAAAGGAATGTACAACTCCAAGTGCACTTGCCTCGCGCGCCTTCCCAGCCCCACGGATGTGGGCAGGACCGTGCGGTTCTGGGTGTTAAGCTCGCCATAAAGCAGGTGCGTCGTTGTTTTGTTGTTCGGTTTTATTTTTTTAAATCCGTGACAATCTAGCCTCGCCTTCCTGCCCGGACACCAAACTGGACACGGACAGCAGCAATTTAAAGACGTCTCTGCAGCAGTTTGCGTATCACGAATTGCCACAGACCGCCTTTATTCCGTGCAAATCAAAGCTGCGGCGTCCGGCGGCAGCCCCTGCGCAACGCCAGCCGTGCCCAGCCCCGCTCCGTGATGTGCCAGCCCCGCTCCCTGACATTCCCAACCCTGCCGCGGCCCTTCCCGCCCAGCGGCCGCGGCTGAAGGAGAAGGGAGAGCGGAGCGAGCGGAAGGGGCAGAAGAAGGAGACGCTTGCGAGCGCGGCCCCTCACCCTCCCTCGCCCCCGGCCCATGCCCCGGGCGGGCGGCCCTTACCTCCTCCCGCGCCTGGGCCCGGCGGCGGCAGCGCCTCAGCGGTGCGAGAGCGGCGCCTCCCCGGCCGAGGCTGCGGCGCGGCCCCGCCCGCCGAGCCCGCCCGGCCAATCGGCCCCGGCGGCGGCGGCCGCGCCGGCCGAGCCTCCCCCGCCGCCCCCGGCCCGCCCGCCGGCCGCGCCCGGCCCCTCACACGGGCCTGGGGCCGCGCCAGGAGCAGGGGCGCGGCGGTGGCTGTGGCCGGGGTGACCCTGAACAGCCCCCGGTTTCACAGAATCGCTTAGGCTGGAAAAGACCGCCGAGATCACTGAGTCCAACCACACCCAGTCTTTCCTTAAACGCATCCAGAGAGGGTGACTCCATCATCTCCCTGGGCAGCTCATTCCAATGTCTAATCACCCTTTCTGCGATGGAATTCCCCCTAATTTCACAGAATCACGGAATTTACTGAGTTGGAGAGACACACTTCTGCCCCTGCACAGATCCAGCCTGACCCTCCCCTGGCGCAGCTTTAGGCCGTGTCCTCTCGTCCTGGGAGAAGAGCCCGATCCCCACCTGGCTACAGCCTCCTTCCAGGCCTGGATTCGGCAGGTGGAAGCCCGAGGGCCGGGACAGCCAGGCTGTGCCTGCAGCTGCTGCCCACAGGCTGCCCAAGAGGCCTCTGGAAGCAGCGGTGATGCCCTTATGCAACAAATATCCAAAAGATTTAAAGCGCAGTTGTGTGCGCTGCTCTGAGGCAGCTGTTTCCGTGAGCAATGCCCTGCTGCCTCCTGACGAGACCCATCTCTGATCAGGATTTTAAAGGGATCATTTTTTCCATGCTGTGCTACTGCCGGTCTCTGACCTTTGATGCAATTTGGCAAATCAGATAGCTCTGATTACAAAAGCCTTGAAACACACTGTCCATTCCATTTCGTGCTGTCTGCTGGAGACCAGAGTACTCGAAAACAGACACCTGAGAGAAAAGTCAGATCCAACACGATTTCCATAGGAGGTTAAGGAGGCTGCTGTCAAGTTTGTCCTATATATTTTTGAGGTAAAGAAGCTTTTGTTTTGTTGGAGTGAGGTTTCTGGTTGCTGCAAAGCCTGGCCAGAAAAGCAGCAATAAAGCCTCTCAGACCTCTCACTGTACAGCTCTACTTGTAGAAGAAGGGGTTAGGTGAACATGGCAGCACATACCAGATTGTTCTGGTTTCCAGATGTGTGGTGTCCCACTCAGCTTTTAGAATGGAATTTGATCCTGTGAGTCTTCTGGGGACAGCAACAGTGTCATCTGTCCCTGCAAGTTGTTCTCTGGTTCCTGTTTGTCCTCAGCGAGACAGGAAAAACAAAGCTCTCCTGCCAACTCTCCTGGCATTGGGCAGAGAGCAGCAGTTCTCCTGAGCACAAAGGATTCATACACGAGTGTATCCAAGCTAGCACAGTGGATTACTGAGAACAAAACCAGCATATTATCTGTAAAACAGATCTACAGAGCAGCACCAGTGGGGTCTTCTCAGAAGTGTCAGGGTCCTACCTGACATGGAGGCATGAGTGCTGGGAGACAATTTCTGCCCCATTGAATTGGCAGTGAAAGGCCAGCATGGAAATGATAAATGTTCATGTTGAGCCCTTATGTGCAGTAGAACTGCTCTTATCTTTACAAGCCTTTGGAAGGCAAGTGGGAGGCATCTGGAGAGGCAGCAGGAGAAAATGAGGCAGTAAGCATGAGAATAGCTTTGTGAGAAGGCAGAAGGCTTGAAGACAAGGCCAGGGCACAATGGCAAGAATACACAGAGGAACAGGTCAGGGCACATGGCAGGCAGGATGGGCTGCAGTGCAGCATTTGTTACTTTGAGAGCCCTCTGATAACACCTGGAGAACAGGAGGCGAAAAAATTCAGGAACACAAAAGGCAGGAACTGGTACTATGCAATATTTGGTTTTGACTTCAAACAGTAAATTTGGACTTTCCCCTCACAAGTTTTTTCCCCTGAAGGATGAGGTAAGTATTCCTAGATTCCAGCTCTCCTAACAAGGAATCTCTGCTCCTGCAAGATTCTCTCTCTTCTGTCTTACTGCCTCTGTTTTTGCTGCTTCGTCTTGTTCCTGACCTTTCCCTCCCTTGCCTCCTATTCTACTTTATCTTTTCCTATTTTTATTAAATTTTATTAATTATTTGCACATATTGCTCTGTGATTATTTCTCTCCTCCTTCTTCTTCCCTTTTTCAGTCATCTTTCCGGCAAGCTTCCATCTTCAAATTCTAAACCCTTAATCTGGGACTGGCTTGTGTGACTGGAAAACAGACCAAACTCCTGGGGGCAGGGGCAGGTTGGTTTTCTATGTGCTGTCCTGCCCAGCATTGTAACTTAACAAACAGCAGCTGGAATTCTGGGTGGGGGAAAAAGAAATGTCCATTGTAATATCCATGTATCATATCTCAGACCAAGTTATAAATGCACAGCAAGCTGATTCTGAGCACCAGGCTCTTTTCACCAGCACATGATGTTAAAAGTTGCAGAATTTACTCTTACACTGTAGGGGGATACAGTGCAGGTAAATGAAGGTGGTATAGAAGGTAATCATATCCCCTAAAGAGTTGCAGCTGAACCAATTACTAAAAGTTAGGAGTAGGCCTGATGTTAACAGGCCACACCTGTAGCAAATAAGAACAGTGTTATAAAAGAGTGGATTGGTGGGAACTGGAGTTAGAGGATCAGGTGGCTACTGCAAAGGTTAGGAAGAGTCAGTGCTTAGAAGAGCTGCCTACAAGAGACATTGAGGAGGTACGAAACTCTGGTGATACGGAATCCTTGCAAGATAATGATAATAGAACTCTTGATATATAAGACAACATTACACCATGCTTTCTGTCCACATAAGGGATTTTTGTTTCCTTATGGTACACTTCTGGCTAATTATCTGCCTGTACAATCTAGGTCTCCTAGCAGGTCAGAAGAGACCAGAAAACAACCTGTGGCTATAGTGAAGTGGCCACTATTTTAACATCAACATTCAAATAACTGGCAACAGCTATAATTTCTCACAGCGCTTTTCAAAGGCAGCCCTTCAAAATCAGGTGAGCTACTATGTCACCCCTGCCATGGCCATTTGACTGCCTCTCAGCAGCTCATGGACAGCTCTGGATACTCCAGCTCTCAGTGTGGACATTGGTGATGAGAAAAGAGCAGTAGGAAAGCTTATTGGGGATCTCTTTTCCTAGGATCAGGAGCCAAATTTAAGTTCAGAGCCTTGCCTTAGCCATGCTGTGGGTGTGCCCATGCCTGGCCTGGTACCTCACTGATCCTGTGCTTTCCTGGTTGATGGATCCTCTGTCTTGACCTCAAATCTGGCTAGTCTCTGTGGTCAGGCTTGGTGGTCCCTGGAAGGCAGCTAACCCCCTGTTGCTGTCCCCGCTGGCCTGGCTCTCCTCAGGTGCCATGGAGCTGTCAGGAAGGTCCCTGCCTGCCTCACCATCCCTCTTATCCCCAGCCCTGGTGGAGCAGCCATGCTTCTCCATGCTGACAGGGGCTGCACAGACAGTCCTCAGGGGGTGGGTAATAAGCAGCTTTTTTCTTCCAGGGAAATGTGCTTTTTGGCACTCTTGCCAGGTGTTGCCCTTGTATAAATAATCACAGCGTTAACACTGAAACATGACTGAGCAGGCTAATAGGCATTCTGTTTAGAAACAAGAAATAAAAAATATTGGTTTTGACGCTGCTCAAATGACGTGCAACACTTAATTGTCAAGCTCATACTCTATACTTTTATGGGTGATGTGACAAACCTTCTGTGCTCAGACTTTGGGATATGGTAGTCTTCCTCTGGTTATCCTACTCAATAAGTTTCTACTTCATTTGGGACTCGTGGTTTACACAGAGACGGAAGGCATTCTGAAACAGAAGGGCTGTGGTGTAGCTTAAGCGCATTCCCAGGACTGCCCAGATCAAACTGCAGGCTCTGAACCAGTTCCCACTTGCAGGGAAGGTGGGAGTCAGATGTACATCTGTTCCCACAGTATTCCTCTCAATTCAGATGACGTGGCTTGATTCTGTCCTGGGGAAGATGGAACATAAACTCCTGTATCGGAACACTGTGCTGGGAAGGTCAGATCAAGAGCATGCCTAGAGGATTGGCTGTTGTCATTAAAATCAAAGTCAGCTTTCATTCCTTGGTGAACCCTGGTGTGGTGGGCTGACCCTGAGCACCCACCTAGTGAAGCCACTGTCACTCCCCCTCCTCAGCGAGCAGTACCAGCACTGCTCAGCAGTAGCCAAACCACTGCTCTGTTTTTGACACCACTCCAGCTACTAATACAAACCACAGCACTGAAGACTACTACGAGAAAGTTAACTAACCCAACACACTGAGTTTCCTAAAGTAAAAGAAAATGTTTGAATTGTTTATTCTGACTTAAATGGCTCAGGAGTATTCAAGCAGTTTATTTGGAAACAGACAAAAAAAAAAAAAAAAGGTTTGGCTGAGCTTTTTGTGCCCCTTGTGAAGAAGATGTCATCTTAAATGCAGGGAAAAGTGAGTTAGAACAGAATGTTCCTAGCCCTTCACATTGGGCTTTTGGCATTCTCCAATTGCAGCATGTTAGCTGTGTAAATTGAATTTCTCCTTGAACTTTTCCAACCTTAATGGTTGTATGATTCTATTAGGAAGTATCATTAGGTTAGAAGTGGTGATACTTCAAAATATGAGGATGCCATGCATGATAACTTTGTATTATTTGTATATGAAATTGAAAGATCTGATTTTTGGGGTGGTTGCACAGCAGCACAGCTGATTTTGTTCCAGTATTACAGCTTTGGTTTTACAAAGATAATATTCCAGATCAGAATTCAGTCATCTGCCTGCTGAGAAGAACCACGTGGCTATTTCTGCCTTGATGATTAAAGAATATTCCAAATTATTTTTGAAGAGCTGTTGTAATTTGACAGCAGGAAATGATTGTGGCTTTTGAATATGTAGCAAATATTTTAAAGCAGGCTTTTAAGTGGTTTCCTGGGCAACCACTCTTCTTTAGAGATCAATCCATGCTATTAAGTATCCTGCTGGACTCGGATCAGCCTTGCAATATTAAAGGCACTGGTTTCCAACACTGCTGGGTCATGCGCAGTTCCTGACTGCCCAACAGCCCGGAGCTCAGAGGGAAGCTTGCTGCCTGCCAGGCTTTTCTCCTGACAAGCAAGGACACACCTCTGAGATGGCACAGGCTTCCAGAGGGGTGGAGGATCTGCCCATGCTCACATTGGCTGTGTTATCCAACAGCCCCAAGGAATGGGGGGTTTATTTCTCATTTGCCCACACTCCACCCACCACCACAAGACAATTCTTGTGACTTGTGGCTCCCCATTAAAAGAGAAAGCAAGCACAGCTCTTAGCTGCACAGCCTGCATTCTTTTATTTTTTGTTTTACATCTCAGCTGTCTGGGGCATCAAATAATTTACCCTTTGACCCCATATGCAGCATTTATGATCAATAAGAATGTAAAGCCATTAATGATGGAGAATCCTGGAGGCATCATTAACATAAAGAATATCTCCTGCTCTTCTCCAAAGCTTTCCAGTTATGTACTCATTCTGATTTGGATTGGCTTCCTTTTTTGCTATGGATATCTGGGATTTAGGGCAACTTTAGCAGAACTGAGCTGAGCATCTTCAAGCAAACAAATGCTGCTCAGGGGAAATGTGCTAAAGTGATCTGAATGGAGGGCACTTGCCTGGTGTTTGTCACCAGCCCTGTGGGAGCCTCATCGGATGCCCCAGCAGTGCTGGGGTCTCTGGGAGCAGACTTGGAAAATAGGGCTGGTGAAGTGAGGAATTGCTGACAAGCATTCTTTAAGAGATTCTCATACTTGTTTCTTTAGGTAAGCCTGATATGTGGGAGTAGCTTCTTGCTTTGCCATGTTTTTCTTTCTGGAACTCTCAAGAGTTTCTAGAACTGATACAGAAAAAGAGAGTGCTTTCTGAAAGCAGTTGCTTCTTTTTGTTCATGGGTTTGAAGGCAGAAATCAGCACAAATTCCTCAAAGTAGAGGAATCATGCAGAAGACAGCTCATGTGTGACGCAGCCTGTGATATTATTGTACTTACTAGCAGTTTTTATTTCCTGTTCCTTTTATTTTCTACTCATCTTTACTTACTAGTTGTTACTCCAATCCCTGCCTGCTGTTATGGAAAGAGTTACAGCTTTATCTTAAGAGCAAATAAGAATAGGATAATAAGCATTCAGCATTGTAAATCCATGCCCCTTCTGTAAGACCAAAACTGAAGCAATATTCAAATTAAATTACATGTTTATATAAACCCAGAAGAACCAGAGCCCACATGCAAAATAAAATCGTCAAGCATCATTTTGAAATGCAAACAATTTCATGAAATCTTGTGTTTACAAGTGAGCCAGGGAACTTGCAGGTCCTGACCCATAGCATATGGAAATTTCTGAGAATCCTCCACATTTTGATATAGCATGGATGGCACTGGGTCCGCAGGAAGATGGATGCATTCAAAATCATGTCCAGCATTGAATGGAAGCTTCGACTGTGGGTAATCTTTGGGTTTGGCATGAGAATGTCATGTAGAAATATTCTCTGTGTGTGATCTGAGCTGCTTTGCCATCTACTTTTTGTAAAGGCCTATTAAAGGCACTGGGAATCTGGGGTGCTGTGATTCTGCACTTGCAGAATATCTGCTACTGTCATCTTCCATTTCTGATTATCCCCAAACTCTGCATTTGTGCTGATTGAATAACACAAATTTTATTGTCAGCATTTGAGGGAAATACCTGCTTAGTTCTCAGAACAACTCAATGCAGGGAGACAAAAGAAGTAATATTTGCATTTAGCTTTGTTCACAGGGTGGAGGTATGATAGTCACACTGTTAAATGTCACACTGTGCTTAATCCACCTGAGCAGGATTAACTGCCTAGGAGGATCTTTAAGAATGTTATTTGAATGTTTCCAAAACCAGGTGGAGGGTAATTCAGAAGGCTGTTTTTAAAAGAATTGTTTTGAAAGAAATGATAGTAAATATTGATGGAAACAAAAATGAATTCTTGATTCTTGCCTTTACTGTGACAGGAGGTGGCAGAGCCTACGTGTTTTTGCACCTAGTTAAGGGAATGGTAATTTTGAGCAGGTAGGCACATCCTGTTTCAGGCTGTCACCTACTGTATTCTAACCCTGGGCAAGCCTGGCCCAGCTGTAGTCCTGTATGAAAACATGTAAGGTTATCCCTTCAGATGGGAAAACCTCAGTAAACAGAACTGTTCCCTCACAGGTTCTCATGGGTCCTCACTCCACGTGCCTTTGGTCTCTGCTCCTCGAGACTCCTGTGAGCTGTTCAGCCTTTTGCCTTTCAGGTGAGTCACTTTGCACCATTGCATCCATGCATGATTTTGTTCCCTCTCGCTCATTTTGGGTTTCAGGTTGCTCCCAGCCTGTATTTAAGTTCTCATCTTTTTCTACACCACTGAGAAATGACTGTTTTTCCAATGTATTGAAATAAGCGAAAACATGTTTTATGCTTGGTGCTGCAAAGAAAAAGGTTTTTCCTGTAGCACAGAACCAGCCAAAATGCTTTGTGAGAGCACATCTAATTATTGAATCTCTCCCTTCCCTGGCCCCATTCCCTTCCTCCCTGTGATCATCATGCTCCAGCTATGGTTGGCCAGAGTTCTCCCTTGCACAGAGCTCAGTGTGTTGCCAGCACCACTGTTGTTTGCAGATTTACAAGGTCTGGTTTTAAATGTCCTTGTGACAAACAAAAACATGTAAGTGCTCCTTCTGTCTTAACAGCTGTTAACCCTAAATCGCAGTGTGAGCAGCCAGTGAGATGCTAGAGTGCATCTTTTCCAAAATGTTGTTTTACATCTGGGCCCAAACTGCAGAGCTGGAGTGGAGGAACCTTTCCACACACAGTGTCTGTAAGCTGAGCAGGAAACCCAGCTGTTCTGCAAGGTACCTCTGCAGGGGCTGAAAAGGCTCCTCTGGCACAGAGGAGACCGGGAGAGACACAGGCCCTGGGTCTTTGTTTCAGGGGAGTCAAGGCCAGGTCATAGGGTCAGCATTAATATCCTGTGAAAGGTGAGTGGAGCTGGCTGTTCCTGCAAGATTTATACCTCTTCTTCTCCACAGGCACCTTGTCACTTTTTTGCTTGGCCTCCACTTCCCACAGCAGTCATGATGTACCTGTTTCTGAGTTCAGCATGTTCTGAATTCTGCATTATCCAATCTAAAAGCAGCACTTTTAGATTGTCTTTTAACTGATGCATTTTAAACATGGCTTATCACTTATTGACCACATAGGAACACTTGATCTTTGCATGAACTGCATTCAAAATGTTTGAGAAAGCCATGCAAAATATTCTCCTTTCTAAAAGATATGACTATGAGCAACAAAGACGAGATAAACAGGACTCCGTGCAGCATGACCTGCACAGTAAAATGTCACTAAATGCAGACAATTTGCTGCCTTCCATTTTACATCTTCTTTCAATGACAGCTTTGATGGTGTAAGGCTGGAATAAAGAAAAGGCACAGTGCCCAGTACAACACAGTGTACAGCAGCAGCAGCAAATTTGATTTGTTTGCCTCAAAGGGCAGGTAATGCATTTAAGTAATTGTGTAGCACAGCAAAGTCAAATTTCACAGACCTCAGCGTGTGACAGTCAGAAATCAGTGACCTGGCAGATACTCCAGCTCCTCGCTGGGCACCTTCCCAACATGTATAAGTTGGGCAGGTTGGTATCAGTTACAGGTGCACAATCCAGCTGACAGGACAGACCCTCAGGCTCTTTGGAGTCCAAGACAATTAGCTGTGACATGTCTGACAGCTTTATATCTGTGCATACTTCTCCATAACATGACACGGGTTCAAGTTAATATAACAGCCAATAAATGAAGGCACAAGCAGCTTTAACGAATGTTCACAATGTTATTTCCAGTATTTTAAGACTCATCCATATACCTGAATTCGAGTTCTGTGTTACTCTCTGACAAATCTAAAAGAACATATTCCAGAAAGATATGGTTAGTAAGCTGTAGAAAAGAATCAGGCAAACATAACCTCCAGCAATGTTTGATGACAGTGATTTGTAACCTGGTGTTTCAATTTATACCTTGATAAAGGCTTAATTGCCTAACACCAAGAAAACCTGTGTCTCATGCTGTGTAGGTGTTTATCTGGAATGAGTATAATGCTGTGGAAATTTTGAGGTAAATAAATAAAACCCATTTGTTTTTATTTGCAGCCTTGCTGGCTGAAGATGTGGACTTTTGATTGTGTCTCTCTTGGGTGCTAAAGGAAAAGGATTGGTTGGGAGGACATTGTGGTTAGGGGCCCTCCTTGTGCCTCCTTTTTAATAACTGGGCTCTCTCATAGAACCAGTCTGTGCTGGTTTTGGCTGGGGGTAGAGTTACTTTTCTCCTAGTAGCTGGTGTGAATTGTGTTTTGGATTTGTACTAGTGTTGATAACAAAGGGATGTTTTTGTTATTGCTGACAGGGCTTACACAGAGCCAAGGCCTTTTGTGCCTCCCATCCCACCCCAGCAGTGAGGGGCTGGGGGTGCACAAGGAGGTGACACAGCCAGGACAGCCAACCCTAAGTGACCCAAGGGATATCCCATAACATATGGAGTCATGCTCAGCATGTAAAGGTGAGGGGAAAAGGCAGAAGGGAAGCACATTCAGAGCGATGGTGTTTGTCTTCCCAAGTCACTTGCTCTCCTGGGGGTGGCTGAACACCTGCCCATGGGAAGTAGTGACTGAATTCCTACTTTCCTTTTGCTTGTGTGCGGAGCTTTTGCTTTACCTATTAAACTGTCTTTCTCTTAACCCATGAGTTTTCTCACTTTTGCGCTTATGATTCTCTCCCCCTTTAACCAGGGAAGAGGAGTGACTGAGTGGCTTTGTGCAACTGACATGCTGGCTGGGATTAAACCATGACACAGAATTACAAATGCAGGACCACAGTGGCTTTTCATCATGTCCCTTCCTACCAAAATGCTCATAGACATCTTGGGCAACAGCAAAAGCTGGGGGTGAGATGGCAGGTGAGCTGCAAAGTTATTCTAATGCCCTTTCCCCAAATCATTACATGGGCAAAAATCTGTCTCCCCACACAGTTATTCCCTTGTGTCCACGTCTGCGCAGGGCAGTCATCACCTGCTCCATTGGAAATGCAATGTATCTGTAAATACTGACAAAATTACTTTTGTGTCCTGCTGCTCATCATCAGGACCAGCTCTGAAATCAGCAGTTCTTCTGAGACCTGTGTCTGCTCATCTGCCTGCCTCAATCCCAGCAAGAACACAAAGGGCAGTTAAATATAACCTTGGCCTCTGGTACAGAAATAAATCACGAAACATGACCCTCATGCCAGTTAAAGAAGCAGCGTTGCAATTCCTACTGCACTGATTCATATTAGCAAGTATTTCTCTTTCCTTGAAAAGACACTGTGAGTGCCAGCTGCATGAAGAAGAAGAGCACAAAGCACAAGTACCAGCCAAGTCCTGCTGAGACTCTGCAGCCTGTGGGTGACAGATGAGATCTTTGCTGTTGTGTCCTGTGTCTGGCCAGGGCTGTGGTTTCCCCCGTCAGCAGCACTCATAGGGGTTGTCTGCACAGTGTCACAGGAGCCAGTAATTGGAAAACACGTTTTCAATTCTCTGCTTCAGTTTGGTCTCTGAGGGAAACCCACAGGGTGACAACTGCAGGCAGGAGTAGTTCAGGTATCTGGGTTCCCAGGATATCCCACTCTCGGCAAACTCTGCCATGGCAAAACTTCTGCATAGTGTTTCCATCTGTGCATGGGGAAAAAAGTTCTAGCAAAAATGGGCTTTTCAACTCCTTAACTGGGAGAGGGACCAAGATGGTAACAGTAAGCTGGTTTAAGTATCTCAGAGTAATTGCCGGGTAAGAACTGCCTTCAACGCTGTAACACTTGGTCTGCCTTGCTGAAGGAATGGAATAGCTTGGAGGGTGATTTCCTGCAGGGTCTCCCCGGTGCCTCAGAGTAAATTTTATCGAGAGCCTGTTAACTGGGACAAAACCCTGTGTATTTCCTCCTCAGAGACCAGGATGTACGCGTTTGTATTTATTTCCCATGATGATGTCCAGCAATAGTACCTGTAGTGCACTTGAGTAGTGTGACCACCGTGAAACCCGTGCCTCAAGGCGCTTCATTCCTTTCCCCTCCTCTCTTGGCCTTGGGAGCCTTTCCTGCCCGGAGGGGACGATGAAACAGCGTCAGCTGTGATTTAATGTCCCGCGCGGGGTGCTGGCAGGAGCTCTCCGGGTCAGTTCTCCGCAGTAGCGCAGATCTCCCGGCGGGATGAGCGCGGGGCGATCCGGAGGCTGTGGATCGCCGGGAGGCGGTGAGCGCGGGGCGATCCGGAGGCTGTGGATCACCGGGAGGCGGTGAGCGCGGGGCGATCCGGAGGCTGTGGATCGCCGGGAGGCGGTGAGCGCGGGGCGATCCGGAGGCTGTGGATCACCAGGAGGCGGTGAGCGCGGGGCGATCCGGAGGCTGTGGATCACCAGGAGGCGGTGAGCGCGGGGCGATCCGGAGGCTGTGGATCGCCGGGAGACGGTGAGCGCGGGGCGGTCCGGAGGCTGCGGATCGCCGGGAGGCGGTGAGCGCGGGGCGATCCGGAGGCTGTGGATGGCCGGGAGGCGGTGAGCGCGGGGCGATCCGGAGGCTGTGGATGGCCGGGAGGCGGTGAGCGCGGGGCGATCCGGAGGCTTGGATCGCCGGTGCCGCTCCTGCCCAGCGCCGCCCGCCGAGCGCTCGCTGGCGCCGCCTGGTGCCCGGAGAGCGGCACCGCAGCAGCGCCCGCCCGCTCGGCGGGGATGGGGAGGCAGAGCCGCCCTCGCTGCCGCCGCCTGGTGGCACAAAGGATGCACTGCGGCACGGCCTTGGAGCGCGCCTGATCCCGGTCCCTGTGCTGGGATTCGCGCGCAGAGTCACGGAGTCCTCCAGCTTAGAAAGGACCTTGAGGGGTTAAAGGTCATCGAGTCCAACCGCTAACCCAGCACTGCCGAGCCCACCGCTAGACCGTGTCCCCAAGTGCCGCATCTAAACTGCAAAAGCAAATGGGTTGTATATGGGTTATGCATGCCACCACGGATGGTGACAGCACCACTTACCCACGCAGCCTGTTCCACAGCTTGACTGCCCTTTCAGCGAACATATTTTTCCTAATGATCCAATCTCAACCTCCCCTGGCTCAACTTGAGGCAATTTGCTCTTGTCCTGTCATTTATTACCTGGGAGAAGAGACCAACCCCTCTCTGGCTGCAATCTCCTCTCAGACAGTTTTAGAGAGCATAAGGGCTCCCCTGAGACTCCTCTTTTGCAGACTGAACACCCTTATCTCCCTTATCAGAATTCTGCTCCAGACCCTTCCCAAGCTCCATTTCCTTTCTCTGGGTTTGCTCCAGCACCCCAATGTCCTCCTTGTAGTGAGGGATCCATAACTGAGCACTGGATTTTGGGGGTGGCCTCAGCAGTACCAAGTACAGGGGGATGAGCACTGCCCTGATCCTTCTGGCCACACTTGCTGATACAGGCCAGGATGCCATTGGCCTTCTTGGCCACCTGGGCCTTCACAGTTCTCCAGGTGTGGCATCAGCAGTGCTGAGTAGAGGGCTTCATTAGGTTTTGGTACTTCTCTAAATAAAGCTGGCTTCACCAGAGGCTATAAGCAGCAGAGGTGTTCCTGCCCACTGTTCCACCAGACTGGCCCATGAGGAACACCTGCCCACTGTCCCTGTCCTGCTGACTGGCAGGAGACAGAAGTGAAGGTAAGCTGTGAAATGTGGTTTTCATATCTACAATGTCAGACAAAATTATTTCCTGTGGTCAGAACTAGTTATGAAATGAATGTCTACACTAGAACTGGGTTTAAAATATATGTGTAAAGATAATAACTAAGGGCTAAAGAAGGTCTCACTTTAAATGCTAAAGTCTATTTCATTTCTATTGCTAGCTGAAAGGTTTTGTGAGAAAAGGAATTGTTTGTCTCCTTACGAAGAGTTGTAACCCCCACCTAGGAATAAACATGATTTCCTACTTCAGAAGCCAGGATGTTTTATGTAGCTCCTGGTAAATCTGTGGAAACAGAGGAAGCCAAGTCTGCCCTCCCCTCTAGCTTTGTTCATTTCCATGGAACTACTTAACTGTTTTGAGATCTTGTCTATACAACCTAAAAAGACTGGCCTTTGCAAAGAGTTTCCTCAACATGAAGTGGTTCTGTAGTGCCCTTTGCTAATAATCACGATGCAAGATAAGGATAGTGAAAGTACCAGAAATTTCCTGTTCTCAGCTTCCCTAAATCAAATAAAATCAAATCAGTCCCAAAGATCTTTACACAGCTTTAAGAAAGGAGAAGTCACTTCCCATATCACACACTGCAGACAAAGAATAGGGCACCTTTAAAGCCAAGGAGAACTGAGAGTGCACAGCTCAATCAACAGTTCAGGATATTACTTTGTTCTTTTTTTAAAAAAAGGGGCATGAAAGTCTTGTTCTGTCTTGTCCTTTCAGATAATCAGTCTGAACAAAATGGATTTCTATTATGTAGGGGGATACAGTACAGGTAAATGAAGGTGGTATAGAATGTAATCTTATCCCCTAAAGAGTTGCAGCTGAACCAATTACTAAAAATTAGAAACAGGCCTGGTGTTAACAGGCCACAACTTGTAGCCAATAAGAACAGTGGTATAAAAGAGTGGATTGGTGGGAACAGGAGTCAGATGGCTGCTGCAAGGATCAGGCCAGTCAGTGCTTAGAGGAGCTGCCTGTGAGGAACGTTGAGGAGGTACGAAACTCTGGCAATATGAAAATCCTTGCACCATAATGATAATCGGACTCTTGCTATATAAGACAACAAATATGGAATCCTTGCACTATAATGATAATAGAACTCTTGATGTATAAGAAAACGCTATTAGTTCTCTTTAAATGATCAAGCTTTGAACACTTTCTTATTGCTACATGTCAAAGATATTTTTAAATGTTCCTAAGAAACGTAACCTTGTGGTATTTTTTTTTAAACCATCAGTGAAAACTTTCAGTTCCTGCCAAAACAGACTCTTTCCTAGAAACCAACTTTTTATACATTGACCATACAAATTATGATCAAGTAAATCAACATAAATTGTGCTTTATTCAAAATATATTTTTAATCTACTAAAATAAAAATAAGGAACTTTCTTCATAAATCTGACAGTAACGTTGGGCCTTTCATTCTTTGGAAATCTATGCCATCCATTTATTTAAATATGTTTAACTTTTGGATAGAAATTGTTTTTAAGGATCCAAAAAAGACTACTATTTTTTTTTAATAAAAGAAAAACCCAAGAGACTGCAACAGCTTTTGTTTCTTTCTGTAACTGAGATTGTTTTTTTATCTAATATTTATGAATGTACTGCACAACAAAATCAGTATTTCTGTATAACTTATTTATGTACTCCATGTTTGAAGGAGGAATTATCATCATTTTATTTAGCATCTGAATCAAGAAGATACTTCTTTACATCTGGAAAGAATAATCTTCCCTTTTATTTTAGTTGTCATAAAGTATACATAATACACATTATCCTGAAATTTCCCTTTGCTTTTACCTTACAAGGAAAGTGAAACACAAGCTCTTTGTTTTAAATCCTCCTGTCCCCTTCTCAGATAACTCCTACAACTGTTTTTGCACTTCTAGTTTAGCAAATCTTACAGGCAGGGTATATCTACAGAAATAACTTGCACAGCAAAAAAGCCAAGCCAGCTCTGTACCTCAGCACAGCCATATCCTGATGGCCCATTTCCATGGCAAATTCACTAAAGTTTTTATTAAAATACTCTAATTTAGGAAAAAAATATTTGGTTTTGATATGTATAACAATTTATTTTTGCCTACAACAAACAGGTACTAAGGAATAGACTAGTCAAACCTGAATTTCATTGGGAGTTGCATTAGTCAACAGCTTGGGTGTAATTTAGGCAGGAAAAAAATCAAGGTCTGAGGACTTTGTTACACTGTGTTCATTTTTGGTGAGGATATATTTTTCTATGGCACTTCTACAGCCTATTTAATTCTCTGCTTTTGATTTTCCTTCAAATTTACATTATTTAACTCACCCAAAGTATTTACAGCACTGTGTAAGTGTAGATGCAGGCAGCCTTATGCCTTGTTGGCAAGATTTTCTGTAGAGCCCTGGCTCACATGAGAACCTCCCTGCTGTCCTGTTTTCTTGCATGGATATATAATTCTTCCTTTATGGGTCCTTGTTAATTAAAAATACTTGGAATAGTTTGGATCCCACTGTAGCAAAACACCATGGCATAGCACATAAATTAGGAAGAAAAGACTACTGCTAGCATGGATCATGTCCCAGCATTTGTAATAAGAGGGAGCACAGTGAAGTTCCAGCCCCTCTCATATTACTCCCTTCCCTGGGAGTGGCCACTCCGGCCCTCTCCCCCAGAATCTCCATCCATTTCCTTCTGCTGCAGCTTTGGAGGGCACAGATAGAGCCAGAGTCCTAAGAGCCCTCTGGCTGAAAGAGCAGAAAGGTATTTAGACAAAATAATGGTCTCTTAGTGCAAGTACAATTAAGTGTGGCCTCTGTAGGGAAAAGAGGCCACTGCCTCTTAATTTTTCACTTCTGCAAATTAAACGGGGGGGGGGGGGGGGGGCAGATAGTGCCTGTGATCCATAATCCTCTGCTCTTTTACCTGCTTTAGGGCATTTTGTGTATTCTTTCTTCTTTTTCCTGTTTTCTGTCCTAAGCAAAGGATTGATTATCAAAATGTTTTTTACCTGTCTGCTTCTCAGTTCCCTGGGTTTTTTCCTGATGTTTGATAGAACAATCTGGAATTCATCCATAAAATTAGTTAGTGAGTTTTCCTGTAACTGGAATGGCATGCATCTTTTTATACAAGCTTGTTTTAGCTCAGTATTATGCTATTCTGAAAGATCTGATTCTCCTATGTTATTTTGTAAAAGAGCCCTAGTGAGGTGGTTAAGAATTTTCTTTATCAGTTATTGCCCACCAAATTTGCCTGTGGTGCAGCTTAAAATCTCCCCTTCCCTCCTACCAACTGAGCTATAGTCCATCATGCAACTTAGTCTTATGATAATTTATTCCACTTAATCATGCATGAAATGTAAAAATCTCAGAGGAGGAGTTTGGGCAGCTGGAAATTAGGAAGGGGGAAAAATCCCAAACCAAACATTCCCACCTTTTTTCCTTGCAAACTCAGCATATCCTATGCTGAAATTACTGAGGCGCCATGGTGCCCTGCTTTTTTCACAGTCTCTTGGTGCTGGAATCACACTTTAAATCATTCTCCAAAAGCATGACTTAGTTAACACTTCGTTATGCAAGAAGATTTCCACTATGCTGTAGTTGGCAAAAAAAAAAAAAAACCACCAAAAAACTGACTTTCCTCATGCATTTTATCCAGCACCCACTTCAAATTAAGAAAATGAGACTTTGAAAGTTTTTGTCTAAAAGGCATTTGCCTGACTGTCTATTTACCCAATCATCACTTTTACTGGGTCCATGTGTTAAAAATATGAAAGATCAGGTACCACAGCGAAATTAAGATATTTCTGTGATTTTTTTTTCCTTTCAAGGAATAAATATTTCACTGTACAGCATTATTTGAAGAGTAGCATGTTTCATCTCAAGGACCAGGAATGGCTTGCAGTGTAATTTTACAATGTGGCCCATTACATTAATTTAGTAAGTGGAGAACATGATTATTTGCTCACATAAGAGTTTTCAAATTGTGCTTTTCAGACCACCAGCTGTCTGAAGTGTTATAGGAACTGCTGCATATGTAGTCCTGGGGCCAAATCATCTCTTTCACAGCTTATATTAAGATAATGGGAGCCTTCAAAATATTTGAGGAAAGCAAGGGATGTAGGAAATCTGGCAGCCATGATTTTAATGGAAAATTCTTTTTCAAAAAGCAGCAAATAGATGTATCACTAGAATGATACTATTTCCGGTCCCCAACAATGTTCACACTCCTGCAATGCTGGGATTCAAGCTTTTAAAAACATGTGGATACTTAGACTTATTTTTTTATAGCTGAATCCCAAATCCTTTGTTCAGTTTTTGCTTCTTTCTTTAAGCAAGACTCACATTTGCTATATTTATTAAATTTAAACAGTGAGGTTACATGCTAACATTTGATCATACCTATTTTAATTCTGTATCCTTTCAGGATACAAATTTTAAAATATAAAAGGCGGGGGGAAAAAACACCCATGACATTTTCATCAAAAACCAGTCCAGCTGCAATACTAGATCATGTAAATCTTTATTTCTGCACTCAGGCCTTCTTTATTGGATCTTTTTCAGCTAAATACAATGATCCAACTAAAGGGACCTCACTATATTTCAATACACACGAACTTATGCAGAAAGGCTTCTCAACCCTGGGCTTATGGCACATCCTGACAAAAAAAATCACAGAAATATTTTAAAGGACATTCCATCAAGAAGTCATCTAGTTCACTTCCCTGCTATAAATCTTTTTAGATCCATTAATTTATAGAAAATGTTATATAAAAAGTGCAGTGATTGTTGTAGAAAATTCCTGCTACTCTTTTATTCTTTAGTTTTCATGCTAACAACACATGGATTTTTTTTCTTCTGATTTGGCTATCAGAAAACATTTGTAAATCTTTTCTTTTTTTTATATAACTACCAATATTCAAAATGAGACAAATTTTAACAAGAACTTGAAGTACCTGTCATTACAAAATATGTTATACATTTATATACTGCCTGTGCACAAAGAAACAGCAAAAAGGTAGACTTCAGCCTGTATTTCTATAGAAAAAAACCAATTCTACCCTACATTTAATCAGGATGTTCATTGATTCCATCTTCAAATCCTCGTAACAATGCAGATCCTGATTCGAAAACTGACATCCCCTTCAAGAGAGAAATGCATGTACTGGTACATGCATGTCACACAAATTGAAAGGAAAGACTGCCAGAAATGAAACAGTAAGGATTGAGTTTAAGTTAGGTTCATTTCATATGACTAAGTTAAGATGGCAAGTAGCCTTTCTGTAGAGTAAAACTCAGATGGACAGTGCCCTGAGGAAAGTGGTCTAGACTGGCCTGTTCAACTCTGATTTCTGTAAAGAATACAGAATCATTAGTAATTTAGGTTGGAAAGTTCAGTCAGGTTGCTCAGGGTTTTATGCATTCAAGCTTTTTTAAAATTTCCACGGCTGTGGATTCGACACCCTGTCAATGTGCAGTAGCAACACCCAACTCCATCCCTGCAGAGCCACAAAACTTCTGTTTCTACTGCTCAGCCCATCCCCACTTCCAGCCCCACACTTCCTTGTCGCATTTGAGCTGAGTTTGGAGTTTCCTGCTCAACCAGTCTGGCTGCCTTCTGTGTACACCCATTTTCCTTCAGTTCTGGTTGGATGGTCCCTGTGCTCTCAGGAGGCTGGCATCCAAGACTGACCAGTCTCTGTGGCCCTTTGCCCTTCAGAGCACCCTGCCATGAATCACAGAGTGATTTGGGTTGGGAGGGCCCTTAAGGATCATCTCATTCCAACCTGCCTGCCATGTGCAGGGATACCTCCCACTAAACCAGGTTGCTCAAAGCCCCATCCAGCCTGGCTTTGAACACTTACAGGGATGGGGCACCCACAAATCCTATCTTCTGGCTGCCAGAACAAGCAGAAATTCTGTTTTTAGTCTGTCACTACTAATTCTACTCTCTGCTTCTGATACTACTCTCTCTCTTCACTTTTGAGGAAAAAAAAGTATTAAGGGAAGAGCCAGTAAAGGACAAATCATTCAAAACTGCACAATTTTTAAAGTTTTAAAAATAACTGCTGCAGAGTATCACATCCTGCTGTTTTCAGACCATAAAGGTGATATAAGCTTACTCCTTGTTTTTCCAAGTGTCAGTTTCCTTCAGAGAGAGAAAAAGGTGATGAAATAGCTGCCGCATTATGTCTGTGATCATGACATGGGTGCTTATGACCTGGGAAAGAAGAAAAAGTGGCCAGTCAGATTCTCCATTCTTCTGTCTCTATGCTAGACACAAGGCTATGGGTATTTAATTTATCTCTGAATATTTTTAGGCTGCCTTTGAATTTCTAATACCCTGAGATATGTCAAGAGATGTGCTGGCCATTCCTTGAGTTGTAACACTCCCCAGCCAGCTTCCTCCACTGAATTTCAGTGAGAGTAGAGCAGATCTGCTTCCATCCTCAAAAGGGAGGATCCCAAAATTATCTTCTGCTTTCTGTCCTATGATATGCCCCAACATAATTCCAACTGCTTGCTCTTTTTTGTCGTTATAGAGCACCACACAGCGCAAAGTACCATGACTCCATCAGAAGGGTACAAGAGAGATTTATTATAGCCACATGTTGCTTTTATACTTTTTCAAGATATTTACATTCACTCAACGTACACATTCACTGCCCATTGGCTATAGGAAAGAAACAAAGTTCTCAGTGGGTGACCAAGGAGCCACATCATTCTGTGAGCCAGCTAGAGTCTGGATCTCTTAACTTTCTCTCCTTCATCATGTCTCCATGGTGACAACCTTGGTGTCTTCCTCAGGAGAGATATGGGACTTTCCTTTATCTTCAGGAGGCCTTTGCTGGCTCACAAGAGGAGCACAGAATGTCTCTCCTACACTTTTTTAACCCTCTCTCTCCACAGAATATAGGGCTGGTTTTCCTCCTTTCTTCACTGTGGGTTTGTGTGTTGTCCATCTCTCAGGTTACCTCTAGAGAGGAAAGTTTTTAGAGGGAAGATTTCAAATATAACAAGTTTTCATTCTCAGACTCAAACCCCTCTAAAAATAAGGGTGCTTTCCATCACCATTGAAGGATATTTTAGAAAAATCTATGTAAATCTGAGTAAATCTACACATCTCAGGATTTGAGGCTGTGTCTTTTAAACAAAAGAAGCAGGCAATTAAAAAACCAATCCCAATGCTGAAATTTGCAGTGAAAAAACCTGGCATTTTGTGAAATACAACCATTTGGGGCTTCCCTAAGTGACCAGTTCAGCATTTAAAATGTACTCAGTATTTGAGCTATCTCCATAAACTTTGACCACATGCTAGAGAAACCTTCCTGTTGTGATTCCGAGGGACAGTGTAGTTTGGACAGATTCTTGGGCAGTCCTTCTGAGGGTCAGTTTCCAATAATTTCCCCAGTTGCTAGTGGCACCCAAGGCCACTGAAGCAATCCTGGCATAGGTAACTTAACCACATTGCACCAAGACTGGTGCAGCTGGACTGCCTCTGACTGCCACAGGACAGCTGAACTCTGCTT
Source organism: Calcarius lapponicus (assembly GCA_039654755.1). Taxonomy (NCBI): domain Eukaryota; kingdom Metazoa; phylum Chordata; class Aves; order Passeriformes; family Fringillidae; genus Calcarius; species Calcarius lapponicus. The sequence goes on from CM077466.1 coordinate 45,848,305, forward strand.
CCTGTGATAAAAGCAAAATACCATTGAGGAAATGTCAGAGACAGACTTCTGAAATTTCTGCAAGGAGAATGGTTTCACAGAAAGAAAGGAATGATTTCACAGAATATTCTGAGTTGGAGCATTCCCACAAGGATCATAGAGTCCTACTCTTAAGTGAATGTCCCATACAGGGATCAAACCCAAAATCTTGGCATTATTTGCACCAGGCTCTGACCAACTGAGCTAATCCCAGGGTTTTCATTTCTAAACTTGAACTCAGTAATATTCTTCCTTGCATTGTGGATTTTCCATAAGGATCTACCTGTTTGCTGAAGGGATAGCCAGGCTTGAGAGGGAATGGCTGAAGGTGGTATAGCAACATGTCAACCCCCTTTTTTCCACATTATAAATTCAACTGCCTTAGAGGAAACCACCCCATGACTTAGAGTACTTTTGGGTAAACATTAATAATAACAAATTCTAATTGGTCATTATTGCTCAAACAGAAAATATCAGATTTCATTTTCACCAGGAGGAAATGAAAATGTCATGTACTGTAATATGACAAGCATGGAATTTACAGTAGTGATATGTACTTGTAATTACCTTTATATGTGTAAATGCACACAAAGCAGAACACCAGGGACGCCATTTTACAACAGATTTAATCAAGAGAACATCTATGTCTCCTCATAAACTTACCTAACCAACTTTGAAAAAAGAATGGAGTTGATTAGACAGGTTAATGGGGTGATGTCTTTATAAATGACAGATGGCCATGTTAGAACAGAAAGTTGTTCACTCTCCATTATTTATTTTATTTTATGAGACTATTTTACCTTTCTTTTTGTTTTACTTATGAAAGCATTACTCATACTTTTTTGATTAGCAGTGATTCACTGGAAAAAAAAAAACAATTTCCAATGAAGCTGGATTTTTAACTGGATGGATGTTGTCATTATACTTAAGTGGTAGTAATCAAAACTAAAATACAAAATGAATTTTTTGGAATTCCAGGTCTTTATAAACATCCTGACCTCCCCCACTGGCCTGCAAATAGAGAAAAGTGCTTACAGATTTGCAAGCTCATAAGAACATAACAAAGAAATGGAAACATGCAGAAGAAAGCTAGCTTTTTAGTGTATAGGGAACGCATTAGTGATGGATTTGGCAGAGTAATTAAAAATTGCATTATTTTAAAAAAAGAGACTTAATTAAGAATAATTTTTAAAATTATTACAATGCAAAATTGGGTATACTTAAAAAAGTAATAATATCTACCGGGGCACTTGGAATGACCAAAGTGTAGGACATGGGATAACCTAGACTGTTCATCTTCTCTCAGATTTACAAGCTGTCTGGAAGTGAATTACAGAAAAAGTGCTAACTGAAGGAGGATTCAGTTTCTTCACAGAGGCCTCTGCCTGTGTGCTCTGGGATCCCTGGACATGCCTAAAGGGGAGGATGTAGGGTATACAATATGAAGGTGGTATAGAATGTAATCTTATTCTCCAAAGAGTTGCAGCTGAACCAATTACTAAAGATTAGGAGCAGGCCTAATGCTAACAGGCCACACCTGTAGCCAATAAGAACAGTGTTATAAAATAATGGGTTGGTGGGAACAAGTGTCAGATGGCTGCTGCAAGGACCAGGAAGAGTCAGTGCTTAGAGGAGATGCCTACAAGAAATATCGAGGAGGCGGAAAACTCTGGCGGTATGGAGCCCTTGCACTCTAATGATAATAGAACTCTTGATACATAAGAGAACAGGAGGATGTGCAACACCTGACGTTGCCATTGAAAGCCCCTGAGGCAGCAGCAGTTCTTGTCTCTTTCCTGAACAGCACTTGGCAGTGGTCTCAGTGCCACCACTGGCACGTGTATGATTTGGGAAACTCTGTCTAAAGATTCCCAGTGCCTACTTGGCTGTTGAATAATCACAAACATGCAATTATTTCTGCAGCATTCTCCCATCTCTCTTCTTTTCCCATATGAAAACAAGCCCATGACTTAAATAGACCTAAAATCAAGAAAATATGATATTCATTGCTAAACTTTGACTATTTTCCTCCTCCTTTGGCATTTTTGACTGACCTGAAGTATATAGCTTCTTCATCTGATGCAGATAATTGATTATAATTGATTAAAACAATCCTATTGGACATCTCTCTAGCCTTCTGTGCATTAATGTGAGAAAACCAAAGTCTCTCAGGAATGTTTTCTTCTAAAATTTTCTCTGTGAATTTAGGATTTATGAATACTACTGGAATAAGTTTTAAAAAAGACTCTGATCTTTGGGGCCTTTTTGCATTTATTAGGATTGTAATACCAGAGCAAGAGTGAAACAATACTTAAGTACCTTTGTGAAACTCTGCAGCAGATAGCAGTAATGAAAAATAATTCTAGACAGGATAATGTGGCTGCAGTGCACCATAGTCTGGATAAGAATTCTTGAAGTATTTTCAAGTGCTAGGATACTGCTGGGGCTTTTTAATGAAAGTGCAATAACATACCAGAAGTTTAATTTCATTTATCTGGCTATATGCAAATCAGTAGTTTCCACAATGGCGTCTAATCCTCATTAACAGAAATGGATCAGTTTATCCCTTAGGCAGTTGAGTAGGGGGCTGGCAGCTGCAGAGATAACAATAGTCTTGCTTTTACTAATAACATTTGGGGTGATCACTTGACATCATGTTTAAGTCACCACACAACTCCATCGACTCATCCTGCAATTCATCTCTTATCCACATACAGAAGATGAATTTCACACAGACTATTCATCGAGGTAACAGCTGGGACTGGCTTCGTGTCCCTTGTCACTACTTCCAAGGATGAATTGCTGTAACATCAGTAGCACCTCTTATCCATGTATTACCATCTGGTCAAGCGTTACCAAACCAGGATGGACGTGATGCAATGGAGACTGTTTAGATCCAACTTTGCTCAATTACTTCTTCCTTAATTCTATCTCCTCATTTTGCTTTAATTCCATATCCTAATATAGGGTCCCTCCTACTAGATTGCAGATTTTCTTCTCATCTCCTATCTCCCCTGGGTTAGCTAGATATTCACAGCGTTTTGAGGTGCAAGTACTTTTTTTGTTTTCAGTTGGTGCTAACTGGAGTAATCGGATCAGTGGCGAATCACTGGTTTCATTAATCTACTGGGGATAGCATATAGGGGATAATACAGAAAGGATTATGTAAAAGATTTGTATCTTCAGGAAATACTGGCTTCCACAGTGCCTTAACAATAAGCTACTGTCTTAGAGCACCTGGCTGCTTTGCGAAGTAGTCAGTTTGAGTGACTTGATATGCAAAACACCAAAGCTAATCCAGTCAGACAATCCTTGATCACTTTGTTACTCCTCAGGTGAATAAGTCAAAGAATGTTCCTCGGTGCATTGTTCCTTGGTGCATGTCTTCTAATAATCTAATGAAAGACACTGCAGGTTGGTAAAACTGCAATCTTCTAAATATTTTATTCCTGTTTTCATTCTGTTCCTAAAGCAGGAACAGATTCATTACTGCTCTGTATGGACTGGGCATTTCTTTGCCATTGATTCCTGTTTCTCTAAAACAGGCTCTTAGTCTCCATTCCTTTTACTTTCTTCTGTTCCATCCTCTGTTTAGTTCACCTCATTATTTTGACATTGTCCTTCTTCTTCCTTGTAAAACATGAAGATCACCTTCTCTTCCTTGACCTGCTCATAGTCCTACACCAAGCCCTATTAAATTTCCTCCCTCCCACAGAGCTTCCTCCCTCTGAATCCTAGAAAAGCATCAATTCAGGAGGAGCTATATTGAAAAGAAAATGAGGTAGCAAAAATATATGTGTGACAGAAAGATATAAGGAATTAGTAGCTATAATAGAAAGGTTTCAGGTGAGCCAAAATCAATATAGCGTCCAAAATGTATATAAGCTATTAAAAAAAAAAAAGAAAACCAAATACACCACGAATTTTCAGAGACACAATCTCCCCCTTATTTTTTTTCCTTTTTGTGTAGCCACCAGTTGTTATGTGGTCTCTGGGAAAAAAATGACCTTGCCAAAATCCTCAGGCTTGTCTGTTCTCTTCTGTTTTTGTTTCAGTGTTGTGATCTAGAGAAGTACTACAAGCCAGAGGGAGATTATACGGCACCTGTGTCCATTATAAGAGCATCTCTAACCTTTGCAATTCAATCTGTACAATAGAACTGAAAGACTGAAGCATCACCATATCTACCAACTGTGAGATGTTTTTTAATAATAATAGTAATAATTCAAGCTTTTTTTACTCATTTCTTGCTGTAATGTAGCACAGGCCAGCAACTGCATTTACTCCACAGATCTTAATCCAGTCTCTGTGAGAAGCAATTTGTTGGGGATTTCAAAACATCCGCTGAGATCATACTAGAGTTTTATACAGAAAACCTCTCATAATCCCTCTCAAAACTCGAATATGGAGTTATTTTGGGATCTTATGCTTCTTTTGGACCAGGCTTGGCTGGAGAGTTTGAACAGTACATTAAAAACAACTGCAGTGCAAGCTGAATGTGATGAGGGAAGGGTTGGGAGCGGCTGCTTCCACAGGCTCACAGAATCCTTTGGGCGCAGCACAGCAAGGCAGGTGAGCACCTGCAAAGACACCTCCTTCCAGCACCCTCTGCAAGGGCACAGATACCTGACCTCATGAATTTAAACTTGGCTTTCAGTGAACAGGGCCCAAGTGAAGAAACATGATTTGTAGTGTTTTCTGTTTGCTCATGTCAGGCACCTTTGTTTTGCCCAAAACCAATGTAGGGTTTGCTACCAAAGCAGAAAACAAAGCAAAGGTGTCTTTCAGTGCTGCCAGAAGGTAGATTCTGAAGAGGACTGCAACAATAACAACAAGAATCACATCATTTAGTACAAATGTGTGAGTGGAAGAAAAAGGCTTTCAAAATAAGGGTGCAGAATTAAAGGAAAAGTAAAGACTGCTCATTAAGAGTAGTACATAATGAGGTGTTCCATAAATTTATTCAGAATTTTCTGTGGTAAAACTTCATGAGATATTTCCTGATATAACCTGCATAGTGTAAGGAATTACAGTGACATTTTGAAGACCTTCTAGGTTAAGAGAACCAAAGAAATGAGGTAAAGCAGCTTCTTCAGCTCAGTGCCTGCATAAATTCCTTAGAGAATGGAAATGCATTTTCCAATGCTACCTAGCTGAGACTCATTAAACATTCATTTATTAATTCTGTATTTTTAAGAACACTGATAGCAGCAATCTACCAATCATGAACACATGATGCAGACAAATTAAGCATTATACTGATTACACTTGTAAAAAAAAAAATGAGGAAAATATCACCATCTGCATTTTTAAAAGTACATTATAAAAATGTAAAGTCCTACATTAAAAAATGCACCAAAATATATCTAAAAATGAATCAATACCATCAAACACATACTGCAAAAACCTTCACATCTAATCAAAAAGAAAGCGAGCTTTCTCTTTAGGCAAGGCTGATCTTTGCTTTGGGATGACATTGCTCTCTTGATGTACTATGCTCTCTGTAGAAACTGAGGAGACCTGTCATATTTAAGGTGAACCATACTTAAAAGAGGCCTTTTCATTTGAATTTTAATATCCAGGATATTAAAATATTAAAGGATTTTTAAAGAAACTCTAAATCATAGAATCATTTAGGCTGGAAAAATCGCTCTTAAATCATGGAGTCCAACCATCAACCCAACACTGCCAATCTCACCCCTAAACCACGTCCCCTAGTGCCACATTCACACATCTTTTAAATACTTCTAGGGATGGGTGACTCCACCACTTCCTAGGGCAGCCTGCTCTAATGCTGGATAACCCTTTGATCCTAATGTCCAATCCAAACCTCCCTGGCACAACCTGCAGCCATTTCTTCTCATCCATTGCTCAAGATTGAGAAGCATTTGGTCATAAAAAGTTATAAAATTATGTATTACTTCTCTTCCCTAATTTTGCTTAAAGGCAGAGTATTAAGCTGCCAAAATATACTTAGTTTAAAACTTTTTTTGACATTGCTTGGTGTCATGAAGCCCCCTCAGATCCTGACAAAACTGAACATCAATTTAGTTGCACTGTGAAAGCAGAAGAAAGTTATGAGGTATTATGGACCCTTGCTTTCTTCTCCTTTATGAACTAAATGGGAGCTTTTACTTAAAAGATCTGATCCCTGAGCACTGCTCAGATTTATCTGCAGCAATTTAAAGGGTAATGACTCCAGCTGCCAAAAATTACTCTTACGACAGATGCAATGGAGCTGGCAATGGGTCTGTTCCTCAGCTGCTGTACTTTACTTCCCCACCAGCTATTAATGCACATTGAAATGACCCCAGAGCTTCTCTCCCCCAGCTCCCTCAGGCTCTCCTCCTGCCAGATGCTTCAGTCTCGTCACCATCTCTGGGTCTGCCCCAGGACCTGCTCCAGTGTGCCCAGGAGCCTTTGTACTGACGAGCCCAGAACTGGACACAGCCTCCCCAAAGGGGTCTGACCAGTGATGAATAGAGGGTTCAGAAGGTTTGAATAAAGCTTCTAAACCAGCACCCACGGTAATAATTTAAAGGTTATTTAAAGAGAAAGTATAATTTTTCTTAAAATGGGGCCTAGAGACCTTGCTAATACTTTCCGTAAGATCTTGTGGAGTTCATTTCCAAGATGGGGTTTAAGACAATTTTTAATCCACACTTTCTGATTTTTCTTTTGGGGTGTAAGGTTTACAGAAAACTTCTGTCATTTTTTATTCCCTTAGCACAACACTTCCAGTTTGCTTGTGGGAGGCAGAACCAGCACTGGGCTGGTAACCACACCCGGGAAGCTCAGGACCACAGGGTTTACTTTCAGCTCTCATCTATCTGTTTAATAACTTTTATTTAATCCAATCTAGTCTGTTTCTCCAGATCTTTGGTGATGGGCTTTTGGCATGGTTGCTTGAACATAAGTCCAGCCCAAACTGAGATCAACAGGTCAGCTGAAGAATTTAACACTGATTTTACCTGGTTGAAAAATCATTTTTAAACAATTGTCTATGGAACTCTGAACTGGCAGTCTTCTGAACTTTACTGGCCTTACTAATGCACATACCCCACTGCCTTTAACAATCAAGGCCACTCAGGGAGTATTTATTTATGTGTAAGGAAATACAGGAAGATCTGACAGAATTCAACGTGACAGTGCGGCTTTTTCTGGCAAGCTGGATTTGCTGGCTATTGGAGTAGGCAGTTTAGATGAAAACATCTGAAATCCATTAAGTTGGATTTTTGCAATTATTGTATTTTATGTATTTTCTTTCTAGTGAGATGTTAAAATAAAGAAGAAAGCAGAAAAATATTAACAATAAATGTTACATTCTCTTTGGATAACAAGAGCGGCCACAAACAGAACACAGCCTCCAAGTCACTAGGTATGCAAAAAATTCCAAACTTTATTTCATTTCTGCTTTTGCCTTGTGGCAAATAGCCTGATGGAATCCTTAAAGGCCATGGAGAGAGGGTATACTTAAAAGCAGGCAGATAAAACTGACATGTTTGTGTACTTAGCCAGCTTAAAGGATCAAATAAAAATGGTATATCCATTACAAGAGGGAAGGTAATACTTCAGCAAGCTACAGGTGACTCAGAAAGACAGGGAAAATCAAACAGTAGGTGTAAGGAATCCAAAACATGCATGGGAAATGCTGGCAGCAGCAAACACTAAGATTAAAATTTCAAGATTACACAGCGTGTGTGTAGCCACACAAGACCACTGTGGCTTTGCAGAGACTGACTGTGTCAACATTACAGTTCTAAACATTTCTCATTCTGAGGAAGAAACTGCAGATGTTTGCTGCTCAAATTAGAGATTACCATCCCTCCCTAATAATGTATATGTGTGTATGTATGTAACCAAGGAAAATGAGAAAAGGAAAGAAAGGAGCTTAGTCTTTTCTTAGGACTTGGAAATTCAAGCAGGAGAGCAGCTATGAAATGTTCTAGTCTTGACACGTTCTCTATAGATAAAAGTAACGATGTGAGAAAATTACGTAGGAAGAGAATGGAACAGGCATAATGGAATGTGTCTTGTCTTGAGTGCCTCATACTTTTTGCCCCAAAACTGAGGGAAATTTGATACCTACACATACTAAATATGGCATTCTTAAATTGGGCCACAGGCAAGTTAAAATTTTATATACTGTTGATAATAATATTAATAGTAATAATACAGTATATTAATTAATATTAAATAACTGCAGTAATATAAGGTATGCTTACAAAGAACATTGCAGATCACTTCAGAAAAGTATTTTCCAGAAAAACTGCAGTTTGAGTTTGCTTCTACCTTTTTTTGTCTGTGTAAACCCAGTCAGGGAGGGGTACATCCAAATGGTTCCACCCCGAACATGGTGCAGTATCAAGTGTAAGGAGAAATTTTTATTTCCCATACAAACGCCAGTTGTCGTCCTTGAAAATTCTTTAATGGTAGATCTCAAAACACTGAAATTGTTACTAGTTTAAAGATTCACTCCCTTCCCCTCCACAGAGTTACATAAATGACAGCTTTTTATATCAGAGAGGATGTGAGGGGTTAAAAGGCACATCTGCTTATATTTGTTTTCTATATCTGTCTGCAGGTTGTCTTCACATTCCTGAGATGATCCTTCTTTTGGAAATCTTTGATGCTGTCATGTTGGCTGTGATACGTGGTTAATAAACCTCAAACACTTGTCTGTGTGTTAAACAGCTGGTACGAGACCCTACAGCCTTTAGGAGTGTGTCTAATCCTTATTAACACAGGCAGTCTCCTTAAAAATGCACAGTTGAAAACTCCTTGAAAGAAGAGTCCGGACGAGCAGACCCTCCCACTTCTTTATTAACAGATACTCCGATTAATATCAAATAAATTCAAGTAAAAGGTCAAACAAGAGAGACAGGATGGGATTGATGCCTTTTATAGTCACCCTAGGAGAGAGCACAAAAAGGGCAGCACTTCTCGTGCTTTACCCCAGCTCTGCGTGGAGGTTCCACCACGCATCCCGGGGCTCGGCGGGGGCTTCGGGGCACCGGGTTTTGGCACTGCCGCCCCTTCGGGGAGACTTTTTTGGGGCTGGGGAGCGGCTGCGACAGCGGCTCTGAGAAACCCAAACAGCCGGCGCCGCCGCCACAGGCACTTCACCTGAAGGAAGAGAGCGAGTTTTCTTCCCTCGTCCTGCTCCCTTTTTTCCTCAGCTCGCCACATCTGGGTGGCGTCTCTCATGACCCACATTCGCGCCCCTTGCGCTCTCCAGGGAGCAGCAGCAGGAGGGAGGCGGAGGAAGAAGGACAGCGCGCCCGCCCATGCTGGAGGTTTGGGCGGCAGAAGCGCCTCACCCGACTCGCCGGGATCGTTCTGGAGCTGGACCATCCAAACAACCTCCTCTCCTGCCCAGCTGCGGCTTTCCTCCGGACAGTGTCCGCGACCGCGGAGAGCCCGGCTGGGGGCCCGCTGTTCGCATTGGGCTTCTTTGATTCTTAAACCACCACCCCCCCCCCCCCTCCTTCTCCAAAACCACCCCTCCCAAAAGAAAAAGAAAATTGCTTCAGGAAGGGCAGACTTCAGTTATTGAACAGCTACAGAACTCAGCCCTAGTGAGGCCACGTCTGGAGGGCTGTGTCTGGTTCTGGGCTCCTTAGGACAAGAAAGATAAGGAGCTACTGGAGGGGGTCCAGGGAAGGGACACAAAGATGACGAGGGGTCTGGAGCATCTCTCTTATGGGGAGACTGTGGGAGCCAGGGTCTCTTCAGTCTGGAGAAGACACCGAAGGGGATCTCATTACTTCACATAAATAACAAAGGTGGGCGCCCAGGGGATGGTGCCAGACTCTTTGCAGAAGTGCCCAGCGACAGGAACAGGAGTAATGGCCATAAGCTAAAGCACTAGAAGTTTCACCTCAGCATGAGGAAGAACTTTATTCTGAGGGTGACAGGGCACTGGAACAGGCTGCCCAGGGAGGACTCTCCCTCTCCGGAGACGTTCCAGACCCACCTGGACGTGCCACCTGCTCCAGGTGACCCTGCCTTGGCAGGGGGAATGGGTTCCATGATCTCCAGAGGCCCCTTCCCTACCAATTCTGTGAACACTGCAATAGTCTGGGACAAGTTATTGCACACAGCCTCCAGACCGTCCGGCCCCACGCGGGCGCTGCATCCCCACAGGTGAGGCAGCGTCCCCGGGGACGAGGGGCATGAGGGGGAGGGCGCGGCTCCGGCTCACCTGCGCTCACCTGCGCTCACCTGGGCGTGCGCAGCCCGCGGCTCCCGCCCCGCGCCGCGGCCCCGCCCGCGCCCGGCCCGCGCAGGCGCTCCGGGGGGCTCCGCGCTGTCATGGCGGCAGCGAGCGGCAGCGCCGGCAGGAAGGAGATGGGGCTGACCGGGACTGCGCTGTGAGGTGACGGCGGCAGCGGCGGCGGTAGCGGCGGCTGGAACTTGAGGCGCCTTTGGGCGGGCGGAGTGGCGGCCGGCGCAGCGCAGCCCGCAGCCGGGCAGCGCAGCCGCCTCCCGGCCCCGGAGCCGCGCGTCGGGCAGCCCGCACCCCCTCCGCAGCCCGCGGTGAGTGCGAACTTGGCGGGGCGCTGCACCTGCCCGGGGCCGTGCCCCAGCAGAGCCGGGGCCGCGGCTGGCAGCAGCCGGGCGGGAAAGAGGAACGCGTTCCCTCTTGGTAAAAAGAAAAAAAAAAAAAAAAAAAAAGAGAGAGAAAAAAGCGGATTAAACCCTTGAGGTGGGGGCTCGGAGCGCGGCGGGTCCGGGAGCACTTCCGCGGGGAGAGGCGCGAGCGCTCCCAGGGCGGCTCCCGCCGGGCGCGGGGCAGGGGCCGGGACGTGCGGGCTGTGGGCAGCGCCTGACGGAGCGCGGGCTGAAACACACCTCGGGCTGTCCTTCAGGGCTGCCGACACCTGCCCCAGGGCAGCGCTCTGACAGACGCCTCCTGCCGAGGAGAGAGCCGCGATTTCCAGGGCGCGTCCTCCCCGCCCGCCTGACGCCCTCCCCCGCCGGACGCCGCTTTCCTCGGGAACCGGAGCTCAAGGGAAGGAAGCAGAGGCCGCCGCTCACCTTCCCGGCTCGGCAGCTCTTCCCGGGGCGGCGAGGGTGTGGAGCTGGCGCTGGAAGCCGTAGCCTGCGGTGAACTGGCCATGGCGAGTGAAGGCAAACAAGTTGTTCAGCCAACAGGTGATGATGGAGGAGGAGGAGCGGGAAAAGAAGGAAATGCTGCTGAAGGGGGAAGTGTGCTGCAGCCTTTGAATCCAGGAGTCCCCATCCGAGGCATTAAGATGAAATTTGCTGTGCTGACAGGACTGGTGGAAGTTGGTGAAGTGTCCAACAGAGATATAGTCGACACTGTGTTTAACCTGGTAAGTTGATTGCCTGAATGAGGAGAAAAAACAGCATGGGTGTGCAGAAGAATCTGCAGGGTTCTTGATGCTGTTTTTCTCTTAATATTTTTTTCCATGTTTACACTCTCACCATGCTGGATTTCAACCATATTCTTTTTACTTATCTCAAAAGCTGGGAAAAAAAGCATATGAGCCTCTTTATAGACACTCTTATACTCGAATCAGCTGTAAGCATCCTCCTCCTTCGTTTTCCTCAGAGAAATTGTTGCTTTATTTAGCAATGAGAAACGTATTGTTATGTTTAAACATTTAACGTGTGTACTCAACAAGAAAATTAAGTGTTAATTTAGTAACTCAAACTGTCATCCAAAAACACACACTGTTTTAAGTCAAAGCAGTTTTTCAAAGATGTTTCCATCCCTTCTTGCTTCCTGTTGGCTTTGGAAGTAGGTAGAACTTTCAAGTTCCATGTGCAGGGGGTGAGGGTATCAGGGAGTAGTTCATTCAAACATGTTTTACACGGTCTGCTTTTTGGGAAGAGCAGAATATGGTTTCAGTGTCCTTTTTTAAATTAATGAATTAGGGACTCAGCTGCTATTTTTTGAATGCTGTGTGGCTGTATCTAATATTTCATAATGGGTCTCACTAAAGATTGAGGATACAACTTTTCCTTGTTGAAGCTAAAAATTTAATATATACCACTGAACTTTATGGGCCAATTGCTTTAAATTGCCTAATTTAAAGCAAGTGGACTAGTAAGTAATGTTTCCTTGATGCAGGAGATCAAATATTAGGAGAAAACCCCTCAAGTTTACAAAGATACTGTGCTATTACCAGAGGTCTTAAAACATCTCTAAAAACAATTATTGTCCCTCCTTCTTCCTTTGAGTGAGCAGCTCTGACTCTAAAACAATGTGGTTACTGACAAACCAGGAAGTGAGAACATTTAATAATTTAAAGCTCAGTAACAAGAAAAGTTGAGGCAGAAGTCATACTGTTTTTTTATGCTGTTTGCATTTCAGTCATTTTGGTTTTGATATTCTTTGCTACATGCAAGTTTCAGTGGTCACTAAATATTTGTGTGCAGTGTCTGTTTCATGTTTTTCAGTGTTATCTTCTTGGGTTATGATAAATATTTGTTTTGGAATATTTTTGCATTAACAGTGTAGTGCCCTAGATTGTTTGGATGAAAATCTCAGTACAGGGGAATGGCAGTAGTGATGAAAATAAAGTGCAGATCAGAGGTTTCATGGATTCTTCAAGTATGAGGAAGTGATTAAAAGTACTTGGAGTCCACTTGACAATGTCCTGGACTAAACAGAGTGCTCACATATATGGACATGAGGTTCAAAAGGAAATTCTGGTGAATAATTTAGAAGTTAGGACACTTGTGTGAGGGGAAATTGCTTATGAACATGTTAAATTTTACTTAGTTTCTAGTGTAGGCTTTTGAGTGGCGTGCTGGAGGTGTATTTTGTGGCAGTAGTGGAAAGAAGTTCAGCAGAATAATTAAAAATGTAAAAGCTCCTTGATTACTGCAATTCCTGTTCTGCTCCATTTTGGAGAAAAAAGGAGCAAAAACTTCAGCATGATTTGGAGTACACTTGATTTTAGATTAAGAGAATTTGATCTGTGGACTGCATTTTCATGGATCTTCATTTCCCAGGTAGACAGGGGAGAGTTTTGGGCATTGGAAACTTTTGAAACTGTGTTCTCACTTTTTCTACAAGTGAAACAGCAACCCCGACCTCTCTGAGAAGATTCCTCAACCGTTTCAGCACACCTGCTCCATGTGGGAGGCTAAAGGTCATGCTTGTGCCCCACATTGTTTTATTAGCTGATGGGTGTCATGACACAGCCAACAGCTTGGTAATAAGGACGCTTTACCTGGATATGTGAGAACAAAATCCAAATTTTGGAGCAATAGCAAAAACAGTAGGCCCCTTGATTTCTTTGAGGCCTAGGGAAACATCAGCTGGCTGGCAAATCAGGTATTTTGGAAGATACTGAAATGCATGAAAGAATCAAACCAGCCGACAAACTCGTAATTTTTGTTACTGAAAGCCATTATTTTCTAGATCTTTTAAAAAAATAAAAGCAGTGAAGCTGACTTTTTGGTGTAGCTTTTTAGGAAATGAGGGGTAGGAAGTCTCTCTTCAAAGCAATGCTCATTCATCTGTCACAGAGTTCTGCCTCTGTTAGTTCATTACCTGTGACCTTTTTGTCAATTAATACCTCTGAAATCACATTGACCAGAATTTAAGGGGTGTCAAGTACTGGTTAGCAGTGGTGTTCTTGGTTTCCTCTGTGTGGGTGTACAGAAAATCTGTAACTTTTACCTGAAAAGGTGACTCTTAGCTCTGGTTTTTCTGGTAGTTTGTTTCCCAATGGCTCTGGGAGCGTGTTTCCGTGGGTGTGTGCAGGTTGAGCAGGGGGTATGGCAATCACACCCTGATCTGCTGTTGCCTGATGGGGTTTAGCCCTGGATCCCCTCCTGTTTGGTTTCATTCTGTGTGGTGACTCACAGCTGCAGTCACCAGGGATGGGAGCAGAGATCTGCTAGCCTGCTTCTCATGATTTGGAAAGAGGACACCTGCACCATCTGGGGCTTTATTTGGTCACTAGTTTGAGGCATCTTTAGACCAGAGTGGAAGGAGGGCTGAGCAAATCTGGGTGGAAAGGTGGCTTAATGTATTTATTCTTTCTGGCATAACCATCCTCAAATGTGGAGAGATTATTTTTAAAACAGGGATGTTAGGTGCCCTAATTTGAATTTCTTGAGAAAACATGTTGCACTTAGTTATGCCCTTCCAACTTGCTGTAGCAGAAGGAGGTTATCAAGAGAAGACCAAAGTGCTGTCTTTATGTTTCTCATCTTTAAGAGATGATCACATTCCATATGTGAAAGACTCAGGAGGTCAAAAATCTAAAGTGCACAATAATTGATCTGCTGCTTACTAAAGAAATGTAAGCCTCTGTAGCTCTGATTACTCGAGCAAATAAGTTGTTCACATCAGCAGTGTTGGATCTTGGAGAGCCACCTCTGACATTTTCTCTGTCCAGCAGTGTAACAAAGTGCTTAATGAGCTCACTTCTAGCATCAAAACTCTACTTGTCTCATTTTGTTCTCTTTGGAAATTCTACTCCTAGAAACATACGAGCTGATCTGCTTTGTCTTGGTCAGTTTCTCAATGAAGACAGCTTCCCAGCCCATGTTGAAAATGTCTTTGTGTATTTCAGCACCTCTTAGAAGTGAAGAGGGAAATAGGAGCTTTCAAGAAACTGATTATTCTGTGGACAACTTTGAAAGCGTGTTCTTGTTCAAGTATTAATCTGTTCTGATGCTTTTTTAGATAGACTAAGCTAAACTATGGATATATATGCCTCATGCATTATGAATTTTATTTTTAATTGACTTTGGGCAGCAATAACTCCTTTAATTTCCTTTGCATACAAATGAGGTGAATTCCTGTTCATTACCTCATATTTGCCCCCTTAGTTTATTAAAATAAAAAACCAGCTGGTTGGAGAAGTTGATAGAATGAAAAAATAAATTACTTACAGTGGGATCTGTTGCTAACTTAAAATAGTTCTAAGCCATTTTTGTTTAAAAAAGCTTTAGTGCTTCAAACTGTTTTATTGATTATGGTATAGATTGTTACTTGATTTGGCTCAATTTTTCCCCTTCAGTCTGTGTTGCAAAGACTTTTTTTTTTAATTTCTCTTTGGTGAAGATAATGTGCAGTTGTTTCTGATTCTATTCATGGATTATGAGATCCTCACCAAGAGTGACAAAGTGCAAATGAGAAAGAAACACAAGTTTTTATCACCTTTGGAGGAAAAATAATGGGATCTGAGGAGCAGAGGCTTAAATTGCTTTGTAAATTTAATTTGTCAGCTCTTTCACTTCTGCCAGACAAAGTAAAACCACAAACAAAAAATCAAACTAACTTTAAAAAAATTCTTACAGATTATTTTCCTGCTGATACATCACCTTTCTAATTTGGATGATTTGGGCACACTAATTCAACTAGAATGCTGTAACTAATAATGGTTTTAATGAAGTCTGAATTCCCCTTTTCTCATCTCTTGTCACAGACTTACTTTGCATGTATCACATTGTAGAAACCCCACAAAGTTAATGCTGATAGAATTAAATGTTTTGCAGTAGTAAAAATCCACCATAAAGGTCTTTATAACAATGCATTCCTTTCATTACATTACTGTATGTTTTTAGAGACTTTGTTTTCTACATAAACTTATCAATGCTGATGGCAAGTGAGAGTAACCAAGTAGTTTCTAGAATATCACTGAATGTTGTGTGTTTCCTAGTAGATGCAGTCTTCCTTAGCAGCTTCCCAGTAAATACACCTCTGGCTACAGTTATCCTAGTTCAGTCACTTCTGTCCACTTAAAGTACAGATGATAAGGTAAGTCTGTGGCTTTAGCTGGGTCAGGCTTGTAGGGTTTTTTAAAAAAAATCATAGTAAATGGAACAGTCAGCTGTGTTAGAGGTCATGCATGGTTTTTACTTATTGAAGTGATGCATATTGGGGTTTTTTCAGGTGTTCTTGCACATTACTTTGTACTTACTGGAAATATTACTCTATGTAGTATATGCAGGAACTGAGGGAAATTTTGTGGTTGGCTGAGAAACGTGTGGAATGTAGTGAGGTGGTAATAGCAGTCTGTAATTAGGCATGCAACAATGTAGAAGAAAATTGTCCAGGCTCTGAAGAGGAGCTGGTTTGTGCTTTGGCTGTAGTATCAATTCACTTCTATAACTGCAACTTAAAGCACAATGTAGGACAACACAATATTGAGGACAAAATTTCAAAGACTGCATGGGAAAGTGTTCAGTTTTGCTAACTTCTCTGCTAAGTTGCCAGACTTTTATAGCTTTGTGTGTCCAATGTGAGATTTCCAGTGGGTCTGAAAGCCTGGAACATGCTTTGTGTTTTACAGGAGTGTTGGTATCCTTTACTAACAATAGACTCTGTACAAACATAAAGCCAAAAAAGCAAAGCTGAGCTGTGCATTTATTTATATCTTGTCTCAAAAAATGCAAAATTTTTGACAATTTTTAATTAGCAGTTTGTTCTACAAGGAAGCCTGGTCAAAATGTGTTTATAGCATGGCTTAGAACTCCCCTTTAGAGGGGAACACATCAGTTCAATGACAGATTTTTCTAGGTGGTGTCTGGTAACAGAGGAGAGGGAATCAGGTTTCCATTGCAGTTGCTTTGCTGTCTCTGGGTAGGGTTTTTTGCTGCTTCTGCCAGACAGTCCTGGGCTGGATGGACCATGGGCCTGACCCAGCAGTGCAGAGAGCACAGAAACCTAGGGGCCATATGGACTGGCTCAGGAAAAGCATCTGCGGATTAGGGAATAGAATGAAATTAGTCAAAAGCATCAGGGAAGCAGGTGGATGGCATGTCAAGGTTGCCACAAAGGCTGGATATTGCAGAGTGATACGAAAATGGAAATTTATAAATGCATGTTAAATCAGCACACCTTGGTTCACTCCTCCAATAATCTTTTTGAAGATGAGTGTGAGTGAAGAGAAGGCTTTTGGAGTTGCTGTATTGGCTGAACATTGGAGGTTGAGGAAAATCAAAGATGAAGTATTTGCTCAATTCTTTTTCAAGGTAGTATTGGTTCAGTACAGTGTTCAGTACTCTGTGGTTAGTCAGGTGTACATTCAAATGCTGAAGTTCGCTGAGAAGTCCCTGTCTTCTGAAAATCATCAAGCCTGGTATTTTTTTGGCATGTGTTAAGGATTGAAGTCTGATGAAAGATAAAAATGAGCTTTGTCTGTGGTTTCATTGACTATCTGTATATTTACTTTATCACCTCTTGGTGAACCTGTGCTCATTCTGAGCTGTCTCTCACTCGGTGCGTTGCTCTGACCTTTTATTTTTTGCTAGATAAGTTGGCAGCTTAAAGCACTGATAGCTTCTGTCTTCATGCAGTCATCAAGTTCTTTATGAGCCTTAAGGAAGAAGCTTTAATCCATTGCACAGATGAAGTAAGCTCTGCCGTTAAGTCACTGGAATGTGAAATAGCTTCTTGCTACCTTGGGTGTTTCTGTCTTTTTCTGTCTTCTTTAAAAATCTATTCTGTCAAATTCAGTCTTGCATGCATTAAATTTATGCATATCTTTTTAAAAACTTCTATTTATTTTAAATGGGTCAATCTGGCAGAAAGTTTTTGTTCATAATCACTAATTACAGTTAGCTAACTTTCTGCTGTTCAAGTGTCTTCCCCAGCCCCTGGAGGCCTTGCTGGCCTCTTCACAGCGTTTTGCATAATGGTTTTTGGTATTAGCTTGACCTAATTACTAATGTCCTAATTTAGATTACGTTTCTGCTTTAACTAATTCTGGATTTTTCTGGTGAACTTGATATCAGGCTTGATCATGTTACTGCCCATCGAAAAGCTAGTTTGGCCATTTTTATTTGACTCTGGGAAACCCTCAAGCTTTGTGAGCTTTGGCTGTTTGCCAGGAGTCTGAGGGCTCCATGAATATGGTAAAACAGGATACCACTGCCACCTGCTTTGTGAATGCTCTGCCTGGCCAGTGGAGGCTGCAGTTTCAGGCATGCAGCGCTCTGTGCTTAGGGCAGATAGCAATCGAGATGCATCCTTGCACAACTGCTGTAATCAACCTCACCAAATGATGATACTGCAGGAGTTGCAATAGTACCTTTCCCTGAGCCACTGGGGGCTTTGTGCTGACACTGGGAGCGTGGAATAATTTGTGAAGAGCTTGTGTTGCCACAGTGCTTTAGATTCCAGAGCTTCACAAATAGGCATAAGTAGTTTCTAAATAGAAACTAATTTGTAGAGAAGAAAAATCTAATGCCTTCTGTTGCACTGGATTCCCCTAGTAGTAACTGGGGAGCTGGGAGCAGCCCAGGCATGATTTTCTTGTTAATAGCTGCCTTGAGAAGATATTTAAATGAGAATTGCTAGTGGGAATAGGATGTGCTCTGTTGCCTCCTGTAAATGTTCCATGAGTTTGAGCTGCAAGTCTCTTTACTGCAGCCTGCATATGAATAGTTTTGTTAATGCTTTTGTGTTCTGCATATATCTTGGAAAAAAATTCTGTATGCATCAATGCAGAAAATTCAGATGAATTTTTGTGTGACTGAAAAGCTGGAATTGAATTGTTCAGGCAAACCTTCTTCTCCTTGTTTGATGCAACTGAAGAAATCAAGACCTGAAGAGCTTCTGGGTTATCTTTCCTTTGCAGCTGGAATTCAAAACCAGAGTAATGGTTCATCTGTTCTATGAAAGTGTGTTTTGTGTGTGTCGGCATTTCCCCTTTTTCCGTCAGCAGTTGTTGTCTGAGGTGTGGACAGAAATTACTGAGATAAATTCACTAAAAGGAGCCTATTCTATTTGCCCCACTTAGATACTCCAAATTTCTAGGTTTGTCCTGGACTAGCCCTGTAAAACAGTAACTGTAAGAATGCACGAGGTGACCTGTAGCTTATTTATTCTCTCTTTGGGAAGGCCTGAAATACAAGATGCACCAGGAGGCAGCAGGTAAGATGGTAGCTGCAGCAGGAGGGCAATTTCTGTAGTAGAAAACCAGCAAGAAGAGAACCAGTAGCATTTCACAGTAAACTGGGAAATGTGTGATTATGGAGTCCAGGAGGCTGAACGTTTGCATAGTAAACCCCTCACAAAGTGGTTCCTTTACCAAACTGTGTATGTTTGGGTGGGAATTGTACTGGCTGCTTTCCCACATGTGATTTGGGTGGGGGTAGATAAGGAGTGAGATAACCCTGTTGCTGTAGAACTGCTTAACAAAGCTTTGCAGATGCTGCAACTTTTAAATTTAGTAATTTGTTATTAGAGAAGCTTCTAAATTGTGCTGTTTGCACTTCTTGGGGTTAAAATAATATTCCTAAAGACAATTGTTTTGTGTGTGATTGTTAATGATCCAGGTGAACCTTGGAATCAATCAGTGCTTAAGAAAACCAACCAAAAACCACCATCACCAAAATATGCCCCCAAAACCACAATCCCCTCCCCCCAAACCCCCAAACCAACCTGAAAAACAACACACTTTCCCTGCCCCCCTGCCCATCAAACCAAACCCAAAAGTTTTTTATGTGGAATCACAGACTTCAGTTACAAAATATGGCCAATGATACAAAAGTAGAATTGCTGATGAGCCTTATAACAATGCCATTGAGGGGAGGATAAGAACCAAATGACTAATGTTGTGAATGGTGCGTGACTGTTAAATAAACAAATGGAAACTATTAGTCCAGTCAGCATCTGCCTTCTGCTAATGTTTTTGTTGAAACTAAGCATGTGATTTGTCTCTAGTTGTGGTTGTGAACTTGATTGAAAAGAACTTGCAAGCTTTTTTTTCTCCCTATATAATGGAAGCTTACTTATACTGTAGGATTTGCTTCCAGTATGTAATTTAGGTGCCCTAATGCCTGGCTTTTAGGTATCTGATATGGAGTATAAAACTGAGTAACTGTGATTGCATTTTTTAGAATGTATTTTGTACCATCACACGGGAGATGGGGAGATGTGTGTTTTTAATATATTGCTGCTGTTATAGAATAGGAGAGCACCTGAGATGCTGGGAATGGATATTTCAATTGGAATTGCAAAAGATTCTCTGTCCAATTTGTAATGTATAGCTAGAGGTCACCTTCTGAGGCTATGATGTCTTTATCACTTCAAATGTCCTTGTTTTAAACGGAGTAGCAGTGGTGCTCAACTGAACAGTAAAGTGCAGTGAAAAGAGTTCTCAGGATCTGAAAGTGCACCAATGGTTTCCCATCTTTATATAAATCAGTAAATGCTTATGAGGAAGTTATTGCCATGTTTCCTTGCCCATTTCTACCTTAAAAGTAAGGTTCCAGTCTTGTGCCACCCTAGTTTATCCACTGCCTAACCTCACACCAGGACACTGCTTTGTCCTTTCGGTGCCCCTTTGCCTCCTCCTCCATGACCTGGCACCTGCTGCCTTCATCCTTGGCTGCAGAAATGAGTCTGAGCACTCACTGGATGGAATCTGTGAATGCCACTGCTGCAGTTGTTGTGGATCAGCTGATTGGCAGGAGCGTTGCCTTGGGGACATGTTTATTCCATGACTCATCTGAGACCTGGTGCTGAAGACTTGTGCCCTTCCTGTGTACTGCTTTTAAAGAGGAATGTATATGGCTCTTTGGGAGTTTTGCTGATTTGGTAAAGTCTCACCTCTGCAGGAAGTGAAAGCCGTCCTGATTTCTCCCCTTAGCAGGAGGAGATTCAAATTGCCATTTGTCAGGATTGAGGATGCTCTGAGTGACTTGTAATGGACACTTGTAACACCTCTGATGCAAAGACTAGGCTCATACACAGCAAAAAATGCCAGATTAATGAGTATGGGGAGAAGGCACAGAAAGAAACAAATGTCAGACCTTGTGGTTAAGGTGTTTGAATCAGGTTTTCTAGTCACTCAGACATGGCAGGGAAGGTTTGGAGCTAGAAGACAGTGAATTTCTTGCCTGCATGTTAGGACTTTAGTAAAGATTTCTTTGTAATGTACCAAATCTTGACTTCATTCCTGGAAAGTGCATTATTTTCAGGTGAAGGGCTTTGTCCAGTGACTGAGATATCACTAGAGTTGTTTAGACATATTTCAAAAAGATAGAATTTAGATGGCAGAAACTTGGGTTTCCTGCTTCACGATGGTGCTGTCATTTTTCAGGTGATATCCCTGTTTCCATCTGGATCATGAGGAAATTGAAAAAAAGAGTCATATGACACTTCTTGATACAAGTTAGTGTAGTGTATTGTCTGCCCCCTCTTCCTCCAAAAAGGCATGTGGTGAAAATAATTTTCACATTGTCAGATGATGTAGGTGACTGTAACAAGCAAACTTGTCAGTTCAGGCTTACCCTCAGCTGGGTTTTGTGTGTGCAAATTGAGAAACCTGGAGTACTGGATACAAAGTGGAAATGGGGGAAAAACACTGAAATTTTATTTGTGTGCTGAGTTAGTCTTGATGTCTTTGTTGCTGTTCTTTAAAGATGGATGTGTCTGTAGGGATTCTTTAATTAGGTATGCAAGGAGTAGTTGAGATCTCTTTCATTCTAGACATATGAATAGAAGTTTAGAGGAGCAACCAAGCTGCCCAAGAAATAATCACAAAATAACATGACCCATGAGCAGTTTAGTTTAATCACTGTAATTGTGCTGTTATAGAATTTGATTATAAACTATTTGTTTCAAATTCAAGCTTCTGGATTCAAATCTGGACTAGCTAAATATCACGGTCTTGTCACCATCTGTCCTATTAGGAAAGTTGGCAGACTGGTGAAGTTACCAGTGACTGGGAAAGGGAAAACATAACTCCCAGTGTTAAAAGAGGGAAAAACCCAGGAGATTCCAGGCTGTTCAGTTTCACCTCTGTGCCTTACAAGATCATGGGACTGATACTCTTGGAAATTGTGCTATGGCACATAGTAAATAAGAAGGTGATTGGTGAGAGCCAACAAGGTGTCACTGAGGGCAAATCAAAGGGCCTGACAAATTTGGTTGCCTTCAGTGATGGGGGATGAGGGAAGAACAACTGATGTCATCTCTGGACTTGTGCAAAGCATTTGGCACAACATCCTTGTCTATAAACTGGAGAGGTGTGAATTTGATGGATGGGCCACTCACAGGATAACAAATTGCCTAAAGTTGTGGATGCCCCGCCCTTGGAAGTGTTTAAGGTCAGGTTGGATGGGGCTTTGAGTAGCCTGGTCTATAGTGGAAGGTGTCCCTGCCCATGGCAGAAGGGATGGAACAAAATGATCTTTAAGGTCCTTTCCCACCCAAACCATTTGGTGATTTTGTAATTCTTTGTTCATTTCTGGGAAAACCCACTTTCAAGTAGACAAGAGTGCCAGAAATTTAAGCTGAATTTACACGTGGTGGGACAGGAGGGAGAGTTATTTCAGTGGCTTTTGCTTTGTGCCATCTCTGTCACTTACTGTTTGGTGTCTGTGTTTTCATTTGCTCTGTAATGTGACACTATCCTGTGACCTATTGCTGACATGTGGGGTTTAATGAGTGTTTCATGCCTCATTCCTGCACTTGTAGCTGAATTCCAGTATCATCCTGAACAGAATATTTCTGTGCATTTCAGCGTAGTGATGCTGTACATTACTTAAAATGGGACTGGTCAGACACAGGCTTAGTTGCCATTTTGCACCATGCATGATACCTACTGTGCAGAATAGCTCTTTAGCTCTGAAACACACTTAGAGTGTGTCTTCTGTGGGTTGGCAGTACATTTGAGTTCTGTAGCACTCAGTGATCTTGATGCTTCAATTTCCAGTTAGGAAGGAGGTGAACAGCTTTAAATGCTCATTTATAGTAGTTTTCCAGCTGGATGTTCAACTTCTCAGCTTCTAAGAGTCAGCTGTAATATTTCCTATAGCTCTATTGCTCACATATATGAGGCTAGAGTTGTAGTTTGAATTCTGTTTCTCAGCTCTTAAGGAGTTTTGTTTACCAAGGATCCTTCTAAATGGGTTTGTTTGCCTGTGACCTTACTGTGCAAATTGGAAAGAATGCTTGAATGCACATATGGATTTCTTAAAACAGGTATTGATCATTATAACAGTGGGATCGATGCAGAGTAAAGGATTTCTCAGTAATTTTATGTGCAAATTTCTATATTAAAAGGTGTCTGAACCTCAGTCTTAATATTGAGAATTTTGAAGGCAAAGATGCCTTTGTTTAGGAAGGTTAATAATTTGGCCAAGAGGAGTTATTGCCCATTATGAGCCTGCACACTAATTCTCTCAGGTTAAATTAACCATGGTGTCAAAGAAAACAGAATAATCAAATGTAGGGATAGCAACTATAATTATGAACTATTAGTTATGTGTGATGTAGTTGTGATCTCTGTAAGGCATTTCCATGTTCTGGTGCTGTGACCCTGTAAGGTATTTGTAGAGTCAGGTGTGTACTGGAAAAGATGTTGAGATAATTGAGAAGTTGCTCTGAAGAGTCAGTGGTTCATACCTTAAGATTGCTCAGTGTCTTCTGTTTTAAGCAATCTTCAAGGATTTTCTTTGAAGTTCTACCCTTTTTTTGCAGGCACTATGTGATACTGTGCTCCAGAGACGTGTGGGTTCAGCCTTTGGTCACGTAACAACAGATCTTCTAACACACACTCTCGCTGCACAGACAGTACTGAAAGGAGGCAGGTTTAGATTAGATGTCAAGAATGTCTTTGCCCAGTGGGTGGTGAGGCACTGGCACAGGCTGCCCAGAGAGGTTGTGGGTGCCCCACTGCTGGGAGTGTTCAAGGCCAGGTGGGATGGGGCCCTGAGCAACTTGATCTAGTGGGTGGCTTCCCTGTGCACAGTGGGGAGTTGGGAGCTAGGTACTGTTTATGGCCTCTCCCAGCTCAAACTGTTCTGTGATTCTGTGCTTTCAAAGCAGCAGCAAATGTGTGTTTTCTGCTGGGTGCAGTCAGGCTTATCAAGGAAGTTAGTTGGAACCTAGAAAAGGAGGACTGTCGTGTTGGGCTTCCCACTGCTTGGCCCAGCTATTCTTCCTCCTTGATAATCAAGGAGTATTGAGTCTGAGTACCTGGCTCTAGAGCTGCCTCATTATGCTTGTTGCACTGTGTTTTTATGTGAAGTGTGAATTCCTTTTGCATTTACAAGGCAGAAAGGAAAGCATTTGTGCTGTTTGTTGTAACTCAGAATGTGACTTTTCCAATAAATAGCCACACAAACTTTACAGACTGGAATGAAATATTGCAGTTTCAGCAGCACCCATTGTTCTTCTACTTTGTGTACACATAATTGGTTCTGTTTCATCTGCAAATTCTGTTGTAAGGCAGCTGGAAGGCTGAAGCTGGGTTCTCGTTCTGAAGGTGTAACAAGCTGTTCTCCTTGGAAGGGCTGATTTTCTCTTCTAATCTCCCCATGTTTTAAACAGGTGGGGTGATTCTGTGATTGTACAATTATCTGTCAATACGTATCAGGATATACTGCAAGATTTCACTGCTGTTAGCTAAAGTCATGAAACATCTTCTGAGGGGTACTTGCTATGTGTAGGTTGCCATTTAGTTACTTGTTTTCCAATTCATGAGATGGTGTATATGGCATAAAGTAAAAACCTGTTTAAAAACAAGAAAGTAAAAAGTGAAATTGTCAAATGAGAACTAGAAATTGGGAAACTGTGAAGTGAGCTAAACTTTAATGTTCTAAGACAATGTGGGTGTTTATTAATCACTTTAATCACTTTGTGAACACCATAAGAGCAATATTCCTGAAAAGCCACTTTATCAGTAAGATATTGCTGTGCTAATTCTGTTGTTGCCTAATATTGGAAAAAAAAAGGAGGTGGGAAGTCTAGTTTTTAAAGCATGTAATTTGTGATATGGGTATTTTTTTAGTTGTTTTAACCTGTTATAACTGTGACTGAAGCTCTTAAGAAAGTAATGACCAAAAACCTGAAATGAGATTGAAGCTCTAGCAAGGAACGTGTTGCTGCAACTTGGCAGTGGAATATGAAACTGTGCTGTTTAGGATTTCTGTCTTGCTGTGGTTGTGACCTGTCCCATAACAGTGACTGTCACTGAAGAAAATTTGTAAACACTCAAGTCCTCTGGTAGACTTGGGGGTGAGGAGCTACATTTTTTTTTTAATCTCTTGGGAAAATGACAAATTTTAGTGTTTTGTTGAAACACTCTATTTGTCCCAAAAGTTAGCCTACTGCTAACTGTGGTGAGAAATTAGAGGACTTCATCATTTTTGTGTTGTGAATCTTATTACCAATCACTACTTTACACAGTGCTTAGTTATGCAAAGGGAACTGAACACAAAAGCTTGGTGACTGACAGTGCAGTGAGAGGCTTGCTCCTGTAAATGCAGGAGACAGGCTGTGTTGTGCAAACAAGTTCCTAAAGTAGGATGTCCTAAAACCTAAAGTCTTGCTAGAACTTGTGTGATACTTGCTTGAAACCAAACCCAAATACTAGTACTTGTGTGAATGCAAAATGCTTCTTTTGTTTTTCTTTGAAGTGAAGAACAACACATATCAGGAAGAGTAATAGTTGCTGTTTGTATTAACAGGTATTGGCAGAAATAATATTTGCTCTTTGTATTGAAAAAATAATTACCAAAGAAAGTATACAAATACAGAAGTAGTCCTGTTTGCTAGTGCTAAAAGTGATGCTGGGAATTGTTTTTCTGCTCATTTTATCTGCTCGTTCTCTGGAGTGTGCATACTAAAGAAGCAGTTTTGAGTGGAGGAAGAAGTGAAAATTCTCAGGTTTTCAAATCTGAAGTCAGAAATGTGTAGCTGTTAGCAGCTAAAGTTTGGAGTTCCTGTAGGTCATGTGAAGCAGATACATTGTGGACAGATCTTTAAGTTGCCTAGCTTTGTGCAGCAAATGCCAGGTGTGAAGGATGATCTCTGAGGAAGGACAGATGTGTTATAATTTGAAGTATCTGAGTTGCTTGGCTTTGGCTGCAGCTGTTGTCACTGCTATTACTGCAGATGGCCATAATCATGGTTACTGCCAACAGCTATCTGAGGTTAGAAACAAGAGCTTTTGTACTTACAATGTGGAAAACTTTTTAAACTGGTAACTGGACTAGTGTAATTTGAAAAAAATTAAGGTCCCTTGTCCCCTAAGATGATGTTTTTGAATTTATGAGAATCTAATTGTTGATTTGATGGAAAGAATTAAGGCTAGTAGGGTGGGTGATTCATGGACTGAATGCATATAAAATATGTAAATATGTAAATTGGGTTGTTTCATAAATGTAGCATTTTTCTGTATTGTGAATAAAAGCTATTCCTAATTTTTGGAGTAATAGGAGGTATAAACAGAGACATTTACTCCTATTTCCCTACCAGACTCCGTAAAATTCTCCCTTAAGAGGATGTATTTCTCAGGTTATTTATGACAGTCTAACAAAGTCTCGAGTCTTGCATGACTGACTTCATTCACATATTTTTGGGTTCCAAAAATGTTACTGTGCTATAAAACCGAAATTAGTTTTGTATTAAACACAGTGAGAAATAGGACTGGAACATAACAAGAAAAAGAAATCTAATTTTATTGCTTCCTAGATGTTGTTATCTCACAAGAGCATTCTTCTGATTACCTGGAGTCATTTAGCACCATCTGTAGTGCCATGTGTAACAGAGTTAAAGTGGTATAATAGGATAAACCCTGTTAAATTAAAAATGGCTGCTGAGCAAATGAGTACGTAATATTTTAGGAATTTAGGCATCTACCATGGAGAGGGGTTTTCATCTGTAGCTTTATTTTCCATAATCCTCTTCTTTCCCCATTGGTCCCCTCAGTGCAGCACTTTGGTGGTGATGAAGTGCTTGCCACTGATAAGTTTTCTCAGGGAGAATGCTGTTACTGTCTGTTTCTTCTGTATGTTCTGCTCAGTCTAGAACTGTGTTAGTGCTTTGCCCTGCATTTGCTGCAGCCTCTCCTCTTGGCCTGCACTGCCCATGTGCAGAAAGGGAGAGAAGCACCATAATGATTGTTCTTTACTTCAGTGGCATCAGGGTTTGCAGCAGTCTCCAGAGTTATGCAGCTAAATTAGCTCCAAACTTTTGCAAACAGTCCCACAACTGTTCAAGAAACAGGTGGATACAGTGTTCAACACTCGGGTTAGTTGTCTTAATGGGAAGTGTGTAAATCAAAAATAGAACCTTGCTTCATATGACCTTTTGATTTGGAAGGGTAGTGACATTCAGCAAGATACTTGTGATTCTGTTATGTAGTAAATGTAATGGCAATGACATTTTAAGTAATGCTGATTTCTTCTTAAAGCTTTCTTTACCTTGTTTGTGAAAAAAAAGCATCTTTGAAGTGATAGAATCACTGGAATAACACAGTTATTGAATGTGTTTTGTTGGTGTTGCAGTCAAATGCTCATTTGTTAGAATTTTCTAGATGTTGAAAGCTGTTCTTTTTTCTGGCTTGTCTGAAAATTGCTTTGTACAAAAGTTACAAACTGCAGCTGGCAGTATTTTGTCAGAGCATAATTGACACTAGCTTTATACTTTGATAAGGTTACAGATAAGTGTGACCTGAATTTCTTCTATAACTTTTACTTTTCTTCCTGAACATTTGCTTAAGTGTTTCATTAGTATTTGGTTGGGCTGACTATAAATGTGTTTCACATGTCCCTTTCCTGTCTCTTGTCTCAAAATTTGCATGAGAGGAAGGAACAAAGTTGAAATTTTTATACTGAAGTACTCTTCAATTTCTGAATAATATTTGTATCACAGGAACCTTTTGTATTCCAATTCTGACATTGACCAGCTGTTTTTAGGTAAAAATTTTGCCAAAGACAGCATTGCAGATAAAAGAAGGCAGGTGAGTGGCAGCAAGGACGAAATAAGTTTTGGGTTCATTATGAAAAAAGAATGGTTTCTTAAGAATTGTATTTTGTGCTGAATGCTTTGCAAAAGGTGTCCAGTAATAAAAAAAACCTGAACAATCCTATCCTTTTCTCAAGTTAAGTCCCCAAATTTGCCCTAAAATCAGGACAAAACATGAAGAAACAAATACTTTTCCTTCTACCTTCCATCCATTGGCTCCATATTTTCTCCAGTGTTGGTAACTGAATAATTTCTTTTTCAGTATTTCCGTTTACATGTATAAAAACCCAAACAAACATGATTTTTTGAAAGTGTGTACTCCTACAATTTCACAGGACAAATATACTTCAGTAGTGATGGTTTTCTATAAAATAAGAATGCTACAGTTGAATGTCTAGGTAGTCATACATGAGACACCCATGTGCTTCCACAGACTTATTCCCTTGAAGAGGGATTAATGTGGCTAAAATGCTAATCTGCTTCACTCATGCTGCATAATTCAGTCTTAAGTAAATGCTAAATAGGAAAAAGATATATCATAAATCTCAGAAGGAAAATGGAGGCTTTACGGGGTGGAAAATCCCATACTTTGCAAACATCTTAAGGGTATTACAGAAAACTTATTATTTATAAGATTAGCTGGATTTCTAAGACCTCATTGCTCTTACTGCAAGTGTTTGAGTAAATAGAGACAGTTTTTCTTTCTTACTCTTCATAACTCAGCAATTGATAGAGCTGAAATAATGTGGTGGCCATGCCAAAACCTGTATTTGTGTTTCTTGCTTCAGTTTTCTGTTACAGAAAGTCTTCTCTAATACAAATTGTGTGCTCACCCATCATGCAGTACAAGGAGAGGTTTACTTTGGGTTTTTATATTAACTTGATCTGGATAACACAATGGGGATGTTTTACATTTGGACAACAGCCTGAGTTAGGTTTTCAGGGACGTGTATAAAGCTATTTGCAATGTACTTAGTGCATTAAGACATAGCAATTTACACCTGAAAAGTGTTCATGTTCAGACTCTTTGAATTTAAGATAAAACCTAATGTTTTGCAGACTTTTTTTAGCTTTTTACCTAAGTTCACCTGCATGGGATGCTGTCTTACTCTCTATAGTGTTGTACATGTGTGCTATCTATAGATATACTTATGGCTTTTAAAAAATTTGTTGTACTACGCAGAAGAGAACTATAATATTGTTTAACAAAACCAGTTACTAGGATTCCAGAGTGATCCAACTTTAGAAGTGTAGTACTCTGTGCCATAATTGTGGTGGCTGACATAAAAATGTAGAAGGCAAGTACTGTTGTATTGTAACAGTGGAAGTTTAAGTGTTAAAAAAGATACAAATGTTTGAGGGAAGAGCAACATTCCTCCTAAGATTCGGCTACTGAAAGGCTTATCTTGGAATAGCACTTCAAAGTTTACAGTTGCCAATAAAAGCATCCCTTGAAAGAGTGTCAAGTATAGATTATAAGAGCCAGGGATCAATGTGCTAATGTGAGCTCCTGCATAACATCAACCATAAGGCCAACTAATATTTTATGCAGTTAGTCAGCAGACTAAGTGTAATAATAAATCTTGGCAAAGTGGATTAGGGGACAGCTTAGAACAATTGCCAATAGGCCTGCAGTCATTTAGGTTTGAGTGGCAGTAAGTTTAACAGTGCAAAAACTTAAAAACAGCCAAGTGTTTCTTACATGAGGAGTTCTGCTAGAAATTTGAAGATGTTGGAAACACTGTACTAAAATTAGTTCTATGGGGTCTTACGGAATGCTAATCAGCCTTGTAGACTAATTTAAATAGCCTAGATTTTGTATTTATTAGAATAAATGATGCATAAACTTTTTGTTTGTAAAGGGAAGAAATTTCAGTGCTCTAACGAAAGCCCATCCAAAGATTATGAAATTGGCTTGATACATTGGGTGGAACTTTGTATGTTTGGCCCTGCAGAAATCTCTCATCTTTATCAGAGAAATCTGGAAACCAGGGTAAGATGATATTTGGGTTGGTACAGACCTGCCTGAGTCAGGAATGGAAAGATGCTGAAGTGTCTGGGCTGTGATAATTATGTTCTTCTTCATACAAAATGTGTCTTGCCCTAGTGTTAATTTTTTGATGTGAGATGGGACTCATGGGATGGAGCTGAAATATTTGTTACCAGGCAGGAAACCCTTGTTAGTTGGTAGGGTTGGTGACCCTGCAGTCCAGCCTTGGACTGCCTCCTGTCATAACTAGGAGAATTATTTCAGCTGATTGAGAATTGATACTCTTGTCCTGGCTAAAGTGAACTTGAGAAAAGGCATCTGTTTTGATCCTGATAGTTTCATGAAGATCCATGTTGTGACATGACAAGTTGTGTAACAAGAATTTATATCATATTATCAACTGGGGAGGAGCTGGACTGGCAAATTTGCTAATACAATGTGAGTGGGGAGCTGGCTGAGCCTCTGTGCTGGGGAGGCTGTGCAGAGGGAGTTTTGGAAGGAAGCCAAGGCAGCACTGTCGGGTTTGCTCGGAGGGATTACACAGAGTCATCCTGATCTGCGTCTGAAATATTAGATCTGGCTTGACCCCCGGCTGCAGTGGGGTGATTGCAGAGGTGGTGCAGGCAGGTGACACGATGGCTGGAGAGCTGTGGCCTCCACTTCTAGGTCCCAGCCACGCTGTTCTAATGAACACCTTTCCCAGAACTAGAGTGTGTTCAGG
This sequence comes from Calcarius lapponicus, assembly GCA_039654755.1. Taxonomy (NCBI): domain Eukaryota; kingdom Metazoa; phylum Chordata; class Aves; order Passeriformes; family Fringillidae; genus Calcarius; species Calcarius lapponicus. The sequence continues at coordinate 45,878,734 of CM077466.1, forward strand.
GCGGGGGCGACACGACAGTGCTTCATATCTTTAAAAAAATGATGCTGCTCTAGAATGAGCAGTCTGTTTTTTGTAGTTGAGTGCTCAGCCTGGAGCAGCTTTGCCTGTGCTGGCAGAATCTGCATTCTCTAATTTCTGCAGTGGTGCTAAAAGTGCTGTGATTAATCTTTTGTTTTGGTTTGGTCCTTGGTTTGTTAGTTAACTGGTGTCCAATAAATAAAGACGCTAAACAAAATTTCATCTGATGTGCAGGACTGGTAAAATTTAGCACTCAAAGGAGTAAAACTAGTTTGACAGTGACTTTTCAAGATATTTTACCAATAAAGCTTACAGAAACCATAGTAAGCAATTTTTTTTTTATCAGAAACGTGCTTAGCAAAGTTATTTGTCTATAAATTTATTTGGTATTAAACTTTCCAATTAACTGAAGAAAGATAAAAATGTCATGAGCTACAACAGGAGTGTCTTTGTAACCTGAACTGGGTTGTTCTCTCTGAGGTATTGCTGTTGCTGGGTAAAATTTCAGGCCACAGAGGAACTGCATTGTTGAATGTCAAGTACTCCCAAGTAATGTGGCCCTCAAGACTGTTTTTAAGGAGTCATGTTTTAGTCATTCTAGGATCTGCTGGAATGGATGTAAGCAATCTCTTAGAATGTTATTAATAATTGTACAGCTGAAAGAAAACATTCAAGTGTAATCATGCTTTAAAAGTTATTTTTTAAATTACATATAAAAGGGAAATAAGAGTTCTGTTGGTATTGCTCTTAATTTTTTTACAACTTATTTTATAGTTCCTCTGGCAGATTCTTTGGGATGGGCGTGTTGTTAATTGTATGTACCTAACTGCTTATAAATACTTTTTTTAGTGGCTAAATACTTCTAAAATTCTTCCTGTGTGAATGTCTAAAATTCTTCCAGTGTTCCTGTCAGATATATTTGCAGTGAATGATTTTTCGGAAAATCCTTAATATGAGCCATATTTTTATATCTAAGCATCTGAAACTTTGAAATTATGCTTGTGTGTCATTCAATTTCGATGTATTTATTTTGGAAAGTAAATCCATATACTGGAGAATTGACAAAGTTCTTTTTTTTCTGTTACCTAAAATGCCCATGAGATGGTGCTCATCAGTCTTATTTCTGTGTAGCAGGAGATCTGTGCTTAGTCCCGACTTTCCAGTAAGGATGCAGTGATTGGCATTGTTGCCTTTCTAAGAGAAAGAAGAATAGCAAAAATCTGACAATGCCTTGAATTAATTGACAAAATAACCATTACTATGTTATTTTGAAGTGTGTGTAAAACCAGTCTTGATATCTGATTATCTTTGGACAGATGAATTTGATGCTAATTTGCACAAATAGAAGTTAGCACTTAATTTTTTTTTGGTAAAAATGTGTTACTAAATAGCCAGAGGATAGGAAAGTGTTTAGACATCTATCCTTTTTGTGCTGCTTTATTTCATTTTTCTTTTTTTACATTTGTCTTTTATTTCCTAAGATCTGTGAAAGTTTTATTTATTCTAACTGAATTTAAACTAAATTGCAAAGAAACAACTTTTCTATAACTGGTTCTTTACAGACATGTCTTTGAAGGGATGAAGTCCAGTGGCTGTGACAAAGCTTGTAAGCACTGTGCACTTGGAGCTGCTATCAAACTCAGGGAGAGAGCCACCAGCCCAGAAGTTATAAGAGAAGGCCCTGAGCTGATCGTGTTAAGATAAAAATTAGAGAATCAATCCCTAAGACATCAGGGTGCACACTTTCCTCTAATGCAAGCTACAGGCTACTGGAACAGCAGCACAGGGCAAGCTGAAAATGCCATGGAGGTTTTTCTTTCTGAAATAGCTGGGAAAGGACTCAAAGGCTGTCTTTCAGATGCAGTCTCTGTGGGCAGCACAGGAAAACTCAACTCGTGGCATTGCTCCATCAGTCTGCCAGAGGTGACATGGCAGACAGGCTCAGCCATTAGCTGTGTAAATAGATTTTTTTCCCCTGTATCTGCTGAGTCACCTTCTGTTGAAATACTGCTCTCTGTGGCAGGGCAAGGTGCCAGGTTATCCAAGTGTTTTAAAGAGAAATCATTATACTCACAAAAGATATACTATGAACTGTGAAAGGTGTCTCTCCAACAAGGCATTTGCCATTTCTTCCTCTAAATCTTTGTTTGGATGTTTGGGGTAATCAGGTCCACAGGCAACCGGAGGGAGCTTGGCTAAAACTATCACAAATGAAGAATCTGAACTACAACATTAAAACTCTTATTTGCTTTCTATTGCTCTGGCTTCAGCAAGACATGAACACGTGAACAGGTGGGACGCTACTGAGTTGCAGCAGGGATGTTCCTCAGAGATCTCCTAAGATTGGTGGTTTTGCTGGACCTGGAACCATCTTTCCTAAAGGAAAGCTCACAGAGAGGAGGTTAAATCTTTGGGTTCAGGAGCCCTGCTGCCCAATACTCCTTACAGAGCCAGTGCAAGGTTGAGAGGTGACAAGGATACACTCCCCAACAACCAAAGGTATTCACAACAACATTCCCATTGCTCTTGTACCAGCTCCAGACTAAACGGAGCTCCTGACGCAAATGGCTTCTGTGGCAGCAGGGCTCAGCATGAGGCTGCTGAGGGCCCAGAAGTGACAGTCTGTGTCAAATTGTGTGGTTTCTGCTCTGAAAACACTCATCAACCACCTCTGCTGACAGCAATTACATATTTCCTCAAATCCTCATGAGACACCAAGTACCTGAACTGCCCTGCCCAGTATTAAACACCAGGGAAGTAGATGTGCAGAGAACATTCTGTTACTAATCTACACTAGTGTGTTTTGTTTTGTAATGTTTCTGGTGGAGGTTGATTTGTTTGGTTTTTGGAAAAAACTTGGAAAAACTCAAGGTTTTTCCCTTGAGTCTTGCAGGTAGCCCATAACAAGGAGAGAAGAGAGAAATGTTAAACTCCTGTTAATTAAGGCAGGGAGGATCATAGAGTGGTTTAGGTTGGAAGGGACTTAAAAGATCTTTTAGTTCCAAGCCGCTGCCGTGGCCAGGGACACCTTTCACTAGACCAGGCTGCTCAAATCCTTGTTTGACCTTTCTTTGAGCTGGACTGAACGTTCAAAGCCCCAGTGCTGTTTTCTGAAAGTGTACTGTGTAATTTTAGATGCAAGATGGGGAGAAAACCAGCAAAATAAGAGGCAGAAGTTAGGAGAGTCTTCTAGTTGAAGTAAGGTTACAGAAATAGCTGCAGTAGGCTGTGGGAGAATGGGTTGTAAAAGAATAGAGATAGCACTGCAGACAATCTTGCCCCTGCTAGGTTGTAGCTGTATAAGACAGGTGAACAGTATTGAAGGAAGGGAAGCATGGAATGCTGATGTGCCTTGAGCAATCACAAAAGAGTAAAAGGGCACACAGGTGTTATGCATGTGTATAAAAGGTTGTACTGGGCAATAATAAAGTGCTGATGCTTGTGACCGTTCATGGTGTCTGTTGTGTGTCCTCTGTCAGAAGGCTGCAGCACAGTAGAATCAGATGAGTTATTTTACAATTTCAGACTGTTTTCATTGTTATTTCGAGGGTTGTGACCTGAATGGTCTGGGGAACCTGGGAGGAGATCTGGAAGAGGACACAAGTGACAGAGATGAACTCCCAAGGAAGGACTTGTCAATATTGATAGGTGGGTGTGAGAACAAGAGTTGGTTGTAGGAGAAGTGGAATGAAGTGATCAGCACCTCTGCTATAACTAAGATGACACTCAAGGAAAGTATCTGTTAAGTATTATTAGCAGAGATTACAGGCCTCTGAAAATGAGGGCAGCTTTAAACCTGATGACTTGATCTAAGGGAGGTATTCAAAGATCGGTTCTGTACAAAGACAATCTTTGTACAGGCTGCTCAAAATAAATCAGACCAAGAGGACATAGGAAAAAATCTGTTTCCTCTGGAAATTTCTTTTCCCTTCCAAATTCTGTGAATGGTGCTATGATAAGTGTTTCTTTTGTGTTTTTCATAGGCTTTTTTCCTTTTTTCTTTCTCAAATCCCTATAGCTTTGCTCAAGTAAGCAACTTAAGTTGTAATTGCCTGTATGTTCAGTTCTATCAGTGGTTGCTGAAAGCAGTGTTAGGACAGCGTAGAATAGAAGATAATAAAGTGTTTGAGAAGAGTGCCTTGACAGAAGAGTAAAGGCAAAACCAGAAGTAAAGACAAGAGTAAAACCAGAGTAAGTAAAAGACAAGTATCTGTTGAAAAGCAGGGTTTCTTCTGGTTTTAGGTGAAAAAGAAAAAGTTAAGTTCTGGTTGAATTTCCTTTGGGAAAACGGAGCTTTAAGTTTTCATTTTGGAATGTTTAATTTCACCTGGAACAGGAGGATTTGCACATGTTCGGGATGTGCTGAAATGAGCAGGACAAACATTTTAGAATTATCTTGGACTGTAATTTGGCATCATTGTATTGTAGCGACTGGAGGCTGAGAGAGATGATCAAGGAGGTTTCAGAAAGTTTTTTTGCTAATTTTTGAGTTAATGATTATGATGAAAGAAGGAGCTCTGTCATTTGTGTATTGGTGCTGAGTCATCTATGTTGGGATGGTTGGGGATGGAGCACCATGGGAGAAAGGCTGGGACAGTTGGGGTTGTTCAGCCTGGGGAAAGCAACACTCCAGGGAACCTCACTGCAGCCTTTTATTCAGTACATAAAGGGACTGCAAGACCGCTAGAGAGGAATTTCTTACAAAACTTTACTGGTAGAACAATGGCTAATGGCTCTAAGCTGAAAGAGAGCAGGTTTAAATTCAATATTAGGAAGAAATTCTTAATTGTGATTGTTGTGAGGCACTGGAAGATGTTTCTCAGAGAAACAGTTGGAAGCCCCATCCCTGGAAGTGTCCAAAGGCAGGTTGGATGGGGTCCTGAGCAACGTGGTCTAGCAGATGATGTCCCTGCCCATGGCAGGGGGCTTGGAACTAAATGGTCTTAAGAATCCCTTTCAACACAAACCATTCTGAGATTCTGTGATAATGTATGTGAATAAGTGGTAATTGAAGATCAGGTAAAGCTTAAGAATGAAAAGGCAAGATAACAACAAATAGTTTTTTAACCCTAGTCCACACTGTGCAAAAAAACTTATATAGAGGAGATTTCAGCAAGAATATTTATGGAAAAGCTGAATGAAACTAGGAGAAGAAATATATGCAGAAGATGAAACCAGGGACAGGTACAAGCAGAATATGATTTCTGTACATATTTCTACAATACAGGATAATATATTACAGAAACAGTACTTGTTTTTCCTTTTCAGACTCCAGCATTGCTCCCTTGAAACAAACCCCTTTGTGTCCTGCAACCTTTCCCTCTTTCTGAGGAACCTGGGGAACTTGCTTTCAGATTTAGTCTTCTCACCATACTATTTTACTGAGATGATAGTCTGTAAATCTCATTCTGTTTATTGTCCCTTAAAAAATAATTCCTTTTTCTTTGTGCCTTCAGATCTGTTGCTGTTTTCTCCTTCACTTCTTTTTGGGTTTTCCTGCCCTGTTTTGGAATGTTTCATTTAACAAGAAATAATGCTGCAGTGCTTCAGGGAAGTTGCTGATTATGGAAGAAATCAAGATAGACTACGAAATAAATCCTGGAGATTGTTGTGTTGGTGTCAGAAAAAAATAGCTCAGCTGGAATTAGGGCCAGTACAAATGAGGAGAATGTGGGCCTACATCTCATACGACGAAAACACAAATTTTGAACCTTTGACAATTCTTAAAAGTGACGTCTATAAGAATTGTTTCATTCCAAAAAGTGTTTTTATTTCATGGCCCAGAAAAACTCATTTCTCATCAGATACTGCTATTTCTCACAGTGCAAATCTCATATTGAACAATTCAAAGAGAGTACATTTTCAGAGAATTAAGTGCAGTTCCCCAGGAATCAGTATTTTCATTCTCATATGAGAGTGTAAAGAGAGGTGGAGGTCTTTTTATAATAATTCTAAAAAGACTGTTGTGTCTCTCAGGAAATGAGTGTTTTACAGCTTGAAATACCCCAACTATGGGGTTGTTTGAAGCAAAGTTGTTTGTATGGACATTTTCTTACAAATGGACAAAAGAAAATTGTGAAACAAACAAGCTAAAAGCTTCCTGTAAGTAATCTTGAATCCATAATAAATAGATTTTCTGAATAAATTGCTCTTTACTGAGCTGATGGTACAAGTCTTAAATTTGTTAAGAATAAAGCTTAAACCACAAGTTTTGTCAGAATCAAAACGTGTAATTTATACTTGCTGTTTGTTTTACATTAAGAAAGCTGCTGTGCACTGAAATGATTGCTGAAGCACTTGTGTGAGTTCTCATTTACAATAAGAACTGCTTTTTCTTCTATGGTTGTATGATTTGAAACAAACAATGCATATAATATCTTGTAGTTGAGATGAAAGTAGGTTTTGGAGTAAGCAGTTGCATCCTGTTCACAGGTTGTGAAATAGTGTTATCCCAGTTGCAACAAATTATCATTATTTTATAATAAAGTATTTAAAATTATTACCATAGTAAAATAACTGTTTTTTGAAGGCAGTATTCTGAAATTTTATATTTTGTTACTCCTTAACACAGCAGCTGTCAGCTATTCTAAGTACCCTGCCGGTACTCAGCTGTCAGCATTAATGGGTTCTTGTCTTGAGAAGCAGAGAAGGCATCAGACTTATGTTTGACTTCAATCCTGTTTAATTTTTGGAGGGATCAGGTTAAGCAGGTGTAGAATAAGTGATTTGGAGTCTTTCACTGGCAATTAAATAATGCTCTTTGTGAGTTTAAAATGTAAAAAAAACCCAACCAAAATTGAATGGCAGAATTTTCTGACTGTTTAGAATACACAGAATCGTTAAGATTAGAAAAGACCCTTAAGATCATTAAGTTTGACTATTAACCCAGCACTGCCAAGTTCACCACTAAACCATGTGCCACATCTGCACATCTTTTAAATGACTCCAGGGCTGGAGATTCAACCTGCCCTAGGTGGCTTGTTCCAGTGCTTAACAACACTTCTTGTGAAGTAATTTTTCCTAGTACCCAATATAAACCTCCTCTGGCACAACTTTGGGACCATTGTATTTTGTCCCATTGCTTGTTACTTGGGAAGAGACCAACTCCCACCTTGCTGCAGCCTCACAAGCGACTGTGGCTTCTGAGAAATCTGTGAAGTAGGAGTGAATGTTCTTTTTATCATAGTCCAGTAGAGCATATTTTCATATTGGAGTTTGAATAAGTTATTACAATGGGGAAAACAAACATGAATATCAAGTCAGGAGTTTCATAGCATACTGGTGATATCAGTTTTCATGTACTACACCCTGTTTACATCATCCATATAAATTGACTCTCTTTTTAGGAAACCTGCTTAGAGACCTTGTAGTTTTGCTTGCAACTTGAACAGTGTGTAAGTGAATGAGGTTCACATTTATTTCTTTGAACTTATTTTCTGCAGTCTGTACCCCTCCCTGCTAGTACAGTGTTCTTTTATCAGCATTTTTAAAAAAGGAAAAAATCTCCTTGTGGGTTTGACCACATGTGACGTGCGAAGGGATTTCTTATTTCAGTTACTCTGTATTCTTCACGTTGCAATCTAACTGCATATGAGCTTGTGCTGTTCACTTGTTTGGAATAGCCAGCATAGGTAGCAGAGCTGGATCGGTGTACTTGAGTTTATTTTGTGTGCAGAATACCCCAAGTTGTTTGTAGGTTTGTTTGTAACCATGTAAACCATCCCTGTTTTATTTTGTTTAGAAAAAATGTGTGATGACAATCTGACAGGATTACCACTGTCATAAAATATTTGTGGTTTTGTGCCAGCTTATCTGATGTGTGGATGAAGATGATGGTGAGGGCTCCAGAGCATCTCTCTAATGAGGAGATTCTGCAGAAGCTGGGCCTGTTTAGTCTGAAGAGAAGGCTGAGAGGGGATCTCTTCAATGTGTGAAAATACCACAAAGGCAGGTGCCAAGAGGATGGTGCCAGGCTCTTTTCAGTTGTGTCCAGTGACAGGATGAGGAGCAGTGGCCCTAAATTCAGAAGTCCCAACTCAACAGGGGGAAAGGCTTCCTTACACTGAAGGTGGCAGAGCAAAATTGGGGGGGTAGAGAAATATAAGTTGGAAGAATGTGAGGTGTGAGAATGTATTGCATTTGTGGGCAGGTTTTGGTAGCTGGGAGGACTACAGGGGTGGAGAAGAACCCCATTCCCTGTCTCTCTGTGCCTCGGGAGGGGAGCAGATAGAGCTGGGAAGGAGGGAGGGGTGGGAGAAAGGTGTTTTTAAGTTTGATCTTCCTTCTCATTATAGTGCTCTGATTTTGTTAGTAATAGATTCAATTAATGTCTTTAATTTGAGTCTGCTTTGCCCGTGACAGTTTGGTGAGTGATCTCCCTCTGTCCTTATCTCAACTTAGGAGCCCTTAGTTTTATTTTCCCTCTCCTCTCCACCTGTGGAGGGGAGTGATGGAGAGGCTTTGGTGCGTGTCTGGCATCCAGCCAGGGTCAGCCCACTACAGAGAGTAACTGGTGGTCTTACAGAGAAATGTGCATGCTGTAAGGATGCTGGAGCTTTGGAACAGAGCCATATGACTTAATCTTTGACAAAAAAAGGCCAACACTAAAGTTCAGTGTATAAATGAAGTTGGTATAATGTTACTGGTGGTTTGATCTCACCAAGTCATAGCTGCCACTTCGAAGGTGCCTTTCTACTCAGAAAAGAGTGGTGAGCTGTGCAGGAGTATGTGTGTGTGCCCAGCAGTGCTGCTGCTGGGGCAGGTGGCAGATAGTAATGCTCTTTGGGTTTTGTTCTCCAGGTTACACTGGAACAAAGGGTAATGTGGAGGCTGAAAGGAAAAGGAAACCCTGAGATTAAAGGCTGTTGTTGTTCTCGTTAGGGTTTTTTTCTGTCTTCCTCTTAAAGGCATATGTGTCCATGAATTTCATGACATACTCCCTTATCCCACTGCAGATATCAGATACTGGTGCTGGTCTTTGGCTTCACACCTAAGAGACTCACAGTTTATACTGTTGATTGGATTGTTGTCTTGAAACTTGTTTCTTGTTTCATAGTTTTTGTGGTAATTACTTCTGTTGTTGCATTGGGAAATCTTTCTCGTGTAAGTAAATATTTATGTGCATGGAAAGCTGCAGGAAATGCTGTTACTGAGAACTTGAGTTGATAAACCTTGAGAAATGCATCTGTGATTCTTCATAGTGCCAAATCTGCTTGGCAAAACTTCATTGCTAGAGATAATGTTCCAGTAGAAGGAAAGAACAAAATAGCTCCTCTGAGAGAAGCTTCACCAAATCTCCAGGTTTAAAGTTTAAATCAAAATTATTTACCTAAATTTACTTTCTATTTATTTGTTTATATGAAAAATATTGAAGTCCTATGTGATTTTATCTGTAAAATCTGTAGTTACCTTTGCAGCCCCAGAATCCATGACTATAATAGATGTTTTATATTTTCTTTGAAACTTGTTTTAGTAAATAAATTCATATAGGAGAGAAATTTTAAGAAACTAGGAAGATGGTTACTTTTTGTTTTATTATTGTGATGCTTGACTAGTTACAGAATTGGAGGGAAATTATGTTTATTAGTTAACAGTGGCCGTTAACATTAAAGAAAAAAGGGACAATAATTTGGATATGGAATGAGAGAGAAGATTTTTCTGAAAAGATGATGCTGTTGTTTGTCTTGATGGCATTGACCTCTCCTTTGATAATGATGCTTTCTTTATGTTCAAGTTGAGTAGCTTTTCATAGTGGCAGATGTTCTTTCCTTCACTGTCTCACTGAGGCAAGATTTATTGTTCACTTAATCACACTTTTCATGGGGAAAAGAGTGTTCTAAGAAACACCATGTCACAAACTCGTACATTATTCGGATGTAGCCTTTTTCAGCTTATATGGATTATCACTTGTGGGTAATAATTTAGTTTTGATTCATAGTTTTTTGTGTGGGACAGGCTTTAAGTATGCTCCTAAATTCTTGAATCCTTGCAAGTGTAGTAATTCCAGAAAAAGCCTTTTTGCCTTAGGAGTGCAGCTTCATGTGACAGTGTTGAGGAAAAAATGGTGAGATCTCCATTAATACTGTGTCTTTATCAGATTTTTTGATAAATCTGCTGGATTCTGTGTTTTAAATAAATTCTTCTTAAAGAATTCTCCTTAAGAATAGAGGAGGTCAAGCCTAAGCAAATGCTGGCTTTACTGGCTGAACGCTTGCTTCAAAATGTAATTCAGCCCCATTTTGTTTAACAGTTGTTACTTTCCTCCGGTCTGAACGGCAGTCGGTCACAGGGACTGGAAGGGTCTTGCCAGGTTTGCTGAACAATATGTGGCAGTTGCTGTTGGTAATTTGATTGCCAAATTAAAGAAACAGAATGTAGTTTGGATTTGTATTAATTGAGGCCGCTTTTGCCTTTTTAGGTCCAATTTCAATTACAGTGCTTTCAATTTAAACAACTGAAATTACCTTGGTCACAACACTGTAAACAGGAAGAGTGCATTTGTAGGTGATGGTGATAATATGCAACACTTGTAGTCTTTGTCTTCCTTGTTTCTTTGTGATTTTATGAGATTTTTTTCTCTTGTTTACTGTTGTGCTTGTTCCTTGAAAACAGTTTATTTCAGTCATTGCCTGTATGCTGAGAAAAGGGATAAGAGGGAAATCAGGGTGGGGGTAGAGCCTTAGAGTAATAATAGTTTCTATACCAGGAGGCAAAAAACCCCAACCAACCAACAAACAGTGTGGTGGTAAATCAGGGAGGAGGGGAAGCTTTAAAATGTTTTTGCAAACATAGAAATGTAAGCCACTTGTAACAAACATTAAGTGTCAAAGTCGCAGTTCTGTCCTTGCTTTAAGTATTTCCTTATGGACATTGAAAGGAATAAAGATAAAAATGGTCTAGTTGTGGAGGCTTTCCTGGTAAACCTGCTCTCACAAAGGCACTTTTTTTTCCTGATTAGCAGAAATCTTCTGTTTAGCAATATTTCTATACACTGGCTTTCAGTAATCCATTTTCTTTAAAACTCTGAACAAAGGAACGGCAGAATCTGAAAGCAAAAAAATGCCAAAAGTTATTACTTGGTAAGAATAAACAAAAGGCTGTTACTTATTGTAAGCACCCTCTGTTCTAGCCAGAGTTGGCTGCTTGGTGTTCTCATGTTGATCACAGCTACAGAAAATTTAAAAAATGGTGAGAAGGCAAGCTGAGTGTTACATTTCCTGTAGCAGTGTTTCTTACATCCCAGCTCATCACTGTCCCTGCTGCAGCCATGGCAGCAAACTGTGCCAGTTCTGAGAAGGCAACTGTGGTGGGTGTTTTCCAGCTGTTCTGGATCAAGGCAGTGCCAGAAATGATGAAAACAGATGTGCTGGGTCTTGTTTTCTGCTGGAATTTGTAATCTGGTGCCTGGTAGTTGTGCTGAAATTCCCAGCAATTTGCCTGCTGAGCTGTGAAAGGTGACGGCAGTGGAGGAGCTATGGGAGGGCTGTGCCTTCCAGTAGGAGAGGAAGTGTTTAACATCATGGTTTCAAAATCTGATAAAACCTGCCAGAGCTTTATAAGTAAAATGATTAATCTCTTCGTCTTGTGTTCTTTCTTGGGTTTTTGAGCTTTGGTTTATTTCCCTTGCAAGTTTATTTGCTGTTGGTATACAATTCCATGTGTGGAACATCTTCTGGTTTGTTACTTTCCTTCAATTTCCTTTGTTTCTTTCACCTTTCTCCTTTACTTGTTGCTGTTATTCCCTAGTTTCTACAGGCTAGGAAAACGCTTTCAAACGTTTTCCAGCATGAACTCATAACCTTGTTTTTACTTGTAGACTTCTGTTGTTACACACTTTTGAACTAATGCACTTTGTACCTATCACAAAGTGGCTATGAAATGTAACTCAAAACTTCTGTGAAGAATTGTTTGTAGGAGACTTGCAGGATGCAAACTTCAGATTCTGTGAAGAGTGGTGGCTTCCTGCGCTCAACCCACTGTTAAATACCAGACAGATGTTCTATCTGGAGGGAAATACGGGGACACACTGTCTGTTCTCTGGCATCCAGGGAAGCGGTCTTCAAACCTTTTTGATTGCACAAACCGCCAGTTTAAAAAAAGGTCATCATTCATCCCCAGTGAATATATACTATTACTTGTAAATTATATCCATGCTGCTATATTAGTGTATCATATTATGACAAATGCAAAAATAGCAATTCAAAGGGCTTAAAGAGAAAATAAAAACTTTCTAATTTTAGGGTTTTTTTAGTAATGATTCAAAAAGTATTTTCTTTCCGTGTTCCAGAGGAATGTCTTGCTTGGGGGTGGATACCTCTCTTTGGATGCACTGGGCGACTCTTTGAGAATCTAGTTTTCTTAGCTTAGGAAGTTGGAATTTTCAGAAGCTCAAATGAAGTGTGTTTTTTACATTATTTACTCGTTATGGATATATCTATATATATTTAGAAGCATTTCTGTTTGGTGCAAGTGGCATACATAAGAAAAATTCAATAATTGTATTTCTTTAGAATTGGAAGGGGTTTACTACATCAGTGATTTCCCTTGCCAAATGGAAATAAATATAATATTTCATAAAATCATAAGTAAAATAAATACTTAAATGAAACTTCCTAAAATGTTTTCTTGTTGAAGTATAGTGGCTGGCTTTGCACGCCAGCTTGGTTGACAGAAAACATACACTTGGTAATATTTTACATTTAAGTAACAAAAAAGCGGGCTGTTAGTTTTTTTAGATGATGAACACTAAAACATGTTAGAAAATGCTAAGCATGTGAACTGCAGCTATGTTTGCTCAGGCATGGTGTCAGTGGTGGGCAGTGTGGGTTTTTTGTCTGATTTAACCTCTAGGCAGAAAAAAATTGCTTACAGCATGACTCTCCTGACTGATGGAAGTGGGTGCAAGCAGGGTATTATTCCCTGTAAAGCCGTTCTGACTGTAGGGTTAGTTCCCCACTCTGGACTTGTTTTTGATTAATGTGGTATTAGAAATGTTATCTTTTGGGTGCCTTCCTTGAGGGGAGGGATTAAGGTAGGACATGATGCAGACCTGTGCAGCTTGGTCACTGAAGTATGGTGTTCTCAGTGCACAGCAGATTGGGTTTGTTTGCTGATGGGTGATATTTCCAGAACTGACAAAAAGGTATCTTGCTTGATGAAAATGTAAAAAAAAAATTCAAGTTAAAACATTAGATAACTTTTAGATATGTAGCTAGGAAGGGAAGTGTTGGAATAATGAAATATTTGGTACAGTGCTTTGCTATGTATGCTTCATGTGTCTGAGTTTAAATTCAGAGTAATGTAACTCCAACTCCAGCAGACTTTCTACTGGGTGTCATAAAATGACAGATTTCTGATTTTTAAAATGTCAAAACCATAAATCATTAGTTTGCTAAGATTGCACTAGCAAGCTATTAAAGAACATGGCAGTATTTACTGTAGATAAATGCAAATTTAAAAAGGTTCTCTGTATCATGGTTTAAATGATTTATTTGCTTTCAATGCACATATGAATCTGATGTGATGTAAAGATTTAGGATATTTCATTTCCTGTATGGAGCTGCAAATTTGCATGTTATTAAACGATCTCTCAGAGTTATATCTTTCTTTTATGTCTTAAACAGGATCATAGGTTAATGTGCACTGAAAAAAGTTAATTAAAACAAAAGCAGAATTGAATGCTGTTAATACAGGTACTGGAAAGATGGGAATTTCATCTGGATTTGGATATTTTCTATAGTAATATCTATTGAAATACATAATATAGGTCAAACAAGGGAAACTGCCATGTGTTGTAAATACACTTTAGCAGTTGTTTGGAGAATGTTGAAATTTAGTCTTGAAATTGATTTACAAAAATTCAACTTTGTAATTCCCTGTTTTCAGGGATTTGAAATAAATCTCAGTGGTGCAGCCTCCTCAGGGGCAAAGGGCCCTTATACCCAGGGTTGTGTGTCAGATAAAATCTGGTAAGGAATCAGTTTTATCCTGTCTTCTGTTTGCCCATCGGAACTTTTCCAGTGGCTGCAGGCTTGCTGGGTATTATCTGCAGTTTGGTCAGTGCCATTGTGGGCTCCTGGGACTGTGTTCTGTGTTCTTGGCAATCCTTTGTGTATCAGCTGTCCCACCTCTTGATGGGGCAGTAAAGACTGGGAGAAGAGAAAAATTCCTTATATTGGACTTGTTTATGCCTTTTGTCTTTGGAATCTGTTGTTGAGTTTCTGGAAGATAGAGGCACAGTGCATGGTGGTGTCCAAGAATCATAGAATGGCTTGGTTGGAAGGGGCCTCAAAGATCATCTAGCATGGAATGCTGTAGCTGTTTTGAGTTCAAGCATGGTGTTTTTCATTTGAACTGTTTGTACTAATATCCCTTTTTGAATGGATACCAAACTGATAATTGTAGAATTTTTTTTTCCTGTTTGTGTAAGATCTAATTTAACTTTGCTAATATTTTTACTTAAAACTGGTGTTGCTCCATTTATGAAGTACCGATTTTCAGATTTTGTTATGTACTTAAAAGATATTTAATGGCTCTTTCTAAAGTAGATTAAGCACAAAAACAAACAAAAGATTAAACACAAATATAAAATTTGAAATTCATAAACCTGTTTCCCCAGCCCCTATGTTTAAAAAAATTGTGAAGAGCTAATTCTTCCTTGCATTGCTCTGTTTTCACTGGGCCTTCAGCTGCACACTACAAACTAAACTAATTGTCTTAGTGAACTAATTTGACATAAAAAATGCTTGCAAGTAGAGTGAAAATGCTAGATTATTAGCTAGGGTAAATAATCATTGATTATAGCATAATTGTATTTTAAAATTGTTTATCTCCTCCTATTCTCTTGGGAAGGAAAAACCCATACACCAGAAAGATGCTTCAGATGTATTGTACCTACATGGTCAAGAATTTTGCTTTTTTTTGCATTTATTTTCACTGAGAGAGTAATTTTCATGTATACATAGCTAAGTGCATTTGTAAAGAAAAGTTTTAATGAGTTGGTTTACGTCTCAGATGAACTGGGTAGGAGACACTTGTCAGTAATTTCCTGGGTAAATTGTATGTCCTCTGTAGTTAGCTTTTGTGAAGTTGATGAAACTGGTTTTATAGAAGCCAGTGCTTAAATGTAAACTCTTCTGCTACTTGGAAGTTTTATCCTGTCTTACTTCCTTGAGATACAGCTTTTTTTCTTCATTGTGATGAAGCATGATGATATAATCTGCTGGTAGAGGTGTGTGGAGGAGGAAGAGAATGATACAGTGCTGAGATATGGTCTTAAAAATGTGTGATTCTGGGCTAATGGTTTCAAATACAACATTAGGTGGCAGCAGTGGACTCTCAGCACCTTGTGGGTGCCTGTTGAATTCACATTTAGGCAGTTTTCCAAATGGCAGACGGACTTGAAGAAATTTTATTTTAATGTAAAGCATTTATATGACATCCCTTTGAAGGGAAGCAGTGGGAATGGTTTTTTCCCTGAATGATCCAGCTTTGATTATAGTTAAGAACAGTATTGAACAGAATCCTGTAGAAGCATCAAGTTTAAAGTGGGTCCAATGCTATTGTGCAATTCCACTTTTGATATGCCTGGTTTAAAATGGACTTCCCATTTGCCAGGTAAATGAAGTTGTAGGCTTTCTTATGAACTTGGCAATAAGAGAGAAAGCAGCTAATTTAGGAGGTTTTTTTTTCTTCCTTTCTTACCATCCTTTTTTCTTGGAAGGTAGATTAGTACTATTAGTATTCTTTTTTTTGTGGTGTAACTGTAGGATAATGCTGGATGGTGGAGATTGGTGACTTCAACCTGATGTATCAGCAGGAAAAGTTTGTGATTTTCTGCAAAAATTACCTGTTTGTTCTTTGATGTTGTTGAGGTGTTTTTTTTGTGGTTGTTTGTTTGTTTGTTTGGGGTTTTTTGGGTAATTTCTGGTTTTGTTTGAAAATGGGAGAAACCTATTTCCAATGGGAGGGACCAAGTCTGAAATTGGAGCAAGATTCAAAAGGAGTCTTCTGCTTACAAAAGTGGTTGGAACAGAATCTTTCCTTCTGTGAAAGAGTCACTGGTCACTTGCCCGTTCATGGTCTCACTGATTTAAACTTTGAGCCAGGGTAGCAAATGACTGTAAATCATCTGCGTCTTGCTGGAAGGTGTGACCTCACTTTTCTTGAGTGGGTTTTCCCGCAGTTCTTTGTGTTTTCTCTAGTTTTTCTAGTGCATTATGGTTGATACAATAGCAATATGATGAAGAAAAAAGTGGACATCCATCCAGGCTTTTCCCACCCCTTTCTTGCCCTCCCTATTAACCCCTCTGGACCTAAGCCCTGTTTCACTGACTTGACATTCATGCTAATGTTACTCTTTGATGTACTTATCCAAACTGTCCAAACTATTTGGCTTTCCTGCCAAATCTTCTTAAGACTCAGATTTTAATGTTCTCACCTCCAGGTATGGTGGAAAAGAATATGTGGAAAGGAGTATGTGTGAGTTATTATCTTCTGCAATGTTTTTTGTTTTCTGTTCTGAGGAAGCCTTTCCAAATCACAACCATCTTTTTGTCACACCATGAATGTGTATCATGGTGCTGACTTTTCCTATTTATTGCGTGTCCTTGGAATTTGACCAACTTGGAATCATACATGATCTCATAAGAATCTGATAAGATTCTTACCCTAGAGAGATTTTGATTCTTGTGCTTCCCATATCTTTGGCATTTATTTTTGATGATCAATAATTTTCAATCAACTAAATTCAGTGAATCTCTAAATATGTGAAATATGTTTCTGAGTATGTGAAAGGGGACAATGGAGTCAGGGATGTGGTTTATTTCTTTGGTGGAAGAAAGGAATAAGCATAGGCAAAGCATATTATAAATGCCCAGCTTTCAGGTTCTTATTAAGCATAAACTTAAAAAAAAATTGACTGAGATTGAGCCAGCCTGTTTGACTGCATTTGTTTTGCTTCATGAAGGAGGTCACAGTTTGGTTAACAGCCCTTCATCTTGGCTTTGAGGAACAAAGCAAGTACTTGATCTGTGGCTTATCTAACAACCAGAAGGATGAGGAAACTCTACAGAAGTGAAGACTTTTTTGGGGAGTTTGAGATAAAAATGTGAAGATCCAGCCCTGTAGTTCTCCCAAGTATAGCCAATTTGTCTTTTCCAGGAGACATGCTGGTTTTGGACTTGGTTTCTTCTTTTTGTGTTATAGGTTATTGAAATAATTTTTCTTGGGTTGTCTTGCAAGCTTTCTAAATGTTTTATATCTGTTAATGGGAGAAATAATTGAAATTAGATTAATAATCCAGATCATGTTCTTTCAGAAAAGTGGAGCCTGACTGTTTAATCTGAGCTGTTTTCTGTATGCAGTAGTTTGGTAGATGCTCCCTCAAACAGTGAAGCATTTCTTTCATATCTCACATCACTTCATTGCAAAGAAAGGTTAAGTGTGTTTAAATTATCTTTTGGGTTTTATTTATAAGTGTTCTAGTGTTACTTTATGCTACAAATTAGTGCTACTATGTTGACTTCTCATTAGTTTAATTCCTTAAGGGGGGAAAAATACACTTTCTGCATGTGTATTCAAAAATTGCTGTATTCTCCCTGTTCTCAATCAGCTAAATGTAGAACTGTTTACTGAGAAGCTTGAGCTATTGCTTTAGTATATATATGTTTTTGAAGGTGGATATAACTGGCAAAATCCAAAATTTGTGAGGATGTATTTGAATGCTGCCCTTTAAAACCATTCCTGTAAGCTTGTACTTAATCCTACATGCTGGAGAAAGAAAACGTTATGCCACCCTGTGGGTTGCTATAAAGATTGTTTATGCAGCTCAGCACAGGACTTAAAATACGTTGAATTGGAGAATTTTGAAAAATGTACTGTGCGACACAGGAGACCAAATCATGCTAAAGTGCAAGGAAAGACTATACATCAGTTCAAAGGCTACATTATTCAAAAAAATACAACCATAAAAAAGGTAATAAGATTACATTCTCACACTTCATGGCTAGTAAGGTGCATTAAGCTGCTCAGATATTCATAACTTACTGTGACATTTGGGAAGATTACATTTTGCTGTGCACAGCCATTACTGCAGCTCAGATAATAACTAGCCAATGCATGGACCTGGATTATGATCCCTGTCATTGGAAACAAATTTGTGTTTTGAAGGTTGATCAGTTTCAAATCACCATTAGAAAGGGTTAATATGACATAGTGTGGGGGGTGTGTGTGCCTGTGTGTATCTAATGGATGTGCATACATATTGTACATCAGCTGCACCCTGCCTTGGGTTTTCTGCTTTCCCTGGCAATTTTTTTTGTCCTCACTTCCCTCACAGGAAGTGTTAAAATGGTAATTATTTTTTACCATAGCATATTATTCCTAGAACGTCCTTCCTGAAATGCTTATATTTGCAGATGAGATTGGAAACCTAATTTGACAGCTTCCTGGATGGGTGGGTTCTGATAATAGTGTATGTAGCCAAAAATGAAAGATTGGTGGTGTAGGCTATAGGGTGAAGGTAAGGTCACCTCCAGTAGCTGTATGTGGTTTTCATGTGATAATTGATGGTTGGCTGATAGTTAAAACCAAATGCATAAAGAGTTGAATTTCTTGTTAAGAATTAGCAGGTGGTTTGTGGCCAGAATTTAATCTTTAGCTGATCTGTCTCTACACAGAATACAATATTTTCTTTGTTTCTTACCTTGATTTTAAGAAGAGTATTCTTGAGGAATACTTCAGTTTTGTTGAAGATAAATTCAGTGAAATGAGGTATAACTCTGATTATGTATTTTACATTTTCAAATGCTCTGTTGAGAGTTTTCTTTAAGGGAGGGTATATATTTTTCTTCACATTTGTTTTGAGATAATTATGTGTCAATTTGTTCTGCCTAGCATACCCTACAGAGCTTTCTTGAGTTAGGCCTCTGTTCCATCTTTTGGAAGGAGAAAGCTAAGGCTTGGAGGATGGTAATGATTTGATGGATTTGTTTGAGTTGACAGCATGAGTTGATATAGAGAAGCTGGGAATATAACTCAAGCCACCCCATTCAGTTCTTGCTGTTTTCCGAGATATTGTGGAAGCATCTGACAGTAAATTGCATAATTATTTTTCATGACCCAGAGAGGAGAAAATGGAAAAGTGTAAATTACTTTTTAGAAATCGTTGCCATGTGACATTGTCTATTCTGTCAAAAGAGCAGTAACTTTCTCTGTTTCCTGTGATGTTTGGCACTACTGATTTATTCCCAGAAGTCCAAAGATTGCTTCTTCAAGTGGCAAGGTTTAGACACTTGAGAAAATGTATGGTAATTTCAGTGGTTAATGAAGAGCGTAGGTTCTGTTCTGTAAATTGTTCTTTGGATCCTGACTAGCTGAGAGCAGCTGTTGGAGCTAATGTGGAAGCAAGTTAGGATTTTGGGGCAGTTTAGATGTGGTGTGACTTCAGCATGCGACAGTACTGAAGCTGTTAATGGCCAAAGCTTGTCAAAGAGCACCACTATGTAGGAGGGAAATAATAACATAAACTTGCAGAAGTGAGAATGAGCTGAAATATTTCTGGTCATGAGCCATTTGATAATTTGAGTCAATGATATCTGAATTCTTGTTTTGTATGCTGGTATATAATGGTTATTTTGGTAAGCATGGCACATTTTTAAGGTTAATACAGCTCTGAAGTCCAAGATAACTTTAAAGAGTGGATGTAGGGAGTTGGTATAAATGAGTTTAATTAGTATAATGTACTTTGCCTTCAACTGGAATTTTTGTTTTATTAAGTATGCAATTGAGAGTGGAGCAGGTTATTTCCTTCCCCACTCCACCTCCTCTGCACAGGCATATGTGGCCTGTTACTCAGTGTATGTTCAAACAAAACTCGCCTCTAGGGGACCTGAAATATTACAGGATTTAAGTATCATAGCCAAATCACGGCCAAAGGCTTGGAACAGGGCTGCTGTTCCACATGCCTGCAAATACAGCAAGTCTTTGCTTCCTTTGAGTACCTGGGGCTGCTAATGAACCTGGCAGTTAATTCTTAACCAGCTTTAGTCACTGGAACATCTCATAACTGTTTATAAGTGGCAATATTTCTGATGTTCACCAGCTCCTTTTGGCTAGAATTGCCTTCTTAATGGACATTTGTTAAGCAAATGTGAGGGCACTCCAGGTCATTTAAGATATCTTGACTGCCTTTTTGGGCTCGCCTGTTTTAGAACATTCACTTGGTATCTTCACTTTTCAGCTCAACTTGTTACATCTCTGTCCTGAACTACCCAAATGTTTTTCTGCAGCAATTGTCTGATAATAGTTGACACCTTAAAGAGCACCTTTGTTACTCAACAGAACTTGAAACAGAAGAAAAATAAGATGGTACATTGATATTGGCCTCATTATTATGTTTTTTCCCCTTCAATAGTTTTCTTCTCACAGAATGAATAACTTTAGGCATAGAGTAATACTTTGATACAGTTGCCTTAAGCATTTTTTAAAAAATATTTTTCTCTGAAAGCTCGTTGGGGGCCAGTTTGACTTGGAAATGAACTTTATCATCCAAGAAGGAGAGGGCATCACCTGCATGGTGGACTTACTGGATAAGTGTGACATCACCTGCCAGGCTGAGGTTTGGAGCATGTTCACAGCAATCCTGAAGAAAAGCATACGGAATCTCCAGGCCTGCACGGAGGTGGGGCTCGTGGAACAAGTGCTCAGGAGGATCGACAGAGCTGACAACATGATTGCAGGTACAGCCTCCCCCAGTGTGGGACTCAAACTGTGCTGCTTCTCACAGACACAGTTATTAATTAGATGATAAAAATTTGCCTTTGCATTTTATTAAGCACTTACATGGCTATTCTTTCTGCTTTTCAGACCTCTTAGTGGACATGCTCGGTGTGTTGGCGAGCTATAACCTGACCGTTCGAGAGCTGAAGTTATTCTTCAGCAAGCTGCAAGGAGAAAAAGGGAGATGGGTAAAACAAAACACAAAACTGAAACAATTTTTATCGTGTTGCTTTTGTTTTTCCTGATTTTCACAAGTTAAGACTGTTCCAAAAACTTCAAGATAAAAAAATTTTGAATGTACCAAAAAATATAGGGAGCTTTCTTGTATTATATAAAGAATCTTTTTACCTGAAAGCAATTAAAATACAGAGAGTAGAATAGTGATGAAGTTAAAGTTCTTCCTGAACCTGTGGACTATATTGGTCTTTTTGAACACCTGGGAATAATAAGGTGACTCGTGTTTTATGCACATTATTTTATATTTTTGATTCCAGCTATGTAAAATTGAAGGGAAAAGGCCTATTTTTTTTTTAAATCAGAAGAGAGAAATAAATGAAAAATGCCTTCAGAGGCAGTTCTGTTTGCTCCCATTTTCACAAGGCTGTACTTTACTTGAAGATGAAAAAAAATTATCCAGTTAGGAAAGTGAAAACTTTGGCAGAAATTGAACTGAAGGAAGTAAGTCCCAATGAAAAATTGTAAATTTTTTCTTCTTCCTGTGTGGAATAGAAAGGGACCCTGAGTTACAGCTGAGTAACCACCTTCCCTACAGTAAAAATGTGTTGTAGAGGCCACCTGATAAAGTTTTTTTCAACACACAGTTGTTGTTTCATTGGACTTGGGAACTATTTTAACTACCATTTTACTTTGAATTTTAATTCAGCTCCTGTTATTTCTAAATACTCTGGCTAGTGTAGGGGAGAGGTAGCAGTGTCTCTGTTGACTTCAAATAATTAAAAAAAATAGTATACCATATAAAAGCAAGTATGCACACGTAATACTGCAGACTTTAAAAGGCCCTTTGAAATAAATAACTCTGGAGATCTTAACCTCCTTAAAGAAAAATACTCTAAACTTTATAGATGGTTTAAACTTAGTAATTGAACATAGAGAGTATATTTAACTGTAGGTGAAATAAAGTTGTCTCTGTAACATTAACTTTTTCATTTCCTGTCTCCCTGCTATTTGCATTTAATTTCCTTTCCTTATTAAAGACCAAATACAGGGGAAAGCAAGAGAAAAATGCCACAGTTGGATTGCCAAGGAGTTGTACAGCTCCATAAATCTTAAAATCAGCAGAACTGAAAAGATACCAAGTATTTTGCTGCAACACAATTTACCTGGTCAAATTCTATGGCGCTGCAGACATTTAAGCAGCTCTCAGCATTTCCTCCTCAGTTTTAACTCAGATTCTTGAAGCACTGCTTAGCTGACTCCAACTTTGGTACATTTGAAATACTTGTGATGGATCATGCAATGCTCCACCATCATGCATAGTTTTCAGAGGGTGACTGTTAACAGAATGAAAAAGGGCACTTTCAGGAAAATATCAGGTTTATAAAATTGTAGTTTAAAAATAGATCTGCCAGAAAGATAGGGTGTGGTGAAAGACAACACACAAAGTTGTCCTGTCACTATGATCAGTATTTGCTGTTCTCCTGTTGTTGTGAGCTCATGCACTTGATTTGGAGTTTATAGTTGCAGACTATTACAGTAAAATCAGCAGGATATGGGTGGTGGTGAAGTGTTAAGTATTCACACTGACCATTCAATTTAGGTGCTCCAAGCTGCCCTTGGGACTTGAGTCTTTCTCCATGGACTTAAGTGAAAGTATAAACCAAGTCAGTTTAATCAAATATGTGACTGTCCCCCTGATGAAAATAATCCTTCTGATCTTCCCTCTCCCTTTTGCTAGCTATTCCCTGTCTCCCTTGTGCTGGTACAGGTTTCCCTCAGCCACTTCCCAGAACAACTGCGATTAAAAATTGGTTTGCATTTGTTTTCACTAAGTTAGTTTTCATCTGGACCAGTTCATTTTCTTTAGCTTACAGCAAAGTCATATAGAGAGCTGATGGGAATGAACAGACAGTGGCAGGAATCAACATTCAGGGTCAGTTCAGTTTATGCTGGGTGAATGTGGCTCTGGCCTTCAAGTCCTTAGTGAAATTACCTAATTAACTTTAATTCAGTGCATCTACTGTATGTTGTGTGAAGGTATTCATGACTGTTAATGTTGTTTTATTGTGAGTGCTGAGTGTCTTAGTAGGATGTTATTCAACCATGTGCAAAGTTTTAAAATATGCTAAAATTTGCTTTTTGTGTATAGTCTTTTCTTTCTTAGAGGTTTGTTTTACTTATTTACAAATGTAATAATTCTCTTTGTCAGCCACCACATGCTGGGAAGTTACTGTCTGTGTTGAAACACATGCCTCAGAAGTATGGACCTGATGCCTTCTTCAACTTTCCAGGAAAAAGTGCTGCAGTATGTAGATATTTTACATTTCTGGTTTGTTTGCTCACTGTTCTATTAAGGCCTTTAGTTATTTTCATTTATGGTGTTCTTTGTCTCATCTGTCATTGTCATAGAGTTCTAACCAAATTTTTTTCTCTGCCTGACACCTGCACTAGTGCCTAAACAAATTGTGTTTATAACAGATGTGCAATATCACTACAGAAGGACAATACTATTACATAAAGAATGGATATAAATGAGGCTGCTTTTTTGTATTTTGTTGGGGTTTTTTTAGACTGGTTCAGTTAAATCGTGTTGCAAGGAGAATATACCTGCTTTTCACTCTAGATGCTTATGAGAAGTCTTTGAGAAAGCATTGATCCTAGACATTTATAGGCTGAATAATACTGAAAAGGACTAAATTTAGCAACAATTAGTCTTTTTGTAATTGTTCATGTGACTCATTTCTAAGTTCTGTGGTGTTCACTTGAAAAAGAATTTGAAACTAAATAGGCAGTTGGAAAATCCTTTGCAGAATCTTCTGATGGAATTCAAGTTTGTCAGCACTTTTGCTTTTGTGATTGTAGAATGAAAAATTATGTTCAAAATTTCATGCTTAATTCAGAATAGGATTTGAATAAGATGTATCAGATGGCTCTTTCCAGTTTTCTTCACATAAACCCATTAGCTTTCTGCCTTGCTGGCTTGAGATTGAATTTCACCAACTCGATGACATAATGAATTATTTTTTTGAGTGAAAACTTTGGAGACTGAAAAATGCCGACTACTAGAAAAATGCTCCTGCAGTTTTATCACATGCAACAGAACTTGGCAATAGACAGATACATTTGTGTACATTTTGGTCATTGGTGGTTTTCTATTTAACTTCTGCTTTAACTTCTGTTAATTATGTTGATTGCTTGAACCATATTTTATGATATTGGGGTGCCTCAGTAACCTTTATGTAGGTGTTTTTATATATATTTACTTTAAGAAGCTTAAGAAATCAAGTATTTACTATAATTACTCTGTGATCCATTGTGAGTTAAGTAAAGTGATAATGCTACCAATTCCCAAGACTTGGCTGCAAAGACATGAAGACTGGTTAGTTAGCTGATATACAGAAGGATTTATAGCATTTTGTGTGGAAGGAGTAGCTGAATGGAACATGGGAACATAATAACAGTCTGTAGACACTTGAGTTCTTTGATGTTTTTAATTCATTGAAATTGATCATCTGGGTGGCATCTTTGATCAGAGGTTATGGCACTCTTAATTTCAGTGTGTATTGCAAATCTGGGCTGCACACCAGCAGAAAGTTAATAGTTATGCTAAAAAACCCAACAAACTGAAAAACTCCAAAAAATAAACCCCAGCTTTGTTTGAAACAAAGGATTCTGACGCATGGTTTGTAACTCAAGGGCTTTGCACTAAAAACACAATGTTTGATATGAAGATTTTGCTTGGTGGAGATTGCATTGTGTTTCATTTGAGGAAGTTTGAAATTCTGTGTTATGCTCTCTGGAAGCCTACTTAAATATGAATTTCAGGAGAGAAAATAATTTAAGTGGAATGTGGCCGGCTTTCCCTTTATGATCAGCTATTTTCCTGAATACCAACACTATGTGAAAATGGAACTGATTATTATGTCAGGTTACCATAAAACCAAACCAGTCTGAATTTGCACTTTGAGAAGTTGTTATTCCATAAGACTTTCACTAAAGCATTTAGGTTTTGAAGCATAGGTTACTATTAATAATCTTTTTTGAGGTATAAAGGTCAGTTTTTAAATATTTAAGTTAATAAACTATTGTAACAACCAAGTACAAAGAGAACAGAAGTTAGGCCAGATTTTTTTTTTCTTTGAGGAACTGTATACATTTGCAGTGTGCCTCTGTTTATCCACATATATTTGTAGAGTGTATCTTAAGCTGCACACTTTTACTGTTGTGTTGATCTTTCTGCATGAATAACTTCTTGCTTTCTTCAGGCTATTGCCTTACCTCCTATAGCCAAGTGGCCCTACCAGAATGGATTTACTTTCCACACTTGGCTAAGAATGGATCCTGTAAATAATATTAATGTGGATAAGGATAAGCCTTATTTATATTGGTGAGTATTATGTAAAGCTGATATTGCTAATGTTCAGTTTCTATTAATTTTTCAATTATTTCTGCATCCATCTGTGTATGTGCTGATTTTGTTCTGATTTGTCAGTTTTCGAACAAACAAAGGACTTGGTTATTCTGCTCACTTTGTTGGAGGCTGCTTGATTGTAACATCCATAAAATCAAAAGGAAAAGGTTTCCAGCACTGTGTAAAATTTGATTTCAAGCCACAAAAGGTGAGTGAAAATAATAAAATCATTCAAACATGTTTCATGAGTCTAAAATTGTAGCCTGGGAGTCTGTGTTGTAGCTGTTGATTAATCTCATCTTTCTGTAGAAAAGTAGTTACACTGGAATGAGCAAAACAAATATGTGTTCTGAATTCTTGTTTCTTTTGAATTTTACAACTAAAACATGAGTTGATTTTATTACTGCTGTTCAAGGCTGACTTTCCTATTAGGTAGTTTTATGTGATGTTGGATGCTCCCTTTTGCGCTTAGATATTCTGTAATGTTTCTGGAATTGATGTAAACATCTTGTGGGAGAACAGGCCTCCTCAGGAATTCCTTATCAGTAATCCCTTGCTGTAAATATGGATTCTGTTTGTGATAATTTGACATGCACAGCCTTTGAGAGGCTTTAGTCTGGAGCCATCCTTGCTCTTTGGAATGGCATTTGTAGTAGTCCATCCTGCTAAGAGTATTACAGTTTAGAACTTACTTACAGAGTAGTTTCAGTGTAAATTTGGTTCAGCATTGTCATAAAGATTTTTGTAGTTATATGCTGTAAATACCTTTTAAGCCCCTTTGTGGAAAGAATGGCATATTATTCTTTGACATAGCAATGCAAGAAAACTCACCAGTGACTTATTAATCTTTTCTACTTAAAATACATATTTCAGTCTTAATTTAATTCACATAAAGAGTTGAATTTGTTCTTCCAAGCCCCACTTGAATGCTTAAGCTGCTCCCAAGTGTTTATAGAGTTATATCAATTGTTTTTTTATTGTTTAGTGGTACATGGTGACTATAGTGCACATCTATAACCGCTGGAAGAACAGCGAACTCCGGTGTTATGTGAATGGGGAATTGGCATCTTATGGGGAAATAACGTGGTTTGTCAACACCAGTGATGTGAGTAATCCCTGCACACTGTCTACAGCTGATCATCTTGGTGCATTACATAGATATTCTTTGCCATTTTATTCATAAACCTCCCCCATTTTATGCCTTTTTAGAAAAATGTTGAAATAAAAATGGCAACTTTTTGGTAGAGGAATAAATTGTGGTTTTATGCATCTCAGAACTTAATACTTTATTCTGCTGAGGCCCTCAAATACGTGTTTATATAAAAATATTCCCTATGAAATGCATATTTTTTGCCTGATTTGCTTGTGTAGCATGGATTAAACCCTGTTTCTGGGTTCTGTTTTCTGTTTTCAGACGTTTGACAAATGTTTCCTGGGTTCTTCAGAAACAGCAGATGCCAATCGAGTGTTTTGTGGGCAGATGACATCTGTTTACCTTTTTAGTGAGGCTCTCAATGCTGCTCAGATCTTTGCCATTTATCAGCTTGGCCTGGGATATAAGGTATCTTAGAGTTGACTTTCCTAAGTTTAATTCTTTATGGTAGGTCTTAAGAATGCTGTGACACCTCTGTATCCAAAAAAATTGATCCTACATAGTAATATTTTTATTAAACTCTTCTATGTTTCTTCTGTAAGCCTATGTATGGCCTTAGAAGCTACAAGTAAGCATTAGTTCAGTTTCTTGATTTCTTATAAAAGAAAAAGAATGGTGCTCCTGTTTGCTTCTCAGAATTTCCATGTTGGTGGTTGGGAGAGGGAGAACACAACTATTACCTCTGACTGAGTTCACTTTTTCCTTAATGCGGAAAACTTTAGATCAGTTATGATGTATTTGTTTTAGAAATGTGGCTTTATAGTTGCTTGTGCTAGTGGGGTTTTTTTAATGTGTGAAGTTAGTGCTGAGGATTAGTTTTGTTGCAGTGATTTATTACTTGTTTTGTCATAGCCTGAGGGGTACTAATTGAAGGCTGTTGTTCCCCAGCAGCTGTACAAACAGACGCTAAAAAAGATGGTTCCTTTTCTATCTGCTCCTCAATTATTAGTTCCTTCTGAGTGAACATTGCTGACAGTCCTGCTGTTTCCAGGCTGATGTGGTTCTTTTACATTACCCACCATCCTGGCAATGACGCTCTTCAGGGGACAAAAGAATTCTGCCATTTTAATGCTGTAAAATTGACTTTGAGTCTTTGGTTCTTATGAGAACCTTTCTTTATGAAATACTGCTTGATTAAAGAAGCAATATTTTAATCATTTTTTGCATTTGTTGTTCTGATCTGTATCTTCGGTGTGCTTAATCTGATTTTTTTCTCTGTTCCTTCCTCAACCTTGCTTTCCAATCCAGGGAACGTTCAAGTTCAAGGCAGAAAGTGATCTCTTCCTCGATGAACATCACAAATTGTTGCTATATGATGGCAAACTCTCCAGTGCTATTGCTTTTATGTACAATCCAAGGGCTACAGATGCACAGCTGTGTCTTGAGTCGTCCCCTAAGGATAACCCTTCTATTTTTGTTCATTCCCCACATGCCCTCATGCTGCAGGTAAATCAACATTTTCATAGATTTGGAGTGTACAAATGATTTCTGTTTGAAAACCTAAAATCCAGTTTTATAGGGATTTTGGTATGGAATTGCATATAGATTGGGATTTTTTGGGTTGGACCTGCCCCTGTTTCTTGGACTAAAGAGGATGCCAAAGAATCCTAAGAAAAAAAAATTATTCTATTAATAAATACAAAGGCTAGGTTAACTTTGAAAAAAAAAATCCTTCTTCCTCACTTCTGACATGTGCACTCCCCTACAGATGTTCCCTATCTCCTATCCTTTGCCCTGTTGATACGAAATCCTTTTCTTCCCTGTGCTTTGAATGCTACCTCCTGTATATTCACCTGAGGATCTGCACTGTAGATCTGTTTCTAGAAGTATCTATAGCTAAAGCATTAGGTCAGGCATGCTGGGCATTTAGTGTGACTGTGGCAGCCAGTTTGTTTTTACTGTTTCTTTTTGTTTGGTAATAATACAGCTTTTATATTGAAGAAATTAAAGGCTATTTTAACAAAATTTTATCAGTGTCTGAATGAGGTTTCAATATTTCATGTTTTTTCTTTGTCAGGATGTGAAAGCAGTGTTGACGCACTCCATCCAAAGTGCCCTGCACTCCATTGGAGGAGTACAGGTGCTTTTCCCTCTCTTTGCACAGTTGGACTATAGGCAATATTCCTCAGACCACATTGACACAACTGTTTGGTGAGTGCACGTACTTGCAGTGTCCTGGGCTTTGTTCCTTTGAAGTAAAGGAAATTGCCTATTGCTTTATCCAATGGCAGAGTAGTTGGCATTGTCTTGTGCAACAGTGAATTATGTCTAAGAACAAAAAGGTTACAGGCAGGACCTCAAAGTGATGTACTTGTTTGCACCACATGGTTCTGTGAAAGCTCACAGAGAGTCAAAATGTACACAAATTTTATAGTTGGCAACTTTTTTTTTTCTTGTGTAGCAGAATAATGGGTAATTCTCTTGAGCTTATTCCTGTCATGGAGAGAATTCACTGGGGAAGGCTTCAAGAGAAGCTCCAGGAAGGGTGAATTTTTCAGCAACATGAAATCATTCCTTGGAATTTTTCTTCATTTTGTGTTAACCTTCAGATTTTTGGAAGATACTGTTGCTTAGTGTTGCTGCTAGGCTTTTCCTCTGGTTTGAGCTCTGTTTCAACTCCATCCAACTTCTGAACACCCAGACACAGAAGCTGAAGCTCTAGAGCTCCTAAGTTAAAGAGCAGCAGTAAAAGCAAAGGGATTGCTTTTTAGAATTCTGTTGTAATTGCTCTGATTCATTGAATTTGTAGTTTCATGGCTGTTTAAAGATGATCTGTATCCATATTGTTTCTTAGAAGGGATGGTCACAATATTCCTTCAGCCCATCTGTTTGTGTCTGGGTGTCTCTGGCTCAGACTTGGGCATCTACGTGATAAGTCAAGGATTTGATGCGGTTGCAAATTGGTCCAGCAATACTTTCAGCTGGTTGAAGTCTTGATCCACAGGCAGTAATGGCTTGACGGGAATATTACCTCTGCCAGCAGCACAACAGCAAAGATGTGTCTAGAAAAATGTTTGCTCATCTGATAGCTTAAGAAGTAGAATGGCAATTGTAACCGATCTTGGAGGAGTTTGTAGTTGAAACATAAAGCAGAGAGTAGTACAAACTTAACTGTTGCCTTTTTGCAAGAATTCAGAAGGATCTTGCTTTTATGGTTATCTCAGAGTTCAGAATTTCAAGTTAGAAAAGCATTAATAAAATAAATAAGTTTTTTGAAGCAAGCATTCAAAATTTAGTCTTGCTTTTTGTTTTAAAAGTTCTGATTTACATAACAGAACATGTACTTACCATGTATCTCAGGATTGTGTGGTGGGAGTGTTAATTTGGAAATACTTTGTCTTGTTGTAACCCTTTAACACATTTTTGTTTACTAAAACATCTTTTCCAGTTCTACTTTACTGGCATTCATCATGGAGTTGTTGAAGAACTCTATTGCTATGCAAGAACAGATGCTTTCCTGTAAAGGCTTCCTTGTGATAGGACACAGCCTAGAAAAGGTAAAGTAAATCTTCCCTAATGTTTTACATTAATGTTGAATTTTTTCTTGAGTTAAATACTTTTCCTAGACTGTTGCAGGGCTCTCTTTAAGCAAATCTTCTTTTGCAGTCTTCCAAAGCTCACGTTACCAGAGCTGTGCTAGATCTTTGCCTTGCCTTCTCAAAATACCTGAGCAATTTACACAACGGGGTACCCCTGCTGAAGCAGCTGTGTGATCATGTTCTCCTGAATCCTGCAATATGGATTCATATCCCAGCACAGGTAAAATTGCTTATTCTTATCAATAAGGTATCTTCTGGTGTTGGTATTGGTATTTGGGAGTGTTGAAACTAAGCTTGACTCCAAAGAATTACGGGTTCTAGCTCCACAGCAGAAATCATCCAGGAATTGTCTTCAGGCTCTGATTTGCTGCATATAATTGTCAAGTTTTGCAGACTCTCAGGGTTTTCTGGGGTTTGGGAAACTTGTAGTGTTCTGCAGAACAGAGTTATGACTTTTGACCCCAACTGGGAAGGAAGTTTGGACGGGTTAGCTGGGAAAAACTCAGCAATTTTTGAAGAGGGAATTATCTTGGTTGTCAGATTTTAAATCTTGATATAAATTGGAAGTGAGTATTTTTTGTTTTGGTGAATGACAGTGAACAACTTTGATCAAAACTTTGCAGCTGAAACTTTATTACCAGCACTGCGCAGTTTCAGAAATACAATTAAAATTTTCATCAGTTTACAGAGGTTTTAAGACTAAGCTATGCAGAGAAAATCTATTTAGGACATTTTGATAGATGAAATGTAAGAATTCAGTTGTCTGACATGCTGTCATTCAGGTGTGATGCTTTTTGTTTTCCTGACTGGTGGTGTAGGTTCAGCTGACCCTGTACACTTACCTGTCTACCGAGTTCATTGCCACTGTTAACATTTATGGAGCAATCCGGCGGGTTGGGACAGTTCTTTTGGTCATGCACACCCTCAAGTATTATTACTGGGTGGTGAACCCTCAGGATCGCAGTGGGATAACTCCCAAGGGCATAGGTAAGTACACATATATATATATATATTGAGTTTTAGTCTTACAATCTGATGTTTGTTTTAAAAAAGTTTTATATACAATGTTTAGAATAGATCTGTCAGTTCTTCAGAAGTAATTACCTTTCAGTTGGGTGGGTTCCCTGTATCAGTGTGAGTGGTGTGCTTTTGTCCTTGAAAGACTTTTTTTCACAGTCTATAGGAAACTTTCTTTAGAAGTCATATCCTCTGTCATCAGACACCTATGTCAATTCATACTAGACAGGGGTGGTCAGAGAAATGGTAGGATGTTGGAACATTAGAGCTGTGCTTGGGAATATGGTCTTTCTCTGTTATTTTTGGAATTTCAGAGAGAGAAGATGGGAGAGAGCTAGATTTACTAGGAGTTAATGCTCCCTAGATGAGTCTGACTTCCTGCCACCAACTTCTCAAAATTACCAGCCCTGCCTGTTAGAGGGCTGTAAGGATTGTTTTGTAGTATTTTTCATCCTTTAAGAAGCAAAGGATGCATGTTTTCTCCTTTCTTTTTAGTCTCTTGTGTATTTACTTAGTTTCATAACTCATTTATTGAGCCTGAGGCAGGTGGATGAGTAGGATAGTCTTAGTAATGCAGTTTAATGGCTTATTTTGACTAGGCTGGTTTATATTGAAAATAGCTGTTCTTAAACCAAATATGCCTGTGGGCCTATGCTTTATAAAACCAGACTCATATGATCAGTTTCATTCTCTAAATGGTTTGCTTTTCTGTGATGACTAAGATCATGAGAACTGTGACCCTACAGGCAAATGTAAAAACTGTCCCCCAAAATGTATTTGCAGCACTTCATTTGCTTTCAGTACCAAAGCTTTTACTTGACTTTGACACTTGGTTGCACCTGTTTTTTTAACCTTGCCTCTCCTGGGAGCTGCTGAGTTTTTGGGTATTTAAAATATTTCTTCAAAAGTCTGCTTTACACAGAGATGGCAGAAGCCAGTCCTTTTTTGACTTTGAGTTAAAAATTTAAGTCACGTCTTTCAAGGTACTCTTTATATATGGCATTGTAAGACTGATTTTTGTGCATTTACCAGTGTATAATAATGGCATGTAGCTCTTGCTTTGAGCTCTGGAGGAACTTAAGAAAAACCTGTGAACAGCAAAAATTTGAAATCTGGAAATTCTGACCTAAAGTTCTTGTGTGAGTCTTACTCCATGCATGAAGTTGGTTTATAGCACTACAAGGAAACATTAAAATCGTCAGAATTTAGATGAAGCCTTTAGTGGAACCTCACTATTCAGACATTTTGCTAAGAAAAAGTGATAAAACACAGTAGTGTTTTGTGGTCTGAAATAGAGGGTGGGAAGACTTAGAATTGTGCCTTCGTCACCCAGAAAATGCCTTTTATTTTTCTTTTTGTGAAAATGCTGTCTGTGCTAACAATGACTGTTAATTTTTATTTTATATATCTACTCTTTTTTTTGTAGATGGTCCACGGCCTACGCAGAAGGAGATTTTATCCCTGAGAGCATTTTTGTTGATGTTCATTAAACAGCTAGTCATGAAGGTAGGATAGCTTTAAATTAGGGTAGGATATTTGAGTTTCCTTTCACGAAGAAATGCCTAACATGCTTTAAACATGTTGAATTTTGTGATAGCAAATAAATAGAAACAGCCATGGAAGGTGCTTCTTTTTGTTGTGGCTCTTGCCATGGACAGCAGTGCTAAAGGATGCATTTTTTTACCTGTTAAGCTGTTTTTATTAGAAATATAGCTGTTATTAGCTTAGAAATGTTTACTATTGGGGAAAAAAGTTTGCTTTTTTTTTTAACATGAACGGTATCAGCTATGTCATAAGGGCCTAAAGACTAAATAGAAACATTTGATACTATGTGCTGTGGGTCAGTGGGACAGAGGAGGATAAGAAAGACTATCAGTAAGTTTCACAACTGTTTCTTGGCCATTAGAGGATTATTGGAATTCAGCAGCTCTGTTGCTTATAGGCTCTTCATGACCTTTTCCTACCTTAAGTTTTTGGTCTCCCTGTGCAAGACCTGCTCAGCAATAACAAAAGTATCTCTGTTATCAACACTGTTTCCATCACAAATCCAAACCATAGTGTGTGCTGTCTCCTGTAAATCAATTCTACCCCAACCAAAACCAGCGCAGAAATAAATAGAATACCCGTTGAAAAAGTTTGAGTTTGATTCTTTGGCAAGTTTTCTGTTTGTACATAGTGCTGTAAAATCTTTTTGGGAAATGAAAGACTTCCTTTAAAAAATAAAAGCCCCATAAGTGAAGAAGCCTGCTTTTGCCTACCCTCAGCCTGTTATTAGAAACTGTTGGTTTTTATTTTCACAAAAAATACCTCAAGGCATATTGCTGGCATAGGTGCCATAAATGGTTGAGATTTCTTCAAAGTTGATAGCAACTGAAGATGTGCTTCTCTAGTGGAAAATAAGAACCAAACATAGATATGGGTATAGCTAAAAGGCTTATAATTAACTTCCAGATCTGCTTTTGAGTCCTTTATGCTACCTCAGTTTAATTCTTCTATTTACAGGAAGCTCTCAGTTCAAATTGACTGTATCAATTAACATGTATTACTCTAACAATTTCATATACTATATTGCTATTTATGTTGTTTTTATGCCTGCATTAAAATTGCTTTAAAACACTTTTATGGCATTCAGCGGGTGCTTTTGGGGGCAGGGAAGAAGCTACCTTGCAGCTAAGAAGCTATTACAGGCTCAAGTGAAAGCAGATTTGTTGTGTGGTACTTGCTTTGTGATATAAACAATGCTTTTTTTGGAAACAGCATTCTATACTTGAAAGGTGATACTTAAAACCGGTTTGTTTTTAAAGGACTATGGAATAAAAGAAGATGAATTGCAGGCTATCCTCAATTACCTGCTTACTATACATGAGGTAATTTTTAATTTGGGGGATGTGTTTATAAAGAATGGCTTAATAGTGCTGTTTGTGACCAAATGCTTGACTAATTTCAAATATAACCTCCTTTATGCCACAAGATGGCTCTGCAGAGGAAGTAGCAAACATTGTCCAATTCTTTAGAGTAGTGTGCTGATATGCCAATATTCTTGCAGTGATTTAAGCACTATGTTCAATGTTAGATTGAAGTTCATCAAGCCAGTAAGTCAAAATGGTTTCTTATGTTCTACAAACCAATTTACCAAGCAGAAAAACAGATGGTGAGACTGACTTAAAAAAAAGTCAAAACCTTGTTTTAGGCTGCCTAAGTAATATTTTTTGTTTTCTTTTCCCTCTCCCTTTTATTTTGCTTCTTAAATAAAACAATAAAATTGAAAACATGCATTAAAAAAATAAAGATGTATGTTAATGGCATCTAAGAGAAGCATATAAACTTAATTGGGAGAAAATGTTGGTTACCACTGATACATCTGCATCTTCATATTTTAGCACCAGGAAAAGGCACTTTATGCCAGATGCAACATCAAAGACAAGGGAAATGGGGACATAAATCTAACTGATCTCATCTCTGTAAGGGTGCTTGAAGTGGGTAAAATAAGGAATTAATTGAACTTCATTTCAAGCAGTATAGATTTTTGTATTTTTAAAGAATTTTGCTTACACCTATATTTTCATTTTATTCTCTTTGCTGATTACTACTACTTGGTATTACCATCGTCAAGAAATTCTGCTTTACATGGAGAAGTAAATAAGAAGACCTTTGGTACCATATAAGAGTGAAATAAAATAGTAGAAGCTTTACATAGCCTTCAGATGAGGATGTGATGTTTTAAATATCTTGGCAGTTTGCGTACTGATGTGTCAAAGATCCATGAATGCTGAATCCCACAATCTAACTGTGGATTCAGAAAAACATCAACAAAAAAAGTAAAATTTAGCCTTCTCATATGGCTAAATAGTGATAGCATCTGTAATGTCAGCTGTTAATATCATCAGGTGAACAGAGTTGTTCAGCAGAATGTAAAACTGATTTTTCTAATTGAGTATTAGAGTATTTGTACAGAATACTCTAGAGTAAAGAATCAGAGTATTTGTTCAAAAGTGTTGGTCAGTGTTTTATTTGTGGACTCTGTTTTAAAATAAACTTTCATTTTAATACTACAGAGTATGTGAAATGACAGTTACATTTTGTTGTTTCTGAGGTTATTTTTAGTTACAATGAGCTTGGAACAAATTAATGAACTGTAGCTTAGAGTGCTTTAAATTAAAAGTATGGAAAAATTTATTAAGCGACTTGAATTACCCATTTAAAATATTGTCTGTGGCAGGTGGTAGTATTTTTTTCCTCATGGTTTGGACATTTCTGAGTAGAAACTTTTCATTAAACACCACCCTGTGCCCCAGAAAATGTGTAGCAGTTTATTTGTAGCTCCTGTGCAGGAAAGGATTGGGAAATACACATGCAAACAGAGGAGCATGTGTGTGGAAGGAAGTAACATGGTTTAAGTTTCCATTGCCTGTCAAATCCTTACATCCCAGACACTGATATATCACTTTTCACCCTAAACAATTAAGTATATTTTTTGCAATGTTTTCTCCTGCACTTGCCTTTAGAGCTGTAGTTCTTTTGATCCTGGGTGATTTGGTCCTTAGTTTATTATTAATCTCCACATACTTTCGAAATATTTTGTAGTGGTTCTTTTAGCCAAAACCATGTTCTAGTATGTGTGTGTTGTGAATTCAAATTTGTAACTTTTATCCAACAGGATGACAATCTAATGGATGTCTTGCAGTTGCTGGTTGCTCTGATGTCAGAGCATCCTGGTTCTATGATTCCTGCATTTGATCAGAGGAATGGATTACAGTAAGTTTGAATTTTCTAAGTAGGAAAAAGGAAACAGTGTTTTGACCATACTGTTGCTTGCAAGAATTCCCATGAAATCTGAATGGTTCTCATCAGTGTGTGTGTTGCAATCATAGGCTCCTCATCTTGGGAGATTTTTGGGTCCAGGTGTTCATTTTGACAAGAGGTGCTGTTGGATTTATTATCAATGAGGTGTTTTTTTTTTTTTTTTTAATGTTTCCAAGCTGCCAGTCACACTTAAACAGGGGGTGATCCATTTCAGTCTGTGCATTGATGTCTTCATCTACTGGTGCTCTTTCTTCAGCCCCCCATTCTTACACATGTCTTAGAACTGGAAGGAGGCTGACAAAAATTGATTCAGATGTCTTCTGATCCTTGTTAGTTCTCTTCCCTTTTTTTTTTCCTGTGAGACTTATCCAGAAAAACTTTTTATTTGTTTAAAAGTAGCACTTTGTGCTATGCACTGTTTGGAATCTTTTTCCCAACAAATATAAAAAAAGTGTTTAACACTGTCGTGAGAGAAAAGTAGGGGAAGTAGCAAATTCTACTTGTACAAGTAGAAAATCTGCTAGAGGAGTTAAGTTATGACTCCTTTTGTCTTGTGGCTCTCAGCGCGTGGTCACGGTATTGAACTTTCCTAATTTAGCAGGAACCTGCCTGAACACAGTGGGGAAAAAATTGGTACAGTCAAACAAATGTAAGAACAACTCATAGAAGGATATGGGGAATAGTAATTCTCTCACTGTGTAGTAGAAGCAGAGTATCATTTCTTGCATTTAGTTGCACCTATTGGTTAATCCCTGTTTATATATGTTCTTTTTCCAGTTGCCCTTTCTCAAGAGACTACATTCAGGCATGTTTCTAACTGTTTTCTCCCCTTTTAGTGCTAGACTGATTTTTTTTTTTTTCTTTTTACCCATTTTCATCAGATTTGATTTTATTTGTATGGTAATGTGTTACGTATGGGAAACTAATAAAAACCTCTAAATACTAAAGTATTTGAATGTCAGGTTGGGTCTCCAGTGCAGTACATTTGGTTTTATTTAACAACTAGCAGTAGGTACTTTTATTTTTTGTTAACAAGTATATGAGCAAGTCAGCATGAATAGTCAGTCTGCAGCAAGAAATCACTTTGTTTTCCTGTCTCATTTGTTACACTCCTTGCTCTGGTATTGTCTCCAGTTACTTAATGGATTGTTTGTATGCTTTTTGATACATCTACTTCTTGCAATTAAGGCATGATACTCTTGAAATTTAAAAATAATTTTCCAAAACTTATAAATATTTGGAGTTCTCTTAAAATTAAAATGTTAAAGTAACCAATCTAGTGGGGGGAAGAAACAAAAGAAAGGAAATGCTTTTCCCCTATACAGTTAGAAAACCCTGATAGTGTTCTGTAAAGAAGAGAAGAGAAATGGATTTTATTGCTTGAGTGGCCAGTGCATGCAGCATTTCCCAGGATAAATTACTTGTTATGTATAACTGTTTTTTAATCACCTTAGGTTTTACCTTTAATTCTGGTATCTGGTATAGAACTAATTTTTTTTTTTTTTTTTGGGTCTTAGTTCAGGCGCCCTGAAAATCATTTTTGGGTATATAAAAATAAAAGTACGTAACTACTGATGAGTGCTCAGTTATGTATACATAAGGCCTAAAAACTTAAAGTCCTTTGAACTCTAAAACTCGCAGATCTAAAATGCCATATTGTAACATGGGATAGTTTTGGAAAGGCTCTCCAAAATTGTTTAAATGAGGTAGGCTTTTTCCTTCTCCCTAGTGAAATGATCCAAATTTCTTCAAAATTTTTATTTTATTTATGGTAAAGGATAAGTACTGTGCCTTCTGTTCCAATATGATTTCATGGAACATTTGGAAATTAATATTTCCTTTTTTTAAAAAGAGCTTAGTAGTCCATGTATATAAGTAAAATTGTATTTCACAGGTTTAAAGATTTGCTGAATACTATGAACCACAGTCCAACTAGAATCAGATAGTGATGTGGCCCTAAGCACTTGACTGTCTAAAAAGCATGTGATCAAAGAAATTGGATGTAACTGATAAATACATTTAGATGTCTTAAGTTTTTATGGGAGGTTTACAAGGAGCAAAAGCCTCCATTTGTTCTTCTTCACATTGACAGAAGATGAATGTGTTTTCTCTACTTAGGGTTGTCTACAAGCTTTTAGCATCACAAAGTGAAGGCATCAGAGTGCAAGCTCTAAAAGTGATGGGATATTTCTTAAAGCATCTTTCTCCCAAGTAAGTACTGGTTTGGGTCTTAAAACTAAACCTCCCAAGAAAGGAAAGAGTAAAGGTAGGTTGTGACACAGACATTCTATTTGTTACTTTGGGTATAAATTATTGGGTGTATATACATGTTTGTGTGTAAAGGGGAAAAAAGCTATAATGGAGGTTGATCACTAAATAGGCTTCACTGAATAGGAGATGCTCTTCTTCAACTACCTCTCAGTCTATTTGTCACAAATGTGTTTTTGATATGGTGGAATTGCTTGTTGCTGGCAGCTAGTGTCCAGGCATTATCACTCCTTACCAAGCTGATTGAACAGTTACTTGCAGTATGGCCTCCTTCTTTTTAAAGTGACCCTTTTCCAGTGAAATCAATAGCAAGAATTAGACTGGTGAGATGGAAGCCCATGTTACTGAGAACTAGGTTTAATATGTCTTGAGTTGACTGTGATAGTAGATAACTATTGAGATTGCTGTCCATGGTGTCATTTTTGAGTGAAGTGAGGGCCAAGGTGTGCTCTCCTCAGTGTTTATCCAGAAATCCCCAAGGCTGTGTTTCAGCTCTTTGGGCCCATGGGTGAGTGGACCTCATTTATGGAAGAAAGGTGGCTGCCTTCAGGAAATGATTTGTCCTTTCAGAATCTGAACACTTCCCCTTTTCCTTCACCAAAAGTGAAAGACTTAAGGAACAAACAAGAAAAATATCTTAAAAGTGATTTTGTATTTCTTGAGGCACAGGTTTTGAACTTTTTCTCCCCTAAAGCAAATGGAATGCATGGTTTTTAATCTGTCTCTACCATTTTAGGAGAAAAGCTGAAGTCATGCTTGGACATGGATTGTTCTCTTTGTTGGCTGAAAGGCTGATGCTTCAGACAAGCTTATTCACCATGACCACATACAATGTCCTGTTTGAGGTAGTCATACACTGTAGTTAGAATTAAATCTTTCTAATTACTTGTAAGACATTGTTAGAAAATTGCTTACATATTTTTGCTGATATGTTCCAGATGACACTAAACTTTAGTGTGATGCAGCTGAATGCGGCTTTTTCCCCCCTAAAGCTCACTTTGGATTTATCCTCTATTTAACTTGGTTATGCTCATTATGAACAATTCTAGATAATGAGTAACCTGTATGTCTCAACCAGATGCTCATGTAGATGTGGAATTTTATTATAGCAATGATCTTGCCTTAGGATAATTGATTTGGTTAGATTCACATTCCTCTTCCAGTGTACTTTAAATAACAGTATGCACTTAAGAGAGAAATAAAAGAATAAAGCAGCTTATAGAGTTTTAGAAACAGGCTGAATTAAATTATCAAGAAAGTTGGTGGGGATTTTTTGGGATGATTTTTAGAATGATGTTGATTGTGCTGCATCCAGTAATTTTCAGTAAGCTGTCTTCATGTACATTGATATGGCATCTTCTTTCTTGCTAGATTCTGACTGAACAAATTTGCACTCAAGTAATACATAAACAACATCCTGACCCAGATTCAACAGTGAAGATACAAAATCCTCGTAAGTATGATACACATTTTTAAGTGCTACCTTAAGAAAAGTCTGCTTTAAAAGAATGCCACCAATGAACACGCTTATTAATTATATCTACCAGTCTTCTAATCTCAGTTTTACATTTTTTTTTCACTCTAAAAGACAGATTCCTTGTATTTAGTTGGAGTTACGTATACAGTATACAGTATATCTCTACAGCTTTTTGAAAGACATTTTATGTGTCTCTAGTTCATAACTCACCTTTTTTGGCTGTGCAGTCACATTATGAAATGGTTTTACAAAACTTTTATGCACAGGATACTTTGATTTAATACATGTTAAGGTTCCAGCAAAATTTTGAATGCATTATTTAGTGATGTCAGACTAAATTACCTAAAATATGGAAACACCTTGCATCTTAAATTATATTCAGTAAGACAATGCTAGATGGAACATAGGAGAAATGTATCTGCTCACTGTTTTGGTTAGCTTACTTTATTGGAAATATCTTGATATGAAACTTTACATGTCTTTTGAACTGAAAGAAAATACTGATCTCCTTTCCTGTATTATGTACATTATTAATGTGTTCTGTACATAATACAATGGACTTATAATAGCTTTGGGAATTAACTTTTTTCTGGAGAAATAACAGATTTTTCACTTTTGTAGCTGCTTTGTCATTAGATGTAGGTTGCAGTTGTAAGTTTACTTCAGGTGGAAAGGAGGGGAAGAGAAAAGAAAGCAAAGCAGATATGGAGGAAAGAAATCTGGTTGCATTATGCCATTTTCCTTCTGGTAAATTCATATGAAGCTAGAGATGTTAGCATGTTTCTGTTGCTTTCTCCTAAGATTTTTGGAGTTGACAGTCACTGCTGTGGTCAGTATAGACTTATATGGGGACTAAGTTGATTCTGAAATAATGTAGGTCTGGTAGGAAGAGTGACTTCTAGAGTCCCTTTTTTAGATCATTACTGTTATCAGATAAGGAATTTCTCTTTAAAGAAGTTGTACAAGATGAACTGCAACTATCACAGTGACTGTGTTCAAATTACACCCTAATTCATACATAAAGTTGACTTCTTTCAAAGTAACAAGAAAAGTCACTGCCCCTCTGCTTCAAAAAGTGTGGTGTACCCTGAATTTTGACCTCCTAATAACACAGGAAACTTTGTGATACTAAGAGATAACATTTTATATTAGAATGTTTTTTTTAGTAACAGAAACTGATAAGTTTAATTGGAAGTTGGTTGCATTCTTTGAAAATTCAGTATTGTTAAGGTACAGCAAAATCTCCTAAGGTAGACCGTTTTTCTCATATGTTGGTTTTCTAAAGGATGCTTTTTTATGTGAACCTCATGTAAAAATTGTTCTGACAGATTCTGATAGCTTGTCAATTGTCATGTGGTAATATTTGTGTTGCTTAAACATGGTAATTCAATGAATTCCATTTTCTTTGGAAGCATATAATTCCCCCTGATGGGTGACTAGGTTTGAAAAGTATTGGAAAAAGGGATTTGTTTTACTTGAACCTTCTTCTCCAATAGAGATGCGCTTTTTCTCAGTATAAAACTTTTTTATGTGGTGTCATTTTCCTTGTGCAAACACTGTTGAAAGAGGCCTTGTGTTTTATGCTGTGCTTAGTCCTAACATTTTGTTACTTATGAACTGTTTTTCAGAGATTTTGAAGGTTATTGCAATCCTGATCCGTAATTCTCCACAGTGTCCAGAAACTCTGGAGGTCCGGCGAGCCTTTCTCTCAGATATGATTAAACTGTTTAACAATAGCAGAGAAAACAGGAGGTAAGATGGCTTGCTCTATGCACAAGTATATAAAATAAATAACAAAGTCTCCTAGTAAATTAAACTCATGAGGGCAGATACAGCTTCATTGCTGTTTCAGCAAATTCTGTGCTCTAGCAAAGGCATCAGTATGAAAAATTAGAGAAGCTTTGCATGTAGCAATTTTTTTAAAGCATGTTGGATTCTTGACTTATTTGTTGTATATATTTCTAAGATATATTTTATAATATGATTCAGTAGCATGTGTGTGTTTTGCAGGAGTTTGTTGCAGTGCTCTGTCTGGCAGGAGTGGATGCTTTCCCTTTGTTGTTTTAATCCAAAGACTTCTGAGGAGCAGAAGATAACTGAGATGGTGTACACCATATTTCGGATTTTGCTGTACCATGCAATAAAATATGAGTGGGGTGGCTGGCGTGTGTGGGTGGATACACTGTCAATCACACATTCAAAGGTGAGATTAATAAAATTTTAGGAGCATTTCTGAAAAGTTTTGGTGCTGGTCTTGCTTTTTAGTGACAGCAGCAACACAAGGTGGCGCACCAGAGCTATTCATGAACAAAAATACCTTTTAGTAACATCAAAAGGCTGTAAAACAAATGAGTAAAAAGTGAAGAAATCCAAGTTAAGGCAGATGCTTCTGCTGTTAAACTGTCATGGAATATGGGGTGAGAGTGCAAATCCATGCAGCATGAATGAGACTGTTACACAGCATGAATGAGACTATTACCCTTTGTTATTGTTCTGTCTGAATTTTGTTGTTGTTACAACCAGAGTTACATCATGAAAGTTATTAGTGGTTCTCTGAATGAGGCACAGTAGTACAAAAGGTATTTTATACTGCCTTATTCTAAACAAGAGTGAGGCCAGTGTGGGCCTCAGAATTATTCTGGTTATCAGAATATTTACTTAAAATGAATTAAATTATAAATTACCTATTTCTAAATGTGTGCAGTTTATCAGTGTGAAAAGGATGTCTTTGAAATCCAAAAGATCACTTTATGATACTAAGGAATTGTTGGCATTTCTGAGGTCTTGGATTTTGAACAAATTTTTTTCTTAGAAAAGGTCAGTCTCTGCAGACAGCAAGAACCTTGTTATTTTGCAGCTCTATTTATTACATTCAGAGGCCCATAGTGCATTCTTGGCTATGGGAGACAATTGTAGAAATCTGTGTAATAAAAATGGGTGAAATAACTTCATTAAACAATCACTTAGCTAACTGGAATACCTGTGCAAAGTGCCCAGGGTCACACTTTAACCCTTACAGAGATCACATTTTCGGTTGTGGACCATTCTTAATATGCTTTTTTGTTGGCTTTGCAGTCTTCAAAAACCAGTTTCCTCTCTTTGCCCCACGATGCAGAGGGCATGGGTGAATTGGCAAGCTGTAACCAGAGTAAAGATCCCTAATGTGCTTTTATATAAAACTGGCATAATTTAGCATGTGTGTGATTGCTGGGAATTGTCCCTGGGGAAAGATGGAGAGGTGAATAAAAGACCATCTTTTTAACTCTTAGTCAGAGCTTTGCTGTCTTGAATTTAGAAATTAGCTAGCACATTATCTTATAATCTGTAGTTCTATTCCTAGACTCCTTTTGTAAGGTAATGTAATGTCAGAAATCTTGTTTAAACAACATCTATGTCAGAAAGGTTATATGGATTTTTGGTCATTCCTTTCAGTGACTTAATGTGGCTGATCAATGATGTAAAGTTCCTAGAGAAAAAAACCCCAAGATTTTATTGTGATGCCATGGCCAAATGTCAAGAACAAAAACCCCCAGGTTTAGAAAAGACCAAAAAATAGATAGATATAGATAATGTTGGTCTGGTTTATTAATTTGTATTTTAAGGGCTGCATGTTTTTGTGAAATACCATGAATGAGAAGATGACCTACTTCAGTCTGTGTTTCTCATTTTTTATTCCTGGCATGCTGCGATAGGGAGGTGTCTTTGGTTGTAGGAATAACTCCTGTAAGTTTTCCCAAGTCTAACTTTGTTGACTTTCTGGTCAATGTGTAATATCTGTCTGTTCTTCCAGCCCATTTCAGAAGAAGTTGAATGATGGCAAGTTTGGAAGTGTGTGAGTGTGGGCAGCGTGTGGTGGTGGAATATTAAACAACTCCTAAAGGAATTCAGTTTGTTTGGACATCAGTACTAATACTAGTTCCAGAAGCCTAAATGACTATATTTAAACAGCAAAACCA
The DNA here is from genome assembly GCA_039654755.1 of Calcarius lapponicus. Taxonomy (NCBI): domain Eukaryota; kingdom Metazoa; phylum Chordata; class Aves; order Passeriformes; family Fringillidae; genus Calcarius; species Calcarius lapponicus. The sequence continues at coordinate 45,922,331 of CM077466.1, forward strand.
GCCAGAAACTAACTTGACAATATTGATATGAATGATGGTGCCTTTATCAAGATTTTAAAATTTGACCTTTATTATGCACTTTCCATTTGAACTTTTTTTTGTAAGTAATATATAGAATTCATGCTACTAGCCATACAAAACTGGATGATTCTTCAGAGCTGCCTGTTAATTACATAAACATAAATTAGGATAAATCACAAAAAAAGTTCTTGAAAAATGTCCTTATACATTAACAGTTAACTATAATGATTTTTTAATCCTGTTAATTTTACTTATTTTAAATAGTCTTGTGTCCTGTTTTACCACTATGGAGATTCATAGAGATTGACACATAACCTGGTGTAGGCATAATTCAGTGGGCAAATTGTTCGATGCGAAGTGCATCTCAGATTTTGATTTCTAGCATGCTTTCAAAGTAATGTGGGAATTATGGGAACAAAAATATTTCTTTAACATTGCTAAGAGAATAACCAGTTTGGGTTTTTCCTATTTCTCTCTAATTGTATTGGGTTACTGCTTATTTTTCCTTTTTATAACCCTCTGTGCCGTTCGTGCCACTAATTTATAACACCATTCTATGATAAAGAACAAGTACATAAAGGACCAGTGTTATACAATTGGATAGGTTTTGCAGAGCTACACATCAAGATACATGCAGCTGCTATAAAAAGCCAAAGAAACTCAATTGCAATTTTATTGTCCAGTTTGATAGATTTCCTGCCACCTTTGTAGCAGGGAAGCTGTTTGTCACTGTAACCCTCTCCTCCAACAGCTGCACAGCATTTTATAAACAGCAGTGGCTTTTCCAGCATAATTGCACTGCATTGGCTTCCTTGCATTCAGGATTTAGAAGGTGTGTAGGTGTGTGCAACATTTTAAAAGCCAAATTTCTTAGTATTACTCATGGATGTTGGTAATTTCTGTATTATTTTTATGCTTTCCAGATATTAAACCATTATATACAAAGGTGTTTAATCTGTTGCTTCTAGTTCAATGAAAATATTATTGGAAAAATTAAATCACAGCTCCAGTTTGTTCTGACTGGCCAGTGCTGAATTTATGAAAGCATCCAAGAACTTCTATTTTTTAAACATTGCAACCATGCTAACTCAGCCTTAGATTTTTATCTGTCTAGTCCTGTTACTTTTTACAAAGAACCAATGATTTGGGGGTTAATAACAGGAAACAAGTAAAGAATGGTGGACAACTTCCCTTTTTAAGTTTTCAGCTTCCCCAAGTTTTAAAAGAATAAAATTATTTACACAGTGCAATACGCTCCTAAATTATCTGAATGTTTTAAACTGGGAAGACTAACATCTGCTTATTTCAGGCCCTTAAATATATTTTACTACTTAAAAGTTGATTCATGTTACGTTTCTGTTAAAGAAAATATATTCAGGTGAAGAATTATATTTGTTTTTAGTTTTTAGTAGCTCAAGAAATTTTCAGTAAGACTCAAAGATGTTAATATGTGTGACAGTTCTGTTTCTGTTTAAGTGGAAGAATTTTATTCATTAGTCTGAATGAGAAGTATAATTTTAAAATGCTAATAGTGGGACCTTACAGTACAGTGTATTTCTAACTAATTGTCAGTTTCCAGTCTAAAGTACAGTTATAATAAACATTGTGACTGTTAAGTAAATTTACATATTCTTTTATGCCCTCCTCATTTAATTTAAGGGAGGAGAAAAAAAGCCCAGAGCATTTATGTGTGCTGTGTTTGCCAGGTTTTCATCACTGTCTGATGAGGGAAAACCAGCAAAAGCTGCAGAGATTAGGTGGTGGAGGGCTTAATATATGGTGGCAATTAAAAAACTAATTTGCAGAGAAGTGAACGTGGCTCAGTAGTTTTAGAGGGTAAGAGGCCATCGGAATCTGGAATTCAAATCCTGTTGGCATCCAGGATTTGCTTAGGATGCTTTTGTCTGTTTTTTATCCCTGTCATGAGGGCAGGAGGATCTCCCACAGCAGAGATCTTCAGCTCCAGGGAAATTTGAAGGCTTCAGGTGTTCTTCAGTCCTCTGAAAAGTGTATCTGCATTGCCCTGAGGGGAAGCAGAGGTACCTGGCCCAGAGGATCATTGTACCACTGCCAGTTTTTGGTTGTCACTTGTGCCATGCCCAATATGTCAATGAAGCGAGCTGGGAGTACCCGTGAAATCATGGTCCAATGGTGTAAATAGTTATTTTTAATAAGTATTACTTACTCTACATAGAAATTATTCTCAGCTTGTCATCTGAGTTATGGAGAGCAGAAGGAGCTTGGAGACAGTAATGTGCAGCCTTCTTTAGAGCTGTGCACCCCCAGCACAAATGTGTTGTGATGATGCAGTCCCTCACCTTTATGAGGTGTTTCCTTTTTACGGCTTCTTTTCTAGTAGATGTGTGGGAAGGCTTTTCTAACCAATAGCTGGAGGGAGAAGAAAGTATTTTCATTGTTCAGCAGGCAGAGATTGTGCCAGTGATGGGCTCTTACACATGCAGTGTGTATGTTAATGGGGAGCTCCTCCATCTCATTATTCACTTGGCTTGAGGGAGTGCAATGTCATGAATAACGCTGCAGGATGCTAACATTTGACTAATCCAAACAGAAAGAAGTGGGGATAGAATAGAAGGGAGCAAGGTAAACTGAAAATTTATAAAGCTGCAGAGAAGCCTTAAAAGAAGAGTGTAATAGAGATTTGCTACTAAGTGCCAGAGCTCTCAAAACAAAGAATTACGGAAACATTAGCAGCAGAGAGATCTGGTGTATGAAGAGGCCAGTAGCTCTGAAATAGTCTTACTAAGTAAAGAAGACTTGAGGAGAGAGAGGATTCTCATCTCTATGACTTGGTATAAAAAAGCATGGAAAACGGGACATGTGTCTGCAGCCTCAAGAATTGTTAGTGGCTTTCTTTGCTCTTGCTGCAGTTTGAAGCAATCCTCCTCCATAATTGCAGCTACCTCTGTTCACATTGTGGGGCCTGAATTAGGTCTCCTGGCCATTCTTTGAAATGATGGATGTGGAATCTTTGCTTGAGGGCTGCCAACAATATATGGAGATACTGGAAAAGGATGGCAGAAGTAAGCAGTGCATAAAACCTGTCGCTGGGCATTGCAACAGTGGGGTCATAAATGCTGAATTTAGTTTCAGAATATTTTTGTTAATAGCTAAATATCAAATATGTATAGATAGGGTTTGACAGTCCCTTGTACTGTAGGAATGGTGGCAGAGATTGAGACAGTGAGAAAATACATCCCATGAGATGATAGTGTGTGATCATGACTTGAAATTTAAACTCATTAAAAGTGATAATTTTCTTAAAGACAATGAGCTAATACATGTTCAATATGCAGTTTGAATTTGTTGTTGTGTGATGATGTGACAGTAAACTGTACCTTGACTTGAGGTAAAATGCTGTCAACATACATAAAATTCTCCCTCAGAAAAGCAGACTTTTATGAATTATATTGACTAGTACTTGCTTTCTAATTCTAGAAATTATTTTTTTCCTCAAGATGAGTAAAAATAAAGGCAGAACTCTTGCTATGCAGATGAAAATGCAAGATACAGGAACATGAAACCATCTTGGAACAGTGGTTTCCCTGCACCCTGTACATCGTTGAATGTGTTTCTGGTGGAAGTGTAGAAACCTCCTTTAGAAACCTCTTATCCTGCCAAGTATATTTTAACTTGCTTTGATTAGCTTTCATCTGTGAACCTCTCAGAAATAGCCCAGAGATTCCTTAAGTCAGTGGGTTACAGACTGTAACTCAGTGTGCACACTGGTATCTTTGGTGGTGCACACAGTATCTTTGTATCTTTTCCTGTGCTGAGTTGAAAATTAGTTTTGATATCTCTGATAGTGGTGTCTCCTGTCTAAACAGGCCTGTTTGTCTTTGGAGATTGGATTACGCTTATGAAACAGTTAGTCTTAGTAGAAGAGAAGTGGAAAAAGCCGGTCAATAAAGTCCTATTTAAGATTTAAAAAGTTGTGATGCTTTTTGGAATCATGAAGATTTGATTCATTTATTATGAAGAGTTTATTTAAACCAGCACAGGAGCTGGTTTGCACTGAGCAGACTCTATGAGGAATTGTCTGACCTGTCTGGCAAGATATTCCTTTCCTCTCTCTACCCTATGAAATTGCCCACCTGAAAATGGAAAGAAAAGGCAAAAAATCTTAACGTGTAGTTACAATATTTTCTCAAAGTTCTTTAATACAAATGTCAATCGTCTTACCCTTTCTCATTGCTGTATGCTAATTTTTCTCCTTGGCAATTAGTAAATGTTGGATGTCAAATTAAGCTAAAATTAATGGCAAAGGCAAATGCTGCAGTTATTAGCTCACAAGTGTCTTCAACTGGTGGTGCGTAGAGATGCATTCCAAGCATTGCAGACAGCTATGGATTAACCATCAAATGATGGTGAAGATTAATGATTGGCCTTTTAGCTCACTAATTTAGAACAATTTCTGGTAATTAATTTTGTATTATCAGCTTTACAGTTGCAAATGCCTTAAGGAAAATAAAAAATTGCTTATGTACATTTAAGGTTCTTCAAGGTAGAAGTTGTCTTGTAAATTGTTGCATGCTTGCAGATCTTAATGTTTACTCTTTAATACCTTTATGTACTCTGTGCACTTGCTTTTAGTAATCATAATTTCTTCTTAATTTTGCATTTTTGTTGGTACTGATTTTGTTAACTGTAGGTGTTTTATTTTGTATGTATAGTTTGGCTTTGTGTACTTGTGTCCTTCATAAATGCCACAACATTCAATAGAAGTTGTGGGGGAAGAATTGTCTAGTGCCTCTTTTGTAGTACCACAATTTCTTGGTTTCCTCTTAAACCAAACTACAGATTGATACAGTGATAAGAATTTATACAGCCTTGTTGAAAAGTTGGATTTTACAAAGCAGAATTTCTGAAATTTGTATCCTTTTGTTATGTAGGAAACCCCCAGACTCAAAATGGATGTTAGAAAAGTACTGTTTCATGTGGTCTCTCTAATTCTGTGCCTTGTATTTTAATTCGAGTCTTATTTAAAGGACAGTATTTAATACATTGTAGCATGAATTCTTGTTGATGGTTATGGTCAAAGTAGCAATTGCTATCCTCTTTGAGTGGATTTTTGATTTTTTTGGGAGTAATGTTTTCATTTAGTTCCCTACTGCCTAATTTTCTTCACCATTGTTTCTCTCCTTAGAGTTTCTTGCATTGTTCTGAATCAGTGTAGATTCTCATCAGATTTTGCTTGGATTTATTTGCTCATAAGTTTACATTACCCATCTGTGAAGACAAATTGTCAGTATTAACCTTCTTTCTGGTCCTTGTTTCTATTTCTTTTTGGTAACAATTAAAAAGTCCTGCAGTGCGCAGTTTCATTTTCAGTATTGCTCTGTATTGTCTTCCAAAGCATTGTTCCAGATTTCAGATGAAATGGGTTGTGAAATGGTATTGCATCCCTGTACTATACATTGTGTTTGTGATGTTGGTCATACTATATTCCCTATATCTTACATTCCAACATGGTTGGAAGTGTAGAGGTCAGAGACAGCTTTGGCTTCAGTGACCATGAGATGGTGGAGTTCAGGATTCTGAGGGGAGGGAGAAGAGTAAAAAGCAAGCTTACAATCCTGACTCATGGAGAACAGATTTTTACTTATTTTCAAGCAAAGTTGATGTAAGGCTGTGAACCAGATGATCAATTTGGCTGCTAAGGAAAAATTGGAAGCTGCAATAGGTTTTTGTTAATGGGATAGGGCTTGGTAGCACACTAGAAAAAAAGCATTGTAGTGAAAGAGTAGGTCTCAGGTTGTACCAACTGAGATGCAGCTGACTGCCCATTTCTCCAAAAGCAGTTGGCAGCCCTACAGACTGTGTTCATAGAAAGTAAGAAGCTATAAACTTTGTAGCTTTTACTCCTACATATGAGTTTAATGAGATTTAAACTGGAATGATGCATAAAAATACAGATGTTCACACTGTTAAATATTGTGGGGCAGTGTGCTTTCTGGGAAGTACATGTAAGTTTTGCTGAAATCAAGCAATGTCATTTTCATTTGTTAAATGTCCCTTTAGTACTTGCTGGAACAAAGCTTTTTAGTAGTTTGGGAAATGCAGGAAGCAACAGGGAGAGAGAGATGAGAGAAAGTTAGCTGGAGATAAGTTCAAGTTGTTAAGATTCCTTCTTCAGAAAAGTAGTGATTAGACCTGAAGTAGCAGCTTTGCCTTATCATATTTTAGAAAATAAGTGAAAAGTACAAGGGACAGCTTATTAGCATGCTCTATTTTGTGTTGCCTTTGACATTCTGCTTGTGGTACAATTCAGAAAGTATTTCCAAAGTAATAATGCCCCCCACATGCTCTTTTTAGCAAAACCCTAGAATTAAATAATTTATGGATCTATTTTGATTGGATGAACTTTCAATCAGTTGTAATCAATCACACTTTTTTTTGTACATAACTGAATGAATGAAAACTAGTATGTGCAGACTTTTTTTTTTCCTTTTTAACAAGCAGAGTGAGATATCCCACTTATGTTTCTAGACACTAAAATTTCAATTAAATCAACTTGAATGAATAATATGGTTCAGGTCATGTTAAAATAGTGCATTGCTCCTGCAGTGCTTGAATATACTTGATTGATGGTGAAAATAGTATGTTAAAAAGCTAAATATTGACATCAGAACCTGCCAAAAATAATTTTGGTCATTGCTCTGTCTTTGCTTATCTCTGATTTGTTAGCTGTAATTTCTAGTATATTTTTAATCTGAAAAATTATTTTTTCACTCCTCTGTGTTGTCTTAAGGGAAAATATTCCCACTGACTAATCATCTCTTTGAATACCATGTACACGGAATTTTTAGATGAGATCCAAATGAATGAGCTGAGTATGTAAGAGAATAAGAAAATGTGTGTTTGTATATTTAGTGGAATGCACTGCTCTACTTTGCCTATGGGAAATGCTTATGATACAGAAAATGATTTAAAGAAAACAACCCTCAGGTGGAGTTTATGTTGGGAAAATTTTGAGAACTGAGCTTACAGACAAATAAACACTTATGTTATGGAATATAAATCTAAATCTAAATGAAAAGGTATGGGTAAACTAAATTGAGTAACTGTGTAATAAAAACTTAAGTTAGGCTAGTGGTATTTTATTTTTTAAAACACAGCTATTTATTTGGGCAAATGAGTTTTATTAGTGTGTATATAAATAGTTTTTCTATCTGGATATTTTTGAAAGTATCTAGAAACAACAATAGTATTTTCAGCTAAGGAGCAGAGAAGTCTTTTCTCTTTCATCTGTTTGTGTAGCTTTTCTCAGGCTGAGATAGGGTGAATAGCACTCACCAAAGGAAATGTCCTCTGGGGAATTTTAGGTATAATTTGGGGATCCACAGGATTCTGGCTTTGTTAGGCGCTCTGACTTTGTGACATTGTACTGTTCAGTGTAAAATTTTCACAAGTTTATGTATCTTTGTGGATTTTTGAGCATTCTAAAGGCGCTAAAAGGATATGAAAGCTCTGCTACTTGTCACAGTCTCCCCCTTCACAAAAAGATTGATGTTTTCAAATCTAGTAATTCTGTGGATCTTATGCTTAGGATATCCTTTGGATCAGGATAGTTAGGGTTTTTTTTGACATTAGCTTTACTTTTCTTTATTCCTTTTAGCCAGGAAAAGCAGGTACATGTAATAAAAACTTGCTGTCAGTTGAAGTGATAACTAATGTGCAGGTTTTTTTAATGAGAAGGACAGGATCCAATATAAATTTGTGATTTGAGCATTGATTTTGATTTTCTTTTTTTTCCCCGAAGAAAAGGGTCATTAATATATAGTTTTTCATGTCCTTTGAACTCTGATCTTTTAGGTAACTTTCGAAATGCACAAAGAGAGTCTTTCCCAAATGTACAAGGAGTACCAAGAGAAAGGAGGTGAAGGGAGTGGAGTACGTTCTTCAACACCAATTAGAACAATCTCTGGGATTAGCAAAGAAGCTGAAACCAAGGGAAAACAACAGTCCTTGGAGTTAGAAGAAAATGCTGCTGCTCCTTCCTGCATTACTGATGGTGATACAGAGTGCAGAACTGAAAAAAAAGAGAAAGAAAACTCATCAGATGGTGGCCAACAAACTCATTCAGTGTCTAATCATAAGGAGGAATTAGAGGGGGAGAATATGGGTACGACAGAGGATTTAAAAGCAGTGCCTTGTGTGGAATTTTCTCCAGAACCAGAAACAGTAAAGCCTACTGTCTCAGAAATCAGTACTGGAATAGCTGAAGCAATTGGAGATTCTAGCAAAGCTAATGAGCTTGTGGAAGAAACAGTTGCTGTCACTGCTGCTTCTTTAGCCATACAAACTCCTGTGGAAGAAGGAACTCCCACAAGTCCAGAAGGACTGGAAAAATCAGCAGTAGAGGTGGAAGATGAAGATGACTTTGTTGATTTGAAAGATGAAAGTAGTTTGCCTTTGCCTTCAGAAGAGCTTGCAGAAAGGAACAAGGAATGTGGCTCTAATGCAAGTGAAGTGACAAAGCAGGAAGAAACAACAGAGAAGCAACCTGAAACTGGGCTTTTAAAATCTGAGGGTACTGAAGGTGTGGATGAGAAGAAACAACAACTGACTTTGCCAGAGACAGTAAGTTCTGCAGTTCCAGAAGTTGTAACTCAGCCGGATTCAGCAGGAAAAAAGAAGTTGAGGGAAGGAAGTGTAGTTACCAGTGAAACCAAAACAACTGTGGAAAACACAAGTGCACACGTGGCAGAGCCCTCTGGAGCCTCTGACAAAAGAATTGCTAAGCTTGATGTTTCCAGTGTTGCATCAGATACAGAAAGACTGGAGTTGAAAGCTAACACGTGTCTAGAAGCACCTCTGCCCCCCAGATCCATGCCTGAGGTAAATTCTACCTGTCCCTCATCTGTCTAGCTTAAAAATAAAAGGAGGGTTTTTTTTAATGAATTTTTTGAGAAAGCATACCTAACCATTCTGGGGATTATAACGTGTGTTATTTTTGTGAGTTATCTATAAAATCTTTTAACCCTGGGTTGAAATAGCCATTATTCTTATAATTTGTTTACTGAGAATTCTCCAAGATTTTTTTACATCCACATATGAATGCTGGTATAAACTGAGTAATTGGCTAGATGAACACTTAATCTCAGCTGTTTTAAATTATAAAAATTGATAAGTTTGTCACTACATCATGTCATCCTACCATTTTGTACAAATATAAATTAAGACTGGGCTTCTGTTGTGTGCTGCAGTGCTCCAGCTCTAGTCTTTAGTTTCTAACCCAGCTTTTAATGGTTAAATAGTCATGTCTCTGAGTACTTCCCTTCTGCAGAGATACTTCCTAATGGATGCTCTTCAATCTGCACCATTCTTCCTTAAAGGAGGAAAACCACTGTCTACAACAACATATTCTCCCCCCCTGGTAAGGTTGGGTGGCTGCTTGTGAATACCTAGACTGGCAGGTGTGGTAGTACAGCTGTAGCCTAGTTTGTAGTTTTGGTATCTCCATTAAATAGCATTGGTGCAATAGTTTTAGCTTTATTTGGAACCATGTACACAGTTTGGACTTGTTGGATATCCAAAATCTTGAGTCTATTAGATGCATTTCAGTGTGTGTCATGGGAGCTAATAACCAGAGTGTGGGTTTTGTGTTTTGTTTTCTTTTTTGTCTGCAAATGGTGCATTCAGCCCTCAAGGCAGCAGGTTTCCTCAGGACAGGAGCTGGCTGCTCCATCGGACGGGCAGAGGAGGGACACGAGGTCAGCCGTGTTCCGTATTCCCGAGTTCAAGTGGTCCCTGATGCACCAGCGCCTGCTCACAGACCTGCTCTTCTCCATAGAAACAGATATTCAGATGTGGAGAAGGTACATCCTGTGCTTTATGTGGAATGATCCAGACTGGGTTCAATTATAAGGGGTTCATTGACTTAGACTCATGGACATCTGGTGTTTTACTCCTTATCCAATAGCCTGACTTATTGTGTGATCTACACCAAATTATTCTCAGTTTTTTTTTTTTAAGACTCTTTACAGACATAACTGTGTATTGGTTCAGAGCCAGCACACAGGTTTGGACTGAAATCCTGGCTACATATAAGTCAGTGGCAGTCTTGCTGTTGATTTTTATTCAACTAAGATTTTAATTTTCCTAATGTATTTAAAGGCCTGTGTCTTCTTATTTAAATGTGGATAAGAAAATTAATATATCCAAAATAGTATGTCTTGCTTCTGCATTTATACACACTGCTGCTTTGATAGGGTTCTGTGAACCCAAAGATGTTAATAAGGGGGGGGGGGGGGGGGGGTCGGGGGTCCATTGTTAGCTTGTAGTCATGAGTGTAAAATTTAAATAGAACCATATCGGTGTTCTGACCTGATAAAAAGGAACGTCAGTGTGAAGAAATGATGTAGGTAAGTGATTTGAACAATTTAAACTGAAATGAATTTTTATCTGACTATAATTTTTAGGATATGTTTAAGTTAACCTATCTGGTTGTCATCATCAGATATAACTAAAATATATTTCTATTTTAGCCTCTGTTTTGGAAGGTTTTTGCTTAAGTTTTTGTACTTTGCTGATTTTTAATTTCTCTGAGAAATCCTTAGAATTTGCTTTAGTTTTCCAAGGATTTAAGTTCAAATCTAGTTCTCTGTTCCAGGAGACTTTATTCTGTTTCCTGATGTAGTGACTCTTGCAGTCATAGACCAGCCTATAATGTATCTTTATACAAATGAGGATTAGCAATCATCTTGGTGTTTTTAGCAACCTGTCATATTGAGCAGTTTATGAACAGAAATGTTGTTTTAGGTTTAGATTGTGATGCACTAGTTGACCCTTAAGTCATGTGTTATTTGCTTCCCCACTGCTAAGTGTCTGGTTTTAGTTTTGTGAACACAGAAATTTTTTAAAATACCCCAAAAATAAGGCTCTATTCTGAATGTCTTTTTTTTTTTTTAAATTTTTGGACAGCCATTCTACAAAAACTGTGATGGACTTTGTGAATAGCAGTGACAATGTAGTATTTGTGCACAACACGATCCACCTCATCTCTCAAGTGATGGACAATATGATCATGGCCTGTGGTGGTATCTTGCCATTGCTTTCTGCTGCCACATCCGCTACTGTAAGAAATTCCATTTTTATTTAAAATTCCTCGCTTGTGGGAGGATGGCTTTCTTTATAGAGTGTATTAATTATTATATCTGTCCTTTTGGGAAACAGAAATGCAGGTGGGGTGCTTCCACAGGCATCTCTTTCCTCCCTTTGCTGCCTCCATGCTTTTCCTTAAGATAAATTAGGTGCTTGCCTTCTTTGCCTGAAGACATTAAAAAATATTCCTGCCTTTGTTGCCCCACAGTGGTCTGGAATGGGATTAAATCCCAATAATAATGATTGTTCCTAGAATATGAGTGATTATTACTTTTGAATGTGACTGATAGTGGACTTCCAGCACACATTTTTCTTCATTTAGCATGCAGGAATATTATCTTTCTGAAGAAGTAAATGTTGCTTTCAATTTTTCTCTGTGTAGCATGAATTGGAGAATATTGAGCCAACTCAAGGACTTTCAGTAGAAGCATCTTTAACATTTCTTCAGAGATTAATCAACCTTGTGGATGTGCTAATTTTTGCAAGCTCACTTGGTTTCACTGAAATTGAGTCTGAGAAAAATATGTCATCTGGAGGAATTCTGCGACAATGTCTTCGGCTGGGTAAGCAAATAAAGCCACTTAATGAGCAGTTACTAAGCAGTTAGCAGCTGTTAGCTTTATTTTTGCTCCTGTCCATTGTTTTGTTAAATCAAGATTAAATGTTATCAAACATTAAGATCTTCTACGGTTTTACTGTATTCTGCAATGCATATATACATATTCCTCTCTAAAAGTTTGAATAATATAAATTAAGTTTGGTAGCCTGTTTTCATTTTATCCATGAGGATATTTCTTTTGCCAAAGTTCCCCAAATAATCAAGGCTGAGAATATAGCAGCTTTAAGAAAAGTAATCTTGTACTGTATAAGAAAATGAAACTTTGCAATACTTAGATAAGAGGTTGAACACTTGAAGGTCAGTATATGAAGGTATGGTGAAAACTAGAAGTGTAAATTTCTGAAGGATTCAAATTGGGCAATAATTTTATCAGATTATTTACAGTATGCTTGCTTCAAATTGGATTGAAAGGAAATGGTCAGTTACCTAAGAAAGTAACAAATCTTCTGAAAATGAGAACATATAAGATCATAGCAGGGTCCAGGTAGTTAATACAGGAGTAGAGAATTCATGCCTAGTTACATGCCGTAAGACTTTTTGTAATGAAAAGTTTGATTTGCATGAGTGCCAGAGCAGCTCAGAACCTCAACAGTAACTAGCCTTCCTCTCCCTTTCTAGGCAATTAAAACTTTGTGCAGGTAGAGCAAGATTTATGGGATGCAAACAGGTATAGAGGTGGGGTAGTTCTTTTTTCCTTTGAAAATAAATATTAGAAGATGAAACAGGGCAAAAAAGTGCAGCTGAAAAAACCCCAACAGTTGTGTAACTTCAGAACATTTAGTCCAAGAGTTAAGAGAGTATTGTGAAGCAGACGTTGCCATTTGTTTCGCTGGTGTATCACTTGTCTTCTCCCTTGCAAATTTGTGGAATTTAGCTGTCTTCACCCCACCCACCCTGTGGTTGTATGCATGGTAAAATTGCAGTGAGGGATACTCACTTCGAAGTATCCATTAGATACTGCATATATGTTCTATTAGTTTAGCATTCATTATTAGTTATAGATTATTAAAAAATTTTGAGCGTTGGTTTGCAACTGTCTAAAATTTACAGAAGCATATTTTACTGATGTGCGTCTTTTTAAGTGGTAAACAGAATTGTGTTATACATTTCTGTAAGGGACTATAGAACAGTACTGCTTCTCAGAATAACTCTTAATGTTTCTTTTCCCTTCAAGTATGTGCAGTAGCAGTAAGAAATTGCTTGGAGTGTCAGCAGCATGCACAGATGAAGCCTATTGGAGACACTGGGAAGAACCAAAAAGCAGTGCAAGGCTTTGTAGGATCAGTAAAGTCTGCAGCAAAGGCAAGTTTAAGACTACATGCAGAAACACAGAAGTCAACAATGATTAGTCTGTACAGAGGGATAAGTTTTTAAATTTGTATCTGTGCCACTGATATTTTAACAGACATGAAGTGGGATGGTAGAAATGCTGGAAATTAAATCTGTCACAAGATATGACTTGATTTTTTTTCTCCTTTAAAGATGAAATGCATATCTGATCTTTCTGCTCTAGTTGTGACAGTACGATGGACAGTGAGTGATTCTAATACTTCATGATTCTTGGTAGAGTGCTTTTAAACACAGGATCTTGAACAATTGTTTTTTTTTTTAATAGAGTCCAGTGGACATTGTGACTGGTGGCATTTCTCCAATACGGGACCATGACAGACTTCTGCAGGATATGGATATTAATCGCCTCCGAGCAGTAGTGTTCAGAGATATAGTGAGTCAATAATGTCCTTTTCTTTGTAGCTGCATTTCTGCTTGTCTCTGTTTGCTAAATGCTTCCTCTCTGTTACAGAGTTTGGCTAAATTTGATGTACAAAAAGGGAATACTGCTCACAGTAATTAGGAACTTGCAATACTCTGCAGCTGTTGTAGTGTTTGGGATTGGAAAGAGGGAGAGGTGAAACCCAACTGTCTCCTGATCTGGCTCTTAGTGTTCCTAAGAATTGATTATGTGGAATTCTGCCAGTTATATATTAATTATGTTGTGTTTAGTACAAATATCTTCATAGACAAGGTATTTATGTATCATAAACATGTTTGTATGTTTTGAAGAAGTGACATTTTTCTAGCTAATTAGAAATTAGAGGTCATTTCTAATTCCTTTACTTCCTCTCAGAGGAACCAATTTGTGTGCCTGTGCTGTAAGCATGCATATGTTTTTTAGTCTTGAATTGACTAAAAATATCTTTGCCCTGTGTCAGCAACTTTATAGCTGATATTGAGGAAATTGAGATTGATTGCTTAAAAAAAAACACCTCTGTAAGCAAATACAGCAGCTATAATGGCTGTGAGTCATTGGTGGCCACAAGCCTGGACACCACAACTTAGTTTACAATAATTGGACTGTTTAGCAAGTGTAATGATTTATACAGTGACTTTTTTTTCTGTCCAGAAAAGTGAAGGATTTTGAGTTTTATCTTTACCGTAATTATTGATTGAAGCAAGCTTCTTTCAACCCCTATGTCAGTATCAGTGTGCAAGAGAGTAACAGGAAGTGACTCTTCCATACTGGTAGCAATTAAAGTAATCCTAAGGATTCCTTCAAGCACATCTGTGAACCTTTTTCTTTAAAACAAACTATCAAAACAATACCCACCCACAACCTCTGCTTTTTTTGCATATCTAATCCATCAGCCTCTCTGTTTCCCAAAAAGTATAAAATGGTGCAATAGCTCTGCTTTTTAGCTAGGGTGTTGAGCTGTGTGGGAAAAGTGGACTTAGAAAGATCTGGGTGGGAATAGTTTTTGTCTGAGCTGTTTACACTTGAATCTAAATGTTTTATTTGCATGCAGTTTCTTACATTGTATTCAGCACTTACAACCAGGAGTGGCATAATTTGAATGTATGAGTTCTACAGCAGGAACTCTGATGGAATCCACTTACCTACCAGTAGCAGTACTTAGAGTGTTACATGAGCTTTATTTCAAGCAGTTCTTCAAACATAGCTGAAAAAATAAGGAAGGGTCAGTTCTAATTCACTGGATCACCACTTTATTAAGTACAGTTAGAAACTGTCTTAATATTCATCTTGCAAGAAAATTCTTTATAATCCTTACCATTGTAGGTGGCTTTCCTCAATCTCACACTGTGATTATTCTATAAAAGTTAAGATTTTGGCTCAAGCCAAGGGGGAGATAGGTTGTTTTTAGTGCAACACATGGATCCACCTATGTTACCTGTTCTTAATAAAAAGTTTCTAATAAATACCTCCCAGAATAACTTACTAAAGAATTCTTCAAGGGATAAGGAGGGATGGGCACTACAATCCTGATAGAATGAGCTTTATAGTGTAACTTAGTTTCTTGAACTGCTCAGAGGACAAAACTGAATGTTACCTGAGCCCTGATGTGAATGAGGGGTAAAAAACTCCAGACACTCATTTTTTACTGATTAGTAAGTGAGGATTCAAATACTCCATTCTCCTGTCACCCAAAAGTGTATGAAGCTTTATTTCCTTTGGTAGCCAAAAGGGACAGGCTTAGACTAAATCTTAATGTCCAGGTTTCCCTCTGTTTCACTAGGAGTGACTGAGTACTCTGGGGAGGAGCCTGGCATAGTTCATATTAAGATTTGTTTTCAAGGTTTTTCCTAAAATGTCTTCATAAAGTTCCAGCTGTAATGCAAATGCATGTTGGTAAATTATTGTTTAAGTTATATGTAGTAGATTACGTCCATCTGGACTGTCTGATAATGAAATAAAACCTTGATGCTTGTTCTGGAATTTGCTCCTTTTCCTTCATTAATATGTTCCAGTTATGTAGAGTATGCTTGTCTTGCCAATGCTGTTAATATCTTGGCATTTTTGAGGAAATATAACAGAAGAAACACCCATGAATAAAGGGGACCCTAGACCCTACACTAATTTGAAACATGAAATCAAAACACACAACCTTAGCCAAAGTTGTCAAATAAATGAAAAACAGAGGGATTGGTGCCACTTGTATTCAAGTGCTGTATTCCTTAGCTTTATAGGTGAGACAAACTGTGACTAGAGAATATTGTTCTTCCATTGCTGACATATCAGCTTCCTCTTGGTATGTTTATGATAGTGCTGGGCATACTTCATGAAGAAATAAACATGCTACTGAAATTGTAATGGAAAAATCTGTGTATGTCTGTTTTTTACAGGAGGATAGTAAACAGGCTCAGTTTTTGGCTTTGGCTGTTGTATATTTTATTTCTGTGCTCATGGTTTCGAAATACAGAGATATACTGGAACCCCAGAATGAAAGACGACCACCAAACCAAAGCCAGTCTCTCAAGGAATCAGAAAATGGAAATAATGAAACTCCTGCTGCAGGTGAACTGTTAATTATTTTGCCAAAAGAAATAACTTGGCTTAAAATGCTTTAGAAATCTTCTTTAGGACCAATATTGTGAATGCTTCTCCATTAATAATGACCTTAAAAAGTGTTTTCTCTTCTTTCGGTACGAACAGTTGCGGAAAAGCCATCTGCTGCTCTTGGTGCTTCAGCCTCTTCTGAAGATTCAGAAAACACAGCATCTATGCAAAGAAGGGATTCTGGTCTTGGGGAGGATGCAACTCCAGCACAAACAAACAGTTTGAGTGGTGCTGCTGAAGCAGGACCTCTGAGTGTTAGTGCAGGCCCGGATGCAGTCAGTGAAGTCCTGTGCACGCTCTCATTAGAAGTCAATAAATCTCAGGAGGGTGGAAATGAGACAGGAACTGAAGAGAGTAAATCTGTGGCTTCTGTGCCAGCTGCAAAAAATGTCAATGTGAAGGACATCTTGAGAAGCCTGGTGAGCACGCCAGCTGATGGCACTGCAGTGGATGCTGCTCTTCTGCCACCAACCTTCCTTGGAGTTCTTGGTGATGGAGCTGCTGGGCAGCCTGTGCAGTTCCATTCCTTTGACAGGTAATGTAACATCTGAAATACTTAAAAGTTGGATTTTACTAAAGGTATTTGTAACGAACAGGAAAACCAATGCTTGACCAGAACTACTAAGCGTAGCACTGGCAGATGAGGACTGCTGTGCATATTTAGTTGGCTTTAAAGAACTCAAGAAACAAAACAGACATTAAATAATTTAAAATAATGGTGTGTAGATTAGCAGGTGTATTCATCACAATGTTGTATCTAGTCTCTGTTATTGTGGGCCTGCAAAAGAATGCTGGCTTACTAATAGTTACAAATGGTTCAAAACCAATGGAGTAATAATCTAGGTATCCTTCTACCTTGAGAATATTCCCATATTCATTTAGGAAAAGAGATGTGTGTTCTGCTTTCTGGTGCCAAAGGCCTACTTTAACTATTTTCATTATTTGATGGGTAGATATTATCCCTAAGCTGCTGTATTTGCTTTGTTGTAACAGCTTTTTGTTTCATTGTAATAAATTTCTGCATTTCTTAATACACAAATGCTGTAGTGAATTCAGAAAGGAGAATCCTGGCTTTTTTTTTCCTTTTAGAATTAAGTCATTCTTTCCTGATAATAATTTTGGTGTTCCTTGTGTCTCAATCTGATTAGCTCTTTATCTTTTCCCAAGCATAGTAAACCAAACTATCTTTTGCTAGACTTAGTACCTTTTACCTTCTCAGGATTCCCAACAAAAAAAGAAAAGAAAGAATCCTGTAACACTTGCATTCCTGCCTCAAGGAAAGCCTTGGTTATTTCCAGAAATCCTGCAATCAGTCTGGTGCAAGAGGATCCCTTGTTACCATGCCACTATCTGATCCTCTGCTGATTCCTGAGCTTCCTCTGGCTCTGATGTCTGTGCAGTCTGTGGCTGCCTTGTTCACAATACCAGCTGCCCCACGAGAGGAGTGCAGTGGTGCCAGGGGTGTGGGTGCAGCTGTCACAGCCTGTCTGCTCCACTCACACTGACTGCCCTATCACTGCTGGGGGAAGAGACAGTGCTGTCTGGCCAGATGAGACGCAGATGTGTGTGCCAGCATTTGGGCTCTTGTCTCAGAGTAAATATTGTGTTCTCCTTGTGATGCTGAACAGGAGGACTTTTTCTGGGAGCAGGAGGAGGATGGAGGCAGAAGGGGGACACTGATTAGAACTTGCCACACCTCTCTCCCCACTGCTGCCCAAGTTCTTTTAGCACTTCCCCTTCAAGGCCTCTTGTTGCTCTTTGCTACAAGTGGGCAGTTGATGTTAAATAACAAAATGTTTTAGTCTGTGTTAATGCTTTTTTTCTTGTGAAAATCCTAGTATTAATTGCTGCGTGGTTTTAGCCACCCAAATAACATTTGTTTGGAGATCTGGTACAGAAGTGACTATTGCATTTATGAATTATTTTTTATCTACTGTGGACACCAAAGGTTTGTGGTGCTTGTGCTGATTTTAATTGGTGTACAGGAGGTTACCTAGACAGGAAGTAATTGCCACTTGCAGCCCCGATGGCTGACATAGGTAGATTACACCTACAAAACCTTATCAGAGGAAGCTGTACAATTTAATTTGATAACATGTACACTAATGAAATACTGAGCATTGATAGCTGCCCTTCTGTCACTTGCAGTTCTGTGTTCTTCTTCCTGTATAGTTACAAAGTCAGTCAAAAAATAACCAAAAAGTTTTGGTGTGTTTTGTAAAGCGAGTTACTAAAAAATTGAATTACTTGCTGTTCTGCCCTTTTACTTCTCCACTGCCCAATGGACACTTCTGTTTTGACCTCCAGAGTGCCAGCCATTTGTAACAACTCTTAACATTCTTTCACTTAACCTTGATGCCAAATTACTGCTTTGCTACTCAAAGCAAGGTGGTCTGATGAAGGAATACATGCAAGGGAATGAAGAGGGTGCGTGGGTTGAAGCAGGAGACAGCGCTGTGCTTCTGAACAGAAGAGCAGAGTTTTGTAGGGTTTGTGTAGCTCTCTGGGCTGCTCCACAGTGATAACTTGTGGGCATTACTTTCCAAAGATTTTTTGTTTAGTAGGTGGGGCTAAACACATGAGGAAAAAATCATGAAGTAGTATAAAATATTTTGTCAACATGTTATTAGCTGAAGTTAAAAAGAGAAAATAACTGTGTGTGAAACATTAAAAGTTAAATGGACAGGCCACTTGAAGGTGACTTTATGTAGTGAGACTGCTTAAAATACAAGTTTATGCTCTGAAATGACACCTAGGTACCACAGCAGGAAGGAATTGTGCCAGGGATAAAAAAAGCACTTTTTATAAAAAACTGGGATGGAGTTGGAAATAATAGATCTCATCTCTGTGATAAAATACTAAGTTGCATTGTGGAATTTATTTTTTGGGAAAACAGACTTTGGGATGCTCTCTTCTTTTCTGTGTCTGGTTTACATTTAATATATTGTTTGATGGCAAACAAAAATTCTGTGATTTTTTTTTTCTTAAAGGCACTTTGTTAAAAGTTGTTCCCATGTAGCAGTTTACCAGTGGGGTATCTCTGGGAATTTCAAAGCATCTCTCTGATCCTGCATTTATCTCAGGAATGCTGTGTCAGAAATCAAAACTCTCCTCATATCTTAAGGATTATCAACTTCCCAGCCATAGCTGGAGAGTATACAGTAACAGCTATGTGAGTGAAACCTTACTGAAAGGCTGCCAGGTTGCAAGCCTTTGGAAACAGCTAGGTGTATGTGTTCATTCCCATGCCAAAAATCCGCCCCTTATCTTATGGGAAGATACAATCTTGTGATTAGTGGGTGCCAGGGGTTTATCATGATAAAGTTCAAGACGTGCATTGGCTTTTTCCCAAGATCCACAGGGACATGAATTAATGTTCCTATTTCAGTGTGTCCTAAACCAGCAGTTTTCTTATTTAGTAGTAATAGTGTAGGAAAAGAGGAGGGGACTAATGCAAGCAATTTCAAATAAAATGGAAGTAAAAATAACCAAAGCTGGGATAAAAAGAGAGATGACATTTCTCTTCAGTTAGTCTAATAAAACCCATAACCTATCACTTGCCATTTTTACTGTATGCTTTAAAATAAAACCTCACTCTTTCCTGGCTTCTGCTGCTCTTTGTGGAAACATTCAATAACCATGTCATTATGGGAGGCTGATGCTGAGGGTTCAGAGGAATATGGGTTTTTAAATCATGATCTTATACCATAGAGCTTAAATCTGCAGCTGTGCTGCAACTTGCAGAACAGATATGTTAATAACCCTGGTTTTCTTTTTGGAACATTGTCTGTAAGCTGCTTAGTTTGGCTTAGTCTATGTTTACTCATTTGTCAGTCAGTTGTGTGCATATGCCTTTGTAGTAGTTGGTTGTGGTAATTTCAGTTAAATTTCATCCAAGTCCCTTTTTATATGGAATGGATACATCTTAGACTTCATTGATTTGGGCCTTCAATGCAAAAAGAATAAACTATTTTTAGACAAGATTAAATCTGCCAAGTGTTGGTGAAGATAGAATATCAGAATGGGGAATCTTTAGATAAAGGCACATGTGCTGTGATGGAAAGCTCAGCTCTTTCAGCACACCAACAATTTGCATTCTGCCAGGACCAAAGAGGTAAACCATTTGAAGTCTTCTCCCTGCCAAGCTGATTTTAAAGTTCTCTTGCAAATTTGATTGTATTCTTTCTATCATATCTTCACTTCCCCTCCCCGCATTCTCTGATCTCTCATGGTTTTGAGAGTCTCTTGTTCTTCCTTTCTCCTTGGATATTTCAAGGGAGACATAAGACAATGGGTATTATCCACAGACAGCAGAGCCCATAGAAGGACACTGACATGGCAGGCTGCCTTCCTGGCTCACAAAATAGAGGTAAAAATAACTCTCTGATCCTCTTTATTGGTCTTTTGCTCTTTGCACAGGAGTCTTGCAGCGGCCATTGCTTTGGTAGCCTGGAACAAGGCTAATTTCTTTTGGTTTTGAATTAGAACCATTATTCTGTAGGGGTACAGAGTGTCACCTGCATTGCTTTTCAGTGCTAAAAAAGCCCCAACAAACTAAGAATTAAATCTGTATGAATTCTTGTATGTCAAGAGGAATCACAGCTCATGTATTTTTAAATTTCAGTGAGGTCATCAGTTTGGGCTGCCTCATGTTGTGTTAGGAATATTTGACTTGCACCCAAGCAAAATTTGTATACTTGAAATATATTTAATATGAAATGGGGACTTGCCAACTTAATGCAAAGCAAATACCTGGGAAAATGCTAAAATTTTAGGAGCTAAAGGTATTTTCTGTCTTTATATTGAAACAGAAGAATCAGTGAACTGAAACCAGGGAAGGGTTCAATAAGTAAATCCTTATGGAATTTGGCAGAATAGATCATTATTGCGTAAGCCTTTGTCTGTGATGGAAGTCAGTGTTCAGCCCAGTGCTCTGTGCTCATTCAGCAGTGAATAATTGTCTGCAACACAAGACTTCTTGCACTTCAGCATAATTGGGACTAATAACACACTGACCTTCTGGCTAAGATGTATTTATGGTGGCTGGTTCTCACTATGTCTGGCCTATGTTTATCAGTTCCCCTGCTGTAAATTCTTATTTTAAACCTTAAATATTTGATTTTAGATGAAAACAGGCAAACATCTAATATAGTAATTTAAAAGGCAGCTCAGGTGTTGTTCTTTCTGTGGTGCTTGTGGACTCCTTGCAAGAGACCTTAAGCATATTTTTTGTGCAGTTTTAAAATTTTATTTATCTTGTAGCTGAAACTTAATATAATGGATGTTTTAATATACAAATGTAACCCAGAAGTAGAATTTAATTGATATGACTGTTAAGGAGTAAAATGTATTGATACTTTTTTCCCACATGAAGCCTCTTTGCCCCTGTGTGAGGTTGCTTAATGTGCATATTCTGATAAAATTAATCATAATTACAGATGTTTTGTAAAATATATTATTTTTGTAGATCTGAGCAAATAGAATATAAAGCAGCTTGGTGATGAATATTTTTTCAAATGTGTAGCAATTCTTAACTTTTTCAGAAAACTTACTGGTTTAGCTACAGAAAAAGGACTGTCTTATCTGTGTACTCTTTAAAAGCAAGTGCCCTATTATTTAAGGGAAGTTGAAAGCACATTAATTTTTAAGACAGTTCTGACAAATTTACTTGATTTAATAATATGCTGAACACTTCATGTTTTCTATGTAGTTTATTTGCTACAATATTTAAACTCAATTTTCCACTGTCTCACATTGTTTATGCCAGTTGCATTCATTTTTCTTATTTTAACATTTAAATAATCTTTCAAAAGAAGCACACAAAGGAGCACTGGTAGCTGATGGAAAAATATTTCTTTGGAACACATATAAAGTTCCACCTAAATATTAAAAGAAAATATCAAGGAAGGAAAAAATGTAGGAATTTCAGAATGTAAATAAAAAAATATGAGCGATGTTTATGGTTCAAAATTCTTAGTTTGCTTTTCCAGTATGTGGTAAATATGAATATCTGTATGTGATTGCTGAGCTGTACTTTCATACCTTTGAAGAAGGCCTGGAAGTGGAAACTCCTAAAGCAAATCCTGCAGCTGTAATATTGGTCAGTTGCCCTGTTGAAAGGGAAGACATCCCTGGCAATAAATGTTACATTACCAGTACTGCTGTAGTGCACAGCTAGAAAGTCAGTTTGTCAGGATACTTGGGTGTTTTGGTTTGTAGTTCTTGACCTCCTTCAAGGATTTTTGCATCAGAAGGCCATGGCAACTGACCAGAAGACCAGGAAAATTCACAATTTGGGGTTTTCTTGCATCATGCTTTTAAACAATATCCAGCACTTCTTTTGGCTGTGTGCATCAGATTGGCACAGCTTTTGGAAGGGACCTTCTTTCTTCACCAGACATATTGTTTATTTTATTTTGGCTCAAAAATAGCAATAATTTCAGTTGACTGTTCCGGATCACTATCTAAAATCGATTCTGTTCAGAAGTAGTCTGAGCTCTATGGTGAGATGTTCAAAGCCTCTCTTTTCTTTTAAGGGCACAAAGTCCAGCAGGACCTTTTTGCTGTTGAATTTATGAAGTAGATTTGTTGAAGTATTATGCTTTAGCTAAAAGCTAGAGGTTCTGTTTCAGTGGGGTATAGAAACCAATGTGTATCTCTCAGAAAAGTTTGTGAGAGCTGGTGTCTCTTGCTCGAAGCATGTGGTGACACTGGAATACTCAGGCATTTCCCTGTGTCACTGGAATACTCGGGCATTTCCCTGTGTCCTGTTTATAAGGTAGCATGTTCTCTTATATTTCAAAGTCTGATGCCTGTAGGTATTCATTTTTATCCCTTGAATCAAAGCAAGAGGAATGATATTGGGTAATTAAAAAAAAAAAATAGAAGCAGCAGCTCTGCTTTACACCTGTGAACAGAATAAGTGCCAGATTTTGGGTGCTGGTAATCTGAGTATCTTTCTTGTAGTGAATGCCATTGCTAGATGCTGAAAATTATACTGGAAGTGAGTGTTAGTTAGAATATAGCTCCTTTTTTAGTATACTAAAGTATACTGCTTTAGTATACTTTAGTATACTTTTAGTTTACTTTTTAGTATACTTCATGTAAAGTGACTTCCTGAAAGTTAGAGTGGCAGCTATACATGTATTCCCAAACTTGTATGGTTTGGAAGGTGAGGAGATAGACAAAAGATCTGAAAAGGCAGAAGGGACTGTTCTGGTCATTTAGTACTGTCTTAATTCCTTTGCTTGAATGCACCTCTCCTTGGGTAGCTGTAGAGACTTTGACAATTGCTGAAACTACTCCCTCGGTGCAGCTCCACTTCAGCACACTGAAGGTCAGTAGGAGTTTACAGGAAGGAATGATAATCTGTAGTGTTGTGCCAAAAGGCTGTTGGAGCTGGGATTTCTTTTGCCTGCCCTCATTGCTGGCTGCAGATGAGCACTGTTAAGGTAACAGCTCTGTCTGCACATGGCCATCCTTGCTCTAGGCCAGGCATCCTTGCTTCTGTGCAGTTCCAGAGCTGTCACTTGCCCTGTGAGGAGCTGCTTTTAGTAGTGCTGAAGCTCTTCTAAAACTCCTTCTTGATGCTTCCAGCATGTTAATTTCTTGATTTTCATCTGTAACTGGTCCTTTCTAATATTGAATTTGGTCAAAATTCTGCCATGTATGTATTTTGTTTTTTAAGGTGTGGTTCTGTTGTGTTCTTTATGACTTAAATACCACCTGTTTTGTAGTTCCTGGGGCTCTTAGTAGAGTCAGAGGGTAAAACCAGAACATTCATAGGCATTCCGAGGATGCACCCATTCTGATTTGATGTTTTTGAGTGAATTCTGATTGACCATTAGCCCTGGAAACAGAAAGCTTCTCTAAAAGACTTGCTTTTACCCTCAAGGTAATTTGATGCTTTCCAATTTAAAATTATTTATATGAATTATATCTTTTTGAACAGACACAGCTTATGTGTGCACAACTTCCATCTATATGTGCACCAAAATTTGTCACTAAACATTCTCCTAAATCCAATGTATTATATCCAATATAATTGTGTCTGTATCAGTAAACAGCAAATGGATGATTATTTCTGTAACTTGGAGTGCAAAGAAATTTTTCCAGATCATGCATCAAGGTCTTATGGAGTCCACCTGAATAGACACATATTTAAAATGAGAAGTTATACATTTTTAGGTTTAATATTATTGATTACTGTTTCTTGTGTTGGATATCTGTACAGTACAAGGACTTAAAATCTCTAAAGTATACCTGGGCTTCAGTGCTGAATTGTGAAGACTGGAAAACTGTCCCAAACTTGACTGTATGTGGATGCATTTGTACTCTGTAAACTTGTATTCATTTCCTAACCCCTTCCAGGGGTTTGAGTGTGTGCTATAGAATAGTAGGAGCAATTTTCAGGCAGTGAATGTCACAGAATCTTGAGTGAGAGACCCCCTTCTTATACCTGCATGGTGCAAAATTAATTGGTAATGTGACAATAATTTCAAAAGCACTCTAAATATATGACCAATTTCTTAGCCCATTGTTCATGTTTCAGGGAAACAGACATGAGCATACGAGCAAAATTCATGGTTTAGGCGCAATATCTTGACTTGGGGCTCAGGTGTTGTTGCTTCTATTTTTTTAGTGACTAGTTAACATTAGCAGTCACCCTTATAATGATATGACATGTACTGCCTCCAAGTATGGTGCCTGCCTACTCTGGCCATTGAGGAGGGCTGATTTAATCTTAACGTGGGCTGGCTTCTGTGACATCCTTTGACATCCCGTGACTGAAGAAGGGAGTCAAATACAGTCCTCCTTTCCCCATTCCAGCAAGAACTGTTTTAGAAATATTTGAAAGAACTTCTTTGGTTGTTCTCACACCTGAATTTAGGTCAAGTTTCTGAGTTACTTTATTTAGAAAATGAATATTTTAAAGCTATTAAGGGAATACTTTCAGTGTGTAGTTGTATTACTGTCAACAAAAGATGTGATTAAATAAATTGAATGTTGAAGATCTTCAGCTTATGGTTAACACCAGGTAATTAAAAGTAAGCGCTGCAGTGGGAGTACATTATATATCAGCTGTACTCTTTACCTCATTAGCTGGGGTTTTGCATGTTTATGGAGCTAACTTGCAATTAAAAATGCCTTTAATGTATGCTTAACAAGGCCTTTTAGGTATTTGGAATGAAGTACTACAATTTAATTGAAATTGGTATAGCATAAATACGTGTCTTTGTAACGTGTTAGATAAATTTCCATGCCTAACTTGTCACTTTGTATCTTTTCCTCTGATGTAGTCTTTAATGCTGACTATACGGCCTGACATTTAGCTTGTATAAAATGTGGAGGTTCTCTCTTAACTCCAAGGAATGTTTTGATTTGTTATATAAATAAAACTTGATTGGCAAGTTATACTTAAATTCATGCCTTAGCTGTATTTTTGATATGTGTGAGCATTTGTATGTGCCTGCAGATGTGTTAGGATGTTTTTAGCTGAGGTATGTCCTTCTTCAGTCAGTCTTCTCTTCTGCATTAGAATACCTGGAGTAAAAGACTGTCAATGCATCCTTCAGCGTTGATAATTCACCTTGAAGTTGAATACTGCCACATCTTTTGTAAATAGCTGCCTGAAGTTTAAAGCCAAATCTTGGGCAAACTGAGGTGCAAAGAAAAGCCTTGTTGCTGAACCCTTATGCCCGTGATCTTCTGACTTCGTGCTTTTAGTCAGGGGTTCTGTGGAAGTGGATGAGATATTAAAGTGTAGCATAAAAAAGTGTACCATCAGCAAGTGAAGTGTCCTCAGGTTAAGCTTGCCTACAAAAGATGATTGAAAAAGAAAGTAGGGAAGCAAAGGAACTTTTGCAGGACATGGTGGTGCAAGTGCTAGATGCATATAAAAGGATCAAAGTTGCGTGAGCCTTCACATACAGTATAATTTACTAACTTTTTATCTTCACCTAGGAGTGTTGTTGTACCAACGAAGAAATCAAGCATTTCCTCTTCTACAGCTGCTCTTGGTGCTCCTACAAATGCTGTCAGTGTGGTTTCTTCTTTAGATTCAGCCCAAGCCCCAGATTTGTCAGGAGAATCTCCTGGTAAGTAAGGGTTAGATTAAACATTTTTTCTGTTACTTCTATTTCCACCCCCATTCACTCTGAATACAAATAAAATAAAGAAAAAAATACAAAAATAGTACTGTATTAGAAAAAAACCCCTAATGTGGCAACAAATGCAACTGTCTGAGCAGTATTTGTCTTAATTTCAAGATTTCTCACTGTTTTGATAGAGCAATCATACTGTATTAACTTACATGTAGTATAAAGATGGTGTATTCTAAAGACTATTTTTTATTACAAATTAATAATGTAAAGTGTAAGCTTATTTATAAATTCTGGGGTGTTTGACTAAGTATATGTGTTAGTGCTAAGTATAACTGGAAGTTATAGGCAAGTGTTTCCAATAGCTTTAGCCTGAGGTCATATTCAGTGTTGATGCTAAACCAATTGCTTTGGACAGTTTTTTCAGTGGGGACAAAATGGAGTAGGTTGTTTATAAGCAAGTGTTCCTTTGAACCCTTGGTCTCTCCGGTTGTTCTATGTGAGATAAATGATGTTTAACCTTAAATGATATGTCAAAGCCATGCTTTTCTACTTAGCCATGTCTGAATCACAAGGCTGTGTAGAATCTTTGTGCCCATGAAGTTTGACTTCAAGACTTAGAAGTGATTTGGATCTTAATCAAGGAAGTCTCAAGCTGTGCCTGGTTATGGATGGTATTTTCAATGTTTGAGTTTCTTGCTTCCTGGTTTTGTGAACTTACATCCAAACTGCAAGAACTGGGGAAAAAAAATGTGGTCTGTTACCATGTCCTCTCTACTTGTGTGTCTGGAAGGTATTTGTTCCATCTTCAACTGCCCATTCCATTTCTTGGGAGAATCAAAAAGGTATTGTTCCAGTCATTTTAAAGGAAAAGAAGAGCTATTGAAATATAGTATGTTCTTACTCTTTGTGAAAGGGACAATCGTTTGCCACCAAAATTGCAGAAGGTAGCATTATATTAGTGTAGGAGTAATATTTGAAGTAGTGGAATTAGCTGTATTTTGAAATGTCACAATTCTTTGGGGAAGACTGGCTCTGAGCAGCTAATCTGTTTTAAAAATAGTAAGACATCACCTACATTGAAATTGTTTAACAAATTAGGAATTATTTTATGTCTGACTGATTAACCCGGCTTCATTGTAGGCTGAATTATTACTATTTCTGAAGTAGGTATTCACTTGCTTTTAATAAAAACAAAACAGATGAACATTGATTTTCAGATTTAGTCATCTTTTAGGAACGTATAGAGGAAAAAAATAAGTGCTCCTGTGCCTGTAGAATGTATTAGAAATCCAGACAATAAACAATACTAATGCAGTTTGTAACTGTGTGACTTCCATCATGTCTGGAAGTTTTGGCAAAAATTGGACATATAATCTGAATTGATATGCATAAAAAGAAACTAATCAGGATTAAAAATAGACATGTTTAGATTGGCAATATAATTAATTAAAAAAAAAGTAAAGGGATAAATGAAATCATGCCTTAAGCAGATTAAAACATGAGACAGTTTCTTTTTTCCTCTGTAAAATAATGGCATGGAAACAAAAATCTTGCAGAGTTGGAGTGGTTTACATTTAGTGTTGCTCATGTAAATTGTACACATTTCAGTTTGAAATCAAATTCTCTATAAGGCCTTAATTTGTTTTTGTTTAGAAGATGGAAGTAGTAATAAGCAAGCTTCCTATAAATCAAAAATATAATTAATATATTTTTCCTCTGAGTTCAAATCACATTCTTTCACTAATTTTTAGTTTCATGCAGCAGAGAATCTACATTGTTCTCATTTTTTCCAGCTAACAGTCATTATAAGTCTGTTAACTTTTGCAATTAAGAAATAAATTAAACCTTTGTTTAAAAAAAGTGCTGAGATTAGGTAGGGGTTTATGTAGTGAATATAAATTTGGGGCTAATTCATGTTTGATATGAAGGCTGTTAAACATTATTCCTATATTAAAAAGCACATCTCATCTCATCTTTTTTTAAAGTGAGTTTTATATATGTTTGTTTGATAAATATAAAAAAAATTAACATATATAATTATATACAATATATACAAATAATAATATATATAAATTATATAGATATTTTAATATATATAATATATAGCATGTAAAAATATATGAACACATAATGCTTTATGATGAAGATTTGAGCAGATTTAGTGTAAAACAGGGGTGAAAGTGGTATGCAGACATTGAATTAGGATTAAATAGCAGGTGATAGTGTTCTAATAGAAACACTTGATTTGGGAATAAGTGTTACATAGTATGTGATTATCTTCCACCTGTGGATGTGATGTCAGAATTCTTGGCCAAGGGAGGATTTGTGTTGAAATATCACTCTGTGTGGTTCCAGATGCCTCCATTGCCATTTGTGCGTACTCAGAATTCATCAGGCTCCTCCCCAATAATTTTTCCTGGAGTTTGCATCTTGACTGTAGCTCACGGGTTGTGAGCATCTCAGATATTTGATACTTAGGTGCTCCCATATCCCAGGGATTGGCCTAATTGGCCTGACAAATCTTGATCTACCAAATACAGGGTGTTGACAGATTGGAAAGAACCATCCAAGCTCACTCTGTTCCTCTGATACTTCTAAAGGGGATAAAACATGTTTTGGCCTCAGACACTCTGGCCTTTTTGCATAAGTTTCTTCACCTTTACTCATTCAATCTGCGGAATATTTCATAGCACAGAAAGCCTTTCCTGAACACAAACGTGCCCCTTGTGATCTGAAGTTTCCCACTGGTCTGTTGCTGATGGCTGGTATTTGGGTTGTTGGTTTGCTGGAATCTTGGAAATAACCAGAATAGATGAACCTGGGGGCCCAGGTTTATCTATTGAGCTAATCATTCAGTGCCTACTACCAAGGGTGGTATTTAACAAAAGAGCATTTTTGCTAGTAGTAATGTAAGAAGGGTGAATTCACTGGAGTTGTTCCTTCCTTGGGTTGTCTCACAGGCTGAATGTGCGAAGTGACGCAGAGGTTTTACACATGCTGTGTTCAGGAAGGGCTACTGCTAAGACAAGACTAATATTTGGACAGGCAGGACTTGGTAGAGCTGCCTGAGCTATTGTGAACATGCCAGCAGGATGCCTGTATTTTCTTTTTTGTCAGTTTTCCTTTTAAATGTTTCCATTACAGTCAATATGTTCTGAAGTGGTGGGAATTTTTTAAAATGTTTTGCAGTTTGCATTCCCACTGTTTTCTCTGATGCTCTGAGTTTCTCTGTTTATGTTCTTGTAGGATTTCACATGTGTTTTATTAATGCCCTTAATTCAGTCTTGAGGCTTTCACTATTTGGTTTCCAAATGGTTGTTCAAATATGTTTTTTATGGAGAGGGGACATAAAAATTCTGGGGGAAGTAGGAATGAATTGTCTCTTGTCCTTTTCTATATTCTGAATATAGAAAAAAACAGAGAAATTCACTCAGATTCTCTTGCCTGCCTCCTCCCCTTCCTACTGGAAGTTCTTTGAGTTTCACTTGTTTTGCCTTTGAGTTGCACACAGTTAGTTATAGGATTTTTTTCTTCTCTGGACAAGCTGTTCCCAAATTGTGAAGTTGTAAACAAGGCCATGTCAAAGGGTGAAGTGACAATGGAAGTGAATGCATGGAAGAAACACCAGGATAAGCAGTAGCAGCGGGTAAAAACAGAGTTGTGACTCCTGAATTCTAGTCCAATACATAGGAAAATGTAAATTTTCTGTGGCAGTTGGCTTGTTTTGCAAAGATGAATGGTATTCATTGATTTTTGTACATAGGTGAAAATGAACTTGAAGTCATGCAATAAAATAAATTAACAGGAGACAAGTTAAAGTAAGAAAAATGATCATGAGGTGAGTTACCATCAGTGCAGAGGTTGTTCAAGCAATTCACTGGATTATAGTAATTATTTCAAAGAGAATTCCAACTTAATGGTGGCAGTAGTTGAAAGTTAGTTACCAAAGCAGAATGACACTTTAAAAAACCTCAGATCCTGATGATATGCCATGGAAATGGCTTGATACTGTTTTAGTGTAAAAACTGTTTTAAAGCCGCTTCTGTTAAGAGAAGTTTTCACCGTTGTTTGATAAAAATCTGTTTTGGTTTAGCCTACAGATGTGTTTATGTAACAGATCCCTTATATTAGCTTGTAAAACCTTTCATTGTAGTCTTGCATTGTGCACTTCCAGCCCCGGAATGAGCTCATTATTTTACTAGATACCTCTTCCACCAAGGGCACTGGTGCATTTATGTAGGGAAGGCCTGTTGTATGAAAATAAGAGATATGGTTATTTAATTCAGCTCTGGGGTTTTTTATACTTCATCTCCATCTCCTCACAAAGTAAATTATCATGTACTGCTTGTGCATTGCCAAGTGCACTTTGTAAGTGTATATGCAAAAGGATGAGGATCTTGCACAAAGAGTTTTTTAACAATATTTTATTGCTTGAGACACTGTTTGTTTAGACCCTTGGGGACCTTGAATAAACAATAAGGTTTCACTGTAAGGGTGCTAGACAGATGATCTATTTGCATTTTCTTTTATGTTCTTGCAAATGTCTGTAAAACTGTCAGTTTGAAGGAGCCAGTTTATCAGTGAAAGGATAAGGAAGAGATAAGTCAGTTTAGTTCCACATGTTTGAAGTAGCTACTGAACTTACCCACATGTGTGTTGTGGATGAAAATATGCTACTGAAGTATTTTCATTTTTTCACTAAAAGCAGAAAAAAAATGTAATAAAAAGCTACCCCTGAGTTAAATAAAGTAAAAAATGTACCTTCACAAAACAAAATCTGCATGCAAAAATCGCTATGCCTAATCCTATTGAAGGAACCCTGAAATTCTCTGCTAGGATAAATCTGACATTCACCCCTTTTAGAGAAAAAATATCTGAGTTTGGAATGTGGTTTTAGGTGTTGATAAGCATGAAGAAATTCAGACCATAAATATCCTTATGTAATCTTCAAAAAGAATATCAGTTTATATAGATGCCTCCCTTATGCTTTGTTAAATTGGAATTATCAGTGCTTTTTCTGTTATGTGTATTTTAAAAAGTTGATATTTACTTAAAATTTCAGTGTTTTACATTTATACCTAATCTGTTTTGAGCAGGTTTTTTATATATCTTAAAGAAAAAATAATCATGTTCTATGCTGTCAGTGATTTCCTTTACTTCTCACTCAAAGTTTTTTTACCAGTTTTGTTGACAAAATGGAAAACTAAAAAAGCCCCAAGCCATCCCAACAAGATAAAACAAACAACAATAAAGCCAAGTTACCCTAGGCTGAGAGTATGTTTCTTTACTAGCCTCGTGATGGCTATTAAGCCCTCTCATTGTCCTTGCAGATGTTTCCTTTGATTTTATTTTTTCCCTAATTTTTTCCTTCGGTTATTGTGCTGACGGCCCAAATACTCCGCAGAATTATTTTAGTCTCATTTAATTTAAAAAATCATGCTGTTATGCTTCACTGTTATGTCCTATTTTCTCCTGATAATCTTTGCTTTAATAGGGTAGGATTTTGGTTGTATATAATATTGACTATATAACCATACCCAGTGAGTAGTGGATTACTGGTGTCAGATTTTAGATGTGGTAAAACACTCACAATGTGAGCATTTCTGTATCAAGACATGCTCCTTCCACAACCTGTGTGTTGAGGACTTTCTTACTTAGAAGGCTTTGTGTGCCATTTCAGTTTGGTACTGGGTTGGGCTACCCAGATCAGTGTGCTGATTTCCCTTTATGGGTAGTGTGTGCCTATAAATCACCTTTTAGACTTCGGAGTATTTTCAAGTTAGAGGGACTTGTTAAATGAGAATAGGGATGTTGGGCTTTGGGGAGAAAGCTGGGTATTCCAGTCAAAATATTTAAATAGAAAAATTCTCATGACAAATGACATTGTAGTTTTAAAGTCTTAATAAAAAATTAAAAGGGAAAGAAACTTGACAGCTACAAAATTATCTCACAAACCATTGAATCATGTGGCTTTCTTGCCTTATGTAGGCTTTGTTTTTCTGTGCAGGAGGCTGTATTCTAATTTTCAGCACATCATTTGACAGCTTTTCTGTTGGGAGTAGCCAAAATACTTTTTAGTCATTTGACCATGGAAAACTATCTGTTAAAAAAACGGAATTGTATCCATGAAAATACTGAGAACATTTACAAAATCTTGCCATCACCTTGAAACTTTCAGGAATATATATTTGATTAGTCTTTATTTGAGAAATTATTTAGGATACAGTGCCCAGAAGATTGACATTTCATTTTGTTTTCAGCTAACACTTTGTTCGCCACTTTCTTATCCTTCATTCTGTATTCAGACTCACTTTCATTGTGATTCTATCATACCTATACAGCAGTCAGCATAAGAGCTTCAGGTTGAATTTAAAATGTAAAACACAAATTAATCACATTTACAAAGATATCTTCTATCTCTGAAGAAAGAAAAAGAAATGAGAGCAAAACTTTTCATGGTTATGGTATTCTGTTTAATTTTATTAGTTCTTGTGCTGCCTTTAAAAAAGATTGGAGAAAACTACCTTGTCTGGATAGAAAAACAAAAAAGCCCTCACCTACCAGAAACCCTTGATATTTTTTGGAGGGAGCTCTGTGTTGCCAGAGTTTTGGAGCAGAAGTTTGAAATTTGATGGGAGAAATAAATTTGCTACCTCAGGGATCTATCTTAGCCATCTCTTTCCAAATCTGTTTCACTTAAGTCAAGTTGAAAATCTTTGAAAAGTTTCAGTTGATACATTAGGGTAGATAGTTTCAAGATCTCAGCAGCTAATTTCCAGACAGGTTGCATTGAACTGAATTAACCAACTCCTCTGTAGGTGGGGCCATCAGGAATTTTTCTATAGTTACAGTTCTAAGAAGGGTAACTTTGCTAAAATAGGTGTGAGAACTAAAATGATTAAACTCTCTTTTTTCAGGCTTTTTTTCCTTTTTTTTCCCCCTCCACTCCTTTCCAGCAGCATAAAAATCTGTAACTGGCAAGGTGAGAGGAAAGAGAATAGGACAGGGTCTCAGGGTGGAAAGAGATAGGATTGCAGATGGACTAGGAGCAGTCATGCTCCTGGGAAATGCACAGAAACCTGTCTGCTAAGATTCATTCCTCTCTATAGCTTGGAATGCAGTGTAAGATTTGTGAGTCACCATTCCTATCCTGGCAGAAAATATCTGTGAAGTCTCTGGCTGTCTCGCTTGCCCCCGTTCATCATTGCTAATACCAATCCATACTGCAGTATAGGGAGGTTGTATTTCTCTATATGCGGAGCAGCAGAATTTAATATTTACAGATTCCTCCTGTGCTGATGAGACCCATGTAGTGTCAATTTGACATAACACAACTGCTTTTTTTTCTGTAAGTGTAGGATACATAAATGACCCAGTCTTCCCTATCAGCCTTTGAATAATTGATGTAGCAAAGTTAATAACTCATAAATGAGGTTATACCACTGCCATCATGCTAATGACACCGGCAGTGCAATGGAAAATTTTATCATAGCTGCCTCTGTCAGAGTCTCAGTTTTGCAAAAATTTAAGCTTGGCTGTTGAAAATACCCACTCATTGTTTTCTGCATGATTTTGACACAAATATATGTTTTAATTTCAGACAAAAATATTACGGGTTTTCTGTGCCAGTTACTTGAAATTAGGTGAACACTTCCACTAACCAAAATAGGTAGTTATATAACATTACCATTTGGCTGTATATTATTATATATTAGTATTATTATATATATTAGCATATTATAGGCATATTAAAGGTGTAAGACATTGTTTGTATTCATTTCTAGGGTTGTAAGTGTTACTAAATTTGTTCAGAGAGGATCCTGGTTTATAAAACCAGAAGGAATCACTGCGGCCTAATCTGACTTCCTTCACAAAACAAACTACAATGCTTCCTTGAGTTAATTTCTGTACATGCTAAAGCAACATTTTAAAAATTTGCCATGGCATACCTGGTAAATATGAATGCAAGTAAATAGGACTGTTGTGGAAAAAAAAATTTGAGGTACAAAGCGGTGAACGGAGTTCACCTAGTCCTCACATAACACTTGAAAACCTTGGTTTCTGAGAAGTCAAAGCTTTAGTTTCTGGTCAGCTTTTCTAATCCTTGGAATGTTTTCTTATATAATTTGTTTATTATTACTTTCTCTTGTAGGAAGAGGATCATCTAATTCAAAATTGCCATCTGTTCCTGCAGTTTCTTCAGTGCCTGAGGATTCTGCCTCCAATATGAGGTAACTTCTCCAATTGATCTGAACAGCTGTGTTGCAGCTCATGTTATTGATATTACAATTGGTATTCTGATACCACATAACTTTAAAATGTTCTTTTGCTGATTTTCAATAACTAATGGAGGTTTGGGAAAATACTGAGTGTTGGATTAATTCCTTCTTTCTTATACATGTATATCACTTAAACATTGTCAAAATCTATATTCCTTTTTACATAGTTCCAGTAACTTCCTTCTTTTATTGCTAATCACACATATCTCTTTACTAGTATTACAGACAGGCTTGAGCATGCTTTGGAAAAAGCTGCCCCACTGCTGAGAGAGATTTTTGTGGATTTTGCTCCCTTTCTTTCTCGGACTCTTTTGGGCAGCCATGGGCAGGAGTTGCTGATAGAAGGTACAAGTAAGTTTCCATTTAAAAAGGGGGGGTTTTGTGTTCTTTGTTGCCTTGGAGACTGAAAATTTCTTTATTTAGGAACTTTCTTCTTGCCTTCCCAAACAGAGCTGTCCACTGGATTTCACTGCTTCTTGTTTCTTCTGTCTTTAACCTTCTGAGGTCATTGTGACTGACGTCTCATCTTTGCCATCTCTGCTATCTCTTTGTGTCCATCTTCCTTTGTTTTCCAACTCTCCTGGCCATTTGTCCCATAGAAGCTGTTCTACAAAATGTGTTTTGTGAGCTTTAAGAGAAATTTTGGTGTCTGGTCAACTCTTTGATACACAGTAAAGTGTATAGTCTAGCAAGTTGGGTACAAGACCTGTCACTTTTACTGGGATGTTGGAACTGAAGTGTTCTTAGGAACTATGTCAGTGGAGTGTTTTCTGCTGCCTCTCTCACACACAAGTCTGCTCCTGGCTTTTTGGTTTCTTATTGGAAAGGAGTCATACAGGTAAGAGGAATCCTTGTCAGTATGGAGGAGAATTCTCTGGCACATCTGAGAAGATGGGGATTCCTGTGCACAGCAGTGGTCATGGCTCTTCCTGGTGGAAGATTGGCATGAAATGGTTGAGATTGAGATGATGATGTTTTCTTTCTACTGGTGGGTTTCTCTCTGCTTAAAAATGAGGCTCAGTTCTGCAATGCAGACATTAATGTCCTCAATTTAAAAATTGTGTATATTGGAAGACTGAATTTAGCAGTGCAACACCAGTTTTTCAATTTTCTCAAAATTTGACTGTGTCATATGAATTGCTTTGTCCACTGCTTTTCAGAGTGACATTTTCAGGTTTTGTCCTGTTGAAGATGTGACAAGAAGAGCTTGTTGCAGTTTCCAGTGATAAGTGCACTCATGATAGAATTCCTTGGCTGCTTAACTTGAGCTACGTTTCCACTAACAGATCTAGTTTCTTCCTAGGGAATTAAAGTTCTTTTCAAAACATTTTTGAAACTACTTGTTTCTTGGATGAGAACAGTCATCCTGTTTGAAAGGCTGAATATGAGCATTGTCAGAAACACAGAGTATCAAACACTGCTAAGTGTTTCACTGAGGACTGCTGATATAAAAATTGAGACTTCATTTAATTTCACAAATTAAAGTTGTTTAGTTTAGGAGTTTAGCTTGCTTACCCTTTGAGGAAAGAAGAAATGGAAGGAAGAAATGTATGAATTGCTTTCTTTGAGACTCAAAAAGATGGTATTCTACTTTTGTTTATGCATTTGGGCATCATTTTAGCTGATAGACATTTTAATGGAAGCTGCCTTGTGAACAAATTTATTTCATTCATTTAATAAGAAAAACCAGAAAAGCAGTTTTTCTCAAAGCTTTATTTTTGAAGATAAAAGAGAATCTGGTTCAAAGTATTTTGACTGTAGTATAGTTATATAGATGGATAGATGAGTATTGCATAGATTGGATGAGCAAAGAAAAAGCAGGATAATCACTGGGAGTGTGGGAACTGTCTAGACAAAAATGAACACATGAAACCAATTTTTGGTTCTAAACCCCAGTTATAGACAAACGCAAACCAAAATGCGAATACAAATAATAATACTCAAATTAGTTTGTAAAAAACTGAAAATATATAATAGGTTTCTGCTTGCACTTCTGCTTAGGTTTAGTGTGGGGTTAAGGGTCAAAGTACTAATAAGAGTGTTTGGGATGTCTGCTGCCATGAAACAAAATGGAAACTTGATTGATAGCTGGGGGCTGAAAGGAGAACGCGTCATGGAGAAAGCAGAGGTCATAAAGCCATTTCCCTTCTCTGCATATATAATGACCCAATCCTTCGAGAAATAGCAAAATGTAGATACAGTGGATTAATATAACATATGTTAACCACACTTCTGATCATTTTGACATACAAACATTTATGAAACTGAGTAATGGGGGTAAGAATTACTATTAGCTGCTTCTTTTAGATGGAAGGCATGGAATTTATGATTTCCCTCTCACATATGTACTTTTATTTTGTGCTGATAAAGTACAAAATTGAACTGGAAGTGGTGTGAAAATTTCAGTTTTCTTTTGTTTGTCAAAATGCTTCAAATCTATTGCACTTCAAAACAGTTTGTGTTAATAGCTGGTGCCATAAGAGCATGCATTTATGTATCATTTTTTTCCTTTTGTAGGTCTTGTGTGCATGAAATCGAGCAGTTCAGTTGTGGAGCTGGTGATGCTCCTTTGCTCTCAGGTGAGGTTTAAGTAATAATGTCTGAAATTGATCTGTCTGAACACAATGGAAATTACAGATAAAATTTTACCCTAACTTTTACTTTTAATTTAGGTTCATGTGTAATAGGTTAAAAGATAATGTACAAGGCCTTTTGATTAAAAAAAATAGTAATTGTGTCTATTCAAGTGGGTTGTTGTTTCCTTTTGAGCATTTACATAATGAAGATGGTGTGCCTACATAATTCTGTGCTGTCATTTTTGTAAGTTAAGATAGGATCAATATAATAGTAGAGTTAAAGAAACTGATTGATTCCTGCATCTTGACATGCTGAATCCTCTGGGATAAATAGAATTTTTCCTTTTGTGTAGAGGTTATGAAATGAGTGATAAATACTTTTAAAACCCTGTCATTCCTAATTGATTTGACAACTACTAAGGATTTGAGAAAAATTTAAGAAAGCAACCCTGGTTGTCATCAGTTTGGGACATTCTACGTTCCTAAAGGCAAAGTGATTTTAGATATGTAAGAACTTGAGAACTGCCTGTTTCTGTGGTTTAAAAAAGAGACAGAACCTAAGGAACTTTCTTAAAATTATGTAGGCTTTATTAATTGGATTTTTTGGGGGGCTTCTTACCTTTTTTTTTTTTTTTTTTTTGGTAATTAAATGGAAGACTGTTTTTATTGAGCCTTTCTTTTGGTGCCTTAAAATTATACCTTTCTGGTAGTAAATTCCCCTACTTAAAACTTTAAAATAGCCTTTTTTAATGGGAATGGTATTGGTCTAGAGGTCAAGGGTTCTGACCCATTTCAGAACCTTTGACCTTCATTTACAACCCCTATGGTTTGCTTGCCTGACGAATAAGGATAATGCAAAATTAATGTTTCTTCACATCGATTTATTCGTTTTAGTGCCTATATTGCCAAATTTATTTAGAGTGTG
Organism: Calcarius lapponicus; assembly: GCA_039654755.1. Classification (NCBI taxonomy): domain Eukaryota; kingdom Metazoa; phylum Chordata; class Aves; order Passeriformes; family Fringillidae; genus Calcarius; species Calcarius lapponicus. The sequence continues at coordinate 45,960,329 of CM077466.1, forward strand.
CTGATAGACATTTCATGAATACAAATGAAAGAATCATAGAAGGTGTGAAAAATCGATAGTCTACATTGTCAATAAAGTGCAATAAGAACAATTACTTCTGGAGATTACACCTAATAGATTTTACAATGAACTAGTGAAGAGTAGTTATGTTTTCCAGTGAGGTTATTATTAATGAATGTAACCAGAACTTTGCTCATCTAGTTTTCCATCTTCCTCAGGAAATATGGTATCATTTTACCGTGAAAGGAATTTAATATTCCTTATGGAACTTTTGGAATTTAGACATTATTTTACATACGGCAGTACTGGAAGTGAACATTGTTCACAACCTCTAGAATATGAACTTGCAGCTGATTTAAATTATAAAAGAATCTTTGCTACTGAGAAATCTATATAACAAATTTTACTGTTCATTTAGGAATATGTTAAAGTAAAAACTAATCCAAGTATTAAATATGTGTCTTACAACTGGTATTGCCATTTAGAAAAATTAGTTTTTGGTATCCATGCTACTTGTATCAATAATTAGTGCTTGACCTTTCCCCTCTTTTTGGGTAAGGCAATCTAATCTTTCTTAAAATCATGTTGAGCTCTGTACTGTACGTCACTTGTTTGGTTTTGGGAAGTGGAAAGGATAAGGAATAAATGACGTGCTCTAATGCACCTATTTGTCATATGTGTCACAATGCCACTTAATGCTAATCTAATCAAATTGAAGCTACCGTGATTGCTTAGCAGTGCAAGTTGCACAGGCTGAGGTGGTTCTTTGTGGAGTAGTAGAAATAAACCAATAAAGTCACAAAGACCTCAAAGTCTTTTTAAAGTTACATAGCAGCTGTAATTTTTGGCAGAATATGAAAAATGATGTGAGAAATGAATCTAAAATTAGCTCCAGATGTATACAGATTGTTCTGGGGTGATAATTACATTTTTCACTTTGAATTTTCCTAATTCAAAGAGGTCAGCATGGCAATCACAGAAGTGATTTATTTTGTTAAGAAGTGAACTGTCTTTTGCTACATGAAAGCTTGAGAGATATGAAATTGAATTTCAAGCAGACATTTTACAGATACTGGGAGGAGATGGGGTTGAGCTTGATTGATTTTTTTTCTTTTTTTCCCCCTTCTTTTTATTTACTTTTTTTTCCCTGCAAGATAGGGTGGGAAATGAAGTGATATCCTTTTTCTAAAATTTTAATTAATTTTTAAGAGGAGATGGAGAGGATGCAGTGCCAAAGATCAAAAGATCAGGTCAAAAACCAGTTTTTAATCACATAAATAATGTGGCATAGTTATGAAGTAAGTATCTGCAAATTTGATTTAAAACTTCACAAATTTGTCAGCCATCATTTTATGAAATTGAAAGATTGCTCTGATTAATCTTTGGTGCTTTTTCTGATAACCTCTTCTCAAAATTCATTTTAAACATTGTAGATATGATGTAAATACTTGGATTGTTTTTCTGAAGCACTTGACATTTTTCTGATGTTCATTTAGATCTGTGGCTGAATTATATTTCTCTTCCACAGAAGTGGAAAATGGAATAATAATATCCTACCATTTTTTCATAAAATTGTGAAAATACAGCTCTTTAATGGATGAAGTAATTTTTAAAAAAATTCAAGAGGTGCAATTCTCTGAAACTGTTTGTGACACCTGGTTAATTTCTTTTCCCGTTTAAAACTCATATGTTTAGGCATATGGAAAAAGACCCTTATTTAATGATTTTGTGTTTGCATGTTGATATATTGCTTTCTGTTTAACACAAGGTAAAAAGAGAAACAGGTGGTTTGAGACACAGACAAAAGGCTTTTTCCAAGACAAAACCAGTTGTGTTTTTTGATAGACACGCTACATTTTGAGACGTGTGTGTACTTACATTTCTATAAATCTATCAAAACATAAAGAATCCTTCATTTAATATTACTGCAAAGTGTTCCCGCTTATTTGACATTAATATCATTTTTGAAGGAATTGACGTTGCATTCAAGGCCGCTTTATAAAAGCGTAGTGTTGCTCATCCTAATTCAGTCTGACACACATTCCAATAACACTACCTCCCTTCTAGGGTTTAAAACTAAATTTATGGCTGAGCATTGTGAAGTGCATCATTTAAAAATGGTTTCAACCCAAAACATCTAATAAATAAATAATGTGTATGGCTACTCAGTAGCAGACTTTCCAGACTAGAAATCATTCCATCGGATACTCAACAGTCCACTATCGGAGAGGGCTGTCAGATAAATCTTATAGTAGCTGCATTCATGTCCTGTAAATCACATGTTATTGTCTGAGCCTTCTGCCAGGTCATCTATTCTTTTCCCATTTATCAGAAATGCATACAGTACAGTGAACCTGGAAGCACCATCTCGTCTGGTCTGGCGTCCTGTCGGGGTAATTAAACCAGCCGAAAGAGAGAAGTTCTCTTTCTGTTCTCCCATCTTAAATGAGTGACATTAGGATGCTGGAGGTGCTCACATGCAGTTGTGAGTCAAGACCTCTTCTTGGGGAAACTGATGTCACCCCTGAAGAAACCATTTTCATCTAGAAGGGCTCTCTCTCTGTGCCTAAAACTCAAAGCAGCATGAATGAATTGAGTGCATGTCCATAAAGCATAAATGCTACTGTGCTTCCTTTCCTTTGTCAGATATTTTCTTGAAATACATGACTGTGTAGAAATACATGACTGTAGACTGTGGTCTTCCCACCTCTCTCATGAAGGCATTAAACATATTTATCTCTTGCTACGTGCATGAAGCATTTGTCTGATTATTGTAGCTCCAAGGTAAAATGGTATAAAATAGGTGAGATAGGTTCTGTAATTTTCCTTGATGCCTTTGGATTTATGGAATTTCTGGCACTTGAAAGATGCTACTTTCTGTAGTCAATCGACTGAATCATCAGTGGAGTTTGTGTTAGAGAACTAATTAGGTGGCTCTTCTCAGCTTCGTCTTCTACTTAAAAGCATTTTTCTACTGAATCTAAATGTTCTAGACTGCAAAATAAACTTACACTATCTGATTCAACACTGTTCAGCTCTTGGATAATTTTCTAAAATTGATGGAATGTCACCCAACCTATTTAAGAGGTTACAACTGAAAATGAATGAATACTGCAACAACTTGTATGATCCCTCCACCACCACTGCCCACAAGTGCACCCTATGTGTTTGATCAAGGTGTTCTGATTCTTGGTTCCTCTTTCCTCTATCCAGTGTTTTTTCAAAAGGACCAAAGGCACATTCTTGGTAGCTGATGGTGTATGTAAAACCAAGACCAACATTTCAGTCCATTTAATCGCTAAATATTTTATCTTCTGAAAATAATAATATGATATATTGCAATATAACTACATAACCATAACTGTTAGATGTATAGTGGACCTTGATAAAGTATTACTTCCATGGGGAGACGGAAGAGGGAAGCATAAACCCTAATACTCCAAATGTTTTTCATGTGCAGAGATAGCATCTCCTTACATTGCCCAGTGAAAGATAATCGTGGTTGAACATGTCACGTGCAGCTCTGACAATGTTTGGAGGTTTACATGTGCATTTAAAAAAAATACGGCAGAGGCTGATTAGTAGTATTGAGACAGAAAAAAGTTACACTGTAAAAGTTGGTCTTACTGCCCTTATAGGCAAAGGTCTTCAGCTTGCTTTCATTTTTCTTTTTTCTTTTTTCATGTCTAACTTACTTGTCGCTGGTTAAGAGGTGATGTTTTTGCCGCAGGTATTTCTTTAGCATGATACTTCATATTCTACCAAATCCCTTTGCTGGCAGATTCTGGTGCTCATAAAGAAGTCAGCGTGCATCCCTTGCATGAGCAGCATCTCGGTAGTTTCATCTCTCTTACTGTGATAAGGAATCTTAATGGAGCAATACCAACATGTTCCATGTACCCATACAAACAGTATGATTCCATGATTTTCCCTAAGGAAGAACAATAGAAGTTGGATTTTTTCAGCAGAGTTTTTCCACAGCCTCCTTCCTCTTCCACCCCATTGCTTAAGTGTTTGTGGAATGCAGTGGGATCTTCAGGCTTTTATGAGTATCCTCTGCACAGAAAAATAACTTTACATCAATGATCCAAGTTCATTACCTCAGGAATGGATTTCTGCAGTGCGTTCTAAAATGTGGCAAGCATTTGAAATGCTTGGAGATTTTAGTTGATGTAGAAGATGGCAGGTTTTCAGTGTTGGTTTAGAGAACACATTATGCTGATGCTCTTGATCTGCGCTGGTTCCTAATTTACTTTTAAGTGCAATTTGATGTGATGGATAACTGCAGTGATTGCTATGAAGTTTTAATTGAATTGACTATGGGATATCTAAAGACCAATGTCACTGTGATACCATGGCAGCTGAACTCAGCAGATTCATGGAATCTCTTTAGCAATATCCTGGTTGAGATGTGAAGAGAATAAATGCTGTTGGAATACTTTTTATGCGCCCCAATTATTAGGTGATCATGTTTTAATCACAATAATGTTCTTCCATCTAATCACTTTGTTATAACAGCTGAAAATAACTTTTAAAAGAATTTGCTAATCCTTTAGATATGTGGTCAAAAAAAATAAATATATATGTGTGTGTGCTTTGGCATAAAGGATAGATTTTGTAGGGATTTTGTAAGCTGTCAAGAGATTTTTTTATCAACTGTAATACATGCTCTAATTTCCTTTTAAAAGCCATTTAGAAGATATCAGGAGTGGAAAGGTTTTCTTTTTATACAGTGTGAACTTCTGCCAATAGGATCTTAGTCTGTATCAAAGATTAAGGCAGCTGTACTTGAGTTAAAAAGCTTCAGTGATAGATTGCTTTTGTGATAAAATGATAAGAAATGTAGCTTTATCAGGCAAACGAAAATGATTTAGATCTTAACACACAAAAATTGAAAAAAGAACTTACCAATGTCTAAATTGAGAAGTTTAGGGAAAGATTTTGTGTGAATCATGCCCATAAGTGTTTGTCTTGTGCCTTATATTACTAACTTTCCATAAAATGTTGTGCCAGAAAGTTTATAATGCACTTTTGTTTTCTTTTTAAAAATATTTTTAAATTATTTTTTTATTTTATTGCTTGTGCTCATTTGAAGTCTTTGAAGATTGGAAGAATATTTGCTAGCCTAGCTTTTTGTAGAGATGAGGTAGCTGTGGAAGGGAGACTATTCAAGATCATCTTAGTCTACTGTGGGCTATCTAAATTCTTAAGCTGCTCAGATCTGCTCGATACCAAGTGGATTCAGGCACATTAAAAAAACTGTAAATCCTAGCATTTGAAAACACAGGTTTGCCAAGCATGTTAATGATTGTTATGCAAACAGCAGTAGAGATGTTTCTAGTGTAATTTAGTAACAAATACTACATGGTCTTTGTAACTAGAAAACAACATGGAAGATCTTCATCCTAACGTTTTTTTAGGATGCAACTGGATGGAAAGTAATTGGGAAATGTCTGTTGAGCTCTATGTATAGTGTTACTTCTGATATTTTCAGTTAAAACACTTTACATTATGAACTGTTTTCTCCTCAAAATTTCTTTTTCCCATGCAATGTATGTTTTAATCTGCAGAGGATGGGAAGCCAGGGAGAGGAAAAGTAGATCTCACAGTAGCCAGGGGCCATGCTATCGAAGTATTCTCCTGGAGCAGAAGAGATTTAAGTTCAATTAATGTTTTGGGTAACAATTATTATCACCAGGTAAAATCATCTGTCTGAAAAGTTTCAACAAATCCTCACAAAGTAGCTAATAGTCCAGGAACTTACGGCCATTCAGCAGTCATGTAGAAGAGTCCAGTTTTGAAACAAATTAGGCTCTCTCAGTTTGTAAAAGCAACATTGTGATTCATCTGTTTGTCCTCAATAGCCATTTCCTTTTATTTGTTGTGATACAGGATTTCTGCATTCTCCTGCATTGCAAGACATTTGATATACACATAGTGAGCTGTTTGGCTAGTGGTCAGTAGGATTAACTTGGGAGAATGTGAATGAAAGTCCTGGAAGGTGTGGGTGGGCATTGGCTGTGGAATCCAGACTCCTTAAATGTGGTCCTTTGGTGCTTGGATTTCAGATTCTGTTGTGTCCGTAAGTCTCCTTCTAACAAAACAGAAGACCAAATCTGTTCTCTAAAACACCTGGGTTCTCCCCCACACTGATATATCTGGGGGTTTATGCTTAGTGTAACTTCTTTCCTTCCTGAGTGTGAATTTTTCTTCCATCTCTGAAATCTGAGGATTTCAGTTTGGGTGCTGAAAATGTCTGTGGACAACTTTCATGCTTGGTATTTGTCACTGAGTGGAGTACTTGGGATAATTACAAATGGATTACATGTGCTATGAATATTTTGCTGCTTCCTTCATTGAACTGTGTTATACATTTGAAGTGTCTGAAACTGAAGATCAGATTGGTAGATAGCTGTCTGAAGTACCAATCTGATAAGATTGAAATAAATGGAAACAGCTGGGAAAACCTTTCCTTTGAACTGGAGAATGTTGAAACTACATTTAAGTTAGCTGCATATATTTTTTTGTTCTTTGACTTAAGCAATATGTAGATTTTGTCTTTCCAGAACTAGATTATTGTAATATTTTCTGTGTGAAACCCCATGAAAATGCAAAGCCTGTCTGTAAGAACTTCATCCCCCCTCTGATTTCCTGTTGCTTTCTAAATTGCTTGTTGAGTTCCATGGAATTGCTTGGAGAGCATTCTAGTATGTTTAAGTAGGAGTTTCTTTTAAACTCCTGTTCTTAAAATTGCTAAGGTTCAGACTTTACTACACTTCAGGTCTGCTTGAAATCTGTTTTTTCTCTTAGGTGTAATTGCTGGCTTCAAGAATGTTGTGCTTCTAGTATGGATTATAGATAGGTTATTTAAAATGTCTGTGTCCAACAGTGGCTAAATTTAAAAAAGCATTATTGTGATAGACTCATGCAAGAAACAATATGCCGTGAATGAATGGATGTATACTGATAGTTTGCTTAGTAATAGAAATCAAAGTTTTTAACTTTGTTTTTGCCTTAAGCGTGAAAATAGGTTGGATGTATTGAGAATGTTTTGCCAATACTGCACAAATAATAAGTGACCTAATCTTGATTTAGTGATGCAAGAAGCACTTGGTAGTTGTATTCTCACAGGTGGTGGTCTCAGTGGTAAAAATATGTTTGCTCTATGTCCCTATATCTTTCCATTATACTTGGTCTAGGAGGATATTTTAAGGGTTTACTCATTCTCCAGTTTGGAGATGAAATGTACAATGTGAGATTTTAAGATGAGCAAAAACTATTGGTTTTTGGTTTATGCTACGCATCTGCTTTCTGGGAGGGAATTTTGAGCTTTGCGGTTTTGAAGTATGAAAAAAAGTCAAGATGGGTTCTATATATTAGACTAAGAAAGTGTATAGAGAGGGACAAGTGTACAGGTGTAGTAAAGCTGTGACATTTTTGTTTGGAGTGATGAGAAGCATTGTTTCTTGGAATTCTGGTTGGAGGATTCAATATGTCTTGCAGGCTTTTGGTAGAGAAATGTATAAAGGATAGGGTTACAAAAAAACTTTCTTTGAAATGGCTTGCCACACTGGAGTGTAGAAAGATGAACTTTCCGAAGTTGTTCTTACTAAAACAGAATTCTGTGGCAAAAGTGAGGATTTTTCCTTCCTGATTTTCTTTTTTTAAAGTACAATCTTTAGTGATTCTGTAGACTTCTCATATATTATAAGCTCATATGAAGAAAAACTCTCATGAGTTAAAAATTTTTTGCATTTGCTGAGAAATTCAGGACATGATGTTGGTGTGAGTTTAATGGAAAACACACCCTCTACAGCTAGAAATATTAGCCCTTAAAGCTGTGTTGCTGAGAGTTTGATTAATGTATGCGTTTTTATGTCTAGGGAGGAGAGTGGATTGTCTAATGTGAATGTGAATCTTGGGAGTGGGATAGGGGAACAGGACAGCTTAATTTCCATTAATGTACAGTCCTGCAGATGTTCAAAACTGAGGGAACATAATTTAGCTGCAGAAGCAAGACTTTTCTGAAGAAAAAAGGTATCCTGTTGCTTCACCAGCACACTAGGACTTAAAAAAACACCACCATTTAAGGTGAGTTTTGTGCAGCAAGAGCACACCCTGTGGCTTGGCAGTCTAGTCAGGAGGATGATACCACGCTGACTTTATAACTAGATCTTTGAACAATATTCTCAGGGGTGGTAAATGCAAAACAAAGTAATATCAACTGGCACTTAATTCTGTGAGCTCCCTGCTGGTGGGGCTCTGCACTGAAATGGAACTCTTCCTGACAGGAAGTCAGCCGCGAAGTGTGGAGACCTCTGAAAATAAAGTGTGCTTTAATTTGACACCCTGCTGTTTTACAGCCAGTCTGTTTAATTTGAGACTATGGAAAGAGGGGTAGTGTAGGGGAGGGGTAGGAGATTATGGAAAGTTCAGTGAGCAGCAATGTTTCTTGCTGATATAATACTAATTACAAATATGGGAACTTTTTTGTTTGTGTTAATAAACCAAATAACGTGTCTCTGTTTCCAAGCAGAACTGCTTGGGGAACTCAGGATTTGGGAAGCTGTGCTATTTACTGTAAGTTCTACCTAGAGAAACTTTGTGGAGTGGTGCTATTCAGTTTATTTTCTGACTTGCACTCTTACTTATATGCATCTCTGCTTTTTGCCTGTTTGTGGAACTGGGGAAAGATTTGTCTCGTCAAGGATTGTTGGCAATGCACTAATTTTTCCATGAGTATTTTGTGGTAACTTAAGTGATAAAAACTCATAATTCAGATTATGCAGCAATCGTGATATTGAGGTCCATTAGGTATTAGATCCTAGTTCAGAGTCAATTTTGATTCCGAAGAAACAGCTGGATTTTCCAGTGCTCTTTGAATAGTTCTGCAGACATTTATTTCTATTTCTACCTGAAACTAAGATGGATATATTTTTCTTTTGGTAAATCTGCTTGGTGAGTTCAGGTAAGGATTTGCAGTTAAAGGAGGAAAAAGTTATTATTTATCATGTTTATTGTAGTGCCAGATGATAATAGAGACCTTTGTTGCAACATGTTTTGTATACATTATATTTTAGTGTAAATAAAGACAATAGATCTAGGATGAGGAAGGGAACAGAGTGTGCAAGTGAAGAGTAATGGGAGAGAGTAGTTTTTCTGCCTTTTAAACAAAAATTGATTTAGCCTCATTTTCTCTAAATCTTTTCTTAAAAGATCTGCATTAGGATAGGATTGTCTTAGGTAATATCAAGGGACAAGTTTGGACATCCTGTGTTATGAGTGAAGAGGTGGGATTGGTTTAGATACTTGAATTTCATTCCCTCAAAGGTAAAATGATAGCAAGAATCATGTTCATTGTGTGCATGCATTCATTATGAGAGTTTAAATAGAAACCAAGCTACATTTGGGGAAAAGGGTGATACCTAATCATGGAATCATAGAAGATTTGGGTTGGAAGGATCTTTAAAGATCATTATTTCCAACCCCCCCAGTGCATAAAGGGGCTTATGGTTCCAAAACCAGTGTTGTATTTCTTTATTAGTTAAATTTATTTATTTGAAGCAAAGAACATTGAGCGGGAAGATTGCTGCTACTTCATGGTGATGATGAATGTTGCTATCCGTGGGACCAGTCCAGCACTACTGGTGCTGCTGTACAGCACTGAGTTTGCTGTGATTTTCTCGTTTTTGTAATTGGTAGTCTACCTTGAAAGGCATTTTCCTTCCTGTTCAGTGGTTTTACAAAATCTCAAATTACAATCACAGTTAAACAAAAAAGTACTGAAATCAAGAGTCAGTTGCGTTATGCTCTGGCTATTCCTCAATTTGTTTGCCTTTGTTCATGAAAATGATGCTGGCACTGCAACTTAATTATTTGGATCTTTTCCCTTTGTTCATATTATGTTGTTGCTTTTCCTCACGTCTGTTTTTCTGACTCATCTTCTTTGACTTAAGGGTTTTGTGCTTCCCATTGCTGCCTCTTTACAGAACTGCTTGGTACTTGGATTTCTCAATTGATTTTTAAGATTCCTGTTCATATTCTTTTTGAAACTAGTCTTTCATCTTGGCTTTGAAAATAGCCAATGGTTAAAGAACCTGGAGAGGAAACTGCAGTGGAGAAGGTTGCTGCTAGATGAACTCAAACCTGACCCCTAATTTTGTTTCATGGGGTGTCATGGCAACAGCCTGCTAGTGGGAGAGAAAAAGGGAAAAGCTGCCTGGGGAAATTGCTTCCTCCATCAGAAACTGGGGACCTGAAAACCACTCATTCAGTTTTTTCTGCAGTTTCTCATACTTCTTTGAAACTAGATATAAAAATGAAGCTTATGCATTTTGATCAGAGAAATATGCAGCTTTTATGTTGTGAAAATTCTTACTGTTATAATTATATATATATGTGATGTTTTTATAAATTTGTATGAATTTTGGATTAGGTTAAAGTTTTCCTTTATTGCTGTTTTAAGAATATTTGGTGTTACCATCAATTATGGCAAATGCAACCTATCTCAAGGTTTTTCGCTGTGTGTAGTTTTTAAAGATTGTATACGCTGTAATATTTTATATCGTATATCTTTCATAACAATTTATTTTTTAGGATAGATTTATGTCCTTTGTAGAGAAGGCTACAGTTGTCACTTTTGAGAGTAATTTCATAGCACAAAAGGCATTGTCTTGACAAGCTGACAGTTTTTTCTGTGGTATTTTTACTGAAGAATCTAGTACTTAAGTATGTAACTCCAGCTCTACATGTGTATAATTTATTCTCAGAATCTATAAAAGCTTACTGTGACTTGAACTCTAACTTTCAAATATTGAAATTAAACTCTCATTATAGTTTTAGGCATTTACCACTAACAACATAATACTAGTTTATAGGGAGCTCTGTTTACATGGAATAACCCACATGGTTAAACAGCAGGGGAGTCTTCTGCTTTTAGTTAAAAACCTGCTGTTTCTGTATGGCTTATTTACTACTTCTTTAATTCTTAATGTAGTGTGCTGTGGAATTGAGCATGCAAAAGTCAGCAAAGAGTTCTGGTTTTTGCGTCTAAGGTTATTACTTGCTGTACAATAATAAAGGCACTATTTTATTGGGTTAGTTGTAATTAACTTCAGCACTAGGCATTGATATAAATCATTCCTAATCTGTTTTCTTTACATTTTCATTCTTTTAAACTGGTTTCACATAGCTTCTTTCTGTCGTCCTTTTACATGAGGACTAGGGTTGTAATTGCTTTTTTGAATTAGGCACTCGGAAGCTCATGCGTGTGTTGGTCCAAGAATTGATTAAGGAGCACTAATGAATTTCATATAGCACTTTTAAAAGATTTGTAATAAATACTTTGTACCAGTGATCTGTTATAACCTTAGAACTCAATACAGTGTTGTCATGCTGTGCAGCTGGGCAAATATTTCCGTATCAGAAACTTTGATTTGGTTTCATAGTTAAAATAGTAAAGAATTTGGTGGTTATGAATAAAAAAAAAAAAAGGTCATGTACCAACTTCTCCCCAGAGTATATCTTATGAAAGGAGTTATCGTTATTATTGTTTTGGTGTTTGATAAAACAGAGGAAAAATACTGAAACAGTGGTAATTTTCATTTTTCTGCTTAGCCTTAATGTTTGGTATCATGTGGGTCCTGTGCCATTCTGACTGATTTATTAATACACACATACTGCAGCATGTTTGGCTGTTCCTCAGCAGTGCAGATTTGAAACAAGGATTTTGTTTGTTCTTTTCAGTCACCTTTGCAATACTGAATGTGTTTGTTTCTTGAATTCCTTCTATTTTTCAGGGGTAGATAATCACACATGCACAATCTCAGGCCACCTTTATGTGTGGTTCATTAGTTTGATATGAGTGTGTTTGGGATATTTTCTCACATTAGTGGGTGTGGTGTTATACCTTCACATGAGAAGCTCTCTCATCTAGTCAATTTTTACACAACTTTCTCCTAATAGACTCATTAAAATTTTCAATACAAAGACTCCAGTTGTGTACTGTCACCAGCAGATTTTTTGACAAAAAGCAATGTCTTTTTTAATGGAATGCCAGCAGTAAATACTTTTTATTATAACTGGGTGTGCTTGATAGTTTTAAAAGTCTTATAAAAATAATTAGCTCTTTTATAAAGTTCTAATGGCAGCCTTGCAAGTTTCCCCTGAAGCAGTCTCTAATGAACAGGCCTTGATTTTTCCAGTTGGGCTTTCAGATTCCCAGAGGACTTGACTTCAGACCTTGAAGGGCAGCAGCTGCCATTTGTCTTGAGCCTGGAGTTGCCAAGCAGACAGGCCCTGTACTAATAGGACACATTTGTACAGCCCGAGTACGTGGGACCCCGATAGAGCCCTAATGACCATCATCTGTTGAGAGCTTGTAGCTGGCCAGGGTTAGAGTAACTTTTATCACCCTTATTGAAATCAAACCCTCTGTATTGATTAGTGAGGTAGTTGGGCTTGTTACAGAGATGCCATGTTAAAGCTTTCATAGAGAAGCCTTTGTTTAAATTTCAGTAAATCCAAGCCTGTTCGATAATGTTTTTGGGTGACGAGAGGGTCTGAATTTTTAGGATAGTAGTAAATATTTTTGCAAGTTCTCGCTTTGTTTCAGGATTCAGCAACAGTGGTGATGTTCTGTAGAGAAAGGGCCATGAAAATATCTATTGAAATTATTTTTTTTCTTAGCCAGTTTCTAATTGTTCTTTCATTATTTGTTTATGGTTTTTAAATTTTATTTGAGCATACAGGTATGTCTGTATGTATAGTGGGTAACTATCTAAAATGTGTTCTCATGTTATTTTTTTATTAATTTGTGTCACATCTTTGCAAAATGTTCCTCTTTTGTAAGTACTTGGCCTTTGCTAATTTTGATATTAAACTGCTGCATGGTTTCTTGATAGAATTTCCTATAAGTCCATGTTGCTTCTGATTTTTTTCAATGGAGTTTCATAGATTAAAATAACTGAAGCATGCTTCAACCTTTAAAAGTAATTTATGTTTTCAGAGATTCTGCTTAACATGCAGTCTAACTTTTTTTAATTATGAAGAACCCAGCTGAGATATAATCTACTTTTCACTATATGTTCTTTATTGCTGAGTTCATTCAAGCCTGTAGTGGATGTGGTGCTGAGAGAGTGCTGACACCAAGTGCAAACACTGCTGAAAAGTTCTTGATAGTTTACTTTAGGCACTTAAAGATTAGTGTATCTCTCTATGAACAAGTTTTTCATGCAGATTTGACCTTTACTCTAGGATATAATATGTCTCTTAGTCATATGTTAACACATTTTCCCACCCTGCTCCTTAGTGCCCCATTCATAGTTGTCAGTACCAAAGTCATCCTTCTCCTTTGTTTCATAACCAAAATAAATTATCAAAACTCCACCAGCTTTATGGGAAGGATGGATTAGTGAAGAATTTTCTCTTTTTTGCCTGCTGATGAGTGTGTGTTTCCACTGCTAGATATAATCCTTAATTGTAGAATATATTAAACTGTTTAGAAGGATTTTTTTTAAGTTTCTGAGAAAAATGAATTTTTAAGGAGCATGCATGTGTATATATATGAATGAGAGCAGCAGAACAGTTTGTTATAGTTGGAAATAGAGCAGTTTTCATCTATTGGAAATGTTTTAAATATTCTGTTCAAGATCCATGGTTAATTGCTTAGCCATCAGACTAGTTGATGGGTTGGTGGTGGAAATGTTTGTATATACCTTGAAGAATGTATGCTTTGAGGTATTAAGAGAATTGTAGAATGGTTTGAGTTGAAAATGACCTTAAAGAACATCTGGGCCCAACACCCCTGCCGTAATTGTTTAAAATACAATTAAATTACTTTACCAAAGGTGTACAGCTGAGAGGGGATATTTCCATTTGCTGCCAAAAGGCAAGCATTTCAAATTCCAAACCAACAAAAATGTGTATCAAAAAAATTTTCTTGGTTTTTTTTTGGGTGATTACAGTTTAGGAATGGTTATATTGGGCTAGATAAAGGCTCCACTTTACTTCTTGTCCTATCTCCAGCTATAGACACAAAGACTTGCTCAAAAAGAATAAAACAGGACAAGTGTGATACTCTTCCACTCTCCAGCAACTTTTGCTCAGGGTACTTCTGATTGGATGCAGTTTCTGTGTATTTAGCCAATATTAATGTGTTTATATTTTTGATATGTACTTGTTCTGTTTCCCCTTGATAGTATTGAACTTTTAATCACCATGGTATGGTTTTGGTGATAGATTCTTTACACATTGTGTAAAGAACCACCTGCATTCTTTGTTTTGAAGCTGGCTCCTGCTATCTGCTGCTTGCAGAAAAAGGCCTTTTGGGTAAATAAGCAGTTCCTGAAGTATTTGATCTGAACAAGGATACTCAGAATGGGTAGGAAGCCAATAAAAAATAGAAAAAAATTAAATTCAAGGCAGAATTTTTTTAAGAACTTCACTTATCTGATCATTCTGTGGGATTAGAGATGTACCTTGTTTTTTATGAAAGGAAATATGAGGATGAAATAGTGTGGAAGACTTTTAAATGCATCTGAAGATTGAGATAGCTACACCTATGCATGTAGGCACAATGACATAAAATGGGATGTACAAGAACTGAAGCCTATTTACTACACTAATCTTGTTGCTGGCTATGTCAGCAACAGGTATTTTGTCCAGCTCGTGGTATTTTGTATGTTTTGGTCTTTGGTTATTGTCTAATGCATGATGTTGGTCTTGGCATTTCCTAGAAAAAAGTAAATGTAGTAATTTATGAGTTTTATTAGAGAATTTGGTGCTGTCATACAACCAATCATTAGTTAAGGTTAATTAAAAACCCCCACTGTAAAATAGATTAAATAACCCCAGCATTACTCAAATAGGACAACGGGTCATGATATCAACCTCGAGGGAGATGATTAGTTTCTGAAAGGAGGGGTTTAAGACCACTACTGTTTAATGTTTTCATTTAATGACCCTTGTGCACTCAGTAAGACTGTGCTAATGAAACTTGATGATATAAAATTAAAGCTATGGAGGACTGGGATGTATTTTTGCTCACTTCAGAGTTGAGCTCTATAGAAAGGAAATGTAGCATGTTCTTCCATACAAAATTTTAATTCAGATCAGGTTTGCAGCACCATTTCAGGAAAGGTTTTAGTCCTTGCCTAGGGTATTTATGGGGCTGTTTATAGTTTCTATTAAGGAAATAGGTGACACAGTAACGAGTTATGAAGTTTCCTTATCAAACAAAGTATTTGAATAAAAAGTGATTTCTTATTTGTGTCCTTGTTATGGTGATTTTTCATTGGAGTTATTTGTGATTGTGTCTAGTGCTTCTTGGTTTTCCCCTTGCTTCACTGTTGAGAGTTCAGTGACCAAAAGCATTAGAAGTAGATGATGTCTCTTGGTCACTAAACATTTACAGCCACGGGAAATGATGGTCAATTGCCTACAGCTTAGAACAGGTATGAAATTATCGACTCAGTTGATCAGCCCTTCCTCAGAAAAGTGCTGAAATGTGTTTTGTAGTTATTTAGTTGCATTAGTGGTTGAGTTTGAAGCTTTTAACATGTTTTTTCCCTAATACCTTTGGGAGATGGATAACTAAGATGCTGATATAATAATGCAATATGTATACTGAGTGTAATTGTTTGGGAGTGAACATATACTGTGGGGAAATATTGAATGGATCATGAAAGATGAAGACCATTAGTCTTTTCTTTCAACTATTAAAATAAGCTTTAGGGTGTGTTCAGCTGTGATTTATGAAAATGTTTAGACTAACACCTTCTTTGATGATGTCTGATGTAGAGAAAAATGCTGAAAAGTATTTTTGATAAATGCACTTTCTTTTCACTTTTGGCAGCCTCCATCTTCACCAATTAAATTTTCAAGTATTGTTGTGAACTCTTTAGAAAGCAGAACAGCAGATGGATAGTGTCATAAATGGAAAAAAAATATTTTGCTTTTCTTGAGTTTTCTCACACTTCAGCTAACAGAAAAGTTTCAGTTATCATTATATAAAGCTAAATATTTAGAACCTGATACTACATTTAAAACCTCTTAGAAGGATTATTTGCATGTGCTCTTTTGTTTAGAATATTAGAAACTAAAAGGCCTTTTTTTGTTTTCCACTAGAATACATTTGTAATTTGTGATGAGTAATACATCACGTGTTCCAGTTATTCTGCTTTTAATTCTGACTCCTTGAAAATTGTAATACATTGTTGCAGCATAAACATGATGAGCATGATAAACATGATAAGCATGTGTTAGGCCTGGAAGAACAGAGTAATAGTTTCTCCCCTGCAATTGAAATTTGCAATTTTTTGTTGTTGTTGTTGTTGTTGTTGTTGTTTTTTTGTTCTTTTTTTTGGGGGGGCGGAGGGGAAGGATTTAAGTTGTAAATAATAACATTGTTTCAGTGTGTGTCTGATTAAACCTTTGTGTTACTGTTTGAGAGGTAATTCTGCAACACTGAGCACCAAAACATGCACCCTGACACTGTGTATTAAAAGCCTCCTACATTCAGAAATATGAAATTTGTTTAAGATGTTTTTCCTGTTTTGAACTTTTTCCCTGCCTTGGCGCTGATGAGATTTTTTAAAAATAACCACAGTGATAAAAGTACCCATGTAGATAATCAGTAGGATTATTATTTCATAGAACAAAGAGTAAAAAACCAAGGAAGTTGATGTGGAACAGCACATGAAACTTAACTATCTGTCTGCTGCAGAATCAGTCTTTTGTATTAGATTAGAAGCTTTGAAGAGTTTAAATCAAGATCTGTATTTGTCCTGTTCTGTTTGCCTCTACATTTTCCCCAAAAGATGAAGTACACACTTATTTACTGCTCTAATTTTTAACTAGGTTAACTTGTTCCTATGTGGTCTAAGATTAAGAAAATCTGTTTTCTGCCTTTGTTAAGTAATTTTGTTTCCTTCTCATCTTTCAAATGAGGGTAACAAGCTCCAGTGGTAGTTCATCTGAGTTGGTTGCTCACCCTGTGTCTCTTATGGGGGCCAGGCAAAACCCACCTACATGTTTAGGAGGTGTAGAGTTTGTCTTAATTTAAGGGTCAGCTGGATTTAAGGAATGTGCAATGCATGTTCATCTATTATTAGCATTATTTCAGCGTGTTAAAAATGTTACATTTTTTTTAAAAATGTAATGTGTTAATGGTGCAATATTTGGATTGTTAACAGATTTTTTTTTAATGATTAGAGATGACTATGTGGTGCTGAAGTGAGAGTTGTTATTAGGAAATATCCCTATTAGGGTTTAAGGTACAAGAGAAATTTGTGTCTAAGGAATAACCCTTGCCTTAATGTGAAACAGTTTCTGGCACTATCATGGTTCAGAAAGGCAAAAAGCATCCATGAACCAGAGCAAGTTCAGGATTATTGCATGACATAACAAAGGACAATGATGGAATCCTTTGTGGGATGTTTTTAGATTTTCTTCTCCTATTACTATGACCTTAAGTAAATGATGCTGCCCTGTTCCTTCATGTTGGCATTCATTGCTTCCTGATCTGCACACAATTAATGCTTTTTGTGTTTGCTGAGGGTGCTGTAAGTTGCTAAAGTGAAAAACGTCTTATTTTGTCTCTGAAAATGCCTCTTCCAAGTTTTGTTTTTATACAGCTAGTTTTCTCTTCTGTTTTGTCTTTACCCAGGAGTGGCAAAACTCTATACAGAAGAATGCTGGCCTGGCCTTTATTGAGCTTGTTAATGAAGGAAGGTAAGTCACAATATTTGATAGCACCTCTGCCTTAGCCTTCAGGGAGTTCTGTGCCTTGAAACTTTTAAAAATAATTTTTCTTCTTCCTTTTAGTGTAATTTTCTTTAATTTTACAAGCATGGTTTCATGTTCTTTAGTACTTTGGTTCAGTTCTAATTCTGAATATGGGATTTTGCAGAATCTTAATGCTCTTTAGTTTCATTAAATACTTTGCTTATCTGTGTGTCATGGATTTTCTTTCTTCCTGTCCTTGTGTACTGGTTAATGTTGAAACTATAATTTGTATTCAGCTAATCTCTTGAGAAAGGGAATTGATATTTGAAAGACATTACTGCTAGGAATTGTGAGATAAGCCTCTGTCTCAAAAATTAGATTCCAGTTTGCTCATTTATTTCTGATCTATCTCTTAAACTAGAAAGGAGGAGAGGCCCTCTAAGGAAAAAACCCTCTTAATATTACCAATTAGTTTAATGTTCTATCCATAACTTTTTATGTATATTATTGGAACTTATAGAAAATGACAGAGCAGGTGATGAGGCCATGCTCTTTGACTTGTAGCAGTGTTCAGAACCATCAATATTTTATTCATTAATATTGAATTGATGTTGAGGCAGACTAAGAACAGTATTTACTTTTTTTCTAAAGGATTTTTTTCAAGATGTCTTAATGAGTTAGCTAAGGTGTATTATAAGAAATGCCATTTATTTAAATGTAACTTCAGTTAGTGAGTAACTTCAGCTGGTAAGAATCCAAATAGAAAATAAATTTTACGTGATTAGGACAACTATCTAACTAAGACCATAATAATTTATCACATAAATTAATATGCTATAGTAATACTTTTTTATCATTTTAGGAATGGAGAAATGGCTATTTGAGATTTTTTTCTTAAGATGTAGATGTTCTCAAGATACATAAAAAATAATGCCATTTTGGCATTTTAATGGCTTTTAATGGTTGCATTTCAGTTTATGGTAGGCGAAACACCATTCTGAGGCAGGAAAAACATTTTGCTACTAGTCTTGATCCCAAGGGCCAAGGTAAAGTAACAAGGGTGTTCAGTTACAGTGTTAAGATCTAGCCTATAGTTGTTTCCTATTATGTGGGGCTGACCTGTCTTGACCTTACTTACAAAATGCCTGCTATAAATTTGGCCTTTGATTAATGTTTTATTAGCATAGATAACATAGAGATCCCACACACATGTAAACCACAATGTAAGGTTCATCTGTGTAAGATGATTATCATGGACAAATCAGTTGCTGAGACTGAGCTGTGCATGGCAGTCACCCAGTAGCTATTCAGCTCATCCAGGTCAAGCTTTCTATCAGTAAACGGTTTGGAATTGACTATTTTCTCCTCAAAACATGCAGTGCCCATCACAGACAGATGGAATCACTCCCCCACCTCCATAAACAACATCAATAACTTAGAGTCTAGCCTGAGCCAGAGTGGTTGTCTCAGGGACAAATGATCCCTTGAAGACTAGGAAGTGTGGTTTTGGTTAGCAGAAAATGTCTGTGTAATTGTTACTTCATTTCATTTCTGACGTGTAGCAGAGTTGGGTTTTCTTTTAGTTTTTTTTTTTTTTAAGTGGGAGCATAACATTCATTATGGTGAAGAGGAGAGGGGATTAATTTCTTAAAAATGGCTCCTTTTATCTGCCTCCATTTTCCTCCGTTGCTGTTTATAGGAGCTTTTATAGTTACTGCTGAATTGCAATGCTTTGTGGCTTTTCAGCAATCTCTAAAATCAAACTATTATCCCTCAAATGATAGGAACTGTATTCCAGAACTACTCTTTCCTTCTCTTTATGCAATTTGCACATTCTTTTTCTTGCACATATGCTAACACTTGGACTAAAACATCTCAGATCTCGTATTTTATTCTATTTGCTCTTTTTTGTATATTTTTGCCATAGCATTATAGTCTTAGAAACTCCAAAAGCTAAAGTCTTTTAATTGAAACTTAAGAAAATATCTGAATGATACTGATTTAGACTTTAGCTGCATAGTTATACAATAAAAGGTGAATTTTAAGCTGTTTCTAGAAGTGCACAAGAAAATATGATGAAGTAGTTTTAGAAAGGACAGAACTGGTTCAGCACCAGGGAAGGATGGGATAGGGAAGGATTTCTATAGGGCACCATGACGTGAGAGTTACAGTAAATAAAATCAAGGACGGGAAGAATGGCCTGGAATTTGTGGAATCACAGAATTGCTATTGTCTACTGCCTTGGTGGGGAGAATTCGGTCACCCTATAATCTTCGTAAATCAGAGTTTTATTCCCAGTGCTTATTACTAGGTTTTTTGGACTAATGGTGCTATAGGATATTCCAGCTTGAGGTATGTTCTACTGTTTTTTTTAATTTTTTTTTTTTTTAATTGCGCAAATAAGATGACTGAAAAAGCTTTCTGGAAGAAGTCTAGAAGAGGAGAGGTAAATCTCTCTTCTACTTGCTTTCAAATGTATTTTTTGCTTTTATGTGAAAAGTATGAATGTACCTCTCTTTCTCTCAGCAGTAGGAAGTTTTAGATTTAGGCTTACTGTGTTTTAGCTAGGATTCCCTGGGCAGAAATGTGTGCAGAAAGTTTGCCTCTGGGACTCATAAGATCTGCAGTGTGTGTGCTGCATGCAGAATGTGTTGGTCTGAATTTCTTCATGTTCACAAGTAACTAATGTGTTCCGCAGAGAAGTTGCTCCCTGCCTTTCTGGGTAGAGCAGAATTGATTAGTTTGTGCCCAGTGAAGTTTTGAGTCTTGAACTGAAAGAAAATCTCTGAACAGAAGGCTGGTGTGTGGAAATACAGAACTGTAAAGCTGCCTAAAACAGAAATACACAACTGAAGGCCTGAAGTCCAGGTTACAAGCATAGTAAAAAGAAAAAAGCCAGCATAGAAATCCAGCAAGCTACAGAATGTAAGGTAAAGGAGCAGGTATTGAGGAATAACCTTTCTGTGCGGTAAAAGATACATCAATTTCAATACATTGCTATGTTTAACATTAATCTGGTTTTAATAAAAAGTAGTAAGTATTGTTCTCTGTTATTGTAGTGTCTGGGAACACTATTAATGCTCTTTGAAACCTTGTTAAAAAGGTGCCTGTACCCATGGCTCCTCCATGTACGGAGCCATCTGTGCAGCAGAAGGATAGGTTGTGAAATGTTTTCCTTAGCCTGCTGAACTTCTGTCAGTCTGGATTTCATTCTTTGCGCTTGCCTTTCACCTTTGGATCCTCCCTTTAGGGAGAGTCTGTTTTGGAGCCTGAACCTGAGAACTTATTGGTGAGGGAATTTGTTCACCAGAACCATCCTTTAGGTGGGATCTAGTTCACTGCCATGACCAGCCCTCTCCTTTGGAGACTTCTCAGGTGCCCAGACAGATTCCTTTTTTTGAACCCTGGAACTAATTGTGTTTCCTCCTTATGCACAAGATGATGGAGCTATTATTTGTGAACTAAACCAAGCTCAGCTTTATTTCCTTGCATGTACAACTGGCTCTTTTGCTAGAGCCTGATTTCCTGTAGTTGACTGGTTAGCGAGCAGCTCCTGTGCTGTGTGAAGGTTAAAACCCTCTGCTGTCGCTGTGATTCATTAGCACACTTTAGTGTGAAGCATCTCTTATGCTGGATCTTGTTTTCTGTATCAGTCAGGGCACTAACAAACGTACTCGAGCTTGAGAGCAGGCCTGACAGTTATTATCCCCTTTGGGGTGATAATGGGTTTGGCATGGCAGGGGTTGAGGGATCAGTCTCCTAAGCATGCTGCAGCAATTATTCTTTCCAATTTTCAGTTAAAGAGACTCTAGAAGATGCTCAATTTTAATATTCTCAAGCACAGTTTTCTTGGCCATTTGAAGAATTATAGAACAATGTTCTATGCTTACATTTTTATACACTTGTAAATGAATATTCACTTAAAAAAGTCCCAAAATGTTTGATTTAAATACAATCTCATTAACCTAGCAGAATCCTTGTATAATTTCCTCTCCTTGCCTTTGCTTTTTCAAATCCTTATTCAAACAAGGCAACCCAAAACATAAGGATTCATAAGTGTATCCATGTTTGTTTTTCTGTAGCTTTTTTTATTGCCTTGTTCTTTGTTGTCTAATGAGCAATGAAATCTAACCAAAATTCTCCCCTCTGTATCAGAGCATTTTCTAATGGGTCTTTCAGTGTAGTTGAAACCAGCTTTTTGGTTTTTTTTGTCTTTTCCCAAAGGAATCTTGCAAGGGATTTTGTGCTCCCTTGGATTTAAAGTTATTATTTTTGAGACACTATAGCCTTCTATTAAAAATATTTGTTGGAATTATACAATTAATTCAGAAGTTATTAGGAGAAGAAGGAAGGCAAACAGAATGCAAATTTAACAACTGTAGCAAGTAAAAACTCCATCAACCAACCAAAAAAAAGTCCCAAACCTCTCCAGAAACAACCAAATGCAACAGTATTATGCTCTCAATACACAAGGTCTAATAGTATAAAATCTGGAATGCTGTGATCATCTATATTGCTATAGCTGAGGGGGTGGGGAGGAATTTAAGAACTGTACTAACAAAATTAAAACATATGTCACCTGCTGTTCCTTGTCTTAAATTCTGTGTATTGCTTTTGACGATCATGGATGCAAATATTTTTAATATTGAAATACTTGGCAATCAAGCTGGCTGGCCAATTATTTGGATGCTTTTTAAAGGGAAAATAGGGGACAGATGTAGGCTGCCCATTCAATTGTCTCTCACTCACAACGCTGCGGTCACTCTCAAGGAATGAATGTTGGATGGTTGTGTTGCCATAGGAGCAAGAGCAACTACTGTGATGGAAAAACAGTTAGAAAAATACAGCTATTAATGAAAAAATGGATGATAACTGTCAGACTTTGTGCATAATTGACCGAAAAAGGCTCTGGAGAAAAATGATAAATGCAGTCTGGTCCAAAGTAGAATTGATTACTGCTAGTCTGCTCCCTGTGCTGCAGCCTCCTTGTCCTGAGATTCTAATGACATAGAACCTGCACCTCAGTCTTGTTTCCTAAGAAAAAAGACGTGTTTTCCACATTTCCTTTCTTTTTGATTTTTAACAACCCTTTCTGTTTAAGTGGTATGTTTTGCACAAGAGATTTTTGATGATTTATTTTCTGAGTCTTGAGGTTATTGTTTTGGCTTGTTTAAAAAAAAGAAAAAGCAGCTTTGTTAATGTGTGAATTTGAATACATAAGATCATTAGGCTAGACTTAAAACAGCATTTTAAATGTGCTGAAAGTTAGGAATTGTAGCCTGAATGTGTTTCAGAGCTGGATAAGTTGACTTGGGTGGGGTTCTTGATGCTACCTCATTTTTTTTGTGTGCATGTGTGTGCACTAAGGTATACTGTGGGGGACACAACCATTTGAAAAATCAGTTCTTTATTTCACTGTGTTTTGAAGGGTGTGTATGTGGCAAAGGTAGGTTTTGCTTGTGAGAATACATAATTAATTTGTTGGGTCTATGAAAAAGGAAATTCATTAACCAATTTTGAGTGCCTGGGAGTTCTGAAATGTTGGTTTTTTTTATATGGAAAGTTTTTTATTATATCTGTTTTCTAAAAAATAAATTATTGCAAGTGTAACAAGAAGGTATTTGTGGTGTATTGTCTGCATACATGCACTGTGCTATTGCCATCTGATGGGACATTTTCAGAAATCATCTCCAACAGTACTGTGCAGTGGCTTTGAAATGTGAACACAACAGTTTTCAATGGGCTCTGCCATGTCCTAAGAGGCTCTCCTAGATAGAAAAGACTGGATTTTCCCTCAGCTTCCTTTTCAAACTTTTGTTTCATTTAATGCTAGTGCGTGTCCAAGTCAGCATTTTGGTGAGTCTGCACAGCTTTAGGGTGCCTCTTTTTTTTTTTTTTTTTTTTTTTTTTTCTCCTCCCATTTTAGGTCAGTAAATTTGTTCAAACTTCAGTCTTTAAGACTTTATGGACTAACTATATTCTTTGAGAATTCAGTAGAGTATCTATAAAGTATAGTATCTTTGTTCCACAAAGCAATTGTAAAATGCCCTTGCAACAGTAATTCCACTACTTAGCACATTGAGCAGTCAGATCCCATAAAAGTCCACATATATCCATGTAGAACATATCCCCTTTTCAAGTCAGAGAATCTCCTACATGCCAGGTTTATGAGGAAGGAGTGCAAGTAGGAGAGGTCACCTTGCTTGGCTGTCTCAGAGTTCTCTGTTGTGGAGCGCCTGGGACTTACAGTCTCTCCCCACAATAGTTTGTGATAGATTTGTGCCTAAATGTTGCCAGTGTCACCTAAGAAGCTTTTTTCATACTTTGACTAAAACTGTTGATTGTTAGACATCAGTAATAGTAATCCAGAATTTTTCAATCTCTCACTTGCTTTTGCTTTGCACATTTCTGTTTATTTTTTGTCTCCTGTACTTCTTGCTTTTTCCTTGTTATGAGGAGTAGCTTTATTACTTGCTCATCTAAGCGTTCAGTAGCCAGAAATTGGAGAAGGACTTTCAGTTCTGTGTCTCATAGTTTTCCAGCATAACAATGAAAATCAGTCTATCTCATGTATTTGGCTACAACTCCTTCTCTCAGTGGTTTAGCGCTTCATTCCTGACCCAGCAAAATATGCAAGTATATATTTAACTTCCAGCATGGAATCCATCCCCTTGCTTGTTTTTACTAGGCTGCTCATCTTTTCAAAGTTTAGTGCATGTTTTAAAACATTTCAGTCTGGAAAAAAGTGCTTGGGAAGAAAAGTTTTTCTGAGACCTTGAATCTGGTGTGCACTGCAAGCAGAAGAGTAGCCCCAGTACCCAGAGTCTTTGCACTCATAAATAATCATGGCTGACTTCTACAAAATGTGTCCATCCACACTCCATCCACATTCTTCTTGTATTAAGATCAGGAAAATAATAATTCAATAGCATGTCATAAATAAGAACAAACAAGAAGAGAATCTGTCAGGATGGTGGAGTGTAAATCAGCACATTCAACACCAATTTGGTGTTTAATAGTACTGAAAAATCAGCAGGTATATGAGATAATATGAGGTAAGTGTGGTCCATGGACCTTCATACAGGGGTTACGAAGCATCAGCAAGAAGGAAATTATTAGACTTGAGTTTATCTTTAAGCTTGGATGTGCGTACTTTGAAAAAGACCAAAATTCAATCTGTCTCTTTATTCAAAGAAGGAAAAAGCTGTCATTTTGCTGTAAAGAAAGTATTTAATGTGTTTTAGATGAAATTTTTGTTTAACTGAAAAAGAACTAATGTAATCTAGTTGCTGGGAAAAAAATCAGGATAAAAACACAAAAATGGGTAGGGAATTTTTGTCTTTGTTTTAATTGTCAGTAATTTACTTATTATAAAACTATTTTATGGGAGAATATGGTGTAAAATATCTTTTTGGTCTGGTGCTGGTGGCCCAGAGAAGCTGCAGATGCCCCATCCCTGGAAGTGTTCAAGGCCAGTCTGAATGGGGCTCTGAGCAATCTGGTCTAGTGGAAGATGTCCCTGCCCACGGCGTGGGGTTGGAGAGGAGATGATCCCTAAGGTCCCTTCCAACTGAAACCAATTTATGATTCTATAAGCTTCAAGCCTTATTAAAAAAAAATAAATAAAAAAACCAAAGCAACAAACAACCCACAAACAAACAAACAAAAAACCACAAAAATTCCCCCACATACAAATGAGGGCATTATTCTGGAAGCTCTCCCATAGTGCGAACAATGTACAGGCTTGATGGAGGGAATCCAATAGTTTCAGGAAGACATTCATGATCCATTTGATGAGAGACCAAAGCAGGAACCAGAAAGGACCATTATGATCCTTTAAATCCGTGAAGTGCCACTTACTGTCTTAGTGAGGAGAATCAGACGTTTCTAAGCATTTTTTTCTTAAGAAAACCTTTGTTTCTCAAAGTTACCTGATCTAGATAATTAAGTTTATAGGCTCTCCCTCATATACAAAATATTTTGTCTGTGGTTTGGAGTAGAGCTAATCCTTCAGCAAGAGTCAGAATCCTGTCCTTGCTTCAGCAGTAGTCTGCTCACCTGGGAGCAATTGTTTTATTGACAGCAGTGAGACTTAACAAATTTCTGTTCAACATTTTGTTTCCCTTAAATGGAAAACTAGCAGCTGCCCAGTTTCCCAAAATTTGTCTTTAGTAGGTGATTAAAATTTAATTTTAAACATATAAGCAGAGGTGTGTTCATTTATACAGGTGCTGTGAGCTCATATTTGCCTTTGATTTTTATTGATGGCTACAGACTCCTCTGTTATATCATGCCATCATTACATTTATTTAAGGATATATATATTTTTACTTTACAAAGTTCCATACTTAAGTGCTAAATCCAAAATAGAAATCTGTGTGGTATGCCTTGTATGTGGATACTGTTTTCATAAAGGAACTCCACACTGCCCTAGATGATAATGCAACTTGAATTGTTTGTTATAAGAAAGCGAATCTGAGCATATGCAGTGTTTGGAAAAGGTTGAACTGAAAAGGAAGATTAAGATTTAAAGTTCTTGAATGTAAAAAAAAAAAAAAAAAAAAAGAAAAAAAGAAAAATCATGTCTCAGTTTCATCTACCTGGTCTACCCCTGTGTGGAGTAACAGAGAAAGTGAGGAAAGTGTGTGGGATTAGTAACGAGAGCTGAGGGTGACAGAAGAAACAACTGATCCATAGGAGACAAAGCTCTTCCTGGAACTTGAAGTGTATTTTCTTTCACCAGGTACACCTTTGGTCTGTTTGGACAATGTTGTTCCTGTGTAAGGGAATGTAGTTCATTGCTTTTTTGGAACGCATCCATCCTTTCTGGACATGCATAGCAGATGCTGGGCTGCTTACCATGTTTGGTAGATAAAAAGGAAAACCATGTTGTAAAGTGTTAAGACAATTATTATATAGGGTGATTTCATAAAAAAAATGAAAGAAAAGTGGGACTCAGAGTGTATAATTAGATTAAAAGTAGACCTTTTAGAGGACAGCTGTTACTTTTCAAAGTCTGATCAAGCTAGCAGAGGATATTGGTATTGACAAACTCAGTGAAAATAATGGAATACTGTCCAGCTGTGTTACATGCAACTTGTAATACATGATATCATAGTACGTGAGCATTTGTGATCCCCTTAATTTTTTGAACAGTTCTTAGTTCAATAAAAAAAGAGTTTGTTTAAATGCTTATGTGTCAGATTTCAATGTGCTCCTGGAGATCATGGAGAAAGAGACAAACACTTGGAATCTGCCCAGACTATTCCTTATACAGTTCCTTGTTGCTGGTTTGTCACTAATGCATGCAGATAATTTGGCGGAATTGTATGTTTGTTGCTCAACAGCTGCATCTGTTCTAACAGTGAGTAAAAATAGGAAAAAAAAAAAAGGGCTTGTAAAGTGGTTTCAAACTAGTGGCTTTTGTAGAAGCCTCCCCAAACAGAAGGAGAAATCACATCTTGAACAGTGAATTGTGTGTATTTCTTATTTCAAGACTTTATCCATGGGGAGAGACGAATTCACCAACTTGGCTGGTTCCTGAGCTTGTGTCCTCACGTGGCTGCTGTGCTGCAGTTTTCTGGAGTGAGAGGGGCAGTGAACAAAGAGCTTCAGATGTTGTTCTGCCTCTGAATTTCTTTCTCATGGAAGCAGGCATGTGACCTGCAAGTCTCCTGCAAGTGTGGAATTCTGAAAGCATAGGAAAAGAGAACATAGGAAAGCATCACTCTTTCAAACATATAGTAAGAGACAGGTGGATCCTTATTTCAGATAAACAAGTTATTTGGGTTAAAATTAACGTTGGATGCATTAGAAGACATCCTGAATAATAAATCCTGTGGTTGTAAAGAAAGCCTTTCAATACACTCTGAACTTGTTGAAATGTACTTTAGTTTATATGTGCAAGGAAAGCAAGTGATTTAAAATTCTGCTACTCTTTCTTCTACAACTGGAAACCTTACAGCAAAAGATTTAATAACAGATACTTTTAGGATTTAATCTGTAGAGCATGTAATGGATTTATCTGGTGTTTCTTTGAGTGATCCTGTGGAAATACGCACCTTCTAAAACAGTGTGACTCGTGTATAGTCAGTTTCAACTTTATGAATCCCAATGTAACTAATTAAAAAGGAAATGTTTTTAGTAACAATATGTGAACTCAGAGAATAATTGGGTTGTAATTCAATCTGTCACCTCTGCTGCCATTCATAAACTCAGGGTTTATGAAGGCTTCAGAAATCTCAGTTTGAATTACAGCTTTATTCTGTACATAACCTGTAACAATGTATATCTTAGCATTTCATTTGTGAGACTGAGAATGTTTTATAATCCTGAAAATATTACTTAAATGTGTACTTACCGTAAAATTTCAATCTTGCATTTGGAGGAAAAACTCTATTGCATTGCATTTTTTTAAATTTAGACCTTACATCAATTATGTCAGAACTTTAACTGTGGGTGTTTATATGCAAAAACTGCTTACTTTATATGGTGGTGAATGTGAAAGATTTTTTTTTATATGTCTCTAGTTCAGGTAAAACAAATGACTGTCTGGAGTGTTTACACTTTATTTAATATTTACTTTGGTTTACCATAGAAATGCTATTTTACTAATTGCCAGAGAATTACCCCCCAACCTTATTTATACTGTTTTCTTAGAACAATAAAGTCAGTCATAAGAGCCCAGCATATTTGCACATATATACACTGTATTTCCAGATTTTTATTTTTGGGCTTCATTCTCTTAAGTAATTTCCTAAATCTTCTGCGTCCTCAGGTTGCTGAGTCAAACCATGAAGGAGCATCTGGTACGAGTGGCTAATGAAGCAGAATTTATCCTGAGCAGACAGAGGGCAGAGGATATTAACCGCCATGCTGAATTTGAGGTAAGAAAGGAAATCTTGTTTCAAAAAGCAGAACACAAAAGCATAACCATCCCACTGTGTATAAGGATTCCAGGCTGTGGTATGGGCTTTGCAGGCCTCAGGAGGTTCGACTCTGAATGGTTCTTTGCAGTTGTAGGGTGATTTGATAAGTTTGCTGCTAACTTTGGTGGAAAAACAGGCTGAGCAGAGCAGCTCAGAACTTGCTGAAATCTGCACACCATAGCTTGTAGGGGAAAGAATTTTATCGTACCAATGCTGCTCTTTTCCATTTAGCAAATATCACTGTATGTGTTAAAGCTGCTTAGCATCACAGTCAAGACACAGGTCTGAAAAAAACCACTTTGCTGAAGATAAGTGGTAACAGGCTGTGAAGTGAAAAGTGAGAAATTACTTTCTTTTATCATTTTGTATCATCTGCTATTTAACTAATCCCTCTCTAAACCCATTCTCCCTATGTTTTACATGCCTCAGTGTGGTTTAGTTATGTTTTCATATTTTCACCCCACTTAAGGGAATCGAAAGCAAAATGATGGTCTCTGGTTTTGTAATAAACTTGTATTACTTCAAACAAAAATACAAGCCTGTTTTCTGAGTCACTTTGGTCATACCTCCAATTTAGGGTCTTGGTTACATTATATATCAGCTTTCCTTGTGCTTTAATTATTGGATAAATGAAAATGAAGCTAAATCTCTCTCAATTCACTAATATTCTACTTAAAGAGTACTTTGTCTTTCTTCTGACATGTGATATTACTTGTGGTTTTGTTTTTAAAATGAAGCATTAAGAGATTGAAGGCACATTTGTGTTTAACATATTTCTAAACTGTTTTCCTCTTAAATCTTTACTTGAAAAAATACTCCCCAAAGATGAAAGCATATTTGTCTTAGACAGTGCTTATGTTCTAAAGGTCATCTGCGTTGGCCCCGGGATTCAAGCTGTGCGTTGTCTAATAACATATCTGCACTTCATCTAGAGCTAGTTACCCCCTCCTGCAAACAGAGATGTTGGAAGGTATCTACAGTACCGTTCTGCAATGGTGAAATAGCAGGCATGTTTCATTTATTACATCAAGGGTTTGGCGACAGTCCTGTGGAGATGAAAAGTGCATCCTTTTGCTCCGTTGCCTGATAATCATTGGACTGGGACATGCTTGACATCTTTTGCTCTGGATTTATGCAGAAGCTCCATGCATGACATGGTGTTATTGATTAGATGAGCAGCCCACTTTTTCCCTTCAGATGCAAACTATTTGCAAAGAGTGGGGTGTGTATATAGGAAACGTGAGAGAAATGAAGGGTTCTCTCATATAAATACAGGCTCTCTGTGAATACAGTTGTTCAGTGACAGCTGCACTTTTAGCCTCAAGATACCTTTTATGGTGTCTGGAAGAAATTTAAACAGAGCATCAACTTACATTTTTAATATAGCTCTGAGTTCTGCTGTGACAAGTCTCTAGGATGAAAGTTGGCTGATATTTTAAGCTGATGCTGGTTTGAATCT
Organism: Calcarius lapponicus; assembly: GCA_039654755.1. Lineage (NCBI taxonomy): Eukaryota > Metazoa > Chordata > Aves > Passeriformes > Fringillidae > Calcarius > Calcarius lapponicus. The sequence continues at coordinate 45,990,440 of CM077466.1, forward strand.
GTCCTGTCTCAGTGGTGGTGGCTCAAGAGAGGTTTAACTTATCAGGTGGAACTTAAATGGAAAATGATGTGCTCAAATATCAGTGGTCTGTTTATCCAGTTTAGTTTTGTTCCTGTGTTGGAAAGACTTTGAGCCAGCATGACTTCCACAGGTGTAGAAACTAAGGATATGTAACTGTTGGATTCTATCAAATGTGTAAAGAACCTGATGTCTGTGGCAGACTTCAGTCAGTGTTGTGTTCCTTAGTGGAAAGAGGAACCATTAGTCATGTCCATCTGAGTCTGCAGGTAACAATCAGAAATACTGGTGTTCCATGTTCCATCCATGTCTTAAGATGTGATAGCTGAAGAAAGTGAGCAGAGGAGTGATTCTATAAGATTTAGCCCAGGAAAATTATGTATGTGAAAATGTGGGTTTGATCACATTTAAAAGTGTTTTGTGCTTCTGGAAGTTACTAGCTGCAGGTTTTTTTTAAGAAATGGTTGGGATGGCCATGTTTGGTTCAGATCAGAAGAAAGTTTTGCCCTCTGAGTGCTATGGAGAAAGGAGATGAGACTGGTTGAGGAGAGATAAAGGGCCTTAGATGAGAAGTAAGGAAAGAACTCTTACCCTCCCCTTTTTTTTTTTTTTTTTAATTCACACTTGCAAGTCTGGTGTTTCATATTGCATATGAAATAATCCACGTTAACACTGGGTCAGTAAAATTCAACCTCCAATTTTCTTTTTAAAGATCTTAAGGATGTTTACTGCTACCTGATTGTAATTCTCCATTTCTAAAAGTCATGATGAAGATGGGCCTTGCAATATCTGAGTCAGATTTTGAAGAGATTTGCTCTATGTTGCAAGGACAGTTTAAAAGTAAAAGGCAAATTTTCTTTTACTGTTTAAAAGTGAAGTCTGGTATTTGGAGCACATAGAGGCAGGAGAAAGCAATGGGAAATTTAGGCAAGCTTCATAATGAAGCTCTCTAGTTATGTGTAATTGTATATATTCAGTTAAAAATGGGATAAGGATGGTCATTTTAAGGGGGAGGAAAAGCCTAGGAAAATAGGTAATACAGGAAAGGCACTGCTGTGCTAAAAACTGCATCTTAGAAATGGGATGCAAGCAATTATTTGACTGGTGATAGTTTAAAAGTTGCGTGGGGTGCTGCTCCTGTTTGGTTCCTAATTCATTGCCTGTACAGAAGAGATGTTTTCCTTCCAGAATTGCTTTGAGAAATGTCCACCTATCGATTTTTTCCCATCCAGGAGGAGACAGAGAAGCAACAGTAAATGCAGCACAAGTGAACTTTGCTGTGTAAGCTCTGGTTGGGCTTTGCTCTGTCTCTGTGTGGTGGGGCCCTGCATTGGTAAGAACATGGAGAGGAAGAACCCCTTCCAAATGGTGGGATTATCAAAAGCAAGGATATTTTTAGGTTTTGTTTGCTTTTTTATAGGCTTCTTGTTCCATTTTTGCTGTAACTTTGGATATGCAGTAAATCTCAAGTGCCTCAGTGAGACAGATTTAAACTGAAGGGAATAGAAAAGAAATATTTTCTATTCTACTTTTGTCTTCTCATGGCAATTTTCTTTCTTTCTGAAGCCTAAGTGTCTTTTCACTGCTACCTGTATAAGGAGTAGTTCCATATAACCTTAAATTTTCTCCGTTGTCCTTTGGATTTATATGTACATCTCTTTGGAATTTTTCAAAATCTCACCCTTGGTGTTTGACAGAGTTGAAAATCCTGAAGAGGAACCCCTTTATGGTAGTTTCATGCTGCCACCCAAATTATTTTCTAGAAATGACCTTGAAAAATGTGGGGATTCTCACTGTGTCTTAGATTATCTGTGCAGACTGCTGTGGAGTCAGGCCTATGGGAATAATTTGATTTGGTGTGAGGGGGAGGGAATTTTGTACTCTAATTGACTTTATTTTATAATTTATGACAGCACTGCCCATTGCCTTGGCTATGCCTCCTGTCTTATGTAAATCTCCTGATGTACTTCTGGGTGAATATACATATTTATAGAATTCTAAATAAGTAAACCTGCAAGGTTTTTAGGCATGGACTGTTCAGTGTCTCATCTTTCTAGTGAAGCTTTGGTTTGCTCTTGGATGGATTTAGGCAAAATTCTGTGATACTAAGTCTCAGTGCTTGAGTAAAGTATTTTTGACGACTGTTCCAGGAGCATGATTTCTTCTTTTGTTGTTTGTGTTTTGGGCTTTTTTGCATGGAAGAGTCCCATGAAAACTTAGGAAAATGGGGGAAAATGCGCAATACAAAACCATTCATAATGTTGTACATTATGGTGTGTGTCAAAGAGCAATGGAGAGTGCCACACAATAATTTTCAGAAAACTTTCTATAATGGCTGGACAAGGATTCTTCATTCTGAGGAAAACAAGCCCCTTGGTACTTTTTCATTTAAATGTTACTGCTCCTCTAATTGGCAAAATAACCTGCCTCCTCCAAGTGTGATTTTTGAGAGATTGTGTGGTGTCATCCCCTTGAATTTTGGTCGTGTTTTTTTCAAACTCTTGTCATCCGCAGAAATAGAAAGTGCTGGCATTCTTGTTATTGGCTGTTTCTGTTGATTAACTGAGAATTTCACATGACTTTCCTTTTGCATTTGTTATAAATCATGCTAGGCAGCTAACTTCTCTGCATGATTTCTCTTCAATAATTAAATCTAGCATTTCCAGCTGCTGTAAAATTTGTTGCCCTTTTGTGTTCAGTTATGTTTTTTCATGCGGAAGACTTGGACTTCCTCACAGTTTTAATTCTTATTCAGTGTCAATTTACAGGCTGTGGTAATAAACAGAATGTTTTACTTCATGGCTCCTGCTGGGAAACGAATCTTAAAACTGGTATTGCCTTGACAGAGGTGGGATGCAAGGCTAGGCAAGCGTTCCAGTAGTGACTTGAATGGAGCCTTTTGCTTTTTGCTCTTTGGCAGAAAGCAAAATCCAGTGCTTCCCTTGATGCATCATCTTCTGTATTCCAGATCTTTTCCCCTTTGGTGCACTAAGCATTGAATGTTGAAATATGTTATTTGTATCAGAGGAAGTGACTAAAAATGACTGCATGTCAATTCTGGCAGAATACCTGTAAGTCAAAGGGAATGTTTGAGAGCCCTTGAAAGAATTATGGAAAGGTATTTGAGGTTTTTGTAGTTTCTGTAGATGATTGTTGCTTCTGTATGTATTAAGAAGTTACTGTGGGAAAGGTTTTAATCCTTGACTGGATCCATATTCTCCATAGTTTACCAGTGTTTTTAACAAAAGCTTCTTTGTTATAGAAGCTGTGCATCAAAAAATCCTTCTGTGGCTCTTAGAACATCCTTTTATATTGTTTTTCAGCACACTTAATAGTAATGTCCTTATTTATTAAAACAAAAGATTATGTAGTGATTTCAGTGGGAATTCTCTCTTTTAGAGTGGATCAGCAGTGATGGTTCTCCACAGAATACATGGAGATAAAGGATAGTGCAAGCTGCAGGAATGCACCCAAAAGTTGTTGTCATTAAGACTGAAAAAATATAATGGGGCAACATGAAGGAACGTAGATGTTCCCTTGTGGAAAAACTAGGCTTTACACATATTGTTATGAATGGGCTTGACTCTTTCAAATTTAAATTTTAAATAAATGGTGCCCTTTGCATTGAGACGTTTAGGTGTTACAGCACCATCTGTCTGTCAGTAGTAGGAAGAAAAAATGGACTTTTATGTCTAAACATATTTTTGAGGTATTATAAATGCTTCAAAAGCATTTACAAAGTGTTGAGCATAAGAGAATATTTTTTTTTCCCATGGGAGGATTAACCAATTTTGTTCTGCTGTGATATGTTGGCAAGTCCCAAACTAGGAGACTAAAATTCTTTTATTCCTGAGGCAGCAATTTTTGTGATTGTCTCATGAGAAATGAAGGAGACTAAGTGTAGTTTGAAAAAAAAATATCCAAGAAGGTCATGCATAGTGTTTTATAATGTTTGAGATTTCAGCTTCTTCTGTCCTTTCTCACTTCTTTTACATATTTACCACAACTACTTATTTTTTTCTTCCTGTGAATGATAAACTTCCCTTTTAAAACTGTTTATCCCCTCTCATAAGTACTGTTACAGATTATTGTATTCAATAGAAATTACCAATAAGCTTAAATAATCTACTCTCTGTAGGTTTTGAACTTACCTTTTTCTGTAGGAATACATCTGAACTCCATCATAAGATGTTCCTATCTGCCCTACCTCATCCTGCTTTTGTTTAAATATAGTTTTGGCATTCAGACTTGATGAGCTTGATCTTTCTTGTCTGTGTCTCGAGTGGCTTGTTGAAAGAAATCTAATGAAGCCTGACTTCCCTTACAAAGGCAATGATGGCTCTTGCCAGGGTGTTTATTCCTTTGTTTGCTTTTTGCTTTAAACACAGCTCCAAGTTTGCCTTTTAGAAATTTCAGACTTATTGCCATGTTGCTCCCTGCAGTCCTCCAGAGTTCATTTGGCATATTTCTTTCCTCTGGCACTGAGGCAGTTTGAACAAGAGCAATGCAGCTGATGGCTGTGCTCATCCCTGAGTTATTCTGGATCACCTGAGTGGACACTGCTTGGTCTCAGCAGTTGTTCTTGTCCCAGTTTTCTTTTACAGCATCTCTGTTCTGGGGTGGTCATGTGTTCCAGGAGCGCTTTTCACCCTTTGATCTTCTATTAGCTCTACAGAGACACCTTAATGGGCTTCCTCCTCCTGATTTGTTTGAAAAATAATTTAATGCTGGCTTTTATGGGTTTATGCAATTGTTCCTCCATTCTTTTGACCTGGTTCATTCTGGTTTTAAAACAATCATGCCATAGTTAACATATTTTTCTGTTTTCCTTTTCTGGGGACACTTACTGAAGAATGCTATTTTCTTTCTACAGCTTAACCATTCCAGCTTTTTGTTTGTTTGTTTTTTAAAAAAAAACCTTCTTTTGGATGGAATATGTTTCCTTTGAACCCTTAATATAGTATCTTTTTATACAGGTTTTGTGTTGTCTATTAAAACATTTTCCATGTTATTCTGCATCTTTTTGTATTTATAATATGAAAATTAGGCTAGCCTGGTAAGAAATCTCTTGCTTCAAATGAGATGTTCCCATCAGAAATGTTGTTCTTCTCACCTATTCATGAAAAATAAATCTGTATTGTTTACCTTATTTATTATTCATGTACAGATTTTTATGGTAGCTTATGCCAGGTAATGATTCTTAAATAATCTGGACTGAAGTAATACAGTGTAAACAGAATGCAATTTTCTAGCACTAACAAAGCAAATATCCTGTTGGTGTTTGATTGGCTATTTTATACTAAAATTTCTGTCCAGAAATAACTTGTATTGCTTATGTACCATTTTAAGAATAGTGTTAGGAATTGTTCAGCTTTGAAAAAAAAGCACTGGTGACAGTACACATCTCTCCTATGTGTTTTATTGTAACTCAGTTTGATCTAAATGAGAAACATGTTACGTTAAAATAATTCTGTTTTTGGAGCTGACAAGGTCACAGAAGATCTTCTGTTCTGAAGGTGTTATTTCTCAGTATTTCAAGTGGTAGGTTGGACTTAAATACTCTGCTCAGTTGTAAACTTGAGTTTATTTTTATTTTCATTTAGCATTATTTCTTTCCTGTTATGTGTTAATTATCTTTGGGCTTCACTGTCAAGCCTATTACCCTATGTCAAAGTGTGCATTCTTAAGGAAGAGCTTATTGAAAGGGAAAATGCAGTAACACTCTCCCAGAATACACTCCCACTCTCCTGCAATTTGAAGTGGTGCTTGAGTTGCAAAATGCCTTTTGCATGGTCGTGAGTCAGGTTGGATGAGGAGACATCCAACAGTATGAGGATCACAAACAGTATTTCCTAGAGCACCTTCTGTTCATTACACTGTTGTAATTAATAGAATAAAGCTGTTGCTGATAATGGCTGATGACTACGCTCAATGCTTACAGCTGGGAGGCTGACTCCAGCAAGTGTAATAAAGGATTAATTCTAATAGCTGCCAAATTATGGCAAAAAAGAGCAAAGATAAAGGTGAACACACTGGACATAATTTTATATCTAAAATAAGATTATTTTCTGTGTTTTATTATCTAAGGTGAAGCTCCTGTGCTATTATTATGATGACTTGGTCTTCCAAGCTTCCCCTCCAGTTCCTCACATCTCCTTTGTGACTGAATGGTTCTGAGTAGCTGAGTGTCAGCAAGAAACTCTCTCAATTCGTTATTCACTCATTCTGCAGACTGTTTTTACGTATGTGTTGGAGAGCCTGAAACAAACTGACAGGAATTGTACAGTTAATGTTAGTTTGACCAGCTCTTATCTCATATTTTCTCTCCTCTCCTTCTGGAATTGGCTCTGCTGATTTTTGTCAAATACCCTTTCTTTGGCTGCTTTTTCTTTTATTGTGCTTTTGTGATGTTGGTCTAGGTAAGTCATGATACCTTCTCAAAATGTGACTTTTTAAATGAAAGTAGCTTGTTTATATGAGTGGAGGATTTGTGCTTACTGGTGTTGTAAGAGCTTTAACGAAAAAAGAAATTAGAGTATTCTTCTGTTGTTGTTATTTCCCAATTTCACATTTCCACAGAAGGTGAAAATATAAATATCAGAACCATTCTGAGAAACATGTTAATTACAGCATAATAATTTAGTTTATGTTTTGTCTACAGGAACCCAAACCTGCTTTTTTTTTTTTTTTTTTTTTTTTCTGTTAAAGCAGACTAGGGAATCGAAGACTTTTTTATAGCATTAACTTTCAGATGAAATGTTTTTCAACTAGTCTTTATAATTCCAGAATTAGTGGAAACATTTATATATTTAAGATTCTTCCATCAAGGCACAGGGAAGCGAATTATTGAAAAGATAAAAATAAATTTGTTTGCTTTCTGTCAGAGTTCATATCTACAGCCAACCTTGATAGAAGACCAGAATGATTTAGACAAGTTTGCTTTGGAGATTCATAACATATGCTTGCTGGACAGAATTGAGTTATCTCTGCTCTAGAGAGTAAGTTATTGTAGCAGGAGCTGACAGAGATGAAGATAACTGAGGGAAATTCAATTACCTTTTAGTGTTTTCCTTCTAATAGGATTCTTAATGTGAAAAAGATCCTTAGATGATGCGCCTGTGTTGCTTTGTGAGATCTGCTTTGATACCTGCATCCAGAATAAAGTGAACTCTTCTTTTCTGGCCTTCATTAAGGATGAAATATGCATCTGGTTGCTAAATGGGTGTTAGCTTTTGATTAAACATATTATCATTTGTAGTCCAGATGTATTTGACAGTCTTTTGGCAGTAGTCTTGAATATTCTAAATACAATTTCATTTCCATTTCATACTTTTATGTAAAAAGGTTGTTTATAACAGCAATTGAAGAAAAGTGGTCACCAAATTGTAAAATAATTCCCTATACTCTAGTGCTGTCTCTGCATGGTTTTTCTCTCCTTTGGCATTTCCTAGCAAAAGCACCCAAGTTACAAACCCTATTTATGACTGACCTGAGTTCAGGCTGTTGGGTTAAAGCCTGTCCACTTGATTATTAGCTGCATTTCGTGTAAAAGCTTTTCAGTTCTGAAATTACTGGGGTAGACTGGTGCATACAGGTATTAGGATGTTGTCATTTGTGTTACTTGTAAAATAAATTTTGTAGTGTCTGGTGGTTGAAATGCAAATTTAGAAGTGACTTTATGAAGGCAGCTCACTCTGCAGCTGTATGTACAAGAGCAAACCATGTACAAGTTTGTGTACCGGCAGTATGCACACATTTACTGACCCACTAAACTAGTGTCTAGAGCTGAATGTAAAAAGAGTTTCTGTTTTAAACTCTGAACCTTACTAGGGTCGCAAAGTGTGCTTTTTATCCACATCGTTTACCCAATACCACACTGTTTACCACATTGTTTACCACACTGATATTTCTATATATGAAAGGAAGAACAAGTATCTTCACGTTAGATTGATTTGCAACCCCAAAACAGGTTTGGATGTGCCTAAAAGGCATACCTGACCCTATAGAGTAATGAATTGAAATTCTGGTCCATATTTTGAATAGCTACCTGTCTTGATCTATGGCTTTTTTGGTTAAGCCAACTGTGGTTACCCTCATCATTATCTTGCTTGGACTAAAATCATAATAGGAATTGTCTCATTTTGTTGTTAGTGCGGTCTCCTGATTGAGGCATGACAGTGTTAATACCTGCAGGTTTATTTTTTGATGTTCATGAAGGTGACTTAAGAAAATCAGCTTTGGGACAACATACTGAAATGCTTAGAAAATGTTTGAAGTGTTTGTCAGTAGTGCCTGAAAGCACTTACAGTCGAGGTTTTTACTGTTACCTATATTTCTTCCATTGAGTATTTTTCTCATTTGTCTTCTAGTATATTACTAAAGAGAAAATTGTACAAAATGTTGCATTTAGTGTAATAATTTACTGTCGCAGACATCTTTTTATGAAAAATCCTTTCCTTAGGATTTTTCCTCCTGAGAAGCTGAGGCCTCAGGAACAAAATGTAAACAATTATTATTTGCTGCTGTGGAATGCAACAGGTGGATCTGTGATTGGTCTCATGTTGGTTTGTTTGTAATTAATGGCCAATCACAGTCAGCTGGCTCGGACTCTCTGTCCGAGACAGAAGCTTTGTTACGATTCTTTCGGATGCTATTCTTAGCTTAGCTAGCCTTCTGATGAAACCTTTTCTTCTATTCTTTTAGTATAGTTTCAATGTAATTTATATTATAAAATAATAAATCAAGCCTTCTGAAACATGGAGTCAGATCTACATGTCTTCCCTCAACCTGAGACCCCTGTGAACACCATCACAATTTACTTTCTTGTTCCATTGAAAGCTTCAGCCTTTCTCTGAAAATGCTCCATTATGAATGCAAAATATTGTGGTGTACAGAAATAAACACCTTCAAGAGTGATGGTTGAAAAGAGACAGTAATTGCTTAAATACAGATTTTACAAATAAATTGATAAAATTATCTGTAGTTTGTAGTAGATGGGGATGTCTGGGATCCAGGGAGGTGAAGATGGTGGAGAACTGTCAAGTCACATCCATCCAGGGGTGATATTCCTAATCTTTTCCAAAGGCAGCTGTTTATTTCTGAGTAGATCTATACAGCTTTCCAGGAAAGGGAACAAGACGGCGCTAATCAGAATTCTTAACTGGAATTGAAAGGTCTTTTCACATTGCCTCTTCTACCTCACTGCTTTGCAGTCCAAAGATTTAAGATTTTTATCTTAACTTCCCTGTATTTAAAGTGGGAATCGCTATAAGAGTTTAAAAACCTTTTCCTTCCTGCTTCATGTCATTCTTTTATTGAAGTGTTTACAGAATGAGTTTCTCTACTGATTTTTCTCTTTGACCTAAATGGGAGAAAGCCGAACCAATTCCTTTGAGATGGTCTTGGGTCATGAAAAGGAAGATGTGTCACGCAGTTAAGTTGCTCTTCTGGTGATTATTTTGTCAGGGAAGCTTCCAAGTGACTTAGAAACTTCTGGATTTTACTGTTAATATGGAGTCCAACTGGAAGTGGCAGAGTCAATCCTTAGAAAGATTTACCAATCAGAAAACCAAACTATCTTCACTATTTCCTTCACACAAGATGTTTCTTGTTACTTTTTGCACCACTCCTCCCTCCCACCTGTTTCCTGCTCAAATTTCTAAGTCCCTGTTATTAATTCACTACTTTGAAAATGCATCTTCAAAGATTTCGGGCCATCTTAGAAGAAAAGATTTTGATATCTCAGAAGTAGGGCTTGGAAGGTGATGATAGTGACTATGATGAGCAGTGCAAGTCCTTTGGTCATCATTCCATGTTTTTTTCTTTTGGATCCTAGTCCAAATATACTGGTTCCAGTTGTTTTTTTTTTGTCAAAAATTTACAGGAACAAATTTTAAGTCTAAGTAGTAATGCAAAGGTTATGGCCTAATGGATTTTGAGAAGTTTGTGCTCCTTCAAGCCTTTTCCCTGCATGTCCTTGCAGAAACTTGAGATTTAAGTCTTACAAAACTATCCTGTCCTTGGAGTAGCTGGAGATTCCATCTTTTGTGGCTGATGCCAGTCCTTGACAGATCAAGCAAGCAAAATTCTCAGTTACTGGATGGGTTGCTATATTATGGAGAATGTGTGGGGCTTGTGAAACAAATGTCATAACTTGGGACCAGAGGCCAGGGTTGGCCCCGTTCCCTCTCCACTAACACCAGCAGGACTGGGTCATCCTCACCAGAGCTGGCTCCATGCTGGCCCTTGGTCCCAAGGGAACACTTACAAAAGAAAAAAAACCAAATGTATATTCTGACTTCTAAAATATTGATTATGTTTTCTTGTGCTGCCTGTTAGAAACCCCACATATCTCATTTCTAAGCAGTTGTTGAGAGCCCTGTAGCCAGCATCACTCATCCTGGCACTGGCCCAATGCTGTTTTGCAAGGCAATTTCATATGGTCAGCATGAGAGGAGGAAGGAATGTTTCCTGGGTTATTTTTGAATCACAGTTGTTTGAAGTTGTTCAGAAATTTGGAATTGGCTGGAGTGTAACTGAAGCTGTTAAAGTTTGTGGGAGATGTTGTTACATGGCTCTTTGGTATGTCCCATAACTGTTGCTCACATGTGTTTTATATAATGTTTTATGTCATTTCAGTAGTTTCTTTCAGTTTTGTGCATGCTTCGTGGAAGCTGCTGATTTTGATTAGTCACTGTACTTTATTTCAAAACCTATAATTTTAATGAGTGAACTGTAATTTACACCAAAACTCAATTTGTGTTTTAAAAATCCACAGAATTGGTGTTGCTTTTTTTTTATTCTGCGTGGCTTTTGTGCTCGAAGCATAACAAGCTCCAAGTATTGAATTTATTATTTTACACTGAATTAAATTATCAGAGTCTACTTAAGCAGGATTTGTGCAGTTGGAATGTGTAATCTGTTTTGTGTTCTTACACCAACATCCCTGCGTTCAGCTGTTGGTAGAAAATGCTGATAACTGTATTGAGGGTGAATATGAAATCACCCTCATACCATTTTAAAAAAAAACAAACCCAGAATAGACAGAGACAAAAACTTTGTACGGTGAGCTTAAACAGAGCCAAAATCAAAACTCAACAAGAACTTCATAACCTTGAAATTGAAATACTTCACAAGTTCTGAAAAGTAGCATTGAAATGAGAGATAAAGAGAAAATTTAGGGAAGTGGCTCTTACCTGTTCTTATGTAAAGGTAAACAAATTGTTTATGGAGTATTATATATATATTTAAAGTAAAATTGACAACATAAAGGATGATGCCAGTGGAAACTCCTTGGTGCTACACAGTTCTTCATTTCTCTGAAGGGAGCGTCTGTGGTAGTTGCAATATTGTCTCTTGCATTGTTGGAGTCTTTTCATTTGCACAAAGAGAGCAAGAAAAAGTATAAATTTTAGAGCAATATTCTCAGTCTGTGTTCTGTATTGTTCAGTATAAGGATCTGGATTTCTATGAATGAGTGGTTTTCACTGAAGACTTCTGCAAAAAAACCCAGAGGCTGTTGTCTTCTCATGCTTCCAGTAATGGGAATATTTCAAATGCTGTCTTTTTATGGATAGTAAAATCACCCAGTTATAAAAGAAATTAAATAATCCTGCCACCAACAATTTTTAGAGCCAAATGTCAACCTTTCAAGGGTGGTAGAATTTTTTCTGAATAAAAAAATGTTAGTTAAGGAAACTTCTTATACATCTTATGCTGTTCTAAAATTAAAAATCATGTTGCCTTAATGCCTGAGAATCAATCATAAAGGAAAAGGTCTCATACTCCAGGTGAAATGAAACACAAAGCATAGAATACTGGAAAAAAGGAGAGGGTAAAAAATAAAGTTAAAACAATTTGCTTTTCATAGTTTGATGCTATAGGAACTCTGACAGGAGGCTTTAAGATAAGGCAGAGGTTAAGCCAAAGCTGGGATTGTGACTCTTAACATGTTTCCAAAGTAAGTTACTAGGAATAATTTTAAAGAATAACTGCTATAAAAGACCATATAGGCTATATTTTACAAATACTTCTCTTTGCTTCTGATTTTTTTTTTTTGTCTTTACCATTTCATCATCATCTTAATCAAAATATCTTGTTTTTAAAATACTTGGTCTTGGAAAGAGTAAGCCTCTCAAGAATCTCATTTTACAAAGAGGTAAAGAGCAATTTTGGAGTGTAAGTTAGAAACTTGTAAATTGGCAGCACTGAACATGTTATTCTTGAATAGACTTTGGAATAAAATTCCATGTAATCCTTCTTTTTACACAGATTCTCTCTAGTAATTTGAAATTTTTCTGACCAAAAAACCCTCAACAAACCAAAACCCACCCTTAATACTTTTGCCTAGTAATTAATTAAAATGTTTCTGCAGATGAAGATGACTTAATGGTAGTAACTAAAGGGCTTTTTTCCATGTGTGGGAAAGAAACACTTTGCCAGCAAATCCGTGTTTGTCCTATTTAGCAGTGTTGCTCAAGGATACATGCCAGGCAGGGTGATCATTCTCCACTGTGAGAGGCTGCAAAGGTCCCCAGCTGTCAGACATCTAGACCACTAAATTAGCTCTTGGAACAACCATGGTAGAAACTGGTGAAGAACAGATGAGTTACCTTTTGGAAATGAATTTGTGTTTGTAAGGACAATTACGTGTATTTAATTTTTAAATTTTTTTTTCAATTTTCTCACTAAGCCTCATAAGTGACATATTTAGGAACCCAGTCAGGCCTGAAAACAATGTGGTATCCAAAGAACTGATGTTTATTAGAGACGTGCTTGCGTGCAACCCATCATGACAAGATAGGAAATTATTATACCTCAATGCTTGTTATCTCAAATGAATGTGATCTCTTTTTTCTTTGTTCATGAATTGATAGGTTCTGATACATTCTCAAACTCCTGGATTAAAATCAGAGTTGTGTTCTGAATCCAAGACACTAAACAGGGAAACCTGAAAGTGCTTGAGGGGAGCTATGTATAAAATAGAACCAGAAACACAGACCCCAGACTGGAAGGATATCTCAAGGGGCTAATCTTTCTGCCTTTTGCAAAGCTGGAACTTTACATAAGCTTGGAAACTGTTTATGAAGAGGTTTTTGGCTGGAAATGAATTTTCTTTGCGTGTGTTTTGCAAATTTATAGGGAAATTTAGTAAGTGTGATGTAGCAGGAATATCAAGCAAGAAATAACAAAATCAACAGAGGCATGTTGATTTTTTTTTTTGCTTAGGGTTCTACATACAATATGAATATGACTTCTTATATACTAATGAATCCTATATAGAAATACACATTCTTCCAAGGTAAGTTTTGAGACCATTAGCATGTCAGGTGTTAAATACTGCTATATCTAAGTATTTATAGCTGTCTCTTTGATAGCTATAGAAGTTAAAGAATTTTAAGTCATGCAAATGCCTTTCTTTTTTTTTTTTTTAATAGCCAGAGACTGAAGCCACATTTATAGTGACTTTATTTGGAACTTTATTACAAAGTGCTCCATACCACTTATGACGGGAACTAGTGGTGCAAGCTATTTTGTAATAAGGTTCCAAATTAGCCTTTGGTTTATCTGCTCGTCTGAATCATTCTGGCTGCATTTCCCCACTCATTGAGAATGTCCATTTTTTCCATGTTTTCAGGTATTACTGTTTCCCCGCTTACAGAAATGCACCTTTTGCCACTAGTACGAAAAATTATTCAGAATTAATCAGATACAAAACTTGTGAAAAATTGCTTTTTATGTGGTACCTTTCTTTAAGGGCTTCTTAACTAGTAAGTTGTGTTGTTCAGAAATCCTCACTGGTGCGTGTTACCTGTTCTTAAGAGACTTCATTTCAGGTTTAGCTGTGCCATCTGAACTGCATGTGACTTTCAATCTGTTCAGGTGTCACTCCTGTGCCAAGCCTTGGTGCCGTGAGCTGTAAAAGAGCTGTGCTGGCAGCAGGGTGTCTGGAAATCTGAATCCTGGGGAAGCAGGCATTTGGCTGTTGGGGCCAAAACTGTGGAACTGCTTTGTTCCCACCTTCAAGGCAAGGGAAATCCTTACTGTGGTGCCTCAGTGGAGTGAGGCAGTTGCAGAGGTGGTGGTCACAATAAGGGAATGAATGAGGACATTCCAGAGCTTTGTATTTAATCCACTTCAGTACTTACATGTTTTCAGCTGATTGAAAGTTATTTTACCCCCTTTTAAAACCTTTAGTTACATAGAAAGGACAGTATGAAAAGATAGCAAAACAAAATATCCAACACCTGTGAAATAACACACCAGTGTGACCTTAATTTGGCCCTCCCTAAGAATATGTAGTGAATCCTTAGATTATGTAAATATATGTAATTTTTTGGACAGAGTGGATGTTCCTTATGAAATAAGGGAGTGTGTCAGTTCCAGAAGTTGTTTGTGGATTTGGCTTGCTTGCTGCACTGGACTAGAAGTTCTTCAGTGAATACAGCACTAATCTCTGTGGTGGTGTTGAAACCCCTGAACGTCACAAGGGTGATATAGTGTGATTGGGGAATGGCTGAAGAAATCATCCTGGCTCCTTTTCTTAATATCAAACCTGAGAGCACAGAGCCACCTGTGCAGGAGAGCTGGGCTTAACTGTTTCTAGAGCATAGGGAATGGTACTTGGATTCTTTCTAGGTTGAAAAACGCCTTGTACTCAGAAGATGTGAATCCAAAAAATGTTAAATTTATTGCCAAAATATGTTGCTTTTAGGGTCTTAGACTGTTTTAAACTAGAGCAGCATGAAGGGACTGCTGATAAACTGGATTTGCAAAAGAAGAGGAGAGCAAACTTCCTATCCTAGTGTGTGATTTGAATGCAAAATGTTTGTACAAAGCTACAATAAAAACAGGTCCTTGGATTTGAAAAGAACATTTCTCCCTGCATATTGTTTATGCCAGTGGTTAGCAGTGATGCTTAGAGAGTTAGAATATTGGAATAGTGTAGGAAATCCCAGTTTCTAGCAAAAAGGAAGAGATCTTACTTGTTTGTGCAAAGCTTTATCTTTGATTCTGATTTGAGGGTACTGCTGTCTCACAAATAATATCAATTAGATAAGCATCAAAGAAAATGTCTAAAAAAAGGTCAGTGGTGCTAGTGGACACTGCAGAAGAAATCTGATTTTTATTTGTCTCTGGTCTTCACTATTTTTTTATTCTGACAGCTGCTTTTTTTCCAGTTGAACTCACATTAGTTTATCTCATTTACCTACTGTACTAAATTGGGTTCACTTGAAATACACAATCTGCATAAAAGTGCGGTTGCTAGTGTTTATTTGGGTTTACTAAAGCTTAATTCTGTGAGACTTGAAGGTAAAAAATAAAGCTGTTGACTCAGCACTGATTAAAGCCAGATGTCTCTTGAGATCCTTGCATTTCTTTCTAATCAGAAACCCAAATTGATTGTGGTGGATTTTTTTTTTCTGGTCATGGCCATAGTTTACCAGTCTGTATTTGGTATGATCTAAGTCAACTGCATGCTTTTTTTCCTCCTCTTGTTATTTTAAATGCACATTTTTTTTCCCCTCAGGAATGTCTGGCTATAAACCTACTTTTTTTTTCATTCCCCCCCTGCCCCATTTGTATTACAAACAGTTGATTTAGATGCAGATTCTTTTTAATGTTGAAATCAGATAAAAGGCTGGAAAAGTGGATAAATGAGGTTTGGAAAACCATGGGTTGAAGAGATGAGAAGCCATTGCATTGTGTTCAGTCCATTAAAACAAGAAGAAATAGAAGAGATACTTTGATAAGTGTTCTGCTGGTGTTAACCTTGATGGCTATTATCGGGGGGATGATGCTATATCTATTTCATTGGCTTAAGCTTTTTTCATGCTGAGAGAAATCAATACTTGGAGTCGTTGGATGACAGAGGCATCACTTCAGAATTGACGGTGGCTGTCAGACGTTGTCATTGGTTGACTTTTGTTCGCTGTTGAGGTTTTAAGCTTTCATTTTTCTAAGTCTTATTCAGGAGTCTTTGTAAGATTTCCCTGGGTAGCATTTTTAGTCCAGACTTTAAACCTCAGGTCAGAGGTCAAGTGCAAAGATCTGTGAAAGCAGAGGACTGAGGAGCTCCTTCATTTACTAAAATATCCTTATTTGCAGGGAATTTGCATTAGTGGCAAGACTGTGCGTTATCTTATGGATGACTTTTCCTCCTGAGTGACACCCTCTGAGGCAGGCTGTTCAAAAAGCCAGTAGCTTTTAGCTTTTTAGCTAAATTAGACAAAGGAACTGGCATATGTAAAAGTGTTCAGTGATCTCAGAGTTGAAGAATAAAAGTAAAAAGGTGCAACATTTCTTTTAAAAGCCCTACACTAATAAACTTTTGAATCTCCTGTAGAAAGCATGACATTGTAATTTTGGGGCTGCAGAGGTGCAGCCCCACAATTGCAATGCAGATGGTACAGTGCAGAAAAAAAATATTTTACTTGACGTTTTTGTAAAGATCAAAGATAAAATAATTCTAAAAACTAGGTAAATCCTACTCTTTACTGAAATATAGACAGGTAGAATAGACTAACTTACCCTGTCAGTATTTTTGGACTATTTCCTGCATACAGAATGTAATGTGTTTTTATATCTATCTTGCCTTTTGGATGACCTTGTGGCCCTTCAGAATTCCAGTTCCTTAAAAATGAATCTTTAGATAACCTATGTGTTCAAATTGCCTGCAGTCTTTTCTGGGCAGACAATGGGAGGGAGGAAAGACCCCTGTTCTATGATAATAGCGAAGGATTTTGTTCTGTCCCAGATAAAGGGTTGGAAAACAAGAGTCTTGCCTCTATTCCATGCTTAACACACTTCCCCTTTGTAAAACTTTCAACAATCACTGAATTTAGGACTTTTTGGAGATAATCTGTGAGGTGTGTATATGAAAATGCATTTTTTTTCTCCTTACAATACTTGGTTTAATCCTAAGTTTGACTGGACTACTCTTGTGATTAAGGTTTCATTGCACACTTGCCCAAACAGGTAATTAAACTCATGTAGGTCAAGGCAGCAGTGGAAAGAAGGTTTGACAACTCTGTTTAAATGTATCTTATTTGTAAAACCATATTCTGGCATGGCAAGGATGCACATTGCAGGTGTAAGAGATGAAATACTAAAAAAGAAATAAAGCTGTAAAAATTCTTTTTTTTTAGCTTGTGCAAAAACAGAAATCAAGCTGAATTTCTATTTTATATAAATGGAATGATTGGGATTTAGTGTGAAGTATTGACTGTGTACCACTCTATATCCTGCTGTTGCATCTTTGGAAGTGGTGCATCAGGTGAACCTGGCATCTGGAAAATGGAAAATGAGAAGAAATAGGGACTTTTGAGTGGTTTCAGAATAGTCTAGTGGTGATTGGCTACTTTAGGAGGGTCTTTTTGTGATTCTTTTAGTGGAACCAGTCTTCTTTCATTACTTCTTGTATTCAAAGTTTTTGAGAGAGGGAGGTGGGGAAATAACTTGTATTTTGCTGTACATTTGACATATATTGAGGGTAGAAGCTGAACCACTGAACAAATGGTGAGACACCTGTATGGTCAAAGAGAAGTTATTCTTGCAGAGCTTTCTTAGGGTTAGTAGCTATATACACATGTGACAGATAGCTGGAAAAACTGTGGCTTCTTTCTGGCTTTGTCTGCAATATATATATTGTAAAGATTGTGCAATGGTTAAGAGTTCTTCCTAGAGGAATGTTATAATTTTATGTGATGGGTGCCTGTGGGAGCCTCTCAGTTTTGGTGTATAATTGCAAATTTCTATTCATATTAAGTGGTGAATTTCCTGAAAAGGGGAGTTCTATTTCCGGTTTATAACAGGCTGGTCGTGTTTTCGTGGAAGTTGTCAGGACAATAAAATACAATTTTTTTCTTAGTTTGTCGCAGCTACATTTTGAAAATCCTTGTTGGTATTTAATGAAGAATGTGTTCAAAATCACATCATAAAGAGACTTTTTTTAAAGAGGTACAAGTTCACTATATCTTTTACAAAACATTCTAGTTTGATTTCCATTTTATCATGTTTTAAGGTCAAATGTGACTTTAATGTTCCATAAAGAGACAGAGATTGATAATGGGGAAAGAATAACCCTCTAATGTGATTTATATCTATGGATTTTATGTCAGATATGAAAAGTTGCTGTTCAAATTGTAAAGGAGGATCCATTAAAGAGCACTTTAAAACATTTTACTACTTAGCTTACCTTATTCACTTGTTTTTAGAATTCTGCCCTTTCAGGCAACTTAAAAATAACAGCTTGTGAAGCATTTACAAAGTGCTAGAGAGAAATTAGCATGATCATGGGTGCAAAATAGTTCAATGTATTGGAAAAGACAGCTGTGTTCAGAAAGAGCTGGAAAAATCCTGTTCAGTGTTGGGTATGATTTAGTCATCTTACATTTTTGTGAAGAGGGGTGGCAGACTGCTTCATGTAGGAATACAAAAGACAATTTTTATGTCTCATTGACTTGGGGAGTCAGCTGCTTATTCTTCAGTCCCTCCTGGATGTCTGCTCATCAGGTGAGCATTGCTGTAAAGTGTAGGGAAATCCTGAGGAAATACCTAAATACATTAAAATTGTTGGAATGGTTCTTTAAAATTTATTCATCTTTTAGTACGTTTTTGTTGTCTAGTGTCTGTGAAAATCTACACAAGGCGAAATTTTATTTTGTGGTTTTTCACATTCTTTCTTTCTGTAACTTTATATGGCATATATATTTGTATATACACATATATAAATAGCATTCATAGCCTGCTGATTTTTTTTATTTGCAGCAAGTTTCTAAGGCTTGTACGTATGTATAGATAAAGTGTTGTTACTGTTTTAAACATGAAAAGCATATGACATTGTGCTGATAGCTAACCTTTAAGAAATAATTGTCCTAGTGTCTGCATCAGCTGTGCTTCACAAAGGAAAAGCAATTTTTTTTTGTTGTTAGGCAGACATTTGTGTCCATTCCCCTAACTAGATCATAGAATAATCCAATCATTGACAAAGGCCAAAATGCTTTGTCTGGCATATGTGATCTGTGGAATTGCCAGATGAAAACTGAAATTACAGACAGAGTGTGCTGAAGTGGGGAAAAGCCTTTATTGTTTCTACCAATGCTTGAATTTCTTGAGGGTTTTCATGTACAGCAAAATGGGGTTTTGGTGAGGGGTTGATAAAAATTTGATGCCCGTTTTTTGACTTCTTTATTAACAGGCAAATTTTCAGAAGGTCAACAAAACTCCAAACTATGAGACAATGTTGTAACAGAGAATCTCTCATAGTTTTGAGTTCAGTTTGTAGGTGTGACTTACAGTTCTTATTTGCTAGAATTCTCTTTCGAGCAGGTTGGCAAGCAGAACATGTTTGTGCAACAGGTGTAATACTGCTGGGAAAGTTGCTGACTTTCCAATGCTGGCCTGCAAATATGCTCAACTTCAAGAAGCCACCTGGTAAAGATTGCTTTAGTCCTCAGATCCATTTTGTTTTCTATCTGAAAAAAAAAGTGGATTTTTCTCCTTAACTTTCATAGATATATATTTATATAAGCAACAGCAAGCAGTTGGTTCCCCAAATTGAATCAAGAGTCATGGGAGTGGGGTGGTTAGCTAGCTGACATTAATTATTCTGGAGTTTGCCATTGTTTTTATATAGCTATTCACTTTGTTATAGGCATAACCACTTCTATTTTATGTGTTTTGTTCTGCAGTCTTGGCCATTCATGGCCATTAATGTCTTGGCTTTTGCTAAATGTTGAATGTGTGTGTGATGTGGTTAAAGAATTCATGACACACCAAGATCCTCTGCTTGGTTCTCTGGATGGATTTCAGGGTCTCAGTTCTCAAACCTGGAAAATGGGGTTAATTCTTCTCTCGTGAGAGTTTCGTAATTAACTATGATTAATTACTTATACAAAAGTGCTTCAAAGTTCCTTTGGATGGTGCAATTAAAACGCAGAGTAATAAAGTATTTATTTTCTTGCCAGTCACTGTGTGCCCAGTACTCTGCAGACAAACGGGAAGAAGAAAAAATGTGTCATCACTTGATCACGGCAGCCAAGTACCGGGACCAGGTGACTGCAACACAACTAATACAGAAAATTATCAACATCCTGACAGACAAGCATGGAGCCTGGGGAAGCTCTGCACCAAGGTAAGGTGTTTTTGGGGTGTTCTAAAATATTGTTGGGCAGCAATGCTCTGGTGGTTTGACATATGGTCAGAGGTAAGCATTTTTTTTTTTAACAAAGTAATAGAAAAACGGTAAAACAAATGTATCCACTTTTAGTATGGGTGAATATCAGAGAATGGTTTTGTTAGAGCAATGAAAAAGAAGATGAGTATCTTGTGACTTTCAACTTTGCTTTAAAAGTGTGAAAGTATTTATTTTGAGTGTTCCAGCCCTATCGTTTATTTGAAAAATAATTTGTAAAATTAAATGCTTTTTTAGTAAGAAAGCTTTCTTCTTGGTGTATTATGTGATTCAAGATTGAACCACAGTTCAGTAACTTGTTTTCTTTTCTGCCAAGCTTCATATAAACAAATAAACATATTTTTGAGTTACAGAGAAATGGTGAGATTTGTAATAGTAATTTCAAAGTAAAAGCAGTACTGCCAGATTAATTCAGAATTAATTTCTTTTGGAATTCTCAGGGCATACCTTCGTTACAGTGACGCTTGTCTAACTTCTTTAGCTGGGACTTGTGCTTAAGTTTCTCTTGCAAATCTGAAATGCAAGTTCAAGTCCCTGTAGTACTACCTTAGTTAATAGTTACAAATACCTGGAACATAGTTAGGCTAGAACCTCACTGAATATGCTCATGCAGCAAGATACTGTTATTTGAATGTAATGGAATAATAAGCGTGAGAGAAATACATGAGTAGATAACAAACTCTTTTCCAACTAATGTTTATTCATTGTTCAATGACTACTTGTCATCTGGAAAGAAAAAAAAAATATTTCCCAAGCTCTAATAATTTCTATAATATACGGAAACATAACAAAAATTTTACTAATAAAAATTAACTGGAAGTGTTCCAATTAAAAAGTCATCAATCTATGCATAGGATGTCTGCAAACATACAGTAAATACAAATTTTGGGCTCTAGCTTATAAAGTTAAAATTGAAATGTCTAAATAAGTGTTTAATGCTGTTTCTCTTTTGTTAAGTGAGTTATGCTTAAATCTAAAAAGACTGTTTAAGTAAAAAATTATGAGGGTGCAAAAGAACCAATAGCCTATTTCAACATTCCCAAGAATTTTTAGTAAGGCATGTATTACCATTGTGTAAAACCAGATTGCTTTAAGTGCTTTGTATGTCTGTAATTTTGCTGAGTGTGTACCTTGTGGTTTGCTCCATCTGTTTGTGTTTCTGGATTTCAAACTATCATTATTGTCTTTAAAGAAGCTTTGCTAAGAAACAGAGAATCCTACGCACTCTTTAGGTGTGTTTTGCTTGGTATTGTAATATTGGTATAGTCGGTAAGGGAAGACAGTAACTGATAAAATATTCCATGCTTGAAGGATAACTATTTTCTGATAGCCCCCAAATAAGGTTTATGTAATCAGCTTGTAAATTGTGAAGTGCACGAAATATGGACATGATAATTTCCATTTCATAGTAATGATCTACAGCAAAATGGAAATATCACATAATGCACTTTGCGGCACACTTAACATAATTCTAGAAACTCAAATGGCATTAGAGACAGAACCAAATCTCTTTATGGCAAAGGCAGAATGCACTTAGTCATCATAAACACGTAAAAAATAAATATATGCAATGAT